>JASSKH010000001.1:10442157-11047214 GCA_031763025.1 Macrocystis pyrifera
ATTTCCTTTCTTAATTTCTTGCTGTCTTGCTTGAATTGGTTAAATATATCTCTCTCTTCCCTTTTAGATTTTTTATTTTTCGACTTCGTTTTTCGATTTTTCGACGTCGAGTAGCTTTTTTCATCCTGTCTATTTTTTACTGGGTGATAGTATACGGTCTTCTCGATTTCTGTTGTGACATGTGCAGCGTACCGCATGTACCTGATACGTACGAGGGCGGACCTCACTTTATATTTTTGTCTGAGGTGTAGATGTGCATCCGCTGCGGGTAGTGATAGAGGGAACGGGGGGAGGGGTAACAGTAGGAGGGGTAGAAGGAACACCGTACGAGTGTATGGGAGCAGGAGGGGGAACGGGAGGAGTAGAAAGGAAACCCCCGTGGAAGAGGGCAGCCAAGAGACCGCAGACAGGGTAGCAAGGTACCAGGCCGACTAATAGGTTGGACTTTTCTTAGCTACTCGTACCGCCAACTGCTGCGGCCGTTCGGTATGTATTGGCTTGGTGCTTTGATTTTTTTTCCATGACTTAACTTTTTCCTATATTTTGCCCTTCTTATCCTTATGAAAGAAATACTACATAGTGGGTGGGTGACTCATTTGTTACTTAGTTAGTGTTCCTCGGGATGCGTATTTCCCTCTTTTTCCTTCCCGTTTCTTCCCCCTTGCACGTCCATTTTGGCTCATGCTCGGGGTATGTGTCTGAGCCTTGGCTTCCCATTTTATTTATTTATTTGGGATTCTTCTCCTTTTCTTTTTGGGTTTGGTTTCTTCGTAGCTTCTCTTTATTTATGGTGTATTTTGGTTGCTGGCGTATGTATGTATGTTGTGTCGGCCGCACCTAGTGCGAAGGCATGGTATTGCGTAGGCTATTAATGCATTACGGTGTGTTATCTCTGTTTCGTAGTCTGTAACCACAGATCTCGTATCTTTCTAGGGTGAAGAATCAGCACGGACACTGGGCTTGCTGGATGTCGACGAGTAGAAGAACGGTTTAATGTGAAGAACACACACACTATTACTATATAATTGTTATTGCCCTCGATGAAATGCATTCGAGCGCTGTTCCCAGTTTGCTTGTCTCTTTTTTTGTGAAGTCACAGGTGGAGTTGTTGAGAGTCACGGGAGAGGCCAGTCGGCACCAGCAGAGACGGAACCCCAGAGTGCTGTGTTTGGCTCAGGCAGAGCGTCTACTTGTTGACTATCGGTACCACTTGTTATAGTACTCGGCGGGGACATATATCCAGCAGCAGCACACGAAGACGGTACGAGCACCCACACCAGTACCACAGCAATGGAATCGATACCATTGAGGTGTAATTGAGGTTGCAGGGCTATATGCAAGACTGTTGGCCAATGAAAAACGAAACATGAACGAGGAGAGATCTCCAACAATCAGTCAGAAAGCTGACGACGCTCTCTTGGCCAAAGCATAACGTGTCGGTTGTGTATTACAACAAGCAAACGACAGATTGACAAGAGATCTCTGTACCGCGAAATAGTTGTTGTTGGCGAAATGAGAACTGACGTGGATGCATGCTCTAGGGGACAAGAGCTTGCCGCCGGTATTGTATCCTCCCAAACCTGAAAAAAAGCCCATTTTTTGTTGTGTGTTGTATACACATCTATACTACTAGTTGATCCTGCCCTCCACCGCGTGGATTGCCCGTGGGCTGAGTCTCTGTCGAGATCGAGCGTCTATCGTGTAACGTCGCACCAGCTGAAATAGTACTTGTTTGGTGTGCTTCGCGTTTCCATTCGCATACTGTAGCAGGTATTTTACAGTGCAAAGGAGTGGGTTACTGTTTGTTACTTTTTGTGCCACAGCAAAAATATCTACGAGCACTACTGCTACATGCATTTCATTGAAAAAAAAAAGCCCATTTTTTGCCATTCGAGACGGATACAGCAGTAGTAGTAGTAGTCGTACGAGCCGACGAGACGAGGAAAGCGCATGGCTCGAGCTGTTTGCTTCTTCTTTCACAGTTGCTGTTGTTGCCTGTTTGATAACGAATATTTACTCCGATTTACCGTAGAGCAGGAAGCGACCCTGTCGCCTGTTTGATAACGAATATTTACTCCGATTTACCGTAGAGCAGGCAGCGACCCTGTCGAAAAACGCTACATAATATATAGCAAACTCCATGGGGTCAAGACCTTGCAGCCAGAAGCGCCCTTGCTCGGCCGTTTGCGAGCGGCAGGCAACGACCTCATTAACACCGTTAACCAAACGCGCTGAGCGAGCAATACTTCTGCAAGGTGATCCCACTTTTGTTATGATGGATGCGCTGTTATAGCCAATTTACGAAATATTTCAATATTTCGCTGCTCGTGCCGACTCTGGCACAACGATTGTCCACAAGTGGTTGCCCCCCCGGTGAGGCTGGGTCGCGCAGCTCAAGGCGCAGGGTTCCGTTGAATCCGAACGTTGGTCCAGGCTGCTCGTACGTGTGTCTGCTATCGATTCGCGCGGTATACAACTCAACGTCGGGAGCGGTTTGGGACTAGATTTTGCGAGGATTGGAATTTCCTTGTGGCTGCGGTCAGACAGACAGACAGACAAGATTGCAATTACCAAAACTGAGAATTGGTGCTGCCGACGACGCCACTTGTTAAGATCAAGCATGTGGGACACTTTGTATCCCTGGACAGGTTTGCCTATTTAGTTGGTACTCGTTGGTACTCATGTGTGAAGCTTGCTTAGAGATAGAATCAGAGCAATTTTATTCCTTTCGTGCACGCGGAGACTGAGACCAAGCTCGTGCGTCTCTGGAAAACCCTGGTTTTCCACCTATGATACGCCTTCCAAACACTACAAATTCGTTCCCAGTGCCTGAACCCAGGTAATTACCGGGTTTTCAACCTCATACAAAGCAGTATCATAACATTATCATGCGTATCGTTCTTTGCTTTTTTGGGGTTTATTTCTACCGAGGTATTCTTCCACTCCAGAGTTATGGGAGCTGTTCCTGCGACATTGTGCCGATGAGTAAATGATAATGTGAGAACAATAACAACAAACAACGTGCGCGTGGTGCAATATCCGCGTAAGGAGACAACTCGTGCGCTGGGTGGTGCGCCGGTCGACCTTGCCATTTGGCGCGGGAGCATAAAAGACAGACGTGTTGTGAAGTACCAGGGTACCAATTAATTCATGTTGACCATGGCGAAGTCCATGATGAAGTAAATGAAGTAAGTGCGAGCTAGCATATCGCCTTCTCGGACCCTCAGAAGGCGTTCACAAATCAAACAAATCTCATCCGGTAGGACAGAACTATCTCCGACTTGTCCTTGGATGAGTTGCAGCTACATGAAAATGCATCAGACATTTGCGAGACTATGATCAAAACTGCTACGTCCTACAAGAATCCCCATCAGCACCACATATATATATATATATATATCTGAGCAGCTTCCGGCTGGAAATCTACAGCGCAGAACGGTCCACACATGAACATGCATTCTTCGCTTCCACATAAAACGGCATTCATTAAGTACAGCAGTAACTGCTGTATACCTGGTATATTCGAGGGCCAAACCACATATATTTCTGCACGTATCGCACTGTTGTCTCCATGCCAGTCGAATATACGCCGTCCCGTATCGAAAATCGGAACTGCGGTCTCCAGCTTTTGTTGTAGCCAACTGGTTTCACGACCGTTGTTCATACCCCGTATGTACGTACAACTACAAATCTCCGGGTGTTTACTTCCATGAGACAACATGGCATTCTGAGTATCCTATCTCTCTCATGCTTCATGCACTAGTTGGGTCAATCAGTCAAAATCATTCAGGTTCACTATTTTACTGCCTCCAAGCTCGATGATTGGGATCACTAAACCTCGCTCACAACTCACGATGTAAGCCGAGTGCAAATAAATATAGCTAGCTAGGTAGAACAAATGTTCAGCTTCCCCACGTACAAACAAGTAATCGGCGGAGCGGAGTACCCACATCCCGCATGAAACTCGTTGACCCAACTTACAAACTTCTAGTAGTCCAATCATTAGGGAGGGACAGGAATCTGCCCTATGATTCCACATGTTGACGTATTCTTGCGTACTATTAATACGAGTATTTCGAGTCTTCAAGAGCGTTCGACTCGCTAGCAGACCCTTTTAGGACCGCAGTCCCGTTTTGGGGACAAACTACTTAAATTTCCAATTGGTTGGTCCCCAACTCGAGACTGCGGTACTAAGATACCCAACGGTGGCGGGGTGGAACCTCATGGCGGCACAGCATACAAGGTACACGTAGACATGGAATAGGTACATACATACCTGGTACCAGGTACCTGGTATTACATAGCGCTAAATTCATCGCTTGGTCACCCAATCAGCAATTCACGGTCGATGTTATATTCCACACCACCTGCACTGCTGCACCTCCTCCGGATATTCGTTGGTAAAAAAATCACTTGGTCTTGTCCGGGTTGGGAAGGACTATCGCGGAACGGCTCACAAGGCTACACAAGAACGGAAAATTCGAAACAATGCGGAACAGGGTATTGGCCAAAAGCCCGCTGTAGTACCTATCCCCACAATTCATGGACCCCACGGCCTTGCAGATACAGTTAGTGGGCACAGAGACATCGTCCATCGCAACCCTACCCAACTGTTCTTCCAATGCTTCGTTGCACCTGTCGGCGTAGTCCAATCCAAAGAGCTTCTTCACCCCTTCCGGGCAGGCCTCGAAATTGGCCCTGGATGACTGCACGAAAGTCTTCATCATGTTGGTGTCGGTGCCTCCGGGGTTGATAATGCTCACTTGGACGTCGAACACGTGAAGCTCGTCGCGAAGAACGCGAGCGTACCCTTCGACACCGAACTTGGATGCACAGTATGAGGACAGTCCCCACAACGGACATATCCCCCCGGTAGACGACATGAACACGATCCTCGACCCGGGATTATCCACGAGAAGGGGGAGGAACATCTTAGTCATCCTCATAGTGCCAAGGAGGTTCACCGTGACAACCTTCTCCGAGGTCTCCAAAGAGGCGATGAGGGCCTGGCCGTTGCTTGCTGTCCCGGCATTGTTGACGAGGGCGTGCAGTTTCCCATGGTACTCGCTCTCCACCATAGACACCAGGCGCGCCACGTCTTCCGTGTTGGTGACGTCGCATTTTTCGGCCCTGATACCGGCAACTTCTCCTTGCAGTTTGTTGGCGCCTTCGTCGGTGAGGCATCCCGCGATCACCATGTACCCAAGCGAACTGAGTTGCTTGGCAGTAGCATTTCCGATTCCGAAGTCACATCCCGACACCACAACGACCTTTCCCATTCCGTGGTAGTGGGGTACGCTGTTGAAAAACATGACCAGTACGACCTTGCCTGGTTGGCTGTAATGAAGCAAGCTGCAGGATGATGTCGACTGCTTTCGTTGGACGGACGGGAAAACATGACCAAATTCAGTAATCTGGGCAAATTTTATACGTCACGGGATAGCTTACGCGGACTTTAATTGCGCGCCGCGCAATGTATGCAAAACCCCTGTTTTGGCAGATACTGGAGCGATGTATAGTCATTCCCAGTGACTAGAGGCAACCTTTATGAGAATCCTCGGCAGACATCGATCGACAAAACCAATGACACCGTCATGAAATCTGAACGGAATGCGCTGGTTAAGGTCTCCGACCCAGCCTAGTGTCACAGTGCTCACACCTCGGTCGGTGATATGTGGCGTGGGCTGACCAGGCGTCTGATAAAAAAACATTTTGGCACTGGTCTGTCGAAGACAGACGACAAAAAATCTCTACCCCTCACCGATGGCAAAAAATAGACAACTTCTCAGGTTTGACATCGATCGACAAACCCAACGATTACGTCACGAACTCTGAATGAAGTGCGCTGGTTAGAGGCTCCGACCCACACTAGTATCACAGTTCTCACACCTCGGGCGGTGATATGTGGCGTGGGTGGGCCAGGCGTCTACTAAAGACATATTTGGCAGCTGGTATGTAGAAAATAGACGGCAAAAACTCTCGATTCCTCTCCGTTGGCACGAAACAGAACTTTTTGAAAGCTCTGACGAAGAGCATAGGACGCCGCGGCCGTACGGTGATATTGGGTTTCAGTAGTATTCGGAGGCGGTACATAGCCGGGGATGTAGCAAAGAGGCAATTTCGCAGTGTTGGGGCCTGAAACCTTTTTTTTATAAATTTTGAAATACGTCAGCTGTGAGTTCGACTGATTAAATAGTTGATAGGTTCGTTCCAATGCTCTCTGGGGGGGGGGTTAGGGCGTGTTTTAACTCCCCCCAGAGAGCATGGGAACGAGCGGAACGGAACGAGGCTGTTCGTGGTCATTCGTTCCGTGCCTGTGTGTAAAAAAAAAACGTGTTTGGGTCCATGCAGAATCCTGGGCCTCGCCAGCCGAATCAGTACGAACGGTATCTTTTGAACATGCCAGAAGAGCACATTGGTGTCCACATCCATCTTCGGTTGTGTCCATCTACATCAAATAAGATCCTATATGTTCCCGTTCGGTCGGGCCGTTCGGTCCTCCCAAACAAGAAAAAGGGGTGCAACACTTCTTCTTCCTCTTCCTAGATATACAGTTTTTCTCGGGCTGCACTGAATCTGTTCATTTCCCATAACCAATCAGCAGCAGCTCCTGCGGCAAATAATGTTCCATTCGGTTCGTTCCTATGCTCTCTGGGGGGTGTTAAGACACACCCTTAAGACACACCCTCAACTTTGCAAGCTGCGTAATACGCCTCGTCTATATTCCATGTTTACCTAATGTGACGTAGGCCAATCACACATACTAAGGGCCATTCCTAACGAACCGAATTAAAATCACGATTCGTGATTTTTAGGCATGCCAAAAAGATCACGATCCGTGACATTTCAGTTCTAACGAAAAAAGCCGAAAAAAAAACGTCGCGTTTCGTGATATTTTCAAATAGTTGAAGTTCTGATATTTCAAACCCAACGTTTTTTGGGGGTGTGGGGCAAACTCTCGAGAGTGGGGCACGGCCAGGCCGGGCTGGGCCGTCCGCACCTGGCCCAGCCCGTGACATATTCGAATCGCGGGCCGAAGCCTGACAAAGCCTGCGAGATTCCAACTTCACCGGCCGTCGGCCAAGCTCGTTTCGCGAGATTCCATCTCGCAGGCCGTCTGCTCGGCCTGGCCTGTGACATCCCCAGGTCATTTTCGCGTTTGTCTTCCAGCAGTGGCTCCTCCTCCTGGAAATTTCGAGGCCACAACCTCCTTGTTAGCCCGGGCCCAGCAGTGTCTTTGGGTAGCCGCCCGTTGTCCACAAGCGGCGTACGAAGCAGAGTCTGCCATGCCCCTATACCGACCATCGGATACCGTTGGTGCGCGTGGGTTGCGTAGTGCCTTGATCAGGCGTATTTTGAGGCACGACAAATGTCACGAATCGTGATTTTGTTTTTTTTAGGGAAAAGCTAAAAAAAAATGGTGTCATGAATCGTGATTTTTTTTGTCGTGATTCACGACAAAAAAATCACGATTCACGACAAAAATATCACGAATCGTGATTTTTTTTGTTCGTTAGGAGTGGCCCTAAAACCAACCAAATTGTGACAAAATTCGTACGCTGATTGGATGATGACTTGAAGACATAGACAGCCGTTAATTCCGCCGCCGATCGCAACACGGCACACCTGCCACAGCAGCAGCAGTGTTTGCAGGAGAAGCGCCTCACGATAGATAGAAAGCTCTGTTCGATGAAGGAAGCATCTTCTGACGACCGCGCAGCAAGCAGCTCTTCTCGCAGCTGCGACACGCTGAAAGCACGCCGCACACAATCGTGTGATGCCACCGGACAACCCCGAGACCGGAGACTCAGATCACAGCAGCAGCAGCAGTAGAGGAAGAAGAGTGCGATGACAAAACTTGATTGACAAGCGCTTGCAATCGAGAACAAAAAAATCCAAACGTATAAACGAGAGGCAGAACCACCTCGACACCCCGACAGCAAGCATATACATCCGTTGGAACTCGTACGATCACAGGGACTAGCTATGTCGTTGCTGCTGTTATTGCAGCAGCTGTTTGTTATTGTTGTAGAGAGAGAGAGCGCCTACTCCCCCAAATCCGAACGTCGATAGGCGAGAAGAGACGAGGGAGGGGCTTTGGGAAGAGCATGGCGGAATTGTAAGCACCGTTGGGGCATAAATATGAGAACCAAACGATCGTTACATTATTGCATCAGAGTGGCCCTTACGCATCATTCGGCGTCGTGGATGGCTAGGGCCATTTATAAATATCCCGCATGCTCCGACGAATTGAGGTGATTGAAATTATTATAATGTAGCTCTACACAAGATCTTTCGAATGTGGCTATTTTCACGGCGAGGTTCCAACTACAGCGCTCTCGTGGTGGCGTCGCAGCAGAGAGCACATACATCATGGAATGGCAACAACACGAAACTCGAAAACTTGAGCGACCCGTATCAAGAATGCCTGCGCAAGCCTTGGAAATGCTTCCCTCTCCTCTTTTTTCGACTCCCCCAGGCCCCACTACTAGAAAATTGCCGGCCTCTCATGCCAGGATGTACCTGACATGGAGACTGACTCTGGCCAGCTGTGGTAAGAGAACTAACTGACGTATGTATGAGTGAGTACTGTGAGTAAGACTGCTGTTGGACTGACTATTCTGTGATAGCAAAGACTGTTTGTTGCTGTAGAAAATAGTACTAGTAGCAGTAGGACAGATTAATTTGAGACTAGTCGAGTACGTAACCAATAGCAGAGAGTGTTTCCCGAGAGAGTGACAGTCTAGAGAGGATGTCGGTAGTCAGTCAGGTTGTCGATCATTGGCCGGTAGCAGAGACAGACACGAGTAATATAGATCAGAGTATGAGCAAGGTAATGACTCTTGTAGATGAATACCTTGAAGCAGTTGGGTAGAACTACCGACAGGAAGGACCAACTGCGGTTGCCCCTTCCTGTTCAGTCCACTTCTTGCCTCTCATCGCGCTGAGTTTAATACACGAAAACTTCTTCTTTTTCCTTGACCTGGACCACTGCGTCTCTGCCTGTTCGAACTATCATCTAAACTCTGGAAGCTACCCTTCCAGTCTAAGAGTGTGACAGTTTCAATAACTGTTATCCTTTCAGTGGCGTCGTCCGGCTTTAGGACTTGGCAGAGCTACACGCCTTATCTACCCAGCAAAGCCCGCGAGTTTTCCCCGCCAGTAGAAGAGAAAAATTCATGGACTGGTAACGTGGTAAGTGGAAACACAGAAAGGAGTGTACGACGCTTGCGAGCAAAAAATAGTATGGAAGTAGATATAATGCCAACCATATTTGAGCAACAGTCGGCAAAGCGACCGGAACAAAATGTTGATGTATCCAGCATGACCTCAAATACACCGAACATTGATAGAAGTAGCAGCGTTCAGGGGGGAGAATTTTCGAGCAAGCCAGGAATGCCAGACAGCATATATGCACTCGAACCCAAGCAAAACCTGACTAGTGAAACGCCACCCAACGTTTTTCCACTGTGCCAGGAGGAGATCGAGAGTGGGGAACGAGCAGACTACCTGCCAGAATTTACACGTGCCGTGGGAGGAGAGGTGACGTTGGACAAAAGACGTCATACAACACGAGCTCAGATTTTTGGAGGATCCAAAGCTACGCGTACACCAAACTGCACCGTACTGCTGGACACTGGGAGCCCATCTTCTTTCATACAACGCAAGGTATGGCAACATATGTTGAGATGTGGGGCAGCTTCTAGAAATGGGTTAACAGAAATACCAGAAAGAAAATAGGGAGGATTTCACGGTATTCCTTTAACCACAAACAGCAGAGTACGATTGAACATTCAGATGGGAGGCGAAAAGGGGATATCCTCAGAGAATGGGAGAGCACAAACAGTTTGTTTTATGGTATATGCACACGTTGTACCAGATGAGGCGATGACTCATGCAGTACTTTTAGGACGTGATGGTTGGGCGGAATTTCCAACCAGAAAATACGTTGACATAAACGACAAAGAAACAAGGGTGACGTTTACAGTACGGGAGAGTGGGACCGTTGAAAACACACAAAGGTATTCTGATTGGGTCAACAGCACAGTAGGATTAGTAGAAACTAGCACCAAGGGAGTGGTGGTTACACGTTTTTCGGGAAAACGATGTACACTTCCGAACGGGATGTCATGGGTTAAAGTCGATATCACTAATACAGACGGTACGGCGGCGTCCGAAGGTGTGTATTATATACGATTTAACAAAGGCTGGTTGCCCCGGGAAGCTATAGTAGAGGCCGGTACCTCTGAAATCCCGCTACGACACACGGGACATCAACCACACGTAATGATGCCAGACATGAAATTGGGAGTAGGGGGTGCACCTTTAGTCAAGAGTGATTTGACAAAAGCACAGCTGATACCCACCCTGTTTGGACAGATTAATGCAGTAGAAGCTGCGGACACGAAAAAAAACCTCGCGAAATCCCGCAAGAAGTTTTGGATAGTTTAGATGACGACCAGCGTGCAGCTTTTGTAAAATTGTGGCTAAGGGTACCACCACATTTGCACGAAATAAATTTCGATTTCGAAAAAGAGTTATGGAAAGTAGCAGATATTGACGCTCGGGTAGAATTGCTGAGTAGTTACGAACATCGCCTTGCACACCACAGCACTGATTTAGGACATGTCACAGTAGACCCGTTCCGCATTATACTGAAAAGCGATGCGAGACCAGTCAAACAGAGACCATACCGTCACTCTCCAGTACTGGCAGCAAAAGTCCAAACAGAGATCGATAAGTTAGTGTTGGCGGGAATATTACGCAGATCATATTCCAACTGGTCGAGCTCCTTGGTGGTGATCGCGAAATCGGACGGCAGAATCAGGATTGCATGTAACTACAGGAGGGTAAACGCGCAGTCTGTCATACCAGTTTTGCCGTTGCCAACGGTTGACGACTTGTTAGCTGACTTAGGAGGAGCTCATGTTTTTCGCACGATGGATTTGGTGAGCGGGTTTTTTCGAGTGTTCAATACATGAAGACTCTCTTCCCTTGACAGCAGTGTGCACGCAATCAGGAAATTGGGAATGGACGGTCTTGCCGATGGGCCTAGCATCGAGCCCAGGGTGGTTCCAGTCAATCATGCTCCGTGTATGCGAGGGGTTGGAGCGAGTGCGGTTATTTATTGATTATATAGTCTGTTTCTCGAAAACCGGAGAAGAGCATGTCAAAGATCTACGGAATTTCTTTGAACGACTGACCATTTTCAATTTGAAACTAGCGCCAAAGAAAGCACACCTAGGGGTAATGGTAGTGACATTTTTGGGCCACACAGAGTAACGGCTGAGGGGATAGCACCGGATCCTGGAAAAGTAGAAGCATTGTTGAAGATGCCGATGCCCACAAATGTTAGCCAGCTGCGCTCACTCATGGGAGGGGTAGGGTATTACAGGAAATTTCCACCTAAAATGGCCGCGGTCACAAAGACACTGAACTCATTGCTGAAGAAGGGGGTAAAGTTTGAATTCACTCTGGAACATACGCAAATAGTGCAGGGCCTTTTAGCGCAACTAGCGAGTCCCAAGGTATTGGCGTTTCCCGATTTTACAGCAGCAATTTCCGGTGACCGACCGTTTCAGTTGATTACAGACGTGTCTGCGGACGGGTTAGGTGCAGTGATAGAGCAAGACCAGAGCGACGGTACGACTCGCCCGATTAGGTTTTTGAGCAGATCTACGCTCCTAAACGAGAAAAACTGGAGCACCACCGAGTTTGAATGTGCAGCTATCGTGTGGGCAGTCAAGAAAAATCGGCAATTGTTTTACGGTATACCATTCATAGTGATAAGCGATCATCAGCCGCTTAAAAACCTCGAGAGCTTGGCCACGAAAGTTAACCGCGTACAGAGATGGTTTGATTTTCTAAGCGCGTGCAGTTATAAACTGGTATACAGACCAGGAAAATTGAATGGAAACGCAGACCTTATGTCCCGGTGGCCATTGCCTGCAACAGAGGAAGCAACCTGTGATAACCTACGTCTGACTGACCCTACGGATGTGGACGTTTACTTTATAGGTGCCAGTGGAATACAGCCGAGTTTGGGAAGGAGGGGCATCAGCCTGGGTGGGCTGGAGTGTCGAACCGAGGGAAGAAGGGGCATCAGCCTGGGTGGGCAGGAGTGTCAAACCAAAGGAGGAAGGGGCATCAGCTTGGGTGGGCTGGAGTGTCAAACAACTGGAGGGAGGGGCATCAGCTTGGGTGGGCTGGAGTGTCGTACCGACAACAGTTTTGAGGTGGGAGATAATGAGACAGAGATTGAGCACAAAATTGCGCCGCGAACAACGGATGAGCAAGCTCAGCTATCCTGGCAGTTGATGCAACGAGGCAGAAAACGAGAATCGTACCAGTTGAGACAAAATGGAAGTCCGCGAGAGTACGTTATACGTGATGACGGCCCGTTAAGTGAACCTGACGAGAGTAAGGTAATCAGCGGTCAGCTAGAACCCGGTTTAGTGTTACATGTATGTCCGATGACCAAGGAGGGGAGGGAATTGTTGGGCCCAGGTTCGATACAGGATGTGGCAGTAATAGACATAGACAGGGGAGGTAGCAACGATGGTGCAGCAGCAGGCACAGGACAGGAAAATAATGCAGCAGAACCATCGGAACTTGCAGATGAGGAACTAGACAGCGAAACAGCGTGCGCTTTCGGGGAAAAGTCGTGTAAAAAAACCGCGAAAGACTGGG
The DNA here is from genome assembly GCA_031763025.1 of Macrocystis pyrifera. Lineage (NCBI taxonomy): Eukaryota > Phaeophyceae > Laminariales > Laminariaceae > Macrocystis > Macrocystis pyrifera. Next base: position 10,454,848 of record JASSKH010000001.1, read on the forward strand.
CGGTTGCCCAACAAAAATATGATACTGCTAAGATAGCAATGACGTGCATAGAAAATGAAACGCCAAGCAGTGATATAACCGAGGAAGGGTTAGGTCCGGGGATAGACGTAGTAGAGTTGAAACGGTTAGTATCGCAAGGGGAATTGATGGAGTTTCCGACCTCTGAAACGTTACTGGTCCAACGCCCGTCGCGTGCCCCTGATGATCGCCCTAACCGAAACTCAGGACAGTATGAGAGGCTGCTGGGAGATGGGCCGGTGAGGACCTATGTACCGCTGCTGCTTAGACCGTGGGTGATGGAATGTGCGCACAAGGAGGCAGTACACTTGGGAGAGAAGGTGACGCTTGGGTTACTACAGCGATTTTATTGGTGGATCGGAATGGCAGAAAGCGTAAAGTGGTGGATAAGAAGATGCTACACATGTCAAGCCAGGAAGAGCACCAGGCAAACTGTACGTTGGCCTCTGATATCATTGCCGTTACCCAGTAAACCAGGACAGATGGTATCGTTTGATCTACTAGGACCCCTACCGGTAACGGCGAAGGGAAACGAGTACGTCTTTCTGGTAGTAGATTTATTCAGCAGACACGCCGAGGCGTACGCCATATCAAAGGGAGAAAAGAACACGGAAGGTTGTGCGGCCAGGTTGGTTCACGATTTTATTCCAAGGTGGGGATGCCGCATACTTTTTTGTCAAATCGTGGTGCGGAATTTGTGTCAGTAGTGTGCAGGGCGGTATTCATGCTAGGCTCAATAAAAAAATATACGAGTTCCTACCACCCCCAGACGAACGGAATGGTAGAAAGGCTCAACCATACTTTGTGTCAGATGCTGTCTTATCTTATAGCCGATGGTCAAAAGAATTGGGACGAGATGTCATTGCATGCAATAGCAGCACGCAATAATAACGTGATCAGAGGAACAGGATTGGCACCTAATTAAGTACACATAGGTCGGTACCCGAGGTTGCCGATGACTATATTAGAAGGTAGTGGCGTGAAAGGACACCAGAGCGCTAAAAGAGATCAGCTGGATTATCTGCAGTTGATGAGAGGCAGGCAAGTGCGAGCGTATAGATTAATCCGAGAGGAAGACCGGTTAATAACAGCGAAGCACGAAGCCAACAATGAGAAAATTGATGCAGCAATGAACAATCGAACGAAATTTGAAGTCGGAGATTGGGCGTGGGTTTACGATGATCACAGCACTATAACGGGTGGTGGAAAACACGTGCACAAACCAGCTGAGGGCAGCTCAGCCAGAAAATCGTTTGCACTAATAAATAAACTGGCACACTGTTGGACGGGGCCTTATAAGGTGTTATGTGTGGGGCCAGGGAAGATGAATGGTGGCAGGGAGGTTGGACCCAAACTAGTACTGTTAGAAATTCGGAAGGACGAGCCAGGCCGGGGGATAAATGCAAGAGTGCCAGTACACCGGTGCAAGAAATGCTATAATCCTCACGAAGGGGCGACCCCGCCGAGATTTTTACCATGGTCCATGAGCAATTATGTGCTGAATAAATAGAGTGTTTGCGATAGAGGTAAAAAAAAACAACTTTACTTCCGCTATAAAAAGTGAATTTCCTTCCCTTCCTGATTTCGGTGTGTTTGCGAGTGAGGTAAATCAAATCCTGCAGGCGACGCCTCCGAAAATAAGAAGGGAAGTGGGGAGGTGAGGCAACACGGCAAACAAAAAAAGAACGAACGCTGTGAACGGAAAAAAAACAGCGTGCGAGTAGCAACGGCAGCCCAGCAACGTTTCGGCGGCACAGTTGACAGCGAAGCCACCACAGCCATCCCACGACTACAAGCAGCAATAGCAGCAGGCTGGCGCTAGACGCAGCTAGGGGCAGCGTGAGCAACAAAAATAAACAGCGTCAGCACCAGCACCAGCACCAACCAGCTTCCATTTTTGGATTGCTGTTGCTGCTGCTGCTGCTGCAGCCGTAGTATGGTGAAATCGAAATGATACACGAGCTGTCATGCTGTCGCACTCTCTACGAGCACGAGTACGAGTACGAGTGTGAATACGAGTCCTTTGTTTGGGACGACGCATCCTCCACGTCGTCACCAAGCGGGCGAAAGCGTGTACCGTAGCAGCGCCGGCGACCGGCTGGCACGATCCAACGCCGCTCGTGCGCGCTATACTCAAGCTACACCTCTCGAGCCTCTGTGCTCCCAGCGGTTGTCGTGATGCATACGGCAAGCAGTGATGCATACGGCAAGCAGCATGGTGGCATGGAAGATGCTCGGTGTTTTGACCCTTCGAGATTTGAGTTGCGTTCTGCGTCGGGATAATGCTCGGTGCGTGTAGGCCAATGAAACAGAGAGCCAAAAGTTACCGTAACTTTCGCTGAAATCCTTACTTCGCTAAAGTCTTTTCCGGCCGTTTTTTCAGAAATTTACCTCAAAAATTTACCTCGGGAGAAGTTTTAGAGAAATAAAAGTAAAAAAAAAAAAAAAAATCGCAAACACTCCAATACTCGGAAATTTCACCCCCGTTCCATCTAACAACGGACGGTGTGACTGCTGAACTAGATACCCACCGCGTAACGCCCCGCACGTCAACAAAACATCGACTGACGAGAGGGCTAGGTGGTAAAATAGCAGTGCAATATTACACGTACTGGGTTGGACTGGAACGACCCACGTGGGAGCACGAGGAGGAATTAAAGCAACATGGTAATTGCGTAGTAAATTATTGGGCAGGTAAACCCGTCCAAGTCAAGGGGAAAAATGCAAAATATCGTCGATACAGAGTGGAGGCAGCTAGACGAGCTATCGCACGTGAAAAGGGAGAAAGACACGTGCCGACAGGGTATTTTGTTTGCTGTGATACCAGAGAAAAAGCCAAAATTGTATACACCTGAAATCATTGGGTCGTACATATATTTCAAAATGGCGCAAGCAGGTTGGCAGCTGGCGAGAGTGGTGGGGGTAGCGGAGGACGCAGAGAACAAGATGCTCCCGCATACCATAAAAATGTTGGATCTGGGAAAGCAATACAACGTGCGGCTATATCAGGAGACGTTGACAACGGTGAGCGAGGAGCGAGGATCGTGGTGCTGGCGTGTACACCAGAGGACTCGGAGTGACAAGAACTATGCTCCATCAATGGAATAGATAGAACGCGAGGAGTACAATGTAATAGGCCAGGGGGGGGACGGCAACTTCAGTACGGAACGTACAGCCAGGTGGTTGCAGTAGAACAAGGGGGGGGAGGGCAACGTCAGTACGGAACGTGCAGCCAGGTGGTTGCGGTATAAAAAGGGGGGGGACGGCAACTTCAGTACGGAACGTACAGCCAGGTGGTTGCAGTAGAACAAGGGGGGGGGGGGGCAACGTCAGTACGGAACGTGCAGCCAGGTGGTTGCGGTATAAAAAGGGGGGGGACGGCAACTTCAGTACGGAACGTACAGCCAGGGGTTGCGGTATAAAAAGTAGGAGATGGCAACTTCAGTACGGGAAGTACAGCCGGGAAGTTGTGGTAGAGTAAAAATACTTGGAGGAGTATACAGTTGAAACCAGAGTACAACAGTTAGGATACGTACAAAATAGGTTTATATTTTGTGACAGGAGAATTGTAGTCGTAGGTTTTAAATTTTTTTTCAGGGTCTGACGCCGCTGTTGACTTGGTATGATTTTTTTTTCTCGGGTCTGACTAACACTATTGACTTGGTATTTTTTTTTTTCATGCGAGCATTATCACATATTGATGTTGTTCCACTGCACGCCCTCCAAGTTGGCGACAGTGGACCAGGATGGGCTTTTGAGGTGATATTGGGTTTCAGTAGTATTCGGAGGCGGTACATAGCCGGGGATGTAGCAAAGAAAGGTCAGCCTCTCATGCCAGGATGTACCATGGAGACTGACTCTGGCCTGCTGTGGCAAGAGAACTAACTGACGTACGTATAAGTGAGTACTATGAGTAAGACTGCTGTTAGACTGACTATTCTGTGATAGCAAAGACTGTTTGTTGCTGTAGAAAATAGTACTAGTAGCAGTAGGACAGATTACTTAGAGACTAGTCGAGTACGTAACCAATAGCAGAGAGTGTCTCCCGAGAGAGTGACAGTCTAGAGAGGATGTCGGTAGTCAGGTTGTCGATCATTGGCCGGTAGCAGAGACAGACACGAGTAATATAGATCAGAGTATGAGCAAGGTACTGACTCTTGTAGATGAATACCTTGAAGCAGTTGGGTAGAACTACCGACAGGAAGGACCAACTGCGGTTGCCCCTTCCTGTTCAGTCCACTTCTTGCCTCTCATCGCGCTGAGTTTAGTACACGAAAACTTCTTTTCTTCTTCTTTCTCCTTGACCTGGACCACTGCGTCTCTGCCTGTTCGAACTATCATCTAAACTCTGGAAGCTACCCTTCCAGTCTATGAGTGTGACAGCAGTTTCAATAACTGTTATCTTTTCAAACGAACACGGAGTTCATGAAACCTTTGAGGGGATCCCCCCCAAAAAACAACGCGGGGAGCGGTAAACGAAACTCGCGAGCCACGTTTGAGAAAGAGCAGTGGCCAAAATCGGATGTACCCGATGCCTTTGTGGTCAGAATCGGGTACTTTTCTATTTCAGTGCCCGCGACGACCCCAGGACGCCATTTCATTGGCCAACGCCGGCCTCCTCCCGATGCTGGCCATATTTTGCGCCGGGTATGGCCTATTTGGGCTACCTACTATTAATACCTACCCCCACGAGGGACCCGTTTATTGTGCCAGCCTACAGCCTACCCGAAAATGGCCAGACTATTCAATCACAACGACCAATCTCCCACCTCGGGGTTCATGCCTCTATGCCTCTCGTCTCGACAAAGACGGGCAATTAATAACCATTTGCGTGATGTCAATGATTAAGCTCATTCTAGACTAACTAGTTCATTCGCTCTCTCTGCTGTAGAGTGCTGTTGTACCAACCACACACAAACCACCGCTCTCCCTCCCTCCCTCTCATCTCCTCTCTCAGACCAAACTTAGCGCAGCCCTCTCTCTCAGCTTATTCCGGAGCCAAAAGCAACCTAAGCACAGCAGCAGTAGTAGTAGTAGTAGTAGTAACAGATCATGAGTGACGCTACCAAGTTGGTGACAATTAAAGTGTTACTACCGAGTTCATGGCAATTAAAGTGTTCCTATCCAATCCAGACACAGAGTGGGCATTGCAATGCAACCTCTATTCTTCCTATTTCTGGCTACAATTCTCATGTAAGGGCCACTCCTAACGAACCGAAAAAATCACGATTCGTGACTCTTTGGCATGCCAAAAGATCACGATCTGTGACATTTCAGTTCTAACGAAAAAAGCCGAAAAAACGTCGCGTTTCGTGATATTTTCAAATAGTTAAAATTCTGCTATTTCAGACCCAACGTTTTTTGGGGGTGGAGCCAACTCTCGAGAGTGGGGCACGGCCAGGTCGGGCTGGGCCGTCCGCACCTGGCCCGCCAGCCCGTGACATATTCGAATCACGGGCCGAAGCCTGACCCAGCCTGCGGGATTCCAACTTCACCGACCGTCGGCCAAGCTCGTTTCGTGAGATTCCATCTCGCAGGGCGTCTGCCCGGCCTGGCCTGTGACATCCTCCAGGTCAATTTCGCGTTTCTCTTCCAGCAGTGACTCCTCCTCCTGGAAATTTCGAGGCCACAATCTCCTCGCTAGCCCGCGCCCAGCGGTGTCTTTGGGTAGCCGCCCGTAGTCCGCAAGTGGCGTACGAAGCAGAGTCTGCCATGCCCCTATACGGACCTTCGGATACCGTTGGTGCGTGTGGGTTGCGTAGTGCCTTGATCAGGCGTATTTTGAGACACGACACATGTCACGAATCGTGATTTTGTTTTGTTTTAGGGAAAAGCTAGAAAAATTGGCGTCATGAATCGTGATTTTTTTGTGGCGGGGGCGAGGCTTTGGCTCCGCTTGTATGCCCCATCCCGACTGTCGCATGGAACTTGGAGACCTTCGACGAGCCTCAGAACGTCGCCCCTGGACGAGCAAAAGGAGAGCGTGCGACTGAAGGCAGGGACAGGCGGCGCGTCAAACACCGCGTCAGACTGAGGGGGAACGGTCAACGGACGAACTTGCTGGGCGAACCTCAGTAGGTCGTTCACCCAAAGACGTAAGTCGTCGTTCACCATTTCGCTCATAACAGCCCTCGCCGCGGAGCCGGAAAGCAAAAAGATGTTGCTGAGAGTGTGACGGCGAAGACCAGCAGCCGCGAATGTAAAGGAGGCGTTGACGGGTGCCAACAGGTCCAGGCACGCGCGGTCGTCGGCGACATCCGCCGAGAGTCCAACTGTAAGAACCGCCATAAGAGCCTGGCGCAAGAGATCCAGGCGGTCCGCGACCATCACCAGGTAGACAACCGGGCGATCGGCACGTGGCCCATACAAGGCCACGTTAAAATTGCTGACGGCACGAAGCTGAGCCGCCACCGCCGCCGTAACATCGACACTCTCCCCCACAAACAACTGGATATCCGCGGCCGACTCGCCGAGGTTCGGGGGCAAGCGTCCCCAAAGCATCCAGTGTTTGCGAGATGAAATTTTCTTCCACATGGTCGTGTCGTCGGTAAGCTGCGATTTCTGTACATGGCGCTCCCTCGCATCTCCGCTGTCCCGCACAGAAGGCTCACGGTCGGACAAATTGTCAACAAACTGCTGGAGGAGCACTTCGTTGTTGGCGATCTTGGTTACGCTGCTGGTGACGGCGTCCCGAAGGTCAGCCACGGACAGGAGCATGTTGTCCAGTGTAGATTTGACGCCTAGTATATCCGTGTCTATTCGGGAAAACTCGGATGCCACCTGGTTCTGCCAATGCAGAACGTCAGCCGTCGATACTGCTCCCCCCCCGAGGCTGCCGGCATAGATGAAGGACCATCCGAAGCCGCAGTGGTGGCAACAGCAGCCGCAGCGTTGGCCTGGCGAACGGACGCAGCTTCTTCTGCGGCCTGGCGAGCCTCGGCCTCGGCTATCCCAGCACGGCGTGCGTCTACCTCCGCTTGCACAGCAGCTACAGCAGCATGAGCATTCGCCTCAGTTTCTGTTTGCGCAGCAAACCTCGCAGCCTGCGCCTCGCTCGCAATAGTAGCCGCATTGGCCGTGGCCTCCGGCGACTTGCTCTCGTCGGACATCCCGAACTCAAACTATTCTCACACCTTGGACCTGTAGCTATGCCTCTGCTTCACGGCGCTGACACGTGTAGGTTGCGGCTAAGTACCAGACAAGGTATGTTTACCAAGGGCTATGATCCATGCTACCATGAATCACCGCAGTCATCTGATTGGCTTGAACTTCTTACATACAAAACTCACATTCTCTCATTCTTCCGAAAATATTCTGCATTCACGACAAAAAAATCACGATCGATTTTTTTGTTCGTTAGGAGTGGCCCTAAGGCAGGGTGTGTCCCACCCTATTTTCAGCACAAAAATGTCAATTTCTTATTTTCGTCCGACCCTCGAGCCTGAAATTCGTAACAGTCAATCTCGCCCATCTTTGTCCAAGCATGCCAACGATTCAATACCTCTCCACGAGCTCCAGATTTCCTCCGTTCAATCTTCTACATGTTTGAGAAAAATGAGTAATTCTCGGCGGCAGTAGTAGTGGACAAACCTTGATACAAACCTTGATTATAGTAGATCTTCCTGGGGGAGCTACTACGGACGGGGGTCCATAGTTAACGATACCAAATTTTGTTAGTAAAAATAGGTAAATATAAAGGTTTTTATGTAAAGCAGAGGTCCTGTTAACTATGGACCCCCGTAGTTAGGCACTCTGATTGGCTAGGGGTATGTTCTACGCGGCTAAATCAACTTTCGAGTCTTTCCCAGCCACAGCATCCCGAGTCATCCCGAGTCAACCTAGAGTCTTCCCAAGCTCAGCATCCACGCCGGCCGAGCCAACCAAGAGTCTTGACAAGCACAGCATCCCAGCACTGACCACTGGCATAGGGTTCGGGTTCGGGTTCGGGTTGGGTTCGGGCCGGAGGGTCGGCTTCAGGTGTCCAACACAAAACCCCCATAAAGATCTACTATCAAGGTCTGTCCACCCCTCGTTCTCGACGACCAAAGACTAGGACAAAATAAGAGAGGCAGGCAGCTATGAAAAAAAACGGCGATGAGTTCCTCTCTCGAACTGGAGTTACGATGTCCAAAGCTGGGAGGATCAGGCGTGTTGGGAACGCTGCGGAGAGTCGCGAGCTTCAAATGATGGAACGACGCCACAGCGTTGCGGCTAGGGCTCGTGACGTGGCGCTTGCTCGATGCGATGAGGAGGTTGAAGCCGGCCGATCAACCGAAAACCTGGCCGAGGGGCAAAAAGAAGCAACGGAAACGGAGCAATTGCGGTGCCTCGAAGCAGCAGCAAAGTTGACGGCGAAGAAGGAGAGCAGGCTGCGCGTGCAAGCGGAAATGCGCTCAGTGCAAGCTGCGCTGGGAGCCGAAGAATAGCGAAGGCGAAAGGAAGAGGAGAGGAAGCGTAAAGAGGAAGGACGGAGGCGTGCAAAGGGGGCGCGAGCTGTGAATTAATCTGGAGGCGGAAATTTGGCGATGGTCGTTTGTCACAGATGGGCTGAGAAAAGAAAGGGATAAACTGGTGTGGCTGATTATCACGGAACTGACCAAGAATCACTTTCATCCTGGAAGGGAGGCGCCCGAAGTGTAGATCCAAGAGCGGCTTGGCTTCGAGAGAATAAAGTTCAGGCAGATGGAGAGGGAGGTGGCAGCCACGAAAGCATGGGTTGGTGGGCAGCGGGTGACCAAGCAATCTCTGCTGAAGCAGGTGAGCAGGAGCGACAGCAACGTTTCTTTTTTCACGTGTTCCTCGCCTAGGCATCAGAGCCGGTCGATTGTTGTATAGTGACAACAGTAGTATTAATATTATTTATTATTACAGGGGTCCATAGTTAATAGGACCTGCGGTATAAACAAAAACCTATATGTTTCGCTTTTTTACTAACAATATTTGGTCCTATTTACTATGGCCCTCCGTAATAGTAGAGCGATAGAGGCATCTTTTTTATTTTACAAATAGCAGAAAGTATCATTTTTAGGATAAATCGTACTGTGATATTTTATTTTTTTTTTTTTATCCATCACTTTTACTTCTCAGCCCACGCGTAGGAGGTTTTACCCTCGACGATCTTCTGGACAAGCCGTGGTCACAGGTGTCGTCCCTTCTCCCCCCCGGTACGTGCCTTTAGTTTTTGTCGCGCATAGGGTTCAGCATTCCCACTGCTCGTCGATTTACATCGAATGTAGCCAACTCACGCTTTCGCGCTTTCCGCTTATCGATTTTTTATGCAAGAAAAAGTCCCTATAAGCATGCACTCGGTGGGACTTGAACCCACGAAATTGATCTTGACAGGCACGCGGACCACCTACCAAGCCACCGGGGATACTACTTTGTAGTTAACAATTAATACTCGCATGTACGTACTTATATCGTACTGATAGAAAAAAACAATAATTATTGTCTGAATTTAGGAACCTTTCGTACTATGGGGGGGGGGTCCATAGTTAACGGGACCAAATTTTGTTACTAAAAATAGGCAAATATATAAGTTTTTATGTACACCATAGGTACTGTTAACTATGGACTCCCGTAATAGATTTATTATTAATATTATATAATATTAATAATGCTTTTCTTTGCTTTTATGGTGCTGATGCCGTCGTCTGCCTTTGTATTTGCTGCGGCGACCCGTCCTGTCCTCGACGAATACAGAACAAACGGCAACGGTCAAGGATTGAAGCCCTCCCCCACGTAGTCGCAGAAGACTGCCGCTCAAGCACCGTGCCCCCGCCACTCCCTGCCGCGACAACGCCGCTGCAACAGCAAGACGCAAACCAAATAATCGAGACAAGGATTTTGGATATTTTGCGGCCCCGGGTAGAAAGCGAGAGCGAGGGCGAGGGGGGTGGGGAGGGCACCAGGCGCAAGAAAGGCAGGAGGCGCGCGTACCGGATGAGGGCGGCGCGTTTATGTCACAACGGCAGCAGAGCGGACATGCATGAGACATCCGATCCGAAACGCGTACATAGTGGGACCAGCAGCGTCAGTCAGCAGCCTGCGCAGCTTCGCCATCATCTTCCATCCTCTTACGATCCTCTACCTCCCGCTCCAAATATAAATATTGTGTCAATAAATTGTTTCGATCACGTCTCTCGCAGGTGGTACGCCGCCATGCAACACGAATTTCTTGTTTTCACTTTTCACATCTCTCGCTGCAGGTGGTATGCCGCCCGGTAAATAATATTCCGTACTTTCGCCCTGGGGCTGTTGACATCCGCGACGGTATATAGTGTAGTTGTTGTTCTTGTTTTTTTCACATTAAACCGTTCTTTCTACCCGTCGACATCCAGCACAACCAGTGTCCGTACCGATTCTTCAATCCTAGAGAGATACAAGTTATGTGGTCACAAAGCTACGCCACAGATATAGAGATACTATAATACGTCGCCACGTATGCAATGCAATGCCATGTCATCATACTGGGTACTGCGTACGACAGCATGCCTACCCATTCCATGACCTAGAGAAACTGAAACGAAACAAAGAGAAAAACAAACAAAAACAAAGACAATTCGAAAGAGAAAAAGAAACAAATATATACGATCCAACAAACCATCGTACCCCCCCCGCAGGGGATCTGGCAGACACTTGAAAAGGAGCTAGAAAAAAAAAAAGGAACAAGAAGAAAGCACCACTAGTCGTCAACAGGGTAAGACAAGGGAAAAATAACAGGCAAACCAAACAAAGCACACGGCATGCTCCAGGTAGCGGCAGCAGTTTATGGTACGAGTGAGTACGTAGCACAGCCACGGTCTCCCTGCTGGCCCGCCTGGTACCTTGCTACCCTGTCTGCCACCATCGTCCAGCGTTCGTCAACTACGCCCGGCCCCTCGGCGTCGGACAATACGAGACAAGCAAAGCAGGCTCGTCATCCATCCACCACGCCACACGACTCCTCCTTCAATAAGGCTTATCAATCGGAGAAAGGAAGAGAAAGAGAAAATAATGAAAATCACAGAGGGTCAGCGCAAAGAACATAAAATGAAACAAAAATAAACAAAAACAACAGGAAGACAAAGGAAGACCGCGGGGAAGTGGTACGAGTATCTACTTTTTTCTTGTTTTTTTTTCTCCTTCGAATTAATTGTCTTTGTTTTTGCTTTTTTTCTCTTTGTTTCGTTTTAGTTTCTCTAGGTCATGGAATGGGTATGTCGTGCCTGTCGTACGCAGTATGATGACATGGCATTTTTTTTTTATTTTATTTTTTTTTTTTTAATCATCACTTTTACTTTCCAGCCCACTCGTACTCGTAGGAGGTTTTACCCTCGACGATCTTCTGGACAAGCCGCGGTCACAGGTGTCGTCCCTTCTCCCCCCCGGTACGTGCCTTTAGTTTTTATCGCGCATAGGGTTCAGCATTCCCACTGCTCGTCGATTTTCATCGAATGTACAGCTAACTCACGCTCTCGCGCTTTTCGCTAATCAATTTTAGGCAAGAAAAAGTCTCTATGAGCATGCACTCGGTGAGACTCGAACTCACGAAATTGATCTTGATAGGCTCGCGGACCACCTACCAAGCCACCGGGGACGCCGGCTAGGACACTGGTTGTGCTGGATGTCGACGCGTAGAAAGAACGGTTTAACGTGAAGAAAACAACAACAACAACAATAGTGCATGCTCATAGGGACTTTTTCTTGCATAAAATTGATAAGCGGAAAGCGCGAGAGCGTGAGTTAGCTGTACATTCGATGAAAATCGACGAGCAGTGGGAATGCTGAACCCTATGCGCGATAAAAATTAAAGGCACGTACCGGGGGGGAGAAGGGACGACACCTGTGACCACGGCTTGTCCAGAAGATCGTCGAGGGTAAAACCTCCTACGAGTGGGCTGGAAAGTAAAAGTGATGACAAAAAAATAAAATAAAAATAAATAAATAAATAACAGGTACTGAAATGTTGGACGACGACGGACGAACTACGAGTACTCGTTCGTACGAGGAGTATGATATAAGTCAATTTATTATTAATAGGAAGTTAACATTGCGTATGCGAGCCGACCTCGTTTTCACCGCAACTAATTCTGGTACACTGCAAAATAGTTGACGACATTTTTTTTTTTTTTTTTTTTATCCATCACTTTTACTTTCCAGCCCACTCGTGGGAGGTTTTACCCTCGACGATCTTCTGGACAAGCCGTGGTCACAGGTGTCGTCCCTTCTCCCCCCCGGTACGTGCCTTTATTTTTTATCGCGCATAGGGTTCAGCATTCCCACTGCCCGTCAATTTTCATCGAATGTAGGGAACTCACGCTTTCGCGCTTTCCGCTCATCAATTTTTTATACGCAACATTAACTCCCCAACAAATTGACTCATGTCGAAGGAATCGTGTGGCGTGTGTGGATGACGAGCCTGCTTTGCGTGTTTCGTATTGTCTGACGCCGAGGGGCTGTGCATAGTTGATGAAGGCAGGACGGAGACGGCAGTCAAGGTAGCAAGGTATCAGGCGGACTAGCAGGGAGAACCTGGCGCTGCTACTCGTACCACAAACTGCTGCCGTTGCCTGGAGGGTGCTTTGCGCTTTGGTTTGCCTGTTATTTTCCCTTGTGGTCCTAAGTCTTACTCTGTTTACAAGACTTTAAGTAGGGGTGTCTTTCTTCTTGTTCTTTTTTTTCCAGCTCGTTCTTTCAAGTGTCTGCCACATCCCCTGCGGGTCTGGGATGGGGCACGACACAGCAGTTGTTTGTTCCTTCTATTTTTTTCTTTTTTTTCTTTTTCGGTTTTTTCTTTGTTTCCTTTCGTTTCTCTATTTCATAGAATGTGTATGTGGTGCCTGTATCCAGTATGATATGGCATTGCATTGCTCACTGCTGTGCTTACTGCATACATGGGTGGCAACGCAGTATCTCTGGCGTAGCTTTCTGACCACAGAACTTGTATCTCTTCTACAAGTAGTCTAGGATTGATTGAAGAATTGACACGGAGACTGTTTGTGCTGGATGTCGACGGGTAGAAAGAACGGTTACTTTCCTTTTCTCGTACGGCAGCGGGTCTTCTCTCTCACTCTAGGCTGCGTGGCACACAGGGAGCCCGCGTGTACACCACGGCGCAAATGCGGGCCCCGGCCGAGGTCCGTGGCGCGTGCTCTGGGCCTCCGAAATCGATAATTATGGCAAATAACTACGGGGAGTCATTCCGACCTGCTAGAGCCAAGCAGATGAAACAATGGAGACCCCACAAGTTTGAAGATTTTTGTCTGGTGCTGGCTGCTGCTGTATCATGTCTGATCAGACGAGGGTTAGGGTCTGGTTATCTACAGAGGCAGCCACGGCACAGCAACAGTCGTTCATCAAGCTCTCCCTTTTGTGGCGGCCACGGATAGCGCATTTTTTTTGTGTGTGGGCCGTGATTCCTGTCGACCTAGGCAGTAGGAACGAACACATACATAATCTCGAGAAAGGTGCAACTAATTGGATGCTGCGCAGGGACAGGACGACGATTCGTACGAACTTCTTCCGTATTTCAAAAGCAACGCCCAGCCACGGTGCGCACTGCAACAGCAGCAGCAGTACAACGGCAGCGTTCGTATAGTATGTGTGTGCAGTGTTCACTGTTAAGATCAACGGTTGCGGGACACTTTGTATCCCTGGACAGGTCTGCCTTTTAACTCGGTAAACATTGTACTCACATGTGTTGTTTGCTTAGCTATAGAAGAAGAGCAGTTTTATTCCTTTCGTGCACGCGGAGACTGAGACCTAGCTCGTGCTCCTCTGGAAAACCCCTGGTTTTCCATCTAAGATACGCCTTCCAAGTACTACAAATACGTTCCCAGTGACTAAACCCAGGTAGTTACCGGGCTTTCAACCTCATACAAGACAATATCTTAACACTAGCCCACTCTGATGAGCCGTATATGCAGAATTATGGGAAATTCGTGGAAACCCCGATTCCACGAACTAGAACATGAGTCGAAGATGCGGCTCCTCAAAACCCACTCCCACACCTCTGAACGGCGAGGCAACGAAGCCGGCAAAGTACGTAAAAAAATAAAGGGAAGACTTAGCCTTAAGGGGCAGGAAGAAAAACGTCGGTGAAAGCCATCGCCATACCGCCCGCACGGGGGGGGCGAGGAAGATGCACGGAAAAGCGAAAAGTGCGTACGGGAACGAAAAGAAGAATAACACTGATCACGGCAAGAACCACCTAAACCCAGTCCACAACTCTGAAAGCGCGCCCTGGGCCGCAATTGAGCGGCCGAGTGCCCAGACCAGACCCAACCCTGAGCGGGGGGGGTAGGCAGGACAGAGTACGCGAAAACACATCCCCAACCCAGTCCAAAAAAAGAAAACACACCAGAAACATATCGGGCAGACAAAAATTCATCCCCCAAGGTCTAGGAAGACGACAAGAAATAAATAAATAACGAGTGCAGTCAAAAAGCGAAAATCAGTTATCCACGGCGGCACCTCGAGATTCATCTACGTTACGCTGGACCCCCCGTGTAAACGCGCTAGCCAAGTGAATTTGCAGACACCAAGAACCTCGTACAGCTCTCGTCGAAGTCGTGTAGCGCGCCGGAGAAAGAGAAAGCTTGATTGGTCCCGGGTCGTCCAAAAATCGAACCAAATATACTCCATCCGTCGGTGTAGTTGCGCTGATTTTTCCGAGCCACCACAGACCGTCGTCGCCCTTGCACCGAAAGTGGGCCCCGTTGGGAAGTACAGTGTTGCTGTATCGGCGGAACCAATCGGCGTGCGATACGCAACTATAGCCGGGCGCCAGAAACCGCTCGCCGTTACTCCGAGAAAGCTCCCGTTGTGCCGCGCCAATTCTCATTCGGCGGTACAGGCGGTTGGTTTGGCGGTGTTGGTTCGGGGTGCCGGCCCAGTAGCGCAAAATTGCGTGGCGAAAAGCTGAAGGTCCATTTCCCGTTCCCAGGATGGCCGGGAAAGTCCCTTCCAGTGCATCTCGTACATCACCGCGATGACGCCACCTCGACCTCTAACCGATTGATGTCCAGTAATCTTTTCCACTTCGAGTCGTTCAAGAGGGGTCGAAACGTCGTCCTCGGTGACGAGGTACGGAGGGGATTTCTTGGAGAAATTGTTGAGCACGTATTGCGTCGACCCCGCCGGCAAATACTTCGGCATGTCGCCACGGCCGTGGGGGTTGGCACAGGGCTTGCAGCGTTGAACCGATACGCGCCGGCGAGCCTCGGCGCCGGACATATCGGAAGGAAGGTCCAAATACTGGAGCTTTGCTCCGAGATGAGATCCATCCGGGGTGTCCGCTGAGGAGCAGGGGCCAGCTGCGAGAACTTTGTAGGGGCCCGTCCAGTTGAGTGAGAGTTTGGCCTTGAGGACCTTGGCGTCCGTGTCTGGTTTCGCGCCCTGGCGGATGGTGGCCGCCGTATTGTACACCCACACCCAACCACCAACGTCAAATTTGTAGACCGGACGCAGAGCGGCGGAGAGGGCGGAGTTGCGGCGGTTCACGCGAGCGACAGTGAGGGCGTGGTGTTCTCGAACGATGTCGTACGCGCGCTGCTGGCGGTCCGTCGCCAAGTCGCAGTAGGCGAGGTGGTCGCGGGCCAAGCCCTGGTGGCCGGCGACTCCTGCACGTTCGAAAATCGTGAGTGGAAGGCGTGGGAGCCGACCCATATGTGCCTCGTTCGGAGCCAGACCCGTGGCGGCACTGACGGAATTGTTGTACGCAAATTCGACGTGAGGGAGCAGTTTATCCCAGTTGTTTTGGAGCTCGTTGACGACCATTGCCAACATCTGGGCCATCGTGTGGTTTACACGTTCCACCCCACCGTTACCGTTTGGGTGGTAGGAGCTTGTAGCAATTTTTCGAACCCCGAGAAGCTGATATACGGCGTTGGAAAGCTTGGAGCAGAACTGGAGGCCGTTGTCCGAGAGGATGCTGCGCGGGCACCCCCAAAGAGGGATATACCGGTTGATGAGAATGTTAGCCGTGCCTTCAGCGGTGAACTCGGCCGCTGTGACGGCGTACATGTCAGCTCGGCGGCTGAAACGATCAGTGAAAAGCAAGATGTAGGTATTACCTCGAGGCGTCACCGGGAGGGGGCCGAAATAGTCGATGCTGACGCCGATGCCGGGCCCTTCTGGCAAGGGCAACGTGATGGAGGGCCACCGGACCGTCTGCCGGGACGTTTTCCGTGCCTGGCACTCTAAGCAGTTGCGTAGCCACCACCGGGTGCAGATGCTCATGCCGATCCACCAGTAGAAACGTTCGAGCATACGTAGGGTGCGCGCGGTTCCTAGGTGGCAGGAAGCCGTAGAATGGCAAGCCTGCATGACCCAGGGGCGCATGAGCAGCGGAACATAAATGCGAATAGGCTCGTCGTTCAATAAGCAGGCCGTACGACCCACCGGGCGTGGCGTATCCAACGCAGGGGGGGGAGACGGCTGTCGGACAAGTAGAACGATGCCCGCGTCAGTGGTGTGCAAGCGGCCTTTGGTGGCCAGCTCTTGAACTTCCGAAAAGGGAGGGCGCTGGTGGGAAGGGAAACCTGATAAAAAGTCGTCTGGCAAAACTTCCGGTCGGCCAAGGGCTATGTAGCGCACGGCGGCATTGCACGCGGGCTCAGCCTGTTGTTCCCGGGCCCAGTCGGCGTGCGAATAGCGCGCTGCGGAATCACCGAACTGAAACTCGGCAGCTGCCCCGAGGGCGTCCAAGGCGGTCGAGGTGACGGGAGGTGCGTCAGTTGGCGGCGGAAGTCGTAAAAGAGGAGTTCCCACGGGCTCGGTGCGGTCGCGGCCGGACGGGATGGGTACCGTCGGGACGGACGAGGCGACAGGAGTCGGGGCCAAAACGACGAGTGCGGGCGGTCGCGGCCGTGGGGCTCGCAGCGTGGTGGTAGCACGCCGGGCTGATGGTCTAGGGGTCCCGCCGGGCCCGAAGCCATAATCAACAGCAGGCGGCACGGCGCCAGCGGCGGCAGCTGTTCGTCGGCGCGTCCGCGATGAGATGCGGCCTGAAGACGGCAGAACGTTCGGAGGCGCCGGGTTGCCAGGCGGCGATGGGGTAGACGCGGCCGGATCAGTGATCACGGCGGAATCTTTTCCATGTAAAGTTCTCGTCGGGGGAGGAGCATGCTGGGCGATAACCGTCGCTGCAGCGGGGGCTTCTGCAGAGCCCTGGCATGAAAGGGAAGACGCGGCCGGAGCAGTGCTCACGACGGAATCTTCGACTTGTAAAGTTCTCGTCGGGGGAGGAGCGCGCTGGGCGACAATCATCGCTGCAGTGGGGGCTTTTGCACAGCCCTGGCCTGAGAGGGAAGACGCGGCCGGAGCAGTGTTCACGACGGAATCTTCAACCTGTAAAGTGCTCGTCGGGGGAGGAGCACGCTGGGCGACAATCGTCGCTGCAGCGGGGGCTTCTGCAGAGCCCTGGTCGCCCCCGGAGGGTACGACAAAAACCGAAGCGAAAGCCGCGTTGGCGGGGAGTGAAAAATCCCCCCAAGCCAGGACGGCGGTCGACGGTGGCGACGGAGGCAGATACACGAGCGACGAATCTCCCCGAAGGAGCAGAGAGGTCGTCAATCCTCATACGTGGCTCTTGTGTGCGAAAATCGCGAAAATCGGTAGAGGCGAGAGGTAGCCCCCCCAAGACGGCACTTTCACTGCGGGACACCAGCCCACCCAAACCGACACCAGGGGTCGACGAAGAGCGAGTGCGAAGCCCGCAGGCTCGGATGAGGAAGATACCACCGTCCTCGACGGGGTTGAGGCAGCTAGACCCACTGCGGTCGTGTTCTGTGGCGGGCTCTGGCAAGCGGGAGAGAAAGTCAGCATTTCCGTTGGCGCTGCCCTTGCGGTACTCGAGTGTGTAGTCGAACGCGGTGAGGAACTCGAGCCACCGCTGGACTCGCGCGTTGTGGTCCCCTACTTTGGCGATACTCTCAAGTGCTTAGTGATCCGAAAATATTCGAAACTTCGTGCCCCACAGGTAACCTTGGAGTCGTTTGATAGCTCAGACAATGCTGCCAGCTTCCAGGTCCAACGGTGTCCAGTGCCTTTCGGAATCGAGGGTAGCGCGGCTGATATAAGCAATGGGCCGTACCGAGCCGTCCGGTAGTTCTTGTTCGAGCGCGGCACCGAAACCGTCGATGCAGGCGTCGCAGTACACGTGGAAGGGGCGGGAGCCGTCGGCTACGGCATCCCAGTCAGGGAAGACCAAAATCGGTGGGGCCGCGAGCTCGACGAGGATCTGGGCGACGATAACTTCCATAGCCGGCGTGAAGACATACTTGACCCCCTTCCGGAGAAGAGCGGTGAGAGGACGTATCCGTTTAGACAGATCGGGCAGGAATTTGCGATAATATCCTACGCCGCCCATCAGGGCGCGGACCTGCTTGAGGTTCTTGGGCATGGGCATTTTCAGCAAGGCCGAAACTTTTTCCGCATTAGGGCTTATACCCGCGGGCGAAATAGAGTGGCCAGAATTGGCGTCCGTGGCGCCGAGGCGAGCCTTCGAGGGGGAGAGCTTGAGGTTGTGTTTGCGCAGGCGTTCGAAGAGGGCTCGTATCGTCTTGACGTCGGCCGTCGGGTCAGAGTCGAAAACGATCACATCATCAAGTTAGGCCGCCACTTGTGCCAGGCCTTTAATGACTTCGTTAATCACTTTGACGAACCAGCCGGGCGAAGCACTGCTGCCTTGGGGCATGACGAGCCACTCGTGAAGGTCCGTGGGAGTGCAGAACGCCGTAAGAGGGACGGTGTCCTTGTGCGCGGTAATCTGGTGGAACGAGGAGACCAAATCGAAGAGGGAAACACCCGTCCCTTCCCCAGAGAGTCGAGGACTTGGTCCACGCGAGGGATAGGCAGCTGGCTGAGTTTGCTGATCTGGTTGAGGTTTTGGTAGTTCACGGTGATCCGAACGCCTCCAGACTTCTTCGGGATGACCACCAGCGGGCTCGAGTACGGAGAAGTCGAGTGCTGGATCAGACCTGCCGCTAGGTACTGATCCAAGGTGGTCTCCACTTCCTTGGCCAGGATGGGGTTGATGCGGTGCGGCCTGGACGTGACAGGAGCGCTTCCTTTCGGGACCGAGATCACGAAATGCATCAACGAGCAGGAACCAAAATCCGACTTGGACTTCGAGAAAAGGTCAGGAAATTCGCAGAGAACGTCCCCCAGCTGTTCAATGACGGCAGGGGTCCAGCCTGTGCGGTGGAGATCAAAAGCCACCTCACGCAGATGTGTCGGCAAGCGTGCCCAGACGCGCAGGAACGAAGCGCGTTGTTCTGAGGTCAAACGCTCAAGCAGTGCAGGCGAGGGCGAGGCTGGAGCTGCGAGGGGGGTGGCAGCAACTGCTGAAACCGGACACACCTCACCTAGTCCGGAGGGAGGGCTGGGGGCTCGGTTGTCCTGCTGAAAAACGTCCAGCGGAACGCTCAGCAGTGGGGCGTGGGTGATGCCGAGGACATCCCCCGGCTCGAGAGCCGCCACTCCAACGAGAGGAAGAACCTGTCGTCCGGAGGAGACGAAGTGTTCCTCGACCGAGGGCAGGTCTGGCTGGGGCATCATGTCGACCAAGTAGTGTCCAGTGAGGGCCGGGGAGCCATCGCTTCGAACCAAATTAACAGCAAGCAGCTGGGGATCGTCGGACAGGGTGACGCCTGCTGCGCCCTCGTAGCGTAGATGAAAGCCTCCACCCGAAGCGGCGGAGTTGATGGCGTACACGGACATGCATGTCGGGGCGTGGTGAACTAACTCCAGCTCGCCAAAAACGCGTTGATCAGACGGCCGAGGTGGCAGAGAGCGGTAGGAGCGCCTATTAACGCGCATCCAGCTGTCACGTCCCAATAGTACGGCATGCTGCATCACCGAGGGGGGGACCACGCAGGCCCAAACTGCGAGGGAGAAAGTAGGCTCATTTCCTCGAAACAATTGGACGCTCAGGCGCACACTCGTCGAAGTCTTCAGAGGGGCGGATTCGCCAAAAAAAAAAAACCAAGAACGAGGGGCGCATTTCTGCTCGCACGCGAGGGATGCCGCACCAACCGAGTGCATGCGATCCAAAACATCTCGTCGGATGAAAGTCTGCGGGGAGCCAGTGTCGAGAAGCGCCACGCAACCAAAAGGTGCAAGAACGCCAGCTCCGCTGTGAATCGCGATTTTCGTTGTAAAAGAGGCGTCATCGAGGGTAACGGTGCCCCCGACGAGGCAGGGGCCGTGTTCTGGCAGCGCGAGAGAGGGTTCGACACTAGGTGCGACAGCCAAAATCTCGGGGCTGTGATCAGCCGGCGCGTCAGAAACATAGGTCGAAAACTCCAAAGGAGGACCTGGGCAAGCGCGGGCCACGGCCAAAGGGCGGGGCGGCGCTGGTGTAATCTCATGAATTCTGTCAGGTCTGGTTGGGGTGCAGAATTGGTGAGAGGAGGCGGGGTGTGCCAACCCGGCCTCACTTGATCGGAGGGTGTCGCGAACGGCGGAAAGAGCTTTACCGAGCAAATTGTTTCCATGCCACCGGGAGGGGTCGTGAGCTTCGGGGTCGTCTGCCCGCAGACCGATGCCCCACACGGCATCAAAAGGTCTGGCTTCAGCCAAAATTTTGGTGCCAGTGCTCAATAGGTGCTGCTTCATGACCGGGTTCTGCGAGAATTTGGCAAAATTACCAGCAAGGACGGCGTCTTCCCGAACACGGTCCCAGATAGCGCAGTCGAAGTTATGCACGCCTCGACCGAGGCGTTTGTGCTTGCGTGGGTCTGGCGAGGCCATAATCCGCTCCGCTGTGTCGTGGTCCTGGAAAAGGCGAGCCATTTCAGCCATCATATACTGCTCAGCGCAGGAATATGATACATCGTCGACGACAAAAGACGAAGGGGACCACTGCGAAAAATAAGAGGGGGACTGCCAGAACAGTACCACCCGCTCCGTTGTATACTCGAGAGTAGGGTCAAAACCCGACGGTGCCGAGTCGTCGGTGGCCGCAGTTGCGGCGTGTGGGGGGGGGGAGTGTGCTTCTCTGAGAACACTGAGCCCCTGGTGCACGAGACGAGTCCGGTTCCACGTATACTGGCTCTGTGTCACCATTTCCCGTACGCAAAAAATCGCCAGAAGGTTCTCTTGTTGCGCCCGATGATCTCTGTCCTGAACCAAAGCGGGCAGGGGGCTCTGAGCCCGTTCTTCTTGACGAGAGCTGCGATCTTTCCGAATTTAACTGGTATGCTGTCCGGTTGATCTGACCGGAGGCCGTGGAGTCACCACTGGCTCGACGGACAGTGCCAGGTGTTTCCTGTTCCACTGGAGCCGAAGGAGCGCTGCGCACGTGGGGTGGCGTGCGCGAAGACGAAAGAGGGCCTGCAGACCCTCGGGTGGGGGGCAACAAAGGGTCCACCGGAGAGGGCTTCCGTCCTGTAGACCTGGTGAGGAAGGGGGACGAGGTAGCTAATCTTGTTGACTCCTCCTTAATAGGAAAAAGGGTGGAGCGGCCACCGTTATTGCGAGGAAACGCCGAGTCGAGCTTCAACCGAGATCTCGGGGTTTCGGTGTTTGCCTTCCCGCACCTCAAACCGACCGCCACCGCATGGCCGGGAGGTGTAGGAGGGGGACACCCTCGCTGAAAAAAACGACGCGACGGCGCGACACCCGTCGTGTTGCGCGGTGCGTGGTTTGGGAGAGAGGCGTTTATCGCGCCTGCTCTCGTGCCCAGGTTGAGGGGAGCGGCGTTTGAGGCGCGGGCTCCCGACGTTGGGGAAGGCGCCCGAGGGCTCCCCGGAAAACGCGGTGGAGCTGAGTCGCTGCGTCGGTCCGACGTACGGAGTAACGTGCGGGGCGAGAGCGGAGTACTGAGCGAGCCTGGGACGCGAGCATCTTGTGAAATCAAGGTTTTTTCTCCTGACAATGCTGGCGGCGGGCGGTCAGGAGAAGCCGAACCGCCGTCGACCTGTCAGTTACCGGCGCGGAAGGTGCCTGGCTGGCGTCCATTCGGGCCCGAGGTATGCGAGGCACCGTAGCGAACCCCCGAGACGGGAGCCGGGGCGGAAGAGGCAGGGGCGGTCGAACCACCATGATGGCCGGGGTGAGACTGTTGGTGTCCTCGTGCCGCGTGTGTGTTGTAGCCATCACCTTGTCTGTGTTGCTGACCCTGGCCGTGATGTTGCGCACGCGAGGGGCCGGGACGACGCCTGTGTTTCTTCTGGTTGTATTTGTTCGGTCGTGAATTGTTCTCGCGACGGTGTCTGATCATGCGTTCTTGCCAACGACGGAACGCCTCGCCGTCGTCGCCGAGCGTTCCGAAGTCGGGGTTCAAGATACCACTAAGGTTTAAAAAGGGGTGTCTACACTGTCGAAGAGAGTGTGTGTCTTCGTGACAGTTTAAACAGCGTCCTCGGTTTTTGCTGAGGGTGGCTGCGCGAGCGGACGATGAAAGTAGGCCGCTCCAGAGGGGAGGGTCCTCGGTCTGGATGGACATGCAAACGGCGTGAACTTCGGCATAGTGGTGTTCTTCAAGGGGCCAGCAGTTGGAAGAGGTGTCAAGCCACGGGTCGAGGCAGTCAGGGATGGATTTGTCGACATTCATCACAAGCGGATTATTGCGCGATCCCGTCTGCCAAGAAGGCGACTGGGGAAACGTCCGGCCCTGGCCGCGACCAGTATTGGCGGGCCGAGGCCCCGACGGGGCGGATGACCGCGCACCCGTCGAAGAAGCAGGCAAAGAAAAATATTTTTCGCCGTTGACGGCAGGTGTCTTAATATTCGCAAGAGTCCCGAAAGCTAACCACATGGCGTCCAAAGTGCCGAACGGCCTCGATACCGTAGCCAAACCTCTCGGGTACAGCGTCGGCATCAAGCTAGGGTACTGCTTGTCAACTGCCATCCAAACTACCTCCAAAACGACCTCCACCCCCGGTGCCAAAACACGCTCAGTCCCCGTCGCTGCGGACACCACCCCTCGCAATGCACGACTAAAATCGCAAAAAGGGGTCCCGTTAGCCACGCCAAAATTATGCAACTTGGTGTAGCTGGTCCCCGTGTTGGTGCGGTCAAAGTGATTGCTCAGCAACCTCAGGAGGAGCGTGAACGCCTCCGGTCCCGACGATCCTGCTGCGAGGGCGCGCGACACCTGTCCGCAAACATCACCCATCAAGGTAGTGAGAGGGGCGGTCGTAGGCTTGTCAGGCGTGATGGCGCGCGCGAAGGATTTCTTGAGAGGGTACTCCCAACCGGGGATCCAGTTAGTAGAACTAAGGCCGTCATGGCTGCCATCGTTGCACATCATGAGAATATCAGAGGCGGAGGCCTTCACCGAACGCATGAGTTGCTGTGCGGCCTCGCAAGGGTCGATCGAGGAGGGGAAAGGCAAGACAGAAATGCGCGAAACATCCTTCAGTCTCAGGCGTTTGTACGCCCGTTGTACGTCGGCAGTGTGCTATTTCGCGGCGGCAACGGCGGCGGAGTAGATCGCCGAAGTTCGGTCGTGAGCAAGGTTAGATGACACAGGCAAGGCGCGGTCATCGGGCATGGTCAAACGACCAAGACGCGCGGCGGAAGAAGCAACCTCAGTCAGCGAGGGGATCACATGCCTCTTGCTGATTGCGTGCTTCGCTGGAACGGGGGCTCTGGTGTCGCCGTCCGAGGAAGAGCTGGGGGAAGTAACTCGACCAGAGTTGTCCCGTGGGCCGTACCGACCGTCACCCGATCGCTCCTTCCCCTTCCACCGGTTCCTTCTCCGTCCAGCCCCGTTGCGCCGAGACGAACTGGCACCCGTTTCCCCGCCCGAGCCCCGGCGGAGCCTGCCGTCCGGGCCGGCCGAATCCCCTCCAACCCTCGTGCGCTGGCGGGCCTGGTCGCCGGCGCGGCTGCGAGCGCGATCTCCGGCCACAGAGCTGTCGCCAGCTCCCCGGTGACCGCTGGAGGAGGTGGGGCGGTGTCCAGCCTCCGGGATCGAGTAAGGGAGGGGGGGCTCCTGGGGGGCGGCGCGCGACCGCCGCCTGCAATGAAGCTTGTACGCGGCCGGTCTCGGCCATTGGACAGTGTTGGAAGATGCGTCATGGTCCCTCCGAAGGCTCACTACCAGAGCCATTTGTGTAGGCCTGGAGCTGTTGGTCCGACCAGGAGACGTCTGACATTCCCAGCCTGACATTCCCAGCCAAGCGTCGTGGACCGAGAGGCCTTCGGCCGGTAGCTCGCGTCGGAGGCGGCGAGCTGCAGAGACCACCAGAGCCGCCTCCTCCGGGGGGAAGCACGGGTTTGGCTCGGCCGCCATGCAGGCGACACTCCCCTGCAAAAAGTCCAGATCCCCGGGACGCTTGATCCGGGCGTCGATCGCGATCACAGCGGGGGAACACGGGTCCGTGGGGCCAAGGCCGGGGGCTGGAGCGGTCTTCGCTGTGGAGGAGGCAAGTGGAAGGTTCTCCGCTGGGGCCCTCGTCTCGGCGGCCCGGCTGGTCGCGGGGGAAGCAGCAGCCCGGGCAGCCCGCAGCGCTTCACTGGCTCGAGATATGGAGTCTCGCGCACAAGAGGCGGAGCGAGCGGCTTCCTCGGAGGCCGTGGCGGCAGCCGTGGCGATGGCGGCGGCGGCCGTGGAGGCGCGGGCGGCAGCTGCAGCCTCGAGCTCGGCTGACACACGCGTCTGCGCTCGACGACCAGCCGTTGTCGCCGAGGCAGCCCCAAGGGCCTCGGCGGTGGCCAAAGCCTGCTCGGCCGCGAGGACGTCAGGGTGGATGTCCGCGGCATCAGGAGCCCGCGCGGCCGTGACAGTGTCGGCCTGGCCGGGCGCGGGGCGATCGGCTGTTGTCCCCGCTTCGAGGATCGACTGGTTGGCCCGACGCTGGATCACCGCCGCCTGCTCCTGTGGCGAGAGGGAGGTCCACGCTCCAGGTAGTTGGGGGGGCGCCTGGGCACTGCCCGGGTCCTCGGCCGCCGGTTCTGCGGCCTTCCCGGTAGCCAGCCGCTCGTCCTCTGAGTCACGGGGCTCGAAGTCCACGGCGTCGTCCAGAGACATGGGGCCCGCGGGCTCGGGTGTCCTCGCTCCCGAAGAGGGGGAGGAGCCGTACGTTCTCAGGCCTCTGGGAGAACTGGCCGGTCTGGGTGATCCCTCTCATGCTTTCGTTGTCCGTGACATGCTGAGGCGGGGGCGGGCGGAAAACAACAGGGCAAAGGGCGACACCGGGGCAGGGGGGACACCGAGGCAGGGTAGGACGGGAAAAGGCGGTTCTCAGGGTCGTGGCGGGTAGAAACAGCGGCGGCAGGAGCTGCAGCTTGTGCTTCAGCAATTTGTATAGTTGTGATCAAGGCCTGGCGCGCCAGTCGGCGGGCACTACGAGCACTTGGGGAGCGAGCCTCGACTCTAGGTGGTGTCGTGGTAGGGTGGCGGCTGTCGCGGTTTATATGCGTACTAACAGCAAGTGTAGTTGAGGTTGGCGCGTCCCCGATACTGGAGGGCCTATCAAAAGCCTCGTCCCCTCTAGCAGCAGTATTAGGATTCGCATCGGAACGAGAATGCTCAACCGGATCGCCGCGGGTAGCTACAGCAGTGGGCACGTCGGTACTGGAGGGCCTATCAAAAACATCGTCCTCTCTAGCAGCAGTATTAAAACTCGCATCAGGGCGAGAATTCTCGGCAGAAACGTCGCGGGTATCCACAGTAGCCGGCACTTCGGTACTGGGGGGCCTATCAAGAGCATCGTCCTCACTAACAGCAGAATTAAAACTCGCATCAGGGCGAGAATTCTCAGCAGAAATGTCGCGGGTAGCCACAGTAGCGGGCACTCCGGTACTGGGGCCTACCAAAAGCATCGTCCTCACTAACAGCAGTATTAAAAACTCGCATCAGTAGTGTGATTTCCAGTGGAATCGGCGTGGGTGGTTACAGCAGCGGGCGAAAAGGACGCAATACTGAAATCCAGTGTGCCATCTTGTGGGCGAGGAGCGGGAAAAATTTCGCGAGCGGCCGTGGTGCTCCCTCTATCAGCAGCATGAAAACTCGAACCAGCACTGTAATTTCCAGGATCTCTGTTTGTAGCTCCTAATAGAGCAGCGCGGGAAGCAGGCTCAACAACTAAATCCAGTGTGCCATCGTGTGGCCGCGGCACGGAAAAACAAAATTCAGGAGTGGCAACATCACGCGTGGTCATCCTACGAGTACGAGCAAAGTCGAACAACAGTGGAATGCGAGGCGGAAAAACAGTCTCAAATACTCTCTCATCTGGCCCAGAAGCAGGTAGATCCAGCGGCGCAGAGCGCAACTGGGATGCCTGCAGATCGCTGCATCCAGGTTTGTCCGACGTGCTCCGGCCCGGAGCAGACGCAGCTGGCTCCACGGGCTAGCTGGGTACGCGCTCAGCGGAGCGGGGCTTCCAGGTGGCTTGGACGGCAGAGGGCACGAGTGGGGAGACAATGCTGCAAGACCCAAGGCCTGGCTGGTGGCGCGCGTCGCGCTCTCGAAGGAGCGGGGCGTCCAGTTGTCTTGGGCGGCAGAGCTCGCTCAGCCGAGCGAGGCACAGAAGGGGTCTTGGATGAGGTCCGTCTAGCGGAGACTGCTCGGGCCCCGTCAGGGGGCTCCGGTCGAAGCTCTTTCTCCTCATGGTTTGTTGTAAAAGGCGCTCGATCCACGTCGTTCTGATGGGGCTCCTGCCTAGGCTCGTGCTCCACTTGTTGGTCTGTTGTACAAGGCGCTCGATCCACATCGACGGGCCTTGGGCGGTGGGGCACGGAGGGGCCCTGGGCCTCAGCGGCTCGGCCACCGTGAGGGGAAGCAGACCCTTCCACTTCTTGAGTCTCTATCATGCAGTGGCTGGAACAAACTTACTCAACAACAATAGGAAAGCAAACAAAAAAAACAAACAGTAACAAACAACGCAAACCGACAAAAAAGCGGAAAGTCCTAAGCCGAAGACGCCACTTGTTAAGATCAACGGTTGCGGGACACTTTGTATCCCTGGACAGGTCTGCCTTTTAAGTCGGTAAACATTGTACTCACATGTGTTGTTTGCTTAGCTATAGAAGAAGAGCAGTTTTATTCCATTCGTGCACGCGGAGACTAAGACCAAGCTCGTTCTCCTCTGGAAAACCCCTGGTTTTCCGTCTAAGATCCGCCTTCCAAGTACTGCAAATACGTTCCCAGTGACTGAACCCAGGTAGTTACCGGGCTTTCAATCTCATACAAGACAACATCTTAACATCACCAGGTTGAGCAACCGAGTGATCGTGGTCTCGTGTTACTTTTTTTCGGTGCAATAGGCTGGGAAACCTACCCGGTCGTGGCGAGCAGTCAACAATAATAGTCAATCCCGCACGAGCTCTGCGAGAATTTCCTCTGCTGAATTTTCTCTGGGTTGAAAATCTCAGTAATTTTGCATCGCCCGTTTTTAGTATCAACCTTCCTCAGCAGCAGCAGATACAGCAGCAGATATAGTAGCAGACAGATATAGCAGCAGATGCAGCAGCAGCAATACACGTCTGTCGAGCGGTCGAGCGTCATACATACATGTTTCACCTGACTGAGCCCTTTGACGTACACCACACACTTCACATCGAGCACGTACGTGAACACGAAACTGGCCCCCTCGGTCCGTCTATACCTCTGCATACTGCTTCTGCCTGGCCAATAGAAGCAGTATAATAGTGGATAGATGCCCTCACAACCATATATAATACGTATCCCGTACATTTTACACAATCAGTACAGCCGTAGTAGTACAGTATCAGGTAGTTTGTGGCGTGCATGCTGTTTCTACCTTTACTGCAGTACATATATCTGCGTAATAGTTGTAGTGGTGTGCATTTACAGTAACAGTAGTATAATAGTAACCATGCCCCCAACTCATAGTACCGCTTGCCTGCTACGTCGCCGTTGTATCCAAGTTTTAGATTATAGGAACAACAACACTGGAAGTAGGTATTGTAGTGTAATATTTATTCATGCTGCTTCTACCTGTGCTGCATCTACGTATTACTGGTGGTGGTGTATATATTTAACACCCTGGACAACAGACAATAGTCCAATAGTCTATTAATAGCTTCCTATTGCAATTGACTGTCTATTGTGGTCTCTAATTTCAGTTAATTGAAAGGCGTCGAGCTCTATTATCCGGAGAATTTCTATTAAGTGGCCCCTACCTAACCCTGTTGTCGAGACAATTTCACTTTATAGGTAGTCGCCGTAATCAATGGTCCGGACAATTCCACTTAATGGACCTTTTCCTAAATAATTTGTCCGGACAATTCCAATTGACAGACTGTCTCCTGAATCAATTGTCCCGACAATTCCAATTGATAGTCGACCCCCCGAAATAGTTGTCCGGACAATTCCAATTGACAGACTGTCTCCTGCATCAATTGTCCCGACAATTCTAATTGATAGTCGACCCCCCGAAATAGTTGTCCGAACAATTTCAATTAGTAGACTGACGCCAAAAGTATATGCCCCGACAACTTGTGACAGAGTACCTTGGTTGGTAGTCAATAGACCAACCATCAGTAGGGGCCGTTAAATATTATTGTTCCAGTCGGGTCGTACCCCGTTTACCATTTGGAATAAGATATCTGTAGATACGCAGGCTACAGTAGTATATCTGTAGACACGCAGACTGGTATATCTGTAGAATCTGATATGCAGGTTAGTAGGTTGTACTATTGAAGCTGAGAGTAACGCATGCACCCTTACGGGGTGTTGTACTATTGAAGTTTAGAGTATCGTATGCTCCCTTATGGGTCATTGTACTATTGAAGTTTAGAGTATCGTATGCTCTCCTATGGGTTATAGTACTATTGAAGCTGAGAGTAACGCATGCACCCTTACGGGGTGTTGTACTATTGGAGTTTAGAGTATCGTATGCTCCCTTATGGGTCATTGTACTATTGAAGTTGAGGGCAACGCATGCACTCTTACGAGACGTTGCACTATTGAAGTGAGGGTGACGCATGCACCCTTGCCAGTAGATTATAGCCGGTTGAAGCCAGAGGATACTCCTGGCTTCAAAAAGCATGTGCTTCCCCCCCCCCCTCTCTCCTCACTCTTCTCACTTGCCCCTTTTGAGCAAGCCTCGCACCAATAAAATAAGAGAACTCCAATAAGAACTAGGTCTGAGTTTGGCCAAGCACGGACACCTGTGTCACACGTCTTCTGTGGATCGTCTTCCTTACTGCTCTCCCACATCACACTTGGCGGCGTCTTACGGACTACATCTCTGCTCGTGGCCACCGCTTCGACCTGTTCTTCGAGCCTTATCCTCCCTTTAGGTGTGAGCCTTCCTCCTTTTTGTTGTTGTTGTTTTGGCAAGAGTCGAGTCATTGTATTTTAGAGTACCTTGTCTTCCTTCCTTTTTTCCCCTGTCTTTGTCTTTCTGTCTACCGCCGTTCGCGTTCTCCATTGGGTATCACTGCGACGTAACGCAACGCGCGCGCGTTGCGCCCGCTCGTAGAGACGACCGCCGTAGCGCGCGCGCCTGCGCCTGTTCTATAACTTTCGCCTTCGCGTCAGTGCGTTTCTAATGGTCGACCCGTCTGACGAGCTTTCCGTAGTGATCTCACCTCAGATCATCCTCTTTCATGAAGCTATTTATAGTTTGGATTTCGATGACGAACCAACCATAACCAAAAGCTCATGTCGACACCGACAGCGACTATCGCTACGTTGAACGCTTACTCGCATCAACTATCACGGCTCAAGACCAAAAATACTCAGTCGTACACACCCACAGTGCCGACCGACGCTTGTAGCCCATACGATTTCCATATAACGTATCCTCGCGATGAGGCCTTGTATGAAAAGTTTTGCGAACACCCGGCACCTCGCTCTCCACACCATAGTAATTTTGCGCGTGTAATGGACAGGTTGCACTTCCCCCACTCGCTTCCACCCACGGACTTAGTCGCTCCGTCCACGAATGATGAGTCGGATAACGCACAGTTTGATGATGCTACATTTTTGTCAGATTTCCCTCAGACAGAGCACGCAGTTCATTGGTCTTCGTTAAGCCCTGATGAGCTTGA
Source organism: Macrocystis pyrifera (assembly GCA_031763025.1). Lineage (NCBI taxonomy): Eukaryota > Phaeophyceae > Laminariales > Laminariaceae > Macrocystis > Macrocystis pyrifera. Next base: position 10,484,821 of record JASSKH010000001.1, read on the forward strand.
AAATTACCTGGACCTCGTACGTACCGCGTCACAGAGAAACCCTGAACGCAGTGCCCCGCCTCCCTCATCAACTTAGTGGAACCTCACGAGCGTGACGTTTTAGAGAGCATATTTTGCACCGATGACTCATGTGACGCCTTCGCCAAATACTACTCTCTCTGCTCTGCACTTCTCAAGGAGAGTACATTTTTGGAAGCAGGTCCCCTCCGTGATGAATTTTGTGACGACACATGCGTAAATTCTAGTCGTCCTAATCGCACTTTTTTTTCAGATCTGCCAAAATACGCAGGTCCTCTGAGTGATGATTTTTTTGACGAAACATACGTAAATTCTAGTCGTCCTAATCGCACTTTTTTTCAGATCTGTCAAAGTACGCAGGTCCCCTGAGTGATAAATGTTTTGACGAAACGTACGTAAATTCTAGTCGTCCTAATCGCACTTTTTTTTCAGATCTGTCAAAATACGCAGGTCCCCTGAGTGATGATTTGTTTGACGAAACATACGTAAATTCTAGCCGTCCTAATCGCATTTTTTTTCCAGATTTGCCGAAATACGCAGGTCCCCTGAGTGATGATTTTTCTGACGAAACATACGTAAATTCTAGTCGTCCTAATCGCATTTTATTTTCAGATTTGCCAAAACACGCAGGTCCCCCGAGTGATGTACGTTTCGACGAAACATACGTAAATTTCAGCCGTCGTAACCGCATTTTTTTTCAGATTTGCCAAAACATGCAAGTCTCTCGAATGACGATTTTTTCGACGAACCATACGCAAATTCCAGCCGTCCTAATCGCAATTGTTTTTCTGATTTGCACACTTTTTCAGCTTTGGAACACTATGAAGAAAATTTCAACGATACACCACTCATTTTGGACAGGCATAATCGTATGTTTTTTCCAGACGTGCACACTTGTACAGTTTTGGATGAATATAGTGGAATCTTCGGCGATGCGAGAGAATTGTTGAGCCGTCCCAATAGCATTTTCTTCCTCGATTTACACGTTTCTGCAGCCTTGCATAAATGTGACGGAACTTTAGACGGTGTGACTGGGATTTTGGGCAGTGCTGATGGAAGTTCTTTTGCGAATAAAAATTCAGCCGAACCTTTGACGACTAGTAGCACATCTCCCGACATAGAAGACGCGAATACCAGTACAATTATTCGGTCTCTGAATCTGACAGCAACCGACAGCGGTCTTCTGACACAGAGACAACAATTGGAGGATGATATTACGGAGAGATTTGTCTTTGAATCACAAAGCGAGCCAAGTACATGGTTGGTAGGGTAATACCCTCTCCCACCCGTTCGACGGACACCACCTTCCCGTGCCCACCTTCCTCCGGACTTTTGCATTTTTTTTATTGTTTTTTTTCGGTTTTTCTCTCTCCTTCCTCTCCCGGGTATACGACTCCTGCCCTCCTAAACCAGCACGGGCACGGGTCCCCTTTCCACCCTCCCAGTACGAAACCCCCGGACCAGCCAGCGTCGTTCAAGAAATTCAAGATACTGTTGCGAACAAACGGAGTGTCTCTACAGTCCGTGACTACAGCCAAATCCGCAGAAGTGTCTCCACACTTTCTCTTCATACGGGTCTACAAGGTCGTATCTCTATACCTCCTTCCATCACGGGACACGAGCGGGACCACCCGGCCCCAAATATATCGATACATTTGCGGGCTTTGAGGGAGTTGACATCGGTGGTGCAAGGTTCTGAAAAGGTCTTTAAGCCTAGCGACGCCATGTGTTAGAGGTAGTGCGGACCATTGTTAGTAGACAGTTTCCTGCTTTGATTCCGGTTTTGTACCCGGGTGAATTGATGACTGCGGTAGAACCTTTCCCTTCGGTCTCGTCCATGTGGCAGGCTCACGAAGTGTACGCTACGAATAATACACCTGCCATAAATGGCGAAAAATATTTTTCTTATACCTCCCCCGGAGGCCACACGACGTTTTCGTCGTCCCCGCCGTCATCGGCTCCTGCTCAGCAGACGCGTTCGCGCAATCATTCAAATCCAAACCAACAAGGCTCCCAACGCAACCCCTATGTCATGAACGTCTCTACGTCCCCAGCCATTGACCCTTTCACTCTGGGTTACAACCACTGGCCTCTCTAACACTTCGACGAAGTGTACATGGTATCTACCACTTTTTCGACCACCGACCCCCCCCTCTGGAGCCCTCTCCTTGGCGCTACTGCCAGAGCGACTGCTCTTCGCACATGGCGTGGCGTATGCCTCAACTGCGGCGGACAGGACCACAGCGTAAAAACGTGTCAAAGCCCCTTCATAAACAAGTCAGGTATACTCAATCCCCGGCTCGGACAGCTCAATGACGGAGGCTACGCTTTTCAGCAGTGGCAACAACGCATCCTCTCATACCGTCGGGGACAATATTAACGCCATGCTCATCGGAACTCGAACTCTTATTCCAAGCGTTTCAACTCGAGGGGACACAACTCTGCCGGCAATTCCAATAACAACCGCCGGTCCAACTCCCATTCTAAAAACGAGCGCTCCCACGGCAACTCCAACCGTACTGCAGGCTCTCAGTGGACCAACTACTCTCCCAACAACCACCACTCTCGGGATAATTCGGCACCACAGCTTACCCCCCCCTCCCCTCAAGGACCTCCCTCATCTGCCCTCACCGTAACCGGTCCCACAACCCAGACCCCCACAACCCCAGCTAACATGCGCCTCGGTCCTTCACAACACGGAGGGAATCAAAACTCCCGGCAACCGGGCACCTTCCGTACTAACTGACCAGCCGATGGTGAAGAACCGCTCGCAACTTCACCAAACCCCTCGACCCTGAGCCCCTCCCAAATTCTTTTCTTTTGGGATCATTCCTCGGTCTTTTCCCAGTGGTATCCTTCGACGTTCACCGTAGACAACGAGCACTACAACTGTGCGGAACAGTACATGATGTCGGAAAAGGCCAAACATTTCGGCGACATAGCAACTCGCCGGAAGATCATGTCCTCCCCGACTCCCGCACACCAAAAACGCCTCGGCCGCTCCATCTCCAATTTTAACCAAGATCTTTGGATACAGCATAGGTACGACATCGTTTTCAAGGGCAACCTCGCCAAGGTTTCGGCTCCTCCTTTATTACAACAACTCGTACACACCGGCGACAAGTTCCTCGCCGAAGCAAGTCCTTACGACCTCGTCTGGGGCATCGGCCTCAGGTGTGACGATACACGAGCCCTACAACCTCCACACTGGCCGGGACTCAACCTGTTGGGCGACATCCTCATGAAGATCCACCACCTGCTTGACTCCCCCCCTCCACTCCCGCCCGCCGCCCGCACCTCCCGCGTCTCACCCCCAGAAAACGAGATCCATGAGATCAACGCAACCGTTCCAGCTTCTACACCGCCCTCCACGCTGGACCACTTACTGCCCCCTTTCCTTTCTGAGGCCACTCCTCCGCACGCATTGGTTTCTGCCATTTCGTCCGGAGCTGCTCTCCCTTCCGCGCTCCCCTCCCTCATTGTCGAACACGGACGAGGCCTCTCAAGCGGGATAGTTACCGTCGACGACGCCTCCATCACGACCAGGATCAGAGTACACAGTGGACCCTCTGCATCCAACCGCTACGGCCTTGTAGCTCTCTTGGACACCGGCTCCCCCCAGACCTTCATCTCCGCTGAAGCTTGGGCCCGTATGAAGCGCAACAACGCTGCGTCGAACATCTGTGAACGACTCGCCCCTCCACGTTCTTGGGGCGGCTTTGGTAAATCCACTCCGCTCCTCACGTCGACTTCCGTCCGACTCAGCATCCAGTTCTTGCACGACAGAACTCCCTCCGCCAAGCTCGCCGCATGGGTGTGCATCGTGCCACACGGGACTATGCAACACCTCGTTCTACTGGGATGCGATAGCTGGATGCGGTTCGAGCAACGCACGTACGTATCCCTGCCTCGCCTCCCCCCGCGACCGCTCTTTGGCGAGCTTTCCCTAACCACTTCTTACAAGAATGGTCTCTCCACTTTCATCCACGACTACCGACCTTCTCCCGACACCCTACAACTCGTGTTCGCCGGCGCTCACGCAATCTCCCTTTCGGCTACGCCGTCTCTCGTCCAGGTTAATCTGGTGGGTCCCTCCGACATTCCGGCACCCACCGGCCACTACCCTCGTTGACATGCTTCCCCGCGACGGCCTTGACTCCGAAACCGAAATCTTCGTCGCCAACGGCTACCAAAATATCCCGCTCTCGGGATTCACCGATCTTGAACCAGGCGACTTTCTGGGGACTTCCTCCTCTCCCCTCGTACAAATTCCGGTATTAGCACTGCAAGGTCTCCCCGCAACGTCACCTCCAGCCCCAGCTGTTGTCGACGTTCACGCCGTGCACGACAACATCCCTGTGCATGACGACGGTACACCCCCCGCGTATCCCCTCTAGACCCCTTGCCCCAAACTCCTGGAACGCCTAACTGCCGGACAACGGACAAGCTTCCTCCGCCTCTGGGACCGACTTCCGCTACACCTCCGCGAAATCTCCTTCGACCTCCGCGGTTCTGGTTGGTCCCCTTCGGTCATCACAGCTCTGGGGGACGTTCTTTGCGAGTTTCCCGACGTTTTCTCCACGTCTAAAACCGACTTCGGCTCGTGCTCCCTTATTCCGTTTAAGATTTATATCCCCCCTGATAGCGCCCCCGTATTTTCCCCCGCCGCTGCCGGATCAACCCTATTCTCGCCAAAAAGGCCGACGCTGTGCTCGATCAATATCTGGCTGCCGGTCTGATCCAACACTCCACTTCCCCGTACGCCAGCCCTATGGTCGCCATTCCCAAGAAAGACGGCAATGTTCGGATAACTGTGAATTACAAAAAGCTTAACGCCATCAGCTCCCTGGGTCAACTGCCCATCCCCCGCGTCGACGAGGTTCTCGACTCCCTCGGTAAAGGCCGCATCTTCTCCCTGTTCGATCTCGTGTCTTCGTTCCACCAGATCACCATCGACAAGGACACCATACCCCTGACTGCCTTCTGCACGCCCACCCGACTCTTCGAGTGGCTCGTCATGCCCCAAGGCAGCAGCGCCGCCCCCGGCTGGTTTGTCAAGGTCATCAACGAGGTCATCAAAGACCTTAACCGCGTAGCGACCTACCTCGACGACGTCATAGTTTTCGACCCCGACCCCACGGCCCACGTCGCCAATATCCGCTCCCTTTTCGAACGCCTTCAAAAACATAACCTCAAGCTCTCACCGTCCAAAGCCAAGCTTGGCGCTACCAGCGCCGACTTTTTGGGACACGCCATTTCCTCCTCCGGCGTTAGCCCTACGCCGACAAGGTTGCCGCCCTAACTCAGATGCCCATGCCTACGAATACCAAGCAAGTGCGCTCACTCCTCGGAGGCATTGGATACTACCGTAAATTCCTGAAGAACCTCTCCACTCGGCTCCGACCCATTAACGCCCTGCTCAAACAAGGCGTTAAGTTCGTTTTCACCCCGGAAATGGAAACCATCGTTCGCCAGATCCTCCACGAACTCGCTACCCCCCCGATCTTGGTATACCCCGACTGGGACGCCGTTGCCGATAACTCCCGACCTTTTCGCTTCTACTGCCACGCCAGCATCGACGGTTTTGGCGCGACTCTCGAACAAGACCAACTCGACGGTTCCGTCCGTCCTATCGTCTTTATCAGCCGCACCACTCTCGACAACGAACGATCCTGGACCCCCCTCGACCTCGAAGCCGGTAGCATCGTCTGGGCTATCAAACGCCTCCGCGGCCACCTCTGGTCCACCAAGTTCCACATCTACTCTGACCACAAGGCGCTTGCGAGTATCGCTAAAGTCGGCGAACACAACGCTCGCGGCCAACGCTGGCTGGAATTCCTCTCCGCCTACTCCTACACCTTGGAGTACCAAAAAGGCTCAGCTAACGGCAATCCCGATTTCCTGTCGCGACTCCCACAACCAGCGACCGATCTCGACCGCACCGGACCCAACCGCCTCATCCCTCCCGACGCCATCCGTATCTACCTTATCCAAGCGTGCGGTTTTATTCCGATCGATCCCTTCACCCCGGGCATCGGCTTGGGTGGGCTTGTCCCACCCTCAACCGCCCCCTGCGACACCATCCTACCACTCCCTTGCACCGAAAATGACTTTGGCGATTTCCGCCGACACGGACCACGTATGGACAACTCGGACTTGGTTCTTTCCCCCTGCTCTACTGTAACTTCTACCACCGTTCAAGACCCCGCCGCTAGATTGCCTCGCAGCCTTCCCGCCGGCCCCCGCGCTACTCAAGACACTGCCGCTGGATCGCCTCGCAGCCTTCCCGCCGGCCCCGGCCTTGCCCAAGACCCCGCCGCTAGATCGCCTCGCAGCCTTCCCGCCGGCCCCCGCGCTACTCAAGACACTGCCGCTGGATCGCCTCGCAGCCTTCCCGCCGGCCCCGGCCTTGCCCAAGACCCCGCCGCTAGATCGCCTCGCAGACTTCCCGCCGGCCCCCGCTTTGCTCAAGACACTGCCGCTGGGTCGCCTCGCAGCCTCCCCGCCGGCCCCCGCTTTGCTCAAGATCCCGCCGCTGGACCGCCTCGCAGCCTTTCCGCCGGCCCCCGCCTTGCTCGAGACACTGCCCCGGATCGCCTCGCAGCCTTCCCGCCGACCCCCGCCTTGCTCAAGATATCGCCGCTGGAACGCCTCGCAGCCTCCCCGCCGGCCCCCGCCTTGCTCAAGACCCCGCCGCTGGACCGCCTCGCAGCCTTCCCGCCGGCCCCCACCCTGCCCAAGACCCCGCCGCCGGACCGCCTCGCAGCCTTCCCGCCGCCCCCCGCTTTGCCCAAGACCCCACCGTCAACTCGCTTCGCAGCGCCTTCATCGGTCACCTCTCTATCCTGAACTCCATCGCCGAATCGCCTTCCAGCTCCGAGAAAGCCGCCGTGACCGCTGGCGCTCCTGCTGGTGTGGCTTTCAGGCTACCCTTCGTCTCCTCATCGCCCACCTTGGGCGTCTCACCTTCGGCCACTCCTCGTACCTCGTCAGGCCTAATTTCTTCTCGGACCCGTCGCCGTTCCGCCGCTGCTGCTGGGACCCCCCTTACTCCTGCGGACTACGGATTTGGCCGTCGATCGTCAATTACGGCAGTCACAAGACCCTCACCAACCCACCGCCGTTCACCTACCGTCACACCCAGGCCACTGCCGCGACGACCGGATACAGCTCGTCGCGGCGCCGCTCAAGACTCGCCCTCACCAGCGACTCCAGCCGACGCTACGCCACCAGTGTCCCTGCCACCACCACAGTCCACCGCCCCAGGGCCTTCTCCCCCGCCCTCCCCTACTCAGCCACTCCCTCTACCTGAACCCGTTGTCCGGTCTGCTTACGACCCACACCTTAGTTCCCGCGTTGAGCGTTATACCTCCACCGATTGGGCGCGCGAACAACGCACCGAACCCCTTTGCTCAGCTACCATACGATATCTTTCCTTGGGCTCACCTTCACCACCACCGGGCGACCTCTTGGACCACATTCCCTCGACCCGTCGCCCACTTCTCTCGAAGGTCCTCGCCCTCGCCGCGAACGGCCAGCTGCAAACAACCGACGACGACACAGTTCTTCTCGTTTACCGACCACACATGACCTCCCTGGGCCAACCTCGTACGACTACACCGCAACCCCTCACATCGCCACCTCGCATTTACGTCCCAATGTTGATGCGGCCGTGGGTCCTACACACTTGCCACTCCACCACCTCTTGCCACCTGGGTGTTGCTCGGGCACTCAGCATGCTTATGCGCTTCTACTGGTGGATCGGCATGGACATCTCCACCCGCTGGTGGCTCCGCCGCTGCCTCAAGTGTCAGGCGCGAAAGTCTTCACGCCAAACAATTCGTTGGCCCACCCTCTCCCTACCGCTACCAAACGGCCCCGGTATTCTCATCAGCGTTGACTATTTCGGTCACTTACCCATCACGCCTCGGGGCAAAGCTTATATTCTACTTTTCACCGACCGTTTCAGCCGCCGCGCCGACATGTACGCCACTACTGAGGCCGAGTTCACCGCATCCGGCACAGCCGATATCCTCATCGACCGCTACATCCCTCTCTGGGGATGCCCCGTTACCCTCCTTTCCGACAACGGTCCACGATTCTGCGCCAAACTCTTCCGCGCCCTCTATGAGCGGCTCGGCATCAACAAAATCTCTACGAGCTCTTACCACCCCTGCACCAACGGCGGGGTCGAACGCGTTAACCACACCATGGCCCTGATGCTCGCCATGGTCGGAAACGAACTACAAAGCGATTGGGACTTGCATCTTCCTCACGTCGAAAGCGCCTACAACAACTCCGTCGGCGCCGCGACCGGGCTGGCCCCCAACGAAGTACACATTGGCCGGCTACCTCGCCTCCTCCTCACCGTGTTCGACTCTCCCAACATCGGCGGACATCAAAGTCTCAACCGGGACCAGCTCGCTTACATTGACCTCGCTACTGCTCGCCAGCAACGCGCCTACCGCGCCGTCCGGGAACTCCACGCGGTCTACGTCTTACGTCTCGACCTCCGCAACGCCCCCATCATGGACGCCCTCCGCCTTTCCCCTCCATTCTCTGTCGGCGGTTGGGCATGGATCTACAACACAGCTGCCACAATTCGCCAGGGCGCCAAAAAAGGCACCGACGCCACCGTTCTTGAGACCAAACTCTCCTTCAACTGGATTGGCCCGTTCAAGATTCTTGCCGTGGGCCCAGCGCCAGCCTCAGCCGTTCCGGATGGACGGCCCCGTCACGACAAGCTCCTGTACTTCGACCTTCCCTCGAACATGCCGGGGCGAGACTCCAAGCACCGCGTCTCCGTTCTCCGCTGCAAGCCCTGCCGGAACCCCGACGACATCGACGATCTCCCCAAACACATACCGGCCGACCTGACCAAGTACGTTCTCAGCTCCTTCTCCACCAAGTCCCCGCCCTTCCACGTCACTTTCGACAACATCGCTCCACCGCCCGAACGCCTCGAGGTCGACCAGATCTCGGGGCACCAACTCGTTCGTGGCCGGGGAGGCGTTCTCGCCGTGATGTACGAAACACACTGGACCGGGCTCCTTAGCCCTTCTTGGGAACACGAACGTGACCTACAGCTCCACCGACCTCACATCCTCCGCTATTGGTAGGGCACCCCTTCACAGCATCGCCAGACCAACCGTTTATACCGCCAGATGCGCATCGGGGCCGCTCACCGTGAATTTTCGCGGTCCCGGGGCGAACTCTTCCTCGCTCCCGGATACAGCCTCTTACCACGCACCCTCTGGCTCCACCGTTTCACCTCCTCACCTCTACCTGCCGGGGCACACCTCTGATACAAGGCCCGTGATGGTCTCTGGTGGTTGGGCAAAGTTACCCCGCACGCCTCGACCGACACCTCCTCCACTCACTCCTACATCGTCCGCTTCCTCGACGACCCGGGACCGATCAAGATCAAACTCCTCCCGTCCCTCTACACCACTTCACGGAGCGCCACTCAAGGATCCTGGTGCCTTCAGCGTCATCAGGCCGGAGAACTAGCACGCGGAGTACTACGTAATGCTAATGCACCCCCCCCAACCACTCATACGCCCGGCCAGTTGACAGTAGCTGATGGTCGACGGATGCGTTAGATTGTAGTGTACTAGTTTTGGGACCGGTATATTCTGTGCGTCCGCTGTCTTTGACACGCGTTTGCTTTGTGTGTTGATTCCATCTAACACCTCGCGCTTCGTTTGTTTCGCTAGGACGCAATTCGCAACAGAAAGTGTTATTGTACCTCCAGGGCCTACCTTTCTGTTATACTTCCTTCTGCTTTTCCATAGGGGCGGTTTTTTCGGTCTTCATTATTTTTCTTTTTCCATTTCTTCTTTCCTTCCTTCTCTTCTTTTTTTTTTCTCTCTTCTCTTTTCTTCTTCATAGTCTTTGTTTGACAACCAATCCGTGGGGACTTTGTTGTGTCCCTGTCGCTCTAGCTTCATGTAGACTTCGTTCTATATCAAGTCTTTTTGCCGGCTTTTTCTTCCGCTTACTAGTTCGTACCTTACCTGGCTCGGTCTCTCCCGCCTCTCTCGTAGCTTACACCGCGTGTAGCCACGACGGGTTGCATCGGGCCCTCAGTTGCCGCCTCCCCCCCCCCTTGGTATTTCTAGTTACGTATTGTACCACGACGAACATCCCGTTGTGCTTTCACTATAGCGCTTCCATGACGCTCTCTATCTCTAGCACGACTGCTGCCCCTACCAGAGGCATCTTAGCCTCATTTACGAGGTGTGGGTTGGTCTATGATCTCGTTAGTCTGTCGTTTGTTTTGAATAGCAGTATCTTCGACCCCCCTCTTTCGATTTTTCTCATGTCTAAGTAGCCATCTCTATATCGTCGTGGGATCTGCATCTACGGCTATTCAGGGTGGGCTAATGTGATAGAGTACCTTGGTTGGTAGTCAATAGACCAACCATCGGTAGGGGCCGTTAAATATTATTGTTCCAGTCGGGTCGTACCCCGTTTACCATTTGGAATACGATATCTGTAGATACGCAGGCTAGTATATCTGTAGACACGCAGACTGGTATATCTGTAGAATCTGATATGCAGGTTAGTAGGTTGTACTATTGAAGCTGAGAGTAACGCATGCACCCTTACGGGATGTTGTACTATTGAAGTTTAGAGTATCGTATGCTCCCTTATAGGTTATTGTACTATTCAAGTTGAGGGCAACGCATGCACTCTTACGGGGCGTTGCACTATTGAAGTGAGGGTGACGCACGCACCCTTGCCAGTAGATTATAGCCGGTTGAAGCCAGAGGATACTCCTGGCTTCAAAACGCATGTGCTCCCCCCCCCCCTCTCTCCTCACTCTTTTCACTTGCCCCTTTTGAGCAAGCTTCGCACCAATAAAATAAGAGAACTCCAATAAGAACTAGGTCTGAGTTTGACCAAGCACAGACACCTGTGTCACACTTCTTCTGTGGATCATCATCCCGTGGAACCCTTACTGCTTTCCCACATCACAAACTCCAATTAATAGACAGTCTCCCAGATCAATTGGCCCGACAATTCCAATTTATACGCAGTCTCCAAAATCAATTGTCCGGACAATTTCAATTAGCAGACTGCTTTCTAAATCAATTGTCCGGGCAATTCCAATTAATAGATGGTATACAAAATCAATTATCCCACAATATCGACATAGACGAAATCTCCAAAACTACTTCAGACAATGCCATCATTGGTGGGCAGTCTCCTAAATCAACTGCTCGTACATTTCAAAACAACAGTGCATGCGGATTAGTTTGTTCCTTGAATTTATTTTTAATGATTACATCTGAACACATGGGCTAAGAGGTATCAAAACTTCCTACCCGCGGACATAAAATACAAAGCTAACGTTGAGGTGCCCCGCCCTTTTCTGCTTATGCCTTGGACAATAGACCTATCAATAGACTATTGACCCTACAGCAGAGTCACGAAGTTGTCTATTAATTGGAATTGTCCGGGCAAGTGATGTCATAGACTGTCTAGCAATTGAAATTGTTTAGACAATTGATCTTGGAAACTGTCTAACAATATGGATTTATTCGGACAATTGATATCGGGCACTGTTTAACAATTGGAATTGTCCTGACAAATAATTTTGGAGACCCTCAATCAATAGAAGTCGCTCTGACAATTGATTTTAGAGACTGTCCATTAATTGGAATTGTCTGAACAATTGATGTTTGGTGCTTTTCAATAATTGGAATTGTCCAGACAAATGAGCTCGGAGACTGTCTATCAATTGATATTGTGCTGGCAAATGATTCAACAGGCTGTCTATTAATTGGATTTGCTTGAACGATTGCTTTCGGGTGATTTACATGAATTGGACTTGTCGGGGCAACTGCTTTGAGATACCGTCAATTAATTGGTTTCCGGACAATGGGATTCGGAAGCGATCTACTAATTGGATTTGTCATGACTATCGAGTTTAAGAGGGCTCTGTTATTTGAAAGCTGGCAGCTACTTGTAGAACTACATTTGATTTGGTCAGTACACAACAACAGTACCACCATGCTAGTACTGCCTCTACGACAGGATCGGGAACTTCCCTCAATACGCAATCATTTGCAAGGTCCTTTATTGTGCCATATTACGAGTAGTATCAATTCAATGCGGAGTGTCTATCACAATACATCAACTACTGTAGGTACACGGCCATGACATTTATCGAGCAATTGATTTCTTGCGCGGCGTCTGAAATGAATTGTGCGGACAGTTCCAACTAATTTCCAGTCGCCGATGTCCGTTTGGACAATTCCATTTGATTGACAGCACCCAAAATCAATTGTCCGGACAATTTCAGTTAATAAGCAGCAGCCGAAATCAAATCTTCAGACAAATCCAATTAATAGACAGCTCTCGAACTCAATTGTCTGAACAATTTCAGTTAGTGGACAACACCCGAAATCAATTGTCTGGACAATTCCAATTATTGGATAGCACCCGAAATCAATTTGGTGTATAATTACAAATAATTGGCAGTCTCCGCAACCAATTGTTTGGACAAATCCAGTTCATAGACAACACTCGAGACCTATTGCTCACACAATTCCAACTAATAGATGGTATTCGAAATCAATTGCCTGTTCAATTCCAATTCATAGACAACCGCCGAAAACAGTTGCCTGGCCAATTTCAATTAATGGGCAATCGCCGAAATCAATTGTATTGGCAATTTCAATTAATAGACAGTCACCAAAAACAATTGCTAAGACAAATACGATTAGCACACATCCTCCTGAATCAATTGTAGACACAATAGACTATTGAAATAGTAATTGTCCAGGGTGAATTTATATAATAGTACCAGTGTTACATATAGCAGTCATGCCTCAATCCATCCATGGTACCGCGTGCTTATTTGACCTCTCTGAGGTTGTCTGTATTGTATGAGCGTTTGGTCAAGTGGTATTTAGTAATATAATAGTATAGTTAGTAGTCGGAGTGGCACTGCTGTGTTAGTTGTGTACCAGGCAGTATTTTGTAGAGTGTATACTTCTTCTACCTGTACTACATCTGCGTGGTAGTGGTAGTGGTGTAAAGTAACGGTATATATAGCAGTCAACCCATGCTACCGCGTGCATGTAGTAGTGCAGTATCCACCACAGAAAGAGTAGTACTTAGTTCCTGCCGACTATTATTCTTATTATTATGGTTGCCATCCAACAATGTGTAGGGTTGTTCTAAAAAATACTAACAGAAAGTGAAGAATTCTCCAGAACAAAAGCGCGGAAGTATGATACGACAAATCAAAACTGATGTGACGCTCGTGAAGACTACTACAACCAACATCCCTCCATCTCATCCACTAAAACACAACCACTTCCCTCCTTAAGCACCCCCTACAGTAATTATTACTCTTTCCTTCGGGCAACACGCTAACCCATGGCTCTCGTTTCCGCCAAGAACAGCAATACGGGTGTTATCTGTGACTCCCTTTTCGCCTTGCGACGCCCCCGGGATTTCACGTTACCCACATCCCGAAGGGGAACCTTGTATATCTAAGTACGATATTGCTGGCGGTGTGCTCAGCGCGCTCCTCAGCGTTTCTTAGACATGTTTTTTGCGTTGATCGTGCTAGCGCGAGATGAGGTTCACCTTACAAGATGAAACTGCCTCCTCGTGATTTTCGAGCTCTACTGTGTCCGGGGTGACCTCGCGCGTGCTTGCGCCATGCCCTGGCTGCCGGCTGGCCGGGTGTGTTGTGCTCGTTTTGTAGAGAAAGGTTTCAAATACGTCAGCTGTGTGTTGGACCAGTTGAGTGGTCGATAGTTCATTTATCACAGTCTCGTGGCCAAAGAGTTTGGTTAACGGCCTACCTGTGGCCCGGTAGGCCCCCCTTTGGCCCGTCAAACCCTCTTCTAGAATATATTAGTTTTTGGCATTGGGATGTCCTTGACAGCTCCGTCAAACGGTACATGTGCCGTCAACCGATCTATGCTCGCTCGTGACGGTAAAACTATTCTGTTTTCGATGGCATCACCCAGATTGGATCTCTTCACCTTTGGCTGAAACGGGAGAGGCCGCAGCCTCCGCGGCCTTTGATCAGCTCATGGCGGCAAGAGTGTGGGAAATATGAGCAGGGGTGGTCGGTCTCGTGCCCCGCCTTTGCGCGTGAGTTGAGGATTGGGCGTTGGAGATTACCGATTTGGGCTATTTTGCATCTGAAAGCACGAGGTTTCCGCCAAAGTGATGAGATTCGTAGGCTAGCATATGTTCGCGAAACGAGCTTCGCGAGCCTCTTCGGCTGCTGTGCACGCCGGGCGACCAGGCTCCATGAAGCAGAGAAGACGGGGTCTATGGTTTCGACCGAGTCGGATGAGTCTACGCCGCGAGAGGAGTGGTACGGTGGCGAGGGTACCAACTGTGTCTACGATTTTGTTTTGCGTACACGCAGCAGTCAGTATTTTATATTAAGCGTGAAATTTCGGTTATGTTGTGAAGGCGTTTTTCTTTTTCCTCATATAAATACCAGGAACAAACAAAATATAGCTATGGACGACGTGTGCGGCTTACGACGAGGTACGATGACGACGTCGTCTTATTTTTACATCCTCGCGCAGCTCCCCTCACGGAGTAGGTCAGCCTGCATTATTTTTCGTTGCTGACCCTTGAGGGTGTGATTATGCCTTTTTTACTTGTGCCCCACAGTGCTCCCCTGCCCCGACAGCTGAGCCGGGGCGGCCTTGGGCGTGCGTGGTGTACTACCACTTGCTGCTGCTGTTTGATGCTACTGATACGTGCCACCACTATTGTGTTGTTGTGTTGTTGTTGCCAACGCAGCTCCCCTTATGGAGTAGGTCAGCATGCGATATGCTTCGTTACTGAACCTCGAGGGTTTGGTTCGTTGTTTTTTTTCTCCTTTTTTTGTCTCGCCTATACTTTCTAGCTTCTCGACAACAACCCGTGGTCACAGGTGTCGTCGCTTTCCCCCCCCCGGTATAAATGGTCGGTCTTAACTAGGAGTGTTTTGTTAGGCTTTTCTGGTTGTTTTATCGAGGAATTTCGTGTTTTCCAAGAAAATCGTTGGGAAAAGCAAACAAACTTCATCCCTGAAAAAGTACGTCTTTGATTTTCATGTTTTTCAGAAAATTGAAGTACAAGGCTGTAGAGGATCGGGCAGCCCCACCGCGCGAGCTGTACCACCACTCGCGAGCGCATAAGGCTCACAAAGGTCGTTTCCGAGGTCCTTCACAAGTCATGGGCGAACGCAAAATGCGCAATAGCTTTCTTGGCTCTCGTGGCCGAGTTGACAAGGTCATGCCGATCGATTGAGCTCGGTAAGGGCAACAGCTGAGACTTTGCTGCGTTTCGCATTGTAGCGTGATGACTTGGTGATGGACTTCACTCCGCAAGGCACTGACACCTTTCCTACGTTTAAGGTCAACATCAGTGGGACCACCGCACGGATCGTCTCCGCGAGCGCAGCTGCTGTAGTGGCGGTTCTGCGCCGGGTGGACGATCATTTCGCGAACCAAATGAGGCACGTACTCGACAAGATTCAACCCTCCCTGAATTTGTTGAAACGCCAAAGTTTCAGGAAAAAACAAAACGTATTACGTCTCGTTAAGACCGGCTATGTTAAGTTCTTTCATTATTATCGCGCAGGGGGTTCATCATTCCCAACGCTCGTCGACTATTCATCGAACTTTGCGAACTCTCGCTCTTACGCTATCGGTTCGTCAAGTCTTTACGCAAGCAAAGTTCCCTATGAGCACGAGCACGCACTGAGTGAGAAGACTCGAACCCACACCTTAATTTTATGGTAGGGACAATTTCCACCTACTACAAAGTAAATTCATCGAGGACGCCATTATACCTTTGCTCGTCGTACCCCACCGTGCTCCCCTGCCTCGACTGCTGTGCTGAGGGCGGCCTCGGGTTTCCATGATGTGCTACTGTTGCTGCTGCTGCTACTGCCGCTAGGCGTTTTAATTTTTATTTATCATGTGACCGCCAAGAAAAAGAAAAATCTTCGTCGTGCCCCACCGTTTTTCCCCTACCCCGACTACTGTGCCGGGGCGGCCTGGGGCGTGCGCGATGTACTGCTTGCTGCTGCTGCTACTACTGCCGCTGCTTTGCTGCTGCTGCTGCTGCTGTTGCTACGTGCAACTGCTGCTAACGCAGTCCACTTCACGGAGTAGGTCGGCCTGACATATGTTAATGTTATAATTACTACCAAGTATCAAGTAGCAAGTGGTTCCTGGTACCTGGTACTGGTTTATGTTTTGCAAAACAAAAAACATGAATCTTCAAATTTCGTATTTCCACGGGCAAACCCTGTCACAGCCACCAGCAGCTAGCCACCACACACAAACACAGACCACTCAACCCACGGCCACCGGTACTGGTGTAGTCGACCCGGACGCCATGGCAGCCTATCTCACGGGTGAGGTCGATCTACCAGCAACGGCACTAGCATCACCACCGCCGCCGGCACCACCTCCACCACCCACCACTTCCACCTCCACAACCACCAGAATACAACGCAAGTACAACCATTCGAACAGCCACCAGCCGGCACCGCTATTAGGCATGGCGATTGACGTGTGTACCAGCGCGTAGCCGATGTGTATGTCGAGACTCGATTGCCGATGGCCGGTCAACACACAGTCGATGTTCGAGGCAAATACACTGTCAGGTGACTTGTACCAGAAGCTTCAATTGAAGAGAAGAAGAAGATGGTGTGGTGACCCCAAGCCACACTGTTGATTGATTTGCTCAGCTGGAAGCTGATGGTGAGCAAAAGTAGAGTAAACGAGTGGGCGAGCAAACGCTCCTGTTGTTCTTCCAACCTTGATGATCTCAAACAGAGACATATACCTCCTACTACGACGTTCGTCAGGTAATGACACAACCGAAACCGATCCTTTACGGATTCCTTAACGGTAATATCGACTGTAACATACCGAACAATCTAGCGACATACGACAGCCTATCCAGTATTCTGCACGTTATGTTGTTACTTGGTATAGTGTCGTTTCACACGTGGATCCTCAGCAACTAAGCCACTTACGACACAGTAGACATCAGGTACGACAATGTATTTGGTGTCCTGCTCAACGTTAAACTTTGGCTTTGAGATGAACATTTGTTTGGCCACTATATTGCATATCTCGAGAATCTCACTGCTGAATCATATACTACCAGATCATTCGTATTCTGCAATGTGTACGAGCTCATATCAAGTAGTAGATAGTGGACGACTGCTGCTGTATACTGCTGTATTATACAGACTACAACCCACAGACTGGTAAACTGTCTGTTGTACTTGGAAATGCGATATATAATATATCCTAGATGACCTAAGTGCTATCGAGTAACGACTATGGTGGCTACTGACAAGTATTATCTTCTAGTAACATTCACCGGTGCTTGGGCAGGGGTGGGATAGAATCAGAAGGCGTCGCTCGTGTGGCAACACTACTCGGAGTTTGAGCCGCCGGTTGGGAGGAATACCGTCAAATGCACGGTGATGGCCACGGAGTCGCCTGCCTCGTGACGGCTCCCTGCGCGCAACCAGCAGCGCGGGAAACCCTCCACGCACAACCGCGCCGACCTTGCAGCAGGAAAGAGGAAAAAACGAAACCTCCGGATGAAAAAATATGTACGGTCCCGTCCCGCCGAGGAAACACTATTTTCCGTCCCGTCCCGTCGCGAAAAAACAATCGTTGCACTGTAATGTCCTGCCCCGTCGTCAAAATCTGCCTCGTTGAGTTTTAACGTGCTGTCCCGTCGAGAAATTATACGCGCGCTGTCCCGTGCCGCCCCGCCCCGCCTCGCCGATGTTTTATGTCCTCATTTTACCTCTCCGTCCCGTCCCATTTTCATTACTTTTTTCCCGCCAAACAAGTCCAAACTGTCCCGTTCCGCCCAGCCACGATTCTCAGTTACTGTGATGCCTCGGAAAAAATGAGGATGTCTTCTCGAAACTAATGTAGCACTCGACGAACTGGAGACGTCGTTCCGTGGTTCCAGTCGATGTGTAGATCAAAGGACGAGGCTCGTAACTTGAGCTGATGAGCCATGTCGAGGCCTCGTTTCTACGAAGACGGATGGCACAGGTGGCACCGGAGTGTCCGTGAAGATCACTATTAATAGCGACGAAGAAGAGAATAGTTGGTTTGCAAAGGCGCTTATTATGTGTTCATTGTCCCCGGTGGTTTAGCGGGTGGCCCGCGTGCCTACTCAGATCAATTTCGTGGGTTCAAGTCACACCGAGTGCATACTCGAAAGGGCTTTTTCTTGCATAAAAATTGGTCATTAGCGGAAAGCGCGAAAGCGTGTGTTAGCTACATTCGATGAAAATTGACAAGCAATGGGAATGCTGAACCCTATACGCGACAAAAAACGAAGACACGTACCGGGGGGGAGAAGGGACGACACCTGTGACCACGGCTTGTCCAGAAGAAAGCCGCTGAGGGTAAAACCTCCTACGACAGATAAGCTGGAAAGGGAAAGTGATGATTAAAATATATATATATGTGGGAATACGGTTGATCTGAGCGATTAAGATACTAAAAAGAAAAGCAGAAGAAGTGAAGAAGTGGGCGTGGCCGCTAACCGATCATCTCGGGACAAGGTCCCATGCAACGGGCAGGTGAACTCTACGGTAGCCTGTCCTGTTCTCTGCGATATTCTCTTTAATGATCTAGCAATATTCTCAGCACCGTTGCTGATGGTGATGCGTTGGATATTCTAAAAAGGCCGTACAACGAGTGAGATGAACTCGTAATTCATCCATATATCGAACGTACCTGAATATCCAAACTAAGATACTCGTATATTCGTATCCATGCGTAATGACTGCACATCACAATAGATACGTATGGATCTCCACGACCGTATAAGTATATACATATGAGGGCGGCGGTTTCGAGTGGATCTTCATCCTCAATTCAATAGTGTGGGGGCTGGCGTGGGATCGACTCGTTGTGACATTTTCCAGACCTGCGTCTACATCTTGATTTAATACGAAACGCACTCAACAAGCGATGACTT
The DNA here is from genome assembly GCA_031763025.1 of Macrocystis pyrifera. Taxonomy (NCBI): domain Eukaryota; class Phaeophyceae; order Laminariales; family Laminariaceae; genus Macrocystis; species Macrocystis pyrifera. The sequence goes on from JASSKH010000001.1 coordinate 10,503,847, forward strand.
CTGTCACACAAGCTCGTTTAGGCACGCGGACGGCGCGATCTCCATGATATGTAAGGATGTTACGAGATGAGGTATTTCGGCGATAGCTCACATGTCAAACGAAGCGATTTCTCGAAAGAATCCTTGTTTCTGGAGGACGGAGGGGATCATACGTTGGCTCCTGGTACACGAATTCGGGCCTCCCCAAGTATCTGGCTGAGGGAAGGAATTCATCTCCCCCCTGATGATACGAGTGTTGACAGTGCGTTTCGAAAGATATACAAAAGTACTCCTCGCCTCTCCCCTCGACCTCTCTCGCAATGCCAAAAACAACGACTCTCAAGAAGTCAGTTCACGAACCGTGTCACCTGATCACTATTGTATATGGACAAGGGTATATTTCCCATGGCACCTACTGGGCTTTCCCGTGGAATACATAGGGACGTTCAAATCTAGTTCAAACGGAAGGGAGGCAGTGAGTGTGACTCTCGAAAATAAAGCTTTCTACATCGTCCAAGAACCAAGTCGTGCTGTGTTGATTCAACTGAAATTCACACGATTTTTTGTTCCCCGAGGTAGGGCGTAAAGTTAAACCCGAACGGAAACAAGTCGCTCCCCCCGACCCCCCGCTCTCGCCCTTTCCCCCCTGTATGTGACAGGCCAGCGTTGACCGCAATGAACCCCCATCCCCGCCTCCCGCTTCAGCACCCTCCCCAAGTGCCTGATCCCGCATCATACCCATCGGTAGATTGATCACCTTCCCATTCAGCCCCGTTTCTCGTGAACCTACCGTCGGTAGAACCGCTCTTGTCCCCGCCTCCCACCCATACATCTTGTCCGGGTACCTGTTTCTCCCGGCCATTGCCGCTGTCGTGCTCTTCGCTGGCGTTCGACGCTTTAAGTGGGATACCAGTAACGTGTTTCCTGTCTGCAATAGGATGGGAAATCATCGCTCGTACGGACACTGGGTGGGTTCGATGTCGCCGCTAGAAGAGCAAGGAAGAGACCACTTTGTAGTATTTCGATGCCGTCTGAGATCCAATTGGGTATATGCCGGTCGCAAACAAGCAGACTGTGCCGTACTTAACGTTTCGTGGCGACGATATTTCTCGTCGTTACAATATAATATATATATATATATATGGTTTATGACACATTAGAATTGTACAGGCTGGCCAAGATCAATTTAAGTGCTTATTCAAGCGTCGGACGACCCGTGCTACGATACGCCTAGCACTCTGAAAACCATCTCCAGCGGCAACCCGGGTTCCAAATAAATTACCATTAACAGCTTGTAGCCACTACGCGAATATTTTAACGCTCAGAAGGCGCTCCGACCCCCAACATTGCCCCCTGCAAGCGCCAAAGGGCGAAGCTCGCCTGTATCCCTCTCTCCCTCCCTCCCTCCCTCCCTCCCTCGATACCCTGATACAGCCATTCAATACTTTGATTGCCAATGCTTGATTGTTATGAACCACCTCTCGCGAGGAGCTCTTTATACACCACGCCACACCGATTTTCCAATTCAAAAACATGTGCGCGAAGCCCGAATCCTGTCCAAAAACACGACGATGCACCAGGGAGCGGGTTCGAACAGTAAGACACGCCTGGTTGAGGAGTTCCTTAGATGAAGGACCCCGCCAGTCGCATTGATTTGTCGAAAAGAAAGTGCTGTCCTCCATCGTAGAACGCATCGGAAGTACACGCCGTGTTTCGAAGATAGACCCTATTACGGGGGTCCATAGTGAACGGGACCAAATTTTGTAGTTAAAATAGGTAAATATGTAGGTTTTTATGTGTACCATAGGTCCTATTAACTATGTACCCCCGTAATAGTATTTTACAGTCGTGTCCTGTGACTCCCTGCCAAACCGTACCCGTTAGCGAATGACGCCTTGTGTTTTTTGTTTTTGTTTCGCCTGATACTATCTTGTCGTTTCGTGTATGTTTTGATATTTAGCTCTTGGATGATGCCATATATTCCGGCTAAACAAGAACAATAACAATACTTCCCTTTCGGTAACGCTTTGGCAGGGGCCCCTAAGACACGTGTACATAGCAGCATGATCAATCGCAAAATTTGCCGCCTTTCTTGTGCGGTAAATATTACGGCGTCGCCTCAAAAGCGAGTTTGTATAGTGTCGGTACAGGATCAACTTTGGGCGTGAAATATGACTTGGCGTAGGTCCTTCGCGCTGTCAATCTTTCGAGCATGGCCTGGAGTGCCTGGAACTGGCTCGCTGAGACAACAAAACTGCAATACGGACGTATAGAGTTCTTGCTATGTAGGCGCCTGGCCTTTACTGCAGTTTTTTGAAGGCCTGTGACTGATCGGAAAACGTTTTCGCAGCTAGCGCTAGCCGTAGCTCACTATCCCTGAAATCTCTAAGACACTGGTGTTGCCACCCTGTTTCGCTGGTTACGACGTCATACCTAGCGCCAGCCCTAGATTCTTAACCCTAAACACTGGTTATGTCGTCTCGTCCGCTGTTTACTACGTTCATTATGATACAAATATCTTACCGGGTATATTAGAGTAGCTATCATGGAGCATGATTTCGTGGAGGGCGTTTTGCTTGAACCGACCCGTATGCGCAATCGGGCACACTCATTGCGAAGAAAATAATCGCTGAAATGTCGATTTCTTTCCTTCGGTGCCATGCCGGTAAAGTCCAACTCGTCTAGAAAAAACTGTCATCCATGGATCAATCCAAATGGCGCCTTCCTTCACATCTCGCTGGGATTGCTCCACTGACTGCAACGGACCTGCGTCCGAGGCAGCACAGAACCGTAAACGCTATATACAATATATATATATATATATTTCTTAACGGGAGATGGTCGTTCATGTCGACAATTCTATTCTTGGCGGGAAGGGACAATAAACATCTCGCCGTTTCCATTGGCGATCAAATATTTTCTCCGACTGAAAGCAATGTTGATTTCGAATTCTCGGCGACCGAGGTTTACGTTGACGGGGAATGGATTAATTCCCATGTTCAGCGTCAAAATGTATCAGGCACTGGCCTGCATCTTCGATTGGGAAAGGCACCAACAACTAGGTCGGAGGAAGAATACTGTTTAGACGGGACGGGATGGGACATGCAAGACGGAGGAAGAATATCTTCTAGGCGGGACGGGATGGGACGGGAGGACGGCGGTGAAATATTTCCCCCGCTGAATCACGGTCCCGGTCCACTCCTTCAAGTTTCACCGTCATCTCCGTCTCAATTTTTTATATTACCGTTTTCCACGTTTACCATGTACAAAAACCGTTTTGGGACTTACGTTTCCGCAACGATTTAAGGTAGTCACCGCTTGCTGAAAACAAACCCTAGTCAAACGCATGTCACGCAGTTAGCCTGTTCGTGCTCATGTCCAAATCGCGGCATGTCGTGGGATGTGAAACTGCGCAAACACCTGTTTACGAAAATATTTTCGGCATGCTTGTGTAGGTGTTCGTCTCGTGGTTGCGACGCGAGATTTGCACACAGAAGAGAAAATCAGGTAACAATCGCTGTGTATACCAATGAACGCGTTTTGGTGTGGTGTGACCTCCCCCGCAGGGTTCGTAGGGGGTCGCCGGCGGCCAATACCCCGGGACGACGGCGCCACGCAAGCGGCGGGGCTGCCGCGGAGGCGAATAATGTTTGCGGTATACGCTTTTGTGTGAATACACGCCTCAAAGAAAACAGCATTTGTTTACGTTTTACTCGTTTTTTGCAGCTTGCCGAACCAGGCAAAAGCGTGCTACGAGATGCTTTGGAATGCTGTGACGCGTGCTTTATACGATAAAGGGAAAGCATGTCTTTTGGCGGAGGAATGCCTGGCTGGTTGGCTGGGATCATAAACTGACAAGCAACTTAACTTAGCACCGTTGGACTCCCATTTCTGTTTTTTTTTTTTAACACTAACATCCGTGCTATTTATTGCCTCGGCCATATCGCATCGATCATCTGGTACATGTAATATTTATTTTTTTTAAATCAGCACGATTTGGGGTGGGATATGGAAGAATCAATTCCTTTTAGGGGTGGTGCATAATTTTCAGAGCTCCTCACGTGGGGGTTTTCAGAGCTCAATAACCCGCCCGGAACGTTGTCTGCGAAGAGAAAGGTTTCCTTCGCGCGACGGTTCTACTGCATGCGCTAGTCTCAAAACCCAAATGCCGTCCCAGATACTGCGTAGTACAATTGTCACGGGAGCCTTGAGGTATTTACTCTCTCTCTCGAAGAGCTCAAACGGCCAGAACCAATTGAGCCAAAACCTTCAATCTCCACCGTGGGATTAAGTCTCTATGGAGCTCATTCAGTGAGCAGCCTCGTCCCACGGTACGAACGGTTGCGCCTTTTAGGCGCTCCATATCTTCTGAACGGGTTAATCGTTTTAAGGCTACAGTCCCGTTTGGGGGACAAACCATTCAAAGTCCAAGTAATATGTCCCCCGAACAGGACTGCAGTCCTAAAAGGCTCAAGCTCCTTAGGTGATCAACTGGCGGTGTTAGTAGTACGACACTTTTTCCCTCTCGCGTTCGTTTCGGGACCAGCGCATCGGAAACTACTACTGTAGATTTGATTGGGGGAACAAAATTCTTCGAAGACATCATGTTTCATGTGAGATTGCATGAGACCCTCGAATATGTTTTAGCCCAGACAACATGGCCACCCCCCTACCATGGTATGAGTGTGTGTAAAAGGCTTTGGTGACGATATTACGATCGCGATCAGATGCTCACAAGGCTACATCGTGGACGCAGCCGAACGAGGCACACCTCTGCTAAAGCGTTGAAACTGCTATTTTTTTATGGATGACGCTGACATGTTTTGCGTCGATCGTCGAGTTGTCCTTTCTTGCAGCTCCTCGGCCTGCTCTCACCGAAGTACCCAACAAAACAACGGTGTTGGAGCGATTCCACTGTGGGGATAGGGGTGGTACTCTATTTTGAGGAGCTCAAAGTCTCACCCGAGAGAGACAAGAACCTCAAAGAAGTTTGTTCTCGCAATCCGACCGACACTCTTGTGTGTGAGTACTTCTGCACCAAATATACGAGTACAGTACATACGTTGACCGGTCTTCGTTGAATTCAGTGGTTCAACAGGCGAGAAATTATTGACTCAACAAATAGCGCAGAGCAATGCGACGGCAGGGGTGGAGGATGAATTTCTTCTGAGTTCCTGCACACGAGGAGCTCAGTACGTCACCAGAAATACGCCTTCTTCGAAGAAGTTTGGTCGCGTAACCCACCCAACGTTCCTGCGCGCTACAATAGCGGTCACAGAACAAATATCAAGGATAGCGGTCACAGAACAAATATCAAGGTAAAGTATCACACGTAACCGCTATAGTATACTGTAGTTAGCGTTTCGGTCCAGTAGCTCAACAGGTCAGAAAGTATTGAGCAAAAATAGTTCAACCCCTACCGCAAGATTGATCATCGATCATTGGCCTAATGGTCCATTTCGTTCTGCTCAGGCTTATGGCAAAAGGCTATACATCAGTGTATATACTTGTATATGTATGTGCGATAGGAAGTATCACACACAACTTGGCACGTAAGAGTTTCGACGAAATCTTCGCGATTCCACTGTTTTTTACTGTTCTTAATTTTTATCAAACATATATGTGCCAGGCAGGACGACCAAAGATGTCCGACAAGAACCACAAAAAGGTTTGCCGTCGTTGCCTTGCTTCGCCTGCGGCAAAAACAAAACAAAGTTTGGGAGGGGGGCAAGAAATATACTGACCCCCCGCCAGCATTTACTTGTGCCTCGTATGGCGAAAGGCGGTTCGACGAGTGACACGGTAGGGGTATGAGACACATTTTCGACCAAACCGTTTTATAGGGTAACGATAGGGATCCTCGCCTCAGGGACTATCCGACGTATCTTCGGAATATCGTTACGCAGCGTTCTACAATAATACAGTAATGATATACCCAGGTCACATCGTGGTTTCTTCGGGCTAATATTTCCATTCCATCACGAAACCCTGATTTCGGGTGCTACGTGATGCTGCGGGGTATGAAAAGCTCCTCGAACGAGACGGGCCTCAGAAATGAAAACGAATGCAATCCCGCCTGCCGCCAGTAGCATGTGTGTTAGGGAATGCGAGCCCGACGTTGGGGTAAGCCGAGCACATTGTCAAGTTTTCGGTGGAAGTTGCGGCAAGCTGCCGCAATTCCGACCCCCAACCATTATCGGTAACGCAACAAGAGCGCAAGGAACGGTGGTGTGTACGATTTCCCCCCACGCTTCGAACACACATGGTTGATAGCCCGCACCACCTACAACTCAACATCGCGGTTATATTGCGAGGGGAAATTCCGAGGACGGTCGGGGTTAAGCAACCACCAAGGCTGTAACGTCATCAACCCCATCTAACATGCAACTGAACCTACTGTAGGATGCACATACTTGACGACTTGGGATAAAACCGCCACGTAGCAGTAGGGGGTGCGCTGGGGGTATGTCTTTCGCACCTTCACCTGGGGTACTCTCAGAGCACCCCTCTTTCACCACCATTTACTGAATCTACACAAAAGTATTATCTATACGTTTCGTCCCCCGGGATTTCTTTCAGACGCTCGCGGCCCGCCTTGCCTGGGGCTGGCTGAGGCTCGGACGGCTTGCGGTATCAGCTGCGTAGATCTCGCCCAAGCCGATATGGCGCCCCCTTCTCGTTGACCATGCCGGCGACCCTGAATCGTGGTATTTTCACATCATTTCCGCGGTGGTTTTAGTTTAACGTCCTGTTTGAGAAACAATAATAAATGAGCAATTACCACAGAGCCCAAAAATAGATTATTTCTGAAGTGAGAGTGGAGGCCCTTAATTTCAGTAGAAAGCACTGCCACGTTTCGCTAATAGACAAAGCAATCGTATCGTCGCTACGACGAGTTGTTCAGACACAGCTCCTCGATTTTGTTTCATGTGTTTGTTACTATGCACCTCTCTGAATAATGGCAGAGTAGCTATTCGACGCGTAGATCGCCCGCATCATCGGTCGCGAGGTATATTGTATGTATACAAATACTTCGAAGTACCAGGGTACGTATTTATTACGGCAGAATAGACGGGTTATCTTTTCACTGGCGTGGCGGAGTGTATGGCAGTGGCTCCACTGCTGTGTGGAGGCCCTCTAGGCAGAGAATTTTGCTTTTCACTCGGCCTGGGCCCTCAGATAGATCCTTATTTGTGCGTGGGTGCGCAGTAGTCTACAGTAGTAGCTTCCCCACGGAATTGCCCCCATCAATCGTTACTGCTGTAGGGCGATACTAATCAAATAAATAATAAAAAAAAAAGATGGCCCGCAGCGGGTGGAGTTTTGAATGACGACCCGCAGGGAAGCCGAATGCCACGTGTTGACACACTATTTCGCAGCCGGTCAATACGTAGGAGCACGGCACAGACGTCCCATGTGATCAACCACCGCAGTAGCAGCACCTCACGAATGTGCCTCCGGCTACCAGCAAAACGACGTACTAAGTAATAGCACCTAACGAAAGCGAGCATATACCATAGTCAGCAACTCCTGCATAGCTGCCTAACACTCGCCATAATCGCGCTGAACTCCTACAGGACCCAACCAAGCGCGTGCGAAGCACATATCATCTCGCATCGAAAATCCTTGGCTCACGCTTCAGCACACCCAAACCCAGTGTCGAGCATGTGTATCAACCGCGCACCTTACTACCACGGAATGGGAAAGGTGGTCGTGGTGTCGGGATGTGACTGCGGGATCGGAAACGCCACTGCCAGGGAGCTCAGTTCCCTCGGGTACGCCGTGGTCGCGGGATGCCTCACCGACGAAGGCGCCCGCAAACTGCAAGAAGAAGTGGCCGGTATCAGGGCCGAGAAGTGTGACATCACGAAGACCGAAGATGTGGCGCGCCTGGTGTCCATCGTTGAAAGGGAGTACGGCGGGAAACTCCACGCCCTCGTCAACAACGCCGGTATCGCGAGCAGCGGCCAGGCCCTCATTACTCCGTTGGAGGCGTCCGAGAAGGTCGTCGTGGTTAATCTTCTCGGTACCATGAGGGTGACCAAGCTGTTTCTTCCCCTTCTGGTGGACAATCCGGGTTCGAGGATCGTCTTCATGTCGTCAACCGCTGGCCTCTGCCCGATGTGGGGGATATCGGCATACTGCGCGTCTAAGTTCGGGGTCGAGGGGTACGCCCGGGCCCTGCGCGACGAGCTTCACACGTTCGACGTCCAAGTGACTATCATCAACCCCGGAACTACCGACACCAACCTGATCCAGACCTTCAAGACGTCAGTCGGGGATCACTTCGAGGCCTGCTCCGACAACACCAAGAGGATGCTCGGGTTTGACTACGCGGACAGGTGTAGAGAAAAAACTGAGAGGCACACGCGGGGGGCAAGGATGGACGATGTTTCTGTGCCCACGGAGTGTATCTCCAGGGCTGTGGGGTCCAAGCATTGCGGGGGTAGGTACTACAGCGGGCTCATGGCCAATACAGTCTGCCGCGTAGCCGCCATTTTCCCGCCCTTGTGTAGATTTTTGAGTCGCTCCCTAGCGGTCCTCCCCAATCCGGAGAAGACTAAGTGATGCCCTGGTAGCCTGGTATACCCAGCGTGCTCTTTTATGTGCCCGCATGGTATTTTTCCGTTGGATCCATCGGCACTTACAGTTATTGTTGACGCGGATTTAGTGGTAGATACGTGAGACAACTCACGCCAACTTTCGTTACACATCAGCTGCATGGTTCCAGGATTTTGTGTCTCCTTGTCCCCTCTAAAACAGGTCAAAGGTACACTTTTCATGTACACCATGACGTGTGTCCCCTGAGATGAAGTGACTTGCGTCCAAGGGTACGCTATGCCATCTTTACCCAACGCCCGGGCCTACGTAGGACTATCGGGCTTGCGTACAGCTGTACTGCTGTAGGACCATCTCCACGATCGTAAAACGGAATCGTGCCCTCTTCATCAAACGTTTACGGGCACGAGGGTGTGAAAGCGTGTATTTTGTTTAAACATCTTGAAAACTGGAGACCAGTCGGGACAAACAGGTTGGAATAATAGTTAGTGCAGGTGTCACACAAATTTCAGCCGTATAGGAGATAAGCCCACGGGTGTATCGCAACCATCTCGAGAGAAACGGCTATCAGTTGGGTGGGTATTCCATTTTTCCTTCTCTCCCACGGGCGACTCATTTTGTGATAGTGCCAGTTTGTAGAATAGTTTCGACTGGAGATTTTCTTGTGGTGATTGATTGTCGGCGTCGTCTGTGGAGGGAAAACGGACCGGGAGATATTGTGCGTTCGCCAGGCGCCAAAACATCGATAGGTGAAGAAGTGTGTTCCCTGCATGCGTGTTGGCGCGAATATATACAGTAGAAAATGCAAACAGGCTGAGAAAGAGTTGTCCGTGTATTTACCTGTTTTTCGATCATTACCTGGCAAGTTTTTATATTTCAAACATGATTTGTTTTCCACCCACCCGTGTCCTTTATTTCCAAGGTGCGGAGAAATAGGCCACACGAAGCAGCACGTCATGTCCTGGTTGTACAGTTTGGGTGATATCGTGGCTGGTTAGTTTTAGGTCGGCCTTCGGTGGGTGATCAGTACTGGCCATGGGCGTTGGAAGAAACTTCATGTGATACGGTATGGATCTGCGGTACGAGTACCATGTTTTGGGGAACACGCCGAATCGAGACTAGTTTTTTTTAACAGCCGGCTCGGTCGTGATTCACGGAAGGGGCGTCACCGGCTTGTAGGCCCCTCCCTGTACTCGCTCAATTTTGCAAGCCGCAACACAGGTGAAATGCTGGCTGCTGCCTGCTGCCTAGTGCCAGGTAGTATACATAGGTCGGTCGAGGTTCAAGTGAGGGGTGTCACAAAGTCGGAGTGCCACGATGTATAGGGCGCTCGTATGTGCCTCGGAGGAGTGAATGGCTGCGGTGGGCGTATGGTACCACGAATGGATGCAATTCTGAATGAAGACATCGTGGTTGATATATTCTCAACTAATGACGGACTGCTATACGTGCATGTGACGCTGTGTCATACATCCATGAGTTCGGAGATACAGGTTGAGTTCTCTCCAGAATAGATTACTGACGGCCATGTGAAAAACGATGTACACGTATGTATGTGACATTTCGCGTGTATGAGCAGGGCGGGCCACGCGGCTGACCAAAAATATGCCTGGTATACGTGACGCCATCATCTGTGGCCAACCAATAGCCAACGTTAACATACACGAAGTACTCGTACCTCCAGGGTGGAAATCAATCTATTCACACGACACCTACTGTGTAGCAAGTCAATATTTTAAGTAGTCACCCACCCCTATCCTCTTCTGCTTTACACCTGGTAGAGAGGCATGTCAATGTGTGAGGGGTGGGTGCTGTGTGGTACCTGGTATACAATATGCGCAACGACTCCATGCTCTGCACGGGACAGAGTACGGTACACATTCCGCGTAGACATGATCTGGGGGGCGTGTCGGCGGTGGCATCGGCGAGGAGGTGTTTGCACCCCCCCCACATGTTTGTTGTGAGCAGAGAAGGCAAATTGCGCACATTGTTGCCATCGTTACCGAAGGGTGGATTGCCCTCAATTGCCTGATTTTCCTGATGTTAAGAAGAAATAAATATACTTATGTCCCTGATGTTCTTGCCCTCTCTCTATTAAACTTCCTGGTTTACAAGTACTAGTTTGACATAGATACGGGGTATTTTCTATTTTCCTCTTTTTCCTCCTTTTCGTTGAAAGGAAAATCAGGAGAAAATATATGATATTCGACATAATAACTGCTGATAGCGATGATGTCTAGGCTACAGCAGTAACATAATAGCAACTATCATCGCGTCTCGATCCCCAAGCGGGTCACCTCAACGGCCGCGCTATCTTTATGTGCAACGACCGTACACACACAGATAATAGGCTGTAGACGTTCGACTCTTCGTCTTTTCGTCGTTTCTTGGACGTCGTGCGCGCCAGCCAACGTTCCTCCTTTCGCTGAAACGGGCTTGAACGCGCCTGCTTCTTCCCATGACGGGCTGCTTCAGTCAACTTTTCCTACTCTTCTACGATGCGTACATATATATATGGCGCAGGCGTAACATCGACGTACTGTACGCGACGGCAGCTAAGAATCTCCAACCTTGCTACGTGAGACTTGCGGCTCGTTGTGATGTCAACATTGAGCCGTAGACAGGCTCGTAATGGCTATAATTGTACCTGGTACAGGGTTTGGCGTGGCGTTCTCCGCTGCGCACAAATGCGTATTCACCCTCTTAGGACTATAGACCCGTTTGGGGATAAACTTTCTAGAATTTGAGTGGTTTGTGCACAAAATGGGACTGCGGTTCTAAAAGGGTTGATAGCTGAAATTGTTTGCTCGCGAATTACTATTTATATTTTATAAATTTTGAAATACGTCAGCTGTGAGCTATAACGCATCACGTCGCGTACTTTACTGATGTACTGTATAGGTGTGTGTGAAGGTGTTAGCTACTGAGCTATAGGGGTAAAAGAACGATCGATTACCCAGACCAGGGTAATCCTTATAACACTCTCCCCCCCCTCTGAACGGCGGGATCTCTGGGGCGTCGGTGCCGTATACGGCCGTACGCTGACCTACCCGCTTCGTTTCCTTACCTGGGGAACCAGGGAGATGTGTTCTTTTTGTTTTGTTTTGTTTTTTAGGCACGCGCAAGCGTTCTGTAAAATAAACGTTCGAAGTGATGTTCGAACCCCGTGACTTGGACGACGTCTAATAAATGTCTCCGCGACGGTCGCATCTATATATATATAGATATATATATTCATTTTTCCATCGATGCTTTGCATCAACACCCTGGAGCATACTTACTTGCACATCATCAACGATATAGGTGAATTTACAGATAGATGCGATACGTGCGAACCGGCGTGTGTGTAATACTTGACCGGCCTGTGTCTGTAAAAAAATGTCCGTTCTCTGCCCTCTGGACACGGAATGGGTAGTAACGGTACTGTTCAGTTACGACGCGCGTTTCAGGCCCGCCGATAGCTCGATCTCTCTAGAGCTCGTGTGTGCTGACGTTTAGGGCTCGAGCGCACCTTACACAAGCAGCTTATTTATATGTATTTCTAGGACACGGTGAAATATGTTTGGCGGTTCAAAGAAGGTATTGGTTCCAAACACAATTGATGTCAAAGGTGTACTATTACGGGGGACCATGGTAAATAGGATTGTTAGTAAAAATAGGTAAATATGTAGATTTTTATGTTTACCATAGTTCCTATTGACTATGGACCGCGTAATAGAGTTTTCTACGGAAGGCACTTTTTTTCCAGAAAATACACAAAATCTAGATTCGTTAATTGTGTATCGAGATACGAAGAAGGCGTTCTGTCACAATTATGGAAATTGGGCAGACTGAAAAATATCACAGGAACGCTCAGCATTCCGATATTTGGAACAAAATACTATGGAAACCCTGGACGACAAAAAGAGGACGTTGAAAACCAAGGGTACAGGAAAAAACAAAATATGGGAGACACTTTTGTTTTGAGTCCCTGACAGGGTTACTACCAACAAAAAACAAAAACTGACGAAACCATTGTGTTTTTGGGTTGTTTTTTTGACGGAAATCCCAACCCCCTACGACTTTGTTTTAGGTCCCGACATGATGGCGAGTGAGGTTCTGTTTTTTCATTTTTGGCCTTGACAACCAAAGAAATAAATGCGAAAATCTGGAAATTCTGGGGAACAAAAATTCCGATTAGAACGGCCTTTACCCGGAGTTTCTCATCACCCTTCGCCTCGTCAATGTACTCATACGACGATACACGGTCTCTGAAAGAGCTTCCCACTACAATAGACGCTCCTGGAGTACTCCCTTTCTTGAAATTCCCGTCGGATGCCACGAGATCCCCTGGATATCCCATGAGAACCGCTTAGTTTGGGACCACACGTGTATCCAATGAGGTACACAACTCCATGAGACATCATGACACCCACGGGACCCCATGGCATACATTAGATGTCGTACCTGCTTGCCATGGGATCCCATCGGGATTCCCGTGGGACATTCTGCAGCACTGGGACATCCTGTCGTACTCAAAAACTGTCATCACATAGGCATTCTCCTCTGAACATTTTTAAAAACTATGTCGTACCATGGAAACTTCCATCGAACTACATGATACATTCCGGGTGGATGTCCCATGGGATATCCCATCAGACCCGTAACACCTATCCCGTGGTAAAGCTATTTTCCGTGGGAATTGTCATGAGATCCCGTGAAAAGTATGTCAGTCTTACGGAGTTCCCCGGGCACAAACTACCATAATATGCATCCCATCGTAAAAGTGACACGGGTAGGCCGATGCATCACGTGGGAGCTTCCTGGGATATTTCACTTCCCATGAGATCTCGTGGGAAGTTTTGGTTCATATAATGTAAAGTACAAGACCTGGTACATCCCATGAGAAGTCATATGGGGATCACAATAAGTCCCACGGAACTTGACTTTGAATGGAACCTTCCGAAACATGTAATATATGCCGCGGACGGTGCAATCCAGGGTTGTACTTAGGCATCCGGCGCGTGCAGCAGCTCCGCACAGAGCCGGGGGCGGAGGGTCCCTGGGGGGGGCGCCGGAGGCAATTATGTGGACATTAATGCATAAACTCAATCGAAATATGCGTCTTCTTTCTTGCCACATAGAACTCTTGTTTCATCCTCGGACAGGGGAAAATATATCAGCATGTTCGAACTTCATTCCCTAAAAGAGGAAATCGACCAAACAAAACCCGCAGTGCATGGTGTTGTCGAAAAGGAACACAAAAAGAAACTATGATATGCGCCCGCGGCGAAAACAACCCACGAAACTAAACTTCGGACTACGGCGAAGGCAGGTCCATACGGCTTCGACGAAAAGTAGACTCGCACATTGTTTTCGTCGGAAAACGATGACGGACTCCAAAATGGATGTGCGCAAGCCACACGTCTCCGTTTCTTTATGGTGCGCTGAATTCCGACGAAAAAGGCACCATCTAAATATAGCCAAACCCTGGTGCGAACTGTATGCACCGACCGCCAATAACCGAAAGCTGCGAACTGCGACAACAACACCAACACATAGTCGCCGTTCTACATACGAGCCTTTTGTCTGCGTTTGAGGTGGAGCCAGTCTCCTCCTACGCAGTCTACGGCAAGCAGTAAGTAGTAGGTCAACACGCCGCCACCCTCGAGCGCAGTCTAGGCTGACCTGTCAATCCCCAACAGCGCTTTTTTTTATAGGGGTGTTCCAGGATTTACGGCCACTGCTACTACTGTACGGTTGGGATTCTGGGTAAGATTATGCTATGGTATCATTATATTAAATGTAGTTGGAGCTCAAACGATCGCGAATGAACAACATAATTAGCGAAGAGCAACGCAAGCAATCCTCTCGCGTGCCGGAGCTATATGTTGCCTAACAAAATGCGGGTTGGCCTCCTCCACAAAACCTCGGTGCCTCTCAAGTTAATTGAGCTGTACAGCAGTACTGTAGGATCAATAGTATACATTTTCCCATCTCCGTAACGGCGAGGATGGTGCATGACCAGCCCTTTCATCCTCGGTGTATACCTGGCACAGCAGTTACATATTTGTTTTTGTGATCTACCTACGGCAAAGGATCTTGTCACTGGCGATCTTACGGATCCAAAGGTCACACCTGCGTCAAGGTAATAAACTGTGGTTGTAACCTCGTATCATATATATTTTCTACAGACGATAGATGGAAGTAAGTGGTTGATTCGGAATGTGAGTGCATGCAATGGATCACTTTTTTTCCGGAGGGCGGCCAAATTATGAGAGTCGCAGGAGGTTTGCAGGTATGTATGCCGCTCTCTGTCACTTGCCCTGCTTCATGCACGTACTTGCTCTACTATTAATACTTGCTCCATAGACCGAGTACGTACCACTGCTTGCTGCTGACGTAGAACAAGAAACGTGCGTATGATACGTACAGCAGTAGTAGTACCCATTCGGTTGCGATACGATTGCGATACAGCAGTAAGTACGTATCTATTAATAGTAGTAGGTAAACACAACGGAAAATCCTGAAAGACGAAAAAGAAATTCGGTGGCCTCATTCGTCATGGTCCCACGGAAAATTGTCACGCACACTGAAGGTCAGTCAAGGTCGCCAAACGACCATACTATATATCCGCACTCATTTATTGATTAACCCTTTCTGCGGTTCCATTGGTGGGGCAAACCACTGGTAAATAGGACCTACGGTACACACAAAAACCTATATATTTCCCTACTTTTACAAACATTATTTGGTCCTATTTACTATGATGGTCCCGGTTTATCGTGAAACCGGGCTGCTGTTAAATAGTAGTGTAAGTGGGACCCGTCACTGAACGGGACATTATATGGAGAAGAATCAGAGCGCAAGCTTTTCATGGTGCAGGGATTGCATGAGAGCTGCTCAAGTCCATCCTTGATGAAGTGAACACGGTCATCAAGCCCCCCTCCCTGAATGATCCGCTCTTGTGCTGCAGCAAAGTGGGAGTAACGTTGGTTTGTTCCAGAAATTATTCACGTGTTCGTCACCGTGCAATGTGGCAGGAATCTGCATTGCGGTATACCTGGTGCTGTATACCTCTACAGCGCCCTGCCTGCTTGCTGCAAAACACGCATTCGTCCGTCTTCACACAGGCTAGCCTGAATCTATCGTACCACTGTATGTACTACAAGTGTGTATGATATTATTACGGGGGTCCATAGTTAATAGGACCAAATATTGTTATTACAAATACCTAAATATATAGTTTTTTATGTATGCCATAGGTCTTGTTAACTATAGACCCCCGTAATAGTAGGAGGATGTTCATGGTTGTACGACGCCATCCACCACGCACACTGCTGCGCACAGCTTGCTGGCATAACTCGTCATGCGCTGCCCAACGCACGTGGCATCTAGCGTAATTATACTGCTCTCGTGCGGTGGAGCTACAGCCACAGCTAAGCACATGTTGTCCTGTGTACTGGCTGCTGCTGCTGCTGCTGTTCTTTCTGTATCAGGTACGGAGATACGTGCAGGCCTGATGCTCCCGCTTTAGTGCGGTGGCCGCACGAAGGCCAAACCGGTCCCGCTTGAGTGGGGCAACCGCAGGGTGAAGTCGTGTCAAAAAAGATATTTTTACCGCACTTTAAGTGGGACCCCGCACTGGAAGGTCCCCCACTGTATCACAATACTTGTTCTACTTGCTTGCTCTACTGCTTGAGCTCTACTATGTAAATACTCGAGATCCACTTGCTGTACCTACTCTATTAATACTTGTTCTACTAGTAATCCTTGATTTTTCGTTTTTTACGAGGAAATTTCCTCCTTGGATTAGGAATAGACTTTCTACCTGATCTTTCTGCTGGTGGCTGGCTCGTGGCGGCCCCATCCGCTATCTACCCACCCTCGTGAGGAAAGGCTTCCCCGAGCGCTCTTGACATATCTATTACTACGAACACTCCCAGTCGGAAAAACTTTGGGAGTACTGCACTAACAGCAGTAGTAGTAGTAGTCCTCATTGGGCAACTTCCTGTTTTTTGTAGGTACTGTCGATTATCATAAAGAAAAAACCAAGCCAGCAAGTCGCCCGCAGATATATTTCCAACGATGCCCCTAGTGAAAAGGTAAATTCGCTATCTGGTCGGGTTTTTTTTTTTTTCTTGCCCTTGTGTTGTAAGGCTTAGCTTGGGTAGGTGATTGGTTAGCCTTTTACCAATAGAACAACGGACTATTACGGGGAACCGTAGTTAATAGGACCAAATATTGTTAGTAAAAATAGGTAAATATATATGTTTTTGTGTGTACCGTAGGTCCTGTTAACTATGGTCCCCTGTAGTAAGACCTCAACATATGGCGTCGCCTACAGGACAAAATACACGGAGTAAGACCTCAAAATTTGTGGTATTCTTGTAACTCGAATTTCGGGAAAGATTCATATTAATAGTAGCTCTTCTCAAGATACAATTATCTCATGCACTCAAAAAAAACACATTCCAGACACGATATTAAACATATATGTTATGCCGAGGGGTTGTAGCGACAGGCTCAACGATCATCATTCAGGCTGATTTGGTGTAAAAATCTCCGTTTTCGATAGCGCCGGTGCTTTTTCGGCTTTTTCGGCTTTTCTCTGCGAAACAAACGAAAAAGCGTCAGTGCCATCAAAAGATGCTGATAAAAGCCAAAACGCATCAGCCCTATTAAAAATGGGTATTTTACACTAAAAAACAATGGATGGTGATCGTCTAGCCTGCCAATACAACCTCGACACAAAAAAAAAATAACTTCCCGTCTAGAATATGTTTTTTTTTTAATGGCTCCACGTAAAATCTGCGCCAAAAATGATAATCGTGTGTGTAAGGGTTACCACGAACTCAACAACAAACAAAAAAAACGACGAGAAAGCGAATCTTCTTGTTTCACATGTAGCTTGGCGGGACCAGACGGCTGAGAATCGTTGTGTCGGTTCTTTTCATTGTGACAACCGGCAGTGGAGCAGGCGTCTTGATATTGAGGGCTTTTGTAGTTCCACCAATAATACAAGCTGCTGGTACAAGCTTACCGCCCTAAAACCCACAAATAATATCGAATTTTTCATGCCGATTTTTGGGGATAGACCGAGGAGACCCATAAAGGCACGTACCGGGGGGGAGAAGGGACGACACCTGTGACCACGGCTTGTCCAGAAGATCGTCGAGGGTAAAACCTCCTACGAGTGGGCTGGAAAGTAAAAGTGATGATGAAATAAAAAAAGAAAAAGAAAAAAAAAAAAAAAAAAAAAAAAAATCGCTGACCAACACTCCCTACAGACGGGCCGAAAACAAATACCGGGTATATCGCTCGACTTTCTTCTCTGTGAAAGCCCTTTTGTACCTGCTGACAAGCCTTTGCAAGTTTTAAACGTTGCCTTGCCCAAGTTCTTGCGCTTCGTATACTCTGGCACAGCTTGCGTCACGTGCTTGTTTTCTATTGATTTCGCGTTGTGATTGTGACGATCGAGAATAATAGGCAAACGTTCGATGTTTTTGTCTGTATTGGTGGTGCAGAGCTGTGCTCATGACTAATGGTCAGCCTTGTCTGTGTGCCACAGCAACGGTGGTGGGTGAGCTCCAGCCATCCCCCTGTCAACTCCCGTTGTTGCTGCACTCAGAATTTCGTAGTGTACGTACGTCTTTGCACGCCACGACGTCGTGCTGCCGAGGGAATACGGTTGGTTCCAGTACATGCGGTAGGTAGTCTACGGGATACCGGAGGATACGTACTCGTAGTCCATTCAGTGCACGCCGGTAAACAGTGTCATACCGCTACAGTAAGTGCGCAGCTGTGCTCACTCTCGTGGGTTATTATGTACGTCTGGGTGCATACATACGTGTGCTGGCGATGAAATACGGTTGCGTTGGATGCGTCAGTCTACTGGATATTAGACAGCACAAAACGTGGCCGGGATTCTTTCCTCGCCTATCTCGGGAGCTAAAAGTGAAAACACCTTGTGGTGAAGACGTTCAACAATATACGTAGCAAAACCTCACAACAACAAGGTGTCGACAACCTCTTGTGGTGCGCATAATAATGACACTGCTGCTACGTTGCTCAACATCCACACACAAAAATTAAACCTCGCATTATGCAGGGGGCTACCTGTGCCGAGGGTACGTACTAGTAGTTCATTCAGTGCACACCACTGAGTATCCTCCGCAGAGCTCATGGGTCGGTTGCGTATGCATGTACGCCGCGGTTTGCGCGTCGGCGGGGTTGAAGGGGTCTCAATCCGGTTGTTTCGCCCACGAAACCCCCTGCTTTGTTTAATATAGGCACTTTCGCAGGAAACGTTTACAGACGATTTAGAAGGGGTTGTGGAGGAAGAGGCGGTTGCCTGGTACCCACCGCAAGCCAAAAAATCCACAGATGAAAAGGGGGCACCAGTAATGGCGGTCCAGGGTTATGTTTTGGGCCCCCCCTAGATGAACCCTGAAATTGGCACACGTGTTCAATTAACCCCTGCAAACCCGTTGCCGAACGAATTTTGGTTTCTCGTTTTGCGCCAGGTGTCTGTTTTTACAATTTGTGGGGTATTTGGGTGTTCGTAGGAGATCCAAATTATCCGGCGAAACCAATGCAGTAAAACATAAATGCATCCCTCGACAGCTTGGCGAGGACTCATACATAGAACACGTGTGTGTGTGCAGACAACCAGGGTCAATGTCCCAAAATCTGACGCAGACGTCGGGACTTTGTGTGGAAAACGTGCAAAATATTAAGGCGTTGCCTCGTAGTCACTCAGCATCTGAGACCGAATGTTGGCATTCAATATGGCTTGGTACTGATCCTACACAGTCATTTCTTCTTTGGATACGTGCGCGAAGCGCTTGACAGGCTGTTGGAGTACCTAAATAGAACGGATTTGTTCGTAAAGAAAAGGGAAATAAATGATGTTGTAATAAGATCATACCGGAACACAGAGTATTCAATGCCGGGTTTGCTTATTGAGCAGGTACTCGTCAGTACTCACCTGTGTTGATTACTTAGCGATAGTACAAAAGCAGCATATTTCCTTTCACGGCATGAAGGAAGACTGAAATTAAGGCTCTCGTTTCCTCTTGCTGGAAAATCCCTGGTTTCCCATCGAGGATATGCCTCCCAAGTAAGACAGATACGATATGGGTACTGTAGGGAAATGTAGACTAAAAATGTTACGTAACAAACGCTACACGAATTTAAGGCTTATAAACTCAATTTCCACCACTTTCTCCCTCACTAAACCTGACTTACCTCTTCTTGCGAGTAATCCAGGAACCTCGATGAGGCTCTGAGTATCCAAGTTTACCTCCGACTTTTCGGTACCGGACTCAGTATGCAATGATAGCATTGCTCTCATCGTTCCTTCCGGGGTGTTTTGAAAGTGATTGAGTTTGCAGGTTCTTGAACATGAGATAACTCCCATTTTTTTTCCTTTTCTTGGGGGATGAAGGCAAAAATCGAACCACAGACCTCGTTCTTCATAATCTCACGTCCTGCCAACGACGCCATTGTAGGGAATTGTAGACTAAAAACGTTACGTAACAAGCACTACACGAATTTAAGGCTTATAAACTCGACTTCCACCTCAGTACCTGCAACCAAGCAGTTACCGGCCTTTACAGGTGATCCACGGAAACACTTAACACTACGAAAGCCCACTCTGATGAGCCGTATAAGCAGAAAGATAGGAAAATCATGGAAATCTCGATTCCGCGAACTATAACCATGAGTCGAAGATCCGGCTCCTTAACCCCACATTCCAATACCAGTGAACGGTTAGGCACGCGGTGAGAAAATTGACTCGCGTTTCCTCGAACGCCCAAGCTCGCCCAGGCGAGGAACTTCGTATAGCGTCTACCAAACGCATCTCTCGGGGAAGTTGTGCTCGTGCCCGCCCGCGCCCTGGAGCGTTGCAGGTCGCCCGAAGAGAAGACACCAAGCGGCACAATAGGCGCACTGGTGTCGGGGGAAAATCGGCCTACTCCGCCCCAAGTCCTACCGGCCCAGGTAAGAGACTAACTACCCCCCTCCCACGCTCCAGCTGAGGGACTACCCACTGCTCTGACCGCTCCAGTTGAGGGACTACCCACCGCGCCGACCCCTTCCGCAGGTATGGCTGACCGTTTGTGGCCGCTGCTTACGTACAGGCAGCCCCCCCCCCCTCCAGCGAAGTAGGCGTCACGGAGTGCTACGAGAGGTCTGGCGATGTCGCCTTCTCCGGCGGCAGTGTCGCCGGCACGGAGGAAGAACCCCAAAAGGGTTTGACATGGCAGAGGTAGTAGCCAGCACCCTCGCCCCACTGGCCGAACTTCCGATCTAACAGCCCCAGGTGGAAATGGCGGGGCGGAAGATGTCAGAAGATTGTTAACCAGAACATAAGCGCACCGAGATCGTCATGCGTCTGGGGGGCAGGTCGAGGATATGCTTGCTCGCGCAGCCGCTCCAAGAAGGCACGCATCGTCTTGACGTGAGCCGACCGAAACGCCTGCCTACTTTTGACCTTTTTGAAGGCCTGTGCTTGGCCATGAGACAGTTTCGTCGCTATCGCCAGCTCTAGATCCTCAACAAACCAACAAGTTCCGGAACCCTCTGGAGCTGATCAGTGTGGTCTGTATTATACCAATTATGTAGCATTAAACTAGGTGGCCATTGCATCCGGCCTTCGTAGCTGACGCAATTTTGACGTTTAGCTTGAACCAGCCTGTAAAACGATCCACAACGATATTCGTCCCCAATCCATATTCCTCGAAATTACGGGAATCCACTACATACAATAGCAGTAGCAGTACCTCCAGTTGTGCTTACTCCAGTTATTACTACCATGTACGACTTGGTCCTGCGCTTTCGCTTCTTCTGCGTGCCGGCGAAAACAGCGTCAAACAAACACTGCACTACACCACAACACACAACACCACCAACCATTTCACCACATGTCTGCCGGCCGACGACGGAGGTTTGAACATGGGACTCCTCTCACAAACCACATAGAATCCCGTGCTTAAATTCGTGGGAGTTCATCGCTGTCGTGGCTTGTGCAGGAGGCCTCCGTGGGCGCAGGTCGTCTTGGGCAGGCGTTCTATTCTTCCTTGTTTTTTTGTGTAGGCCCAGCCTACCGAGTACTAGTATGTTGCCTCTGCTGACATGCACCGACCTAGGAGGACGGGAGGCTCTCATACGTCGCACGTAGGGGCAGTTTTTCCATCGTTTGTCGGGGGCTCAGCCGGGGTCGATGGCAGACGAAGGCAGACATAAGCTTGGACGCGTGCCACGATGGGGATTTAGGGCATGCCGAGTTGCCTTCATGTACCACATACCTCACAGCACTTCTTGCCCTGAACTATTTATTCGTGACAGAACTGACTCATTAACCCTTTTTAAGGACTGGAGTCAGTCCCGTCTAGGGGACAGCCCACTTAAATTATAAGTAAGTTCGTCCCCAAAACCGGAACTGCAGTACTCAAAGAGTCAACCCAATATCGGATACCATGATGTAGTGTTTCGCTACGTTATTCGTGCATGTACCTTACTTAACGTTCGGGAGTGTTCGTCGGGTTGCCCTTCTGTTGTACCTTTTCTCAAAGTCGGGTTTTCGTGGGTGATTTTACTGATAGTACAGTTCTCCTCTATCGAGGAGCCCAAAAAAAAACGAGGTGGTTCCCCTGCCGTAGCACGCCTCTTTTATTTTTACGTCTTATAAGGGCCTTTCTCGCACAAGTTTTTTTTTCGTTTTTTTTTTTCGTTTTTCTTTCGCAGAATTTCCTGGTGTTTTTTTTTGTCGCGCAATAATTGTTTTGGATATGTTCCAGATATCCTGATTTTTGTTTTTTCTTTTGGTATCTTCCAGATTTTCCTGATTTTTGTTTTTTCTAAAATATGTGAAAGATTGAACCAAGGAATCTTGGGTTTGTGGAGATGTATTAAAATTGTTGGCATGCTTGAAAAGAGGGCATGGGCAAGAGGGCTATAGAGTTGACGACGGGTGCAGTTGGTTGGGCTGGGAAGACGGAGGCTGGGAAGAGTGGAGATAGAAAAGAACAAGACTATCTAGTTCGGAGCTCTGAAGTTTGACGTTCTTGATACTTTGCTCTCGGTAACTTTCCCAAATCGTGACAGAATGCAGCCGGTCGAAAAGCCTGGATGCCCTGGGAAAAACCCAGCTCTCCGATAGTCACGGCTCCACATCATCGGGCGGAGATGTCGGTGGTGATGAGTGATTGGACTGCGGTGGTAGGTTTCGCTGGGCCGATCGGCCGCGAGGCATAGGCGACTGTTAGACTGCAGTACATACAAGAGGACGTTGATATGTCGCAGAATACGTCCATTGCTGCAGGTCGTACGTAGCTCCGTACCGGGAATCAATGAATGGAGGAGTCGATGCCACAGGAATAAAACCATGCATAGAGAGAGATGGCTACGTGCGTGTGCACCCTTTGCTGCAGTATCGCGGGAATTGGGGTACGACAGCTTCCGACAAGCGGGTATACGAGAAGGCCGAGCGTATTGACGCAAACGAGAAAGAGAATGATTCAGACAGTGCCTACACCTAGTCCATGAGAGCACGCCAGACCATAAGGAGCAGCCTCCAGTCCTATTTCTACGTACTCGGTGTTTTGCACAACGCCGACAAAGAAAAAACCATCATGAACATCCTTGACTGTCCACTTTCAACGTGAACTTGTGCTCATCTTATTAATGTAAATTGTCCCCGGCAGGTGATGCGGAGAAGTAACGATACTTTGCTTAACCTCGGCTGAACCGCCCGTGTAGTTTCATTCTCCCCGTCGGCGTTATATTCCTCACGGAGAGTTTCTCCAGAACAGGATAGTCTCTGGAAATTATCGTTCTTTCTCTTTTTATTGATTTTATTTAATACGTCTTATTCACAAGCTGCGTACGTATGTATGATACTTCGACCGAGCTTAACCGGATGTATGATACTTCGATCGAGCGTACCACGGGAATTTTGTATCGTGACATGTGTCCAGGGGTGTTGGTTGCGTCTCCAGGAGAGTCGAGGTATAGAAAAACACGCACCTCACAACTATACAACGCGGGAGTACGTACGCCAACCAACCTACTCTACCTCACACAAAGTAACTGGCTCTATATAGTGTTTTGGTCATCGTATTACGTACAACGTCAACGCGCGTGAAGCTTTAACCTTAACGACCGTCTTTGAACAAGCCGTGGCTGCACTCAACGTGCTGTCCGCGGTGCTTTTAGTGACTTGTCTCGCGGAGTCGGGTTCAGCATTCCCACTGCCTTCCTCGTTTCGTTTTTTCGACGAAGAGTTGCTGCCTCCCACTCTCGAAGTCTCAGTGGCGGAGCAAGACTGCTCGTGAGCAACGTGCTTCATTTTCGGTACTCTGAATATCATCAGCCAGGATCGAAAACTGGGGCCAATACCCGTATCGTGACAGTCTATCCGCTAGTTTTTAGGACTGCAACATTTAGCCGGCCCCTCTGCTGTTCGGTTTCAAAAAATATTATGCTGTTCGCAATACGGAGCACATTGTCGTTCGCCAAAACCAGCGTGACAACTGTCTCTTCTCGTATCGTTGATACTGCTGTACCAGTTGTGTAGTATCATCGACAGGAAGAATCGAGCCGTCGACACCATCATTGTTCGTTGGATCTATGTACCAGGATCGGCGAGTCACGTATATGTGGGGGCGTGCGGTATGTGCAGCTGCGTCCTGCGCAACTTTTTGTGCAGGACCTGTGTCGTCAATTTCAACCTTGATAGTGGACCCAGACCAACCCGACCCCAGGCCTAAACCTCACCCTAACTCTAACCCTAACCCGACCCCCAACCCATTGGGGGGCTCGAGGTCGGCAGGGGCAGTCGCGAAGCTCCGCCGCGTGTTTTGGAGACGTTTTTTCAAAAAAGCGCTGGGCGGCCGAAAGACCCGCCTTGCCCAATAAGACCCGCATCTTGCACAGTTTTTTTGTGCAGGATTCAGCTGCACATAGGTCGAGTCATATGTGTGCGGAGTTCATGCATGATTTGATGGTGGTATGGTATATGCGGGGCAGCCAAGGCCAACAAGCCCGAGGAATACGAACAGTCCTTACTTCGGTACACCCTGTAACCTGTGAGAGATCGGCATAACTGCTTGTAGTCTTCGTGCTGCGGTTAGCGCTTTAGTATCGGTCAGGGGCGAAAAACAAGACATTCGGGCATGATCAGGGTGCGACTCCTCTGTGTCACTGGGCGGCGCCCTTGTGCCATGGGGCCACCATGTTGCCACAAACGGCCGCAATAGAACGCAGAGAATTTCATTCCTCTCAGTACAATGAATGGGCCCCCGCCATCATCGTGATCGCTATGCGTTGACTACCTCTCTCAGTCTCGGCGACGGAATTGAACAGCCCGCTTGTGGCATTCAGACGTGTTGCTCTCCAATGATTTGGTGCCATGCGCAGACAGGTTGACGGACCGCCTTGCAGAATGTCACCCGGTGGGCGTGGCCAAGGCTTTCTTGAGGCATTCCCCCCCTGCCGCGTCCTCCAGTGCCTCAATATCTCCTCCGCCAGAACAAGCTACTTACTGCAGAAATAATGTGTGTTGCCCGACTTCGACGCCATAGACGCCAAATCCGGCTCCAGGATAGCCTTTACGAATGTATTATGTTGTGTGTTGGGACAGATAGGAGTAAGGTCTGGTGGTTCAGTCGGGTCGGCCAAAAGCATTTACTAAAAACAGTAACATTCAATCGTAATAATTTGGTTTAAACAGGGGAGGATACGGTAAACATCTCCAAGAATGGCAGCCAGTCAATCGCACACCATTAACGAAGGGCATTTCCGAGGGACACAAATAAATATATGTGATGCGATTGTTGCGAAATCAACCCAACATCGTGATATATTGCTGCTCGGTTAGTATGTGTTTTGTATGCACTGTGTGTCACAAAAGTATAAGTGTGGTTTCCTCGTCAGTTAGTGCACGGCCTTCGGCACAAGAAGCCAAGACTCGCGCCTGTGTAGCATTCTGTTTTTTACGTTCATGCCAGCATACGAAGTTTTTTTTGTTAAGTACGAGCCGAACCGTTTTGAATATACCTTCGACTTCTCTTACAAAACCAGTGCTCAAACGAAACAAGCACACATATTGTACTTGGACGGGGAACCCTTATTTGAAGCTCGAGAACTCCTCGTCAAGCCGAAAAGTGAAAGGAACACAACAAATTAAATACTGTCTGGGCGTATCTCCATCACATCACGTCACATCGAAATCTTCAACGCGCTTCAGTATAGCGGATCGTAGTGGCCACTATGTGGTTCAATCGCGCGCCCCACTACCACGGAATGGGAAAGGTGGTCGTGGTGTCGGGATGTGACTCTGCAATCGGAAATGCCACTTCCAAGGAACTCACTTCTCTCGGGTACGCCGTGATCGCGGGATGCCTCACCCACAAAGGCGCCCGCAAAATCCAAGAAGAGGTCGCCGGTATCAGGGCCGAGAAATGCGACGTCACTAACACGGAAGACGTGGCGCGCCTGGTGTCTATCGTGGAGAACGACTACAATGGGAAACTCCACGCCCTCGTCAACAATGCCGGGACAGCAAGCAGTGGCCAGGCGCTCATAACTTCTTTGGAGACATCGGAGAGGGTAGTCACGGTGAACCTCCTCGGCACTATGAGGATGACCAAGATGTTCCTCCCCCTCCTGGTGGATAATCCCGGGTCGAGGATCGTGTTCGTGTCCTCTACCGCCGGAATCTGTCCGATGTGGGGACTGTCGTCATACTGCGCATCCAAGTTCGGCGTCGAAGGGTACGCCCGCGTTCTAAGCGACGAGCTGCACGTGTTCGACGTGCAAGTGAGCATTATCATCCCGGGACCTACGGACACCAACATGATTCAGAACTCCGTGCAATCGGCCAGGGACAACTTCGACACCTGCCCGGAAGAGATCAAGAAACTGTTTGGGATGGACTACGCAGAAAGGTGCAGGGAGCATATTGATAAAAACTATGGGACGGTAGCGCTGGACGATGTCTCCGTGCCCACCGACTGTATCTGCAAGGCCGTGGGGTCGACGAAGTGTCGGAATAGGTACTACAGCGGGCTCGTGTCCACTACTCTCTACCGCGTTGCTTCGGTGTTCCCGGCTTGGTGTAGCTTCCTGAACCGATCCATGATCGCCCCCCCCCGCCCCTGAGAAGAAGAAATGATACCATGCCCACGATCGCCCAACTCGGCATTGCTGCGACTGCCTGTGTGCAGTGCGTGTAGTAGTATGTTCTGAACCGCTCTATCGCGGTCACCCCTGCTCCCGGAGATATAGCTGGGCGCAGCAGAATGAAACCATACCTGCCTGGTAACTGGTAGATGAGTTGGTAGCTTTTTTTGATGCTAATAAAACTTTCCGTCTGCATTCTTCAGTGATTGTTCTGCCGGAACATGACGGTACGTATATACGTCAGCCTTTCTCTTGGGCATATCGTACTGTATATACCTGGTATGGAGCAAGGCCCGAACACTAGCCGCCTTACGCACGGTTCCAGCCGTGAGGCCGTCGCTTTTTGGGCATGTGAACCTGTGGGACCGACCTTCTAGAAAAATTCTGACCCTAGGACCGCCTCGACGGGGAGGGGGCTGCACTCGACAACGAGGCGATGGGGGGGGGGGGGGGGAGGGGCGGAGGGGCGGAGGGGCGGGGGGGGGGGGGGGGGGGGGGGGGGGGGGGGGGGGGGGGGGGGGGGGGGGGGGGGGGGGGGGGGGGTGGGGGGGGGGGGGGGGGGGGGGGGGGGGGGGGGGGGGGGGGGGGGGGGGGGGGGGGGGGGGGGGGTGAAGCACCCTGAATCCTATTGCGATTCGAGAGTTTCGGATTCTCACTTTCTTGGGACAGGGCACGTGCCCTACAGTAGTAGTTCAAAATAACTCCCAATGGAGGCTCTTTGATTGGTTTCGTCCGATCGAGCGGCTGCTGTGAAATTTATGCAGGCGTTTCTTTGCAACCTGGGGCTGAACTCGACATTGATACGAGTGTTCGCTTGGTCGTACACCCATCCGCAATTTCCTGGTTCCTGGACCCCTTTAAACATACTGTACTTCGTCCCATACGACTGGTCAAGTGGGGGGTTAGGGTATGGAGCCATTTCGGATCAACTCGTCAGATGCCATGCCTTGGAGTTGATATGAATACCCGGCCAGGCTTTACGAGTATATATGTCCGATGGTAGCGCGCAAGCTGTACCTGGTGCTATTAATACTACTGTAGAATTTTTCTACTACTACTACTACTGTATTACTGTTTGTCTGTGTGTT
The DNA here is from genome assembly GCA_031763025.1 of Macrocystis pyrifera. Taxonomy (NCBI): domain Eukaryota; class Phaeophyceae; order Laminariales; family Laminariaceae; genus Macrocystis; species Macrocystis pyrifera. The sequence goes on from JASSKH010000001.1 coordinate 10,531,641, forward strand.
GTTGTGGTGGCAAAAAAATCGGTCGGCCGCGTTGACAGTTCACGACGCTCGGCTACGGTTCTAGGAGCAGCACATTTTTGCTGATCAGAATACTGCGAAACAAAGTCAAACGCTTTATGATTTCTGAATGATGGCGCTCGTCAACGGAAGCAGGGAAACTATCGTATGTACCCCCATGTCTCGTGCAAATCTCGATTTGTGTTTTTGCGATATGATTCGCAAAATACGTACTGTTGTGTACGTACGAGCAGGTCATGGAATTCGATCATCGGCATATTAAGTAAGATCAAACGTTTCTCTCGAGTCGGTTTTGATGCAAGGCATATAGAGCTCGTCAAACTAGCGAGCCTCAAACAAACCAAAAGGAGGCCCATCCCGATAGTCGAAGGCAACCTGGTGGGGGATGTTCACAGTACTGTAGTGGTCCCTCGAAAGTGCCGATTGAGCAGTGCCGGCTTCCCGCTATTGTGCGATTGGAATCGCTTGCCACAGATGGGGATTTGCTGGAGCGGCAGTGCTCGAAGGGATTAGTGCCGGTTGGCGCTATAGTGCCGGTATTGTTGGCTGGCGTATACCGGCGCTATAGAGGGACCGGCACTACTGTAGTTGTTGTTGGCATTCAATATGCCCTACTATTGTACCGGTAGAAATACTCGCTCGTACGCGCTGCTGTTGGAATAGGTTTGTTTTTTCATGTCTGCGTCGTTTGAGTTGTACGGTGACGAGCTCTAGGATAAGTAGTGGCCTCGAGAAGTTCAGTTGGAGACGAAGGAGTCGAATGACATGTCCTAGTGGGGGGGCAGCCACGGTACAGGAGGACAGGGGATGCCAGAGCACTTTTGTTTTAGTTTGGAACTGGATATAATCGAAAGGCATGGCTTCGGTATGTATGTAGGGCCGCGACTTAAGACGTGGGATCCATGGTGAACTAAAATAATAAAAAGAAAGGACGAAGGTAGCTGCATTATCATCCGAGGAAATGTGGGGCAGCGAGTTTTTTCCTCGCAAGGAGATAGGTGATGCTCGTGCATACTGTCGCGAACGGGCTTATTTCTTACACTGCACGGGCGGTGAGCTGCCATGACGAAGGCACGCGACGCCACCGTGGACCAATTCCGACAACCTCCATACTCACATCTGCCACATCTACGTAAGGCTGTACGTATCTACAACTGGTATAATATAGACATCCGCTTGGCTCAGGACCGATGAGATGATTTATGTTTGGTCGGAGGGTTCTTCCGTCCCATGGGGTACTTTTGTCTTAATTCTCCATCCCCCTCTCCTTTCGTGTTTTTGGTCCGGGGTCACATAGCGGGCACCCCCCCCCCCCACCCTATATTATATGCCTCGTATATTTTACTGTAGATTGGGTTGGCGTTGGATGGCGACGACGCTGTAACACACGCCTCTCACTGCGTGAGTGAGACAACCAAGGCACCTCTAGCTTAGTTTTTTTTTTTTTTGCGGCCACACGGCTTTTAGGTCCAGCTAGATCATTTTTGTGCGGGGAGAACCTTTTCTCCGCACAATGCGGATAATCGTATCACGTAGTGTGAATATATATAGTAAGGCACCCACTAGGCAGTTACATAGTAAACCCATCGCTGTCTCTGGAGGCGTCCACGCCAGAAACAAAATCAACCAGTGGACGCTGTCATCCGTATGCAAGGAAATTCGCCTCAAAAGCGGTTCTTCGTAGGATGCAGCTCACCCTTCATGCGACTCGCCCAACACCTCACGGCGCTTCGCGCTTGGTGCAAGCAATATCTGCCTGATTGGGGAAGACCCGACGCGCTTCGTCTCGGCATTCTAGGGAAGCGAGGGTCTATGGTCATACGACAACCGCCATGCATTATATTGAATACACCCCCCCTCCCCTCCCCACCACATGAGTATGTACATATGCAACATAATGGTGACTCATACTACGGTCGGGGTGCACCTTCTTTTTTCTAGGGCGATACTATTAGTAAGTCGTTACCAAGTCACCCAAAAAATGAAATTAAGAAAAATAAAAACTGCAACCGAACAAATAATCTCGTGGCCTAGGGTATACAGAAATTAATTTTGCAAAACAAGAATGGAATTCCGACGACTGTGGGTCAAAGCCGCCCCCGTCATTCAGAAAAAAAAAGGCCCAAAAAATTATATATCTATCGTCGCATGTGTCCGATGGTTGGTTGTTGTGGTGTAGTAGTTGACCTACGTGGATGGCAGTGGATGCAGGGGATGTAGGGGAAGCCAACCTTTACGGTCGGTCGTATCCGAAGATGTTCTCGCTGTTTCGTCTATTTTTCTTGTCAAGAAAGATAATGAAAACAGGATATCGTTTTCTTAACTCAGGAGAGCCAACATGATAGCAAACAAAATCAAGAACACGCACCAGTATAACATTCTTTTTTCAAGAAAGCACGTGAAGGGGGGGGGGCAAACAAGAAAATCAGGATAAAACAAACAAAGCAAGGGCGAAAAACTAAACAGATAAGTCAGAAATTTAGAAAAAATAAAAAACAAAACTAACCACAGTAACAGGTGTACAACTTGTTCGAGAGTACTGGTCGACCAACGCTCGTACGGAACGGAAATCACTTTGAGGCCCTTTTTTCCAGAGTCTCGGAGCCACTCAAGGTTTCGCCGTTAGGTTGGGTCGGGGGGTCCGATGGGGTGCACACATGAGACCGGCTCGCGCTCGTAGCGTAGCGGCTGAGACGCCGAAGAAACGAAGCCGGGTGCGTGGGGATTACGGGAATGCCAAGAAGCACGTAGACTTAGAGCAGGAATGGTGTGAGCACCTACGGATCAGGGTGTTACCGTTGTCGAGACGGGAAAAGCACACGACCGCCGCGGGTTTTGGGTGGGGCACAGTCGGGACAAGGGAGGGGCATAAGAAGAGGTTTTTACCCGGTATCAAGTCTGTAGCTGTGGCGTGGCCTTCGAGGGAGGAGACGCTCGGGAACGTTTGTTTTAATAGAAGGGGGCTGGTTTCCACGACTCTATGAAGTCTGTCCGTACATGATGGTAAAAGCGATTTGGGCATTCGTATAGGTATTCGAAGCAGCTCTTGCACTTTCTGGGCACGGTGGAACCTATCGACCCCCCATCCCACTCCAAAGCCCTCCCACTTTTAATGGCATCCCTCGTTAGGACTGTGGTCCCGTTTTGGGGGGACAAATCACTCTATTACGGGGGTCCATAGTTAACGGGACCAAATTTTGTTTGTAAAAATTGGTAAATATATAGGTTTTAATGTACACCATAGGTCCTATTAACTATGGACCCCCTTAATAATTCGTGGGTAGCCAGTCCCGAAAAAGGGACTGTAGTTTGAAAAGGGTAACAGTAAGACCTAACGCGTCCCAACAACGGGGATTACCCGTTGCTGAGCAACTATCCCATTATGTACTTGTCGCAGGTGTACTGCACATTATTATTTGCGACACCAGCTTCATTGCGCGTCGGGCTTATAGCTGTAGCTTACATTACTCCTCAAAGCTAGGTTATTTATTTGGTGGGCAGGGTACAGAGCTCTTTCTACGTGAGGAGATACTCATCCCACGGTAGGTACTAGTAAGGTTTTTTTTTTTGTTTCGCCTTCTGAGGCAATTATATGCCGACCGGTTGAGCTCCCCAAGTGAGAGCAACGGACCCCGGTTAGCACGATACTTTTTTTGACAGCATTATGTCTGTGTCGGGACTGTGAGAGCATCGGAGTGCTGATCGGGTTGGGCGAACCAAAACTTCTTCAGAGTCCATGTCTCGGGGTGAGATATTGAGCTACTCATGTGAGTCGGCTGTGAAGAAAATAAGGCGCAACCCCTACCTACCGCGGCATTTGCTCTCGGGGCTCAGAAAATGTGGGTGTTAATCTACCGTAGCCTACGGGTCGTCATGACATATGGCCCCGGTATCGGCCGCGCGCCCATGGCTTCACCTGGAGCCGGCAAAGAAATTAATGTGGCGCGAAATCGCCTAAAAATGAAGGACCAAAGCGACCAAAGAGTTTTGCCTATATGTATATATACTAAAACAGGCGAAAAGGATTATTTCGTGCAGCGGTGGGTACGGGCTTTGTCTGCCTTGAACTATAGTTTTGTTTTTGTTGCACTGATTGCGAGAGCTGTACGCTACCCTTTCCACGCACTCGACATCTGCAGAAGAAGACGATTGTGGTCTAACGCGTGGAACGTGTTTCGCCGCACAAGTTGTCTCGAGTTGGTCACTGTCCGAGTGCTGCCGTGGTCTTGGTGGTGTTTTGGGAGTGGCAATATTTCGTTTGTATTTAGGCTTCGTCTCCTGTGGAAGCACACGGCCGACCGCATGTAACCGACAAAGTTGCTTCCTTTATTTAGTTACTGGTGCTGACCGACAAAACGAGTACTACAGCTTTAGGGTCTATTTGCACTTGTCCACAAGACAGATGCTGTGTACGCTTGCCCTCATGTTCTATGACTACATGGACACGGTTATTTATTTTCCCCTCTCCTCTGGAAGCTTTCAATAGGTCAGACAATGTGTTTCCGCTGCGACCGGCTCAGTTTACTTATGACAACTTCACGAGCACGTACAGTAGTACCGTGAATAAGCAGCTAGCCCGGCCGGGTGAAGCAAAGAATCACTACCTACGTGCAGGTGAAAAAACGTGCACGGTGGAAATAATTACTGGGTTCACAGATGTGCGCATCGTATCTTCTCTTGCACCTGGTACGTATAGATTGAAAAACTCGAGCACTGTACGTTCCTAAACAAAACGTATTTTCATGACGCTCGTGAATCCACGTTGGGGGCCACACGCAGAAGCAGCCTTCGTCGCTGACTGCTCCTACAGCTCCCGGAAACATAAACCCCCAAAACATATCTTCACATGTAGCTCAAACGCACTACGCTCTCAGAAGCTGTGCACCGGCCGAAACTGTCGGATGTAGTTTGCAAGGACAGCGTGCTACATCTTCGCAATATCAACGGGATAAAAACGTCGCCTACAAGTCGTGGCAGAATGTATCCATGAAGCATATTGAGACAGTGCACATGCTGCACGCATCGTGCGCCACAAGGTCTGATCTGAACAGCATTATTCGGACCGCTTGCACTCAACACACACCATCATTGTGGGCCAGAATTGCGGTCCACCTGATTTCTGCTTCGTCTATTACGGGGGACCTTAGTAAATAGGACCAAATATTGTTACTAAAAACAGGTAAATATATAGGTTTTTATGTATACCATAGGTCCTATTAACTATGGACCCACGTGATAGGGCGCTTTACAACTCGCACTCCCCACTGAATCTCCAATTTGCGTTCGTCTTCTTCGGATGCTCACAAGTCGCAGGAACGTTCGTCGGGGGCGCAGCAGTCAATACACCTTCCACCTTCGTGCTGCTGCCAAGAGTGATTATGTTGGTGTTTATATGCCCCCACTGCCGTCTCATGCCCTCTGGCAAACGCGCGAAAATCTCGATGGCATTGACGACAGCACAGCCACCCTCTGCCCCCCCCTGATCTCGAGCAGCTTGATGCTCTGCATACTATCTGCTCAAACTCAAAGTCGTCGGCGATAAATCAAGCAAAGTATTTGCCACGAGTGGCACTTGCGGGTCCTCCACTACCGACGAAAGCGCGGCAGTTGGTCTTGATGGGTGCACCTTTCGCGCAAGCAGCCCTTAGCGGTTCCCTGGTGTTGATGTGGCCGTGATGCCTGCGTCACCACCCGTGAGACGTGGAAGGTGGGAAAGACCTGTCATTTAGTCCAAATGCAACAAGAAAAATACCGGAACTGTACAGGCCCTCGCTCGAGCATCCAAAACTTTAAAACACGAAAACGGGCTGGGTTTCACTCGCTGTTTTAACAGTACGCCTCAAGGTGGCGGGCCTTGTTGCTCAAAATGTAGACAACGACGTTTTTTACCCCATCCATGTCCGCGACGACAGTGTGCTCCTTTAGTTTTGCATCAGTGTAGCTAATCTCCGGTGCGTGTGAATATATGTGTGAGTATAGCGACACCTGTCCCGTGCCAATGTTATGTCTATACACCGTCTTGGCGCTCGCCCCACTGGTGGAGGGGCTATTCTACTACCGCGAAGGTTTACGGCAAAGGGTGGCCTCCACCACCGCGAAGGCTTCGGAACGGAATTTGAAAACATAAGTATTCGCCATTCCCAAAACATGCAAACTACTGCAGGCGCCGTGGCAACATAGGATACCACATCGCATGGTAACTCTGGGCGCATGCACGCTCCGGCCGACGGCGGTGGCAGGAGTAACAAGAGTCATGCCATATTTAACACGGCACTCAGCATGACAGAAACCACACCCATATCGCTGGTAATTCTGGCGTACCCTACCTACTGCTGTGATACTGCACGAGAAGGCACAACGATAAGCTTAAGGCTCGCAGAGGCGGTGTGCAGCGTCAGTCGCCACGAACAAGTAGGTAGAGGTTTTGGGTAAAATCGCAATCAAACTGCTAGTTTACCCTTAAAGCTTGCTGCAACGTGCGTCAAAACGGCGACGAAAGAAGTGCGGTGACTACTTACTGTAGTGCCAATGTTGCTCACCTAAATCGGGATTTCCTCCCAATTATTTTCAAGGAAAACGCCGGCGTTCGCGTTCACACCAATGGGTCCTGGCTCTCTGTTGCCGTTCACGATTTACCCATCGCGTACGCTTGCTGCCCCCCCCTCGCCCCACCTCCACACATGCGACGACTGGCGTGGGTTCAGCTCTGAGAGCTACGGCACCGTGGAGTGTTTCACCCAGGAAGTGAATCCGGCGGCGGGGCGAGTTCCCTCTGCCCCATCTCCGTCGCACGTAGCTCACTCGCCGCGCCGGACAGGCGTGGTGTCCTTTCTTGTCCGCCAAGACGAGCGCCTTTGCCGTTGTTGTTTTCACCACGGCGCCGTGCGGTTCCGGACTTGAGTATTGGCATGTGTTGAGCGTACAACCCTCACCACCCTCACCAGGCGGACCTGTTTCTTGCGCCGACTCTCATGCACGACTGTTGCTTACTACTGCTTGGTTTGTTGTCTTCCGTCAGCGAGTTAACTCCCTCAGCAAGCAACCCCTACGTTGGTCCTCCTGCTCCCTTTCCGTAGTCGCCGCCACTGCAAGGGCATCGCTTTCGGCGGCGTGCAAGACAATCGCACGACAAACACCACGTGTACGATGCCAGTATGCGACACCACTTGAGCGTATCTTAATTTCCTTTTTGGGGCCAGGCTCTATTTCTTTTCGTGTGAGGCCGGCGTGTTCTACTCAACTTCCAGAATAAACATTGCCACATTCTTATCTCTGTCCAAAAATAAAAATAAAAAACTCGAGCATGAAACTATCAACTCCTGTCGCGTACTGCAGTAGTTTTCTCTGGTCGCCTGGTGTTGGACTATTTCTGGAGTGAAATAGAGGCGTGGTTGCAAAGAGGGGAGCGAGCAAAAGGTGTTGCGTCGTCAGTGCCAGCAGTACTGCCAGTACCACCACCCCTCCGCATTGCTACCAACATGATTCCAAACGGCACTCATCGTTCGATTAATCGTACCGAAACGCACAGCACGAAAATGGTACCGATCACTGCTCCTGTCAGTGCTGCTGCTGTAGGTACATACACAATCAGTGCAGTGCCCAATAACTACGTTGTGTGTTGGGTGTACTGCTGAGCAAGTCAATGCCGGTACACAGCCGGGTGCGTGTAGCGCTGAGGCCAAGAGGTGCCTCGCAGGCGGTTCTTCTCACAAGCTATAGCAGGGCTGAACATAGCACTCTGAACCGCAAAATGTAAGGATTTTTTCGCATCCCTATTAATGTTTACCGCTACCAGGTGTATGTATACTTCCCTTTAGAACGGTACCGGGTCATATATTTTGTGCTGAAAGAACCTACAGGTACAGTATAGCTAAAACAATACGCACAGCTGCTGCTGTGAAGGAAGGTACGAGTACAGAGGAATAGGCAAAGCTTGTACGGTGCAGGCAACAGGCGTCAATCCTGCTCTAGTAGCGCACCAAGAGGTAGTACATTATTGTCATTTTTCGCGACATCATGCCGTGGCACCACCTACCTGCGGCAACATCTTCCACGGCATACCACGGAACCTTCCACGAACTTCCACGACATACCATGGAACCCTAACCCCAACCCTAACCCCAACCCTGACCCTAGCCCTAACCTAGGTGCCGTGGGCATTGGGGTTGCCATGACATGCCTTGGGGTTGCAACCCTATCCGTACAGCAGTATAGGCACCTTGTACCAGCCAGGTGCGCACTACTGCTCTACCTGGTAGGTCGGAGGAAGTCTACAGCAGCAGCAGTGTTCGACGTACATACACACTTAAACTCTGCATTCATCGCCACTCTTGCACATCAACACGACACTGCAGCAACAGGCACACCTGGTGTATAGACGTCTCCTCCGTTGTATCGGTCCTGGAGGCAAGCTGGTAGCGCTCCATAAATTTGGGCAGTCTCTCACCCGGCGACGAAGTTCCGCCTGCCGTAGGCTCGCATAGTGTGACGTGTGACGGCCAAGGGCTATCTCCATCGTCATCTCAGCTGATTACCCACGCTGGGAAGATAAAATAACTCGATCACCACCTCTAGCTTACCCAGCCCTGCCTCACCTGTGTGCTGCTGCGAGCCTGCACTTCGGTTTCTACATCCCTCAGGCCGTACTACAGCACTACAGCTGACACCCGGTCGTCCTCTCGGGTTGACCACTTATTAATTTAATGTGGTGCAAGCAGAGCGTGGACGACGGGCGGGATTCTGTGGTTCACCGCCGCATACTCCCCGTATGGCTCTTGATTGGTCAGCCTCCCTCCGGTACTATGGAGTGTACTATTCATATGAGAACACCCTCCAGAGGCTTTGTTTGTATTATTTTCATTTGTTATTATTTTAGGGGGGGGGAATGGAACGCTGGTCTGTACTATGGGGCTTCAGGTAAGGCCATGGGCGTGCCGCCCCGGAATCCCCCTTGAAGGTGGCGGGGCCTGCTGTTGGACCCTACAATACTTCACCACGACTCACGGAAACGCCCCCGTCGTTTTTGCCAACATTTTCACCCTCTAAAAGGTACCTCCGTTTCCCGTGAAACCACCTAGTACTACAGTAAGCGAAGGAAACGAACGCCTACAAAACAGAACATGAATTCCTTGACGTCAGTGACACCCCGAAGACCTCGTGCATTTACTTACCTTCACCACCTCAGCACCCTCCATTCTCGCTTCCTCAGTACACCGAATTCAACCTCGACCATGTGGTTCTTCGGCAGCGTGCCCCACTACTACGGGATGGGAAAGGTGGTCGTGGTGTCAGGATGTGATCACGGGATCGGGAACGCAGTCGTCAAGAAGCTCACTTCGCTCGGTTACACCGTGATCGCGGAATACCTCACCGACGAAGGCGCCCGCAAGCTGCAGAAGAGGTCACACCAGTGTCAGGGCTGAGATATGCAACGTCACCAAGATCGAAGACGTGGCGCGCCTGGTACATGTGGTACATGTCGTGGAGACGGAGTACAGTGGGAAGCTGCACGCCCTCGTAAACAATGCCGGGATAGCCAGCGGCGGCGAGGCCCTCATCGTTCCTCTGGAGGCATCCGAGAGGGTGGCCACGGTGAACCTCCTCGGCACCATGAGGATGGCCATAATGCTCCTCCCCCTTCTCTGGATAACGCCGGATCGAGGATCGTCTTCATGTCGTCCATTGCTGGACTCTGGCCTGTGCGGGGAGGCTCGTCGAACAGCGCGTCCAAGTTCGGAAATCGAGGGGTACGCCCGCGTTCTGCGCGACGAGCTCGGCGTGTTCGACGTCCAGGTCAGCGTCATCACCCCGGGATTGACTCGCACCAATCTGATCAAGAGCCCCATGCAGTCAATCCGGGACAACTTTGAGGCATGCCCAGAAAAAAACAAAAAGCTGCTTGGGTTAGACTTACGCAGATAGGGGTAGCAAGCAGTATGAGATATATCTGACGAGAGCAACCGTAGACGACGTCTCTGTCCCCACTGACTGTATCTGCAAGGCCGTGGGATCGAGGAAGTGTCGGCACAGTTACAAGAGCGGACTCATGGTCAAGACCGTGTTCCGCATCCTTGCGATATTCCCGGCTTTGTGTAGCTTTGTCCGCCGTTCCGTGGCGGTTCTCCCTGCTCCGCAGGCATGACGTTTACCGGTATTGTTTTTCTGTTTGTGTGCGGGTGTGATAATAGCCCGCTCGCCGGGCACCAAATGTTTTCCCGGATTGCTGCCAACCATGGCACGTACCTGATATACAGTAAGTTGTTTGGATTTTCGACGCAGAACCCACCGGAGCCCTCATTACACTTGTTTCAGTTCCTGGGATGTCTCTAATTAGAGGGGTGCGCGTGTCTCTTCCGATGCGTTGGCACACGGCCCTGTGGCTGCCTCTACCGACATCCCGGCCCTAGGACAGTAGTCCGGCTGGTGTCTACCTTCAGCCGTTACGTGTGTATCGGAATTCGGCATCGACACCCTTTTTTTTTTTTTCGCGGACGACACAGTCTTGAGTCCTGTGTCCCTGGAACCGTCTCAAGGACCGAACGGTTGTGATCGGTTAGGGTTCACGGCTAATAGGGTCTGGGTGCTTCCGGTGCCACCGCGACGAGATGTTGGCGTAGAAACGTGGCCTAGTTCTGCTCTGTGCGGGTGCGCTCTTTTTCTGGCCCCGTAAGAGTTCGTTGAATCGCTATTGGCTTGCCTGCGACAAATATGTAAGAAAGTTCACTCGATTGGATGGGTATAATACTACAGTACATACAGTACCATATGTCGTTTTTAGGTGATAGTGAATGCTTGTTGCCGTGCTAGAGTCTACTGAATTTGGGAGAAGAAGTTTAGGAGTCGGAGAAGGAGTCTATTGTGGTGAACTTCAAGATCACATGAGAGGGTGGGCTCAACCGAGTCGATCACAGCTGAAGGAAGACAAGCATTTGTTTCTCTATGACGGAGTCATAGAGCGAAGACGTCGGTGATAACTACTACTTACTGTTCTGAGCGGTACTGATAATAGGAGTCGGAGGTGAAGTCAAAATGCACCGCTGTAATGTGCTTTGTATCGACTCAGCTGGTGCGATTGATCACAAATAAAGGGGGGATGTGCTGTATGCATAGCTGCAGTAGGACCCGGGTGTCCGACAGAAGAAGCATGTATGTGGCTGCGGTAGGCGTGCGGTATGATGAATGGACAAGAAAAGAAAATCCCTACGTTGGATTTCTTCATTTATAACTGCATGCACGAAGTACATCACTATGACATGATCTACGTCAAAGATCACGAGCCACAACGTCGAATGGCAAGCACACCTGAAAATGGTGATGGCATGGACGGGAACCATGTGGGCTCAAACAACAGGCGGGTATACACGTACATACGCGCACGTGCGCACCTTTTCGAATGTTGGAGATTGAGACAACTGCTCCCTTCGAGGGGATATGCGTGAAGTCCGTGCGCGTTGTCGCGATCGTCTCCCTCTTTCGTCAAAAACTGTTTGTCCCACACTACGAACAGCAGTAGCTACATAGCTCAGGTCACTAAATATTTGATTTCATCTACAAGTATTCCCTCAACCCTATCTATTGCCGGCGTCCCCGGTGGCTTGGTAGGTGGTCCGCGTGCCTGTCAAGATCAATTTCGTGGGTTCAAGTCCCACCGAGTGCATGCTCATAGGGACTTTTTTCTTGCATAAAAAATTGATAAGCGGAAAGCGCGAAAGCGTGAGTTGGCTACATTCGATGAAAATCGACGAGCAGTGGGAATGCTGAACCCTATGCGCGACAAAAAAATAAAGGCACGTACCGGGGGGGAGAAGGGACGACACCTGTGACCACGGCTTGTCCAGAAGATCGTCGAGGGTAAAACCTCCTACGAGTGGGCTGGGAAGTAAAAGTGATGGATAAAAAAAAAAAAAAAAAAAAAAAAAAAATACCAGGTGGGAGCTAATTCATGATGTCTTGAAATAGGTATTGTAAGAGAATACATGTATTTTCATCACCACCATAACCTCCATATTTTACTTTAAAAACCGCATGTATACGTAGCCAGCCTAGTCTAATGTTCCTCTTTCGTTTCCTGCTGTCCCTGTGGTTATATAAACATCTATTATAGTAGTCGATGAGGACACACGAAGCCACCATGGACTACAGCACAGCAGTACCTCTGAATTCGGGGCGGCTGGTTGTTGATCGAGCGCAAGTCGGCCGAAAGGAAAGATCACGAGCATATTTTCACCCTGCACTCTAACACAGAATATCTACAGAAGAAGTTGATCCGTCTACAATTGTCCCCGTGAAGTCAAGGCGCGGCGACTTTCTATGACCCTTGCTTTGGCTGGAGCTCATTCTTCCTGTCTACATTACCCCCACAGGGACTTAACGTGTCACGGGCAACGGAACTCGTACCCTCCACTCGTAGAACGCAATTCTTTGTTCGGTGATGGACGTGTTTTTATTGTACGCCAGATACATGTCACTATATATATATAGGTATGTGTTGTTCCACGCGATTTTCGTCCTGTTGCCCGTACGAATCCCACGTCCCATGGCATATCCCACGGGACTTCTCATGGGACTTCCCACGGGTTCCCATGGAAATCCCGTACGATATTCCATGGTTTTTTTCCCATCGGACTTCCCACGGGTGTACAGAAGTTTCAAGGGGCTCCTATTGGGAAAATCCATGGGACCCAATGGAACATTTTCCTGGGTCGCGTGGGATATCCCATGCGACGGCCCATACGATCATATATATGCGACGGCCCTCTGAGAAGTCGCACGGGGCCTGCCGCCTCCAGTGCGGAGTCCGGTGAGATCCCATGGTTGCGTAGAATGGAACAGAGCGGAGCGACTTCCCGTAAGACTTTCTTTGATGGTCTGATGACGAATTCCAGGGGCTTTGCATGTGGCAAGTGAGAATGCTCATGAGACGTCCCGGCCAGGAAGGAGCTCGATGCATCCTATTGGAAGCTCGAAGCACGCGAAGCACACGAACCGCACAAGGCACGATAGGAGCAGCACTTTTTTTGGTGAAAAAAACGAAATCCCTGACTGACCGGGTCGGGCTCCTTAACCCAACCTCCTTGGAATTACCGTTTATTGTTACTGCATTATTTCTTCAATACAAATTGTCATATCGTGTCTCCCTCTCTAGTCAGAACTAATTAATCCACACTTAGGTCGATTAATTATTAGATTAACTAAGAAATTTCATCCACCCCTACCCGATAAAAAATATGTTTTATGTGCACAAGCGAGCCAGGCTTAAATTTTCTCTTGCCGCCTTGGAATAGTGACGTCTCAAGCGATCATAATATAAAAAGTTCGATTTCTTGCCGATCTCGCCGAGAAGAAACCACCACCAGACGTTGTGGGCGGCGGCGGGTGGCACGGATGGCTTGCTTGAGCGTTGACCTTTCAACGGTTGTCTTGGAAAGTAACTCCACTCTTTGATCAAGTGGAAAAAAAAACGCGGAGTGCGATTTCTCGCCGAACTCACCGAGCAGAACCACGAGACCTTGACGGGAAACAGCACGCGTGAAGCTACCGCCGCGAGCACGTGGTCATGGCTTGCTCAACCGTGGATGTTTCAACGACGGTCAAAATATCGAAATTACAGAAAATCACGGTCAGAAAATCACGGGAAAAGAAACTCGGTCGCTAATAGATGATGTTTTCTTTTAGGAAACAGAAACCTAGTCCTAGAGGGATTTAGAATATAAAATGCATTCCCGCCCCGAAAAACCCGAGATATCCTGAGTTCAATCTTACACGTACATACCTGTGGTGGTAGGTGAATGTGCCTGTGAACTAGGTTTGGCGTTGTTTAACGGATTGCACTTTCTTTTCGAGTTTTCTCGAAACTCATTTTTTCTGTGACTCAATAATAACCCCTTGAGTTGTGGGGCCTCGGTAAAATGACGTGCTGCTGCATATATATATATATTATTTGTATTTATTTCCCAAATATAGACATACCTACTTCTTGAATTCTGCAGCTCCTCCAGTTTGTTGTTGTCTTCCCCATACACGGACCGTATACCCTGCACGATGCCATATAAAACCCGTAATACGGGATGTCAGAAGTATCACTAGTATCACTACTGTAGTATCACACAGAACTTGCAAAGATGAGATTCGACGAAATCCTCGATCTCACAACTTTGTTGGGGTCGATCTTAACGAGGACTGTTTTTTAGTTTTTTTTTCAGTATTTCCGATATTTTTTTTGTTTTTTCCTACAGTAGGAAAATACCGAAATTTCGGGAAAATACCGAAAAAAAACTGAAAAACACTCTTGGTTAAGATCGACCCTTGAGAACTGTTTTTTTAATATAATTTTTGTAAATATCCCTGCCCCACCTGTTAATATAGTAGCACGCGTCCGCATGGGTGATCGATCGCATGGGACGTCCATCTGGCCGCATCCCGTGATAAGCACATTAAGGGGCCTGTATACTCCCCATTAAAAAAAAGTCTCACGGGTACCACGACGCATCTCATGGTAAGGCTCACTTCGGATTTCCATGGAACGCTCCATGGGGCACCTTATCTACACGTGAGGTCCCATTGAAGACTACAAGTCCCACGGGGTGCTCCTTGGGAAGTCCCATGAGACGCCCTATCATCAGAACAGGGCGAGTCACAGGCGAAGAGGCAGAAGCGATTCAAAGAAAACTTGGTTCACGAGCCAGACGGCTCATTGTACGTTGCGCGTGCAGGTTTAAAGAGCATCATGGAGCAAAAGGGGCAGCATCCTACAGTGTATACCTGTGACCAAACCTTTCGGAGATGCAGCCGTAACCCACCTCAATTAAAGGTGCAATCGCCCGCCTGCCGGTGGGTTAAGCTCGCTCTCTTACGTGTGTCGACCTCGTTGATATCCCCACGCGATACCCTCGTAGTATTTACTTACTATCCTGCCAGGCATGTAGTAGGCAAACCCGCCATACATACCTACCTCTCGACACCGCATGGCGCCGCTCCCGTCACTTGCATCAATGTATCCACTGAGCAGAGTGGTATCGCTCTGACGATGCGTGCTGCGATAGCCGGTAGATTTTTTTTTGTTTGTCGTCTTCAAAAATACTTCTGACTGACTGGCTCCTTGACCCGAACAAAACCGTTGGAATACCGTTTAATTTTACATACTGGTACAGCTTTTTCGTTCGGTGCCCTTAAAGCCGTGGGATTGTTGATCGGGTTTGCACCCTGAACTGAGTTCTTCTTTCGAAATCGGTTTTCGGGGCAGTGTGTTAAGCTCCTCAAGTCGGGATCGTCAGAAAACTACATACAGGTGCACCTCCTGCGGCAGCACACTTGCTGGGATAGTGGAAGCACTTTGGGGCCTAAACGTTCGCAAGCGAGGCCGGACCTATTTACACAAAATGAAACATCGTCGGAATGATACCGACAGATTCATGTTATTAATATTACGGGGGTCCATAGTTAATAGGACCTATGGTATACATAAAAACCTATATATTTACCTATTTTTACTAACAAAATTTGGGCCCGTTAACTATGGACCCCCGTAATAGTTACAATTACTTATTTTTGTCTTATTTTGCTTTCGATTTATTTTCTCTATTCTCTGGGGGGGGGTTCTGTTTTTTTTTTTTTCTCCCTCTCTTTCATATAATGTGTGTGTCGTGCTTGTCGTATCCAGTGTGGCGACATGGCACTGCATTGTCCACCCTGGTTACTGCATCAACAATGCAGTATCCCTGCCGTGTCGTAATTTGTGACCACAGCAGCAAAGCGTGTATCTTTCTATTGCTAACAATAGGATTGAAGAATGGGCACGGACACTGGTTGTTGTGCTGGATGTCGACGGGTAGAAAGAACGGTTTAGTGTGAAGAACACAAACAGCAGTATAATATAGAAATGAACCGTTTTTTACTTTCGAGGCCCTCTCACTTGAAGAGCTCCATACCTTACCACAACAGAAAGAAGCTGATAATGGCTTTTTAATTGGAAGAGCGCCCCGATGAACCATCTGAAAAGGCCTACTTTTGGTACACAAAAGCATTTATTTCATATTGCTGAACAATAAATAGCAAATCCCGACGATTTTGTGCCAAGGAGCTCCGACACATAGAAACAATATTATTGGCCAAAAGGTGATTTTCGGACCCCTATCGCCGCACGCCTCTACTGCTGTAGGCCACTGTACCAAACATATTCACGACAGTATTTTTGATGCAAAACCCAGGCTTTTGGGGATGTTTTGTGCATCAGAGCTCTATACCTTACCACAACAGAAAGAAGCTGATTATGGCTTTTTAATTGGAAGAGCGCCCCGACGAACCATCTGAAAAGCAGAACATTCTCGGAAGAATGAGAGAATGTGAGTTTTGTACGTACGTAAGAAGTTCAAGCACTGCGGTGATTCATGGTAGCATGAATCGTAGCCCTTGGTAAACAGACCTTGTCTGGTACGTAGCCGCAACCTACACGTATCAGCGCAGTGATGCGGAGGCAGAGCTACAGGTCCAAGGTGTGAGACTAGTTTGAGTTGAGCGTTCGATCTGATATGTTTGAACGCTGAGCAGGCAAGGTTTTCGCCAGCCAGACACTTTTTCTTTTTTTTTTTTCTTGATCGAGGGACCTTCCTTGGAGAGACTCGTTCGTGGTGTCTTGTGAGTGTACAAGAGGTGCTAGCAGGCTGAAAAGGCCTATTTTTGGTACACAAAAGCATTTATTTCATATTGCTGAACAATAAATAGCAAATCCCGACGATTTTGTGCCAAGGAGCTCCGACATATAGAAACAATATTATTGGCCAAAAGGTGATTTTAGGACCCCTATCGCCGCACGCCTCTACTGCTGTAGGCCACTGTACCAAACATATTCACGACAGTATTTTTTATGCAAAACCCAGGCTTTTGGGGATGTTTTGTGCATCAGGTTGCCCTTTTATTTGCTGTGCACATATTAATTTTTTTTCTCAAAATCACTTTTTTTTTAGGGGGGAGGGTTGGGTGATGTATAAATAGAGCTCCACAAAGTGAGGAGCCTCGTGAAGTTCTAGGTGCTACCACCCCTCTACCCTGCAGTAGTACGAGTCAGATGCTTTCGTCTTAAGCGAACTCGTCCCAATATGCATTGTAACTTGCGCTGCCCAGGTCACCATTATTCCGTTCGGGTGATCAGGGACTGTCAGGGACTCGGAGCAGCAACATCCAAGCATAATTGAGGTGCATAGCGGTCGCGATGAAACACAAACATCGGCTCGTTTGGAACTACGAATGTTTTGTAGATTGTTTGCCCGATTTGAAAATCAGTAAGTGTTTGTTTGTGCTCTCGACGCCATTGCGTGGCACGCTCCGTTTCGGCACGGAACCGGTGCCGAAATACGGCGCTTTGGGGGTCATCGAGCGCAGATTTCGGTTGCATATGTCTAGTGTTGTGCCTGCAGAGCTCTGGATGGACGACCACGTTCATGCCAGGTATACACCAAAGACTCGAAACGCTACGCTACAGCAATAGTGAACACTGATCGATGCAGCCGAAATTGCCGGTACCTGTCGCTCACGATACTCCCGCACGGATGCATCCTGTTACTCAACGGCGACGTCATATATGAATGTGAGCATGCGCCCGTCGAGCGGTAAACAAAACACCGCGTCCACCTTGGTGTGGCGGAACGTATCCTCTAATACGGGTGTTGGCCATCGACCAACCGTTAAATATCATTTCGTATCCCTCAATATCTGCTGCTTAATTTTACGGAATAGGTGGAAGAGAGGGGGGCTGGATGATTGCAGCCTAGGGCAGCGCCTCTCGAGACTTCGCCGAAAACATCACGTCCCATCGTAGGAGGTCACGTTCTCAGCGACGCTTGCGCCTTGCACAGAATCTCCTGTCGAATCTTCGGATAGTCGGGGTACTGTGCGAGGACCTTATCGCAGACGTCGATCGCCTCCACAAACCTGGCGTTAGATGTTTGCAAAGGGCGGAGAGGGAGGTAAGGGTAAGCAAAAACGTTAATTTCGAAAATTATTGCTGAGGGCAAAATCGTCACTTCATCCTTTCACGTTAAGGGTGACCGGAGGACGCGCGTGCTAGCTAGGATAGGGGTACGTAGAACGTTTCGGCTAGTTTGTTTCGGACTGACGGGGGGTTCCTTAACCCTAAATCGTCGGAATGACGTTTTTCTCTTCCGCAGTATGATCCTTTACTTCAGCCGTAGGATGCAGTGCGTCGGGATGCAGTTTTCGTTTGTCGCAAACATCAGTGTTGTGGGTGACTTAGTGATAGTGCAGAGCTCCTCGAGTAAGGAACCTCAGAAAAAAAAGTGAGTTAACCTCGATCTTCGCATGTGTCCGGGATGCGCAACACGTACTTACAGAAGATGGCGTGGGTGCTCGTATGGGCCGGGTCCGCTTTCGTGTTCCCTCTTTCATTGGGAAATGGTCCCGCCACAAGAAACAGTGCTTACCACACCCCCGGTGATGATAGTTTGGGTTTTTTATTACGATGTGCTTTTTTACCACGATCACCCGGTGTGGTACACCGTGGGGGTGTGGTATGCACCGTACCCCCCGTGATAAGGTGGGTGGTCGTTTGGGATTTTCAGAATATTCACCATCCGCGGGTGGTATACTTTGGAGGGGTGTGATAACACACGGGGGCGTGATAGCAGTGGCCAACAAGCGAGTCTTGCTGCCATGTTGTAGGCAGACGGGTGGGGGGGGTATTAACGGGTGTGTATTGGCCCGACCGTGAGAAACCACATCTTCATATCGACCTGGGGCAACCTCAGAGACAGACCTATTACATACCGGGTAGGGGTTTTAGTGTAGCGACCGCCGCTGAGTACCATTTCCTAATTCGAACGTTTCTTAGCCTTCCCCCTACAGGGTGGACCTCATGCGTGGTTTATTTGATGACTTCTTGTTCCTTGGCCTGCGCCATATGCACCGCTTGAAATGCGACAAGTTGGTACGCTGTATCGACAAGGACAACAAAAACAGCGCACTAAAAGGCTCCGCTGCCACATGCACACCAAGGGACACGCGGATGATTTTTTCCGCTCCTTGGTCTCTAGCCCACCTCCGGGCCTTGAGGTAATTGAACGCCAGTTTGAAACCGCCCGCTGCGCCTGCCTGGTTGCCAAAATCCCAGCTCTTCTCGTAGCAATCAGCAGCGTCCCTGTCCGGGGAGCGGGGGGGGGGGGGGGGGGGAGGGGTACTCGACATCTTGCATGGCCGTTGTCGTTGGGCCATGGACCCTCGCATCCCTACAATGTCGGGACGGAGTACGTCGGGTTTTCACCGACCAGGCAGAACATCGACAGCACCAAGCGCGAAAGTGAAACGTGAGGTATATTCGGCGAGTCGCGTGAAGGGTGAGCTGCAACCTACTGCAGCAAGAGCCTTGCTCGGTTGAAATTATTGCTGAGAGCAAAATCGTCACTAGAAATCAGAACTCACAATAGACCACAAAACCGTGTGTCCCTCTACGTTTACCTACAGTATTTGGTTTTGATTTCCCTCTTATGTGTTCCATCGTAAAATAGTAGACACAATCGTCTGCAGGGCTTGGTTGAAGAAGAAATGTTCGTGATGAGACAGACGGACAACCCTGGGAGGCGTTCTGAGTATGTAGGCTATGTTGTGCCCAACAGCGAGGACGTTTGGCCAACCCTGTCTGTTTGGGGGTGGCGACATTCTTGTAAATCATCGGATATATGGCGATGACGTTGGAGCGGGACCATCACCCCCGCGTGTAGGGGTTTGTGGTGTTGTACGGAACCCCTACTCCAAAGTTCCTGAAATGGCGCCTTAAGGCAGCAATAAGAGGTGTTCGTAACGCCCCGTTGACACTCCGAAGTGTAATGTTCCAATGTTTCTGCAATCCTTACCGTGGCTCCTCTCCGCGAGAATTTTTACTATTACGGGGGACCACAGTAAATACGATGGACCAAATATTTTTAGTAAAAATAGGTCAATATATAGGTTTTTGTGTTTACCGCAGGTCCTGTTCTCTACGATCCCCCGTAGTAGTACTGCAAAGAGATTCGGACAGAACCGAGTGTGTCAAACATTGCACCTTCGCGTCTGCACGAAAAGAGTCTGTGCAGCAGTGTCGCTGCCCACACCTTTCGCCTCCTTGTGCGTGTTGGCTCTACACTTCAGCACATGGAGCTCTGGTATGCTTGCTTACCGATACATTATTTCGGAAAGTAAGCGCTCGCACACTTGGGGTGCCGCAGTGCGTGGGCTCAGTTTGTGAGCACTTTGCAAACGCAGCCATTTAACCTGCGTCGAGATCGTCACCCGAATCGTCGATGAAGGTTTAGCGTGTGCTCGCTGCGCACGGTATAAAGGCGGCCGTACATATTTGTGAGGCTCCTTTTGTGCCTCACCGAACAATCGACTTTTAAAAATACGTCGTACGCTATACGTACGCAAGACCGATACACACTCCCGGGGGCTCCGTGCCGAACGAAAAACACCGTAAACAGAGCATAGTCTGCACAGGGATAAGATCGTTTTGGCAGCGCGCGTTTCGTCGGCAACAGCGGTAGCAAGGGAGCGAACGTCGAACGTTCTATTTTCGAAAGGCTGTCGACCAGATCTTTTTCCCAGAACCACCCCCGTGTTCGGTATCGGCGACTGGCAACCTTTTTTACCCGTGTTGGTGTGGAAAAATGGAGCGCTGAAGAAGAACGATCACGCCTCTGCGCGAACGAACCACGGTACGCGCTCTTTGCAGTAACCCCTCTTGAGACATCAGAAGGGGGAACGTAACACACAAAACCTGACGCTTGCAGCAGCGATCGCTGCGCGATTAGTGACAGCGGATGACGATGCAAGCTTAACTTCCGAGTTTCCGATGCAAACGGTTGTGCGGCAATGGGTGCAACCTTGATCCCACCCGTGCTTGCCGCTTGCTCGTAGAATGGTTGATGCTGACAAGGCCGAACTTGAACCATTGTTTTGGTCGCCATCTCGGGGTGCCACAAAGGATTGACGGTACCGTACTGGAAAACGTTCACATCGGGATGCTATTACGGGGGCCCATAGTTAACGGGACCAAATTTTGTCAGTAAAAATAGGCAAATATATAGGTTTTTATGTACAAAATAGATCCTGTTAACTATGGACCCCCGTAATAAGACCTCCACACTCAATGCATGCAATATTCCTCACCGACGCCTCCATCGGCGCGAAGCATTCACAGACACTGATATCCCACCTATCCGCGAAACAGGTGCGCCTGTACAGCATCAGCTACATTAGGTAGGGAGTCAGGGAGTATTTTGGCTCGAAAAGAGCAGCCCGTAGTACCGTACCCTGGGTCGTGTGGATACTACCCACGGTGCTGTTGTTGTACGCCACTGGGGGGGGGGGTGAACAGCCCTCCAAGACAACTACTGGTCACTCACTCTCCCTTCTCATCAGTGGGCGACTTTATGGGCGTCGTCAGCCCCATTTGTTCTATTCGTGGCATGTAAAGGTCGAGATCCTGGCTGCGTATATCATGTACCCCCCCCTCCCCCGAGCTCTCGTTCGACTTTTGTCCGAAATGTGGGTTCAGCTTTCCGTCGAGAAAACTGCTGCTTGCTTTCTTTGTTTTTTCATCTCTTCTTGTGGGAACATTTACAAAACCGCTAAAGACAGGAGGTTCTCGATGGGCGCGTTCATGATAGGCACGAAACGGACCTTCCAACACCGTTCGCCACTCACGTACAAAAACTAGAGGCCGGTCCTGCACGAGCTATTACGCGCGTCCATAGTTAACAGGACCAAATTTTGTTAGTTAAAATACCTAAATATATAGTTTTTTATGTATGCCATAGGTCCTGTTAACTATAAACCCCCGCAATAGGAAATGTGCATTATTAGACCGCGTCCGCTTCATTCAAAGTGTTTAACGTGGGTGATTTTCGTAGCATGAGCGCAAGGGCTCCTCGATGTATTTAGCCCGGGGGCTTGAAGGTGTGAGTAGTTTGGCTGTATCCGCTTCAACGTGTTCAACGTGGGGGGGTAGTTTCGTAACATGAGCACAAGGGCTCCTCGATGTTTCAGCACGACGGCGGACAGCACAAGGCAGCACCCACCCAAACAAGGGACGCACGAACGTCTTACGTCGTTTAACCTTCTCGAGACTTCAGAGGCTGGGAGGGGGGAGGATGACGGACCATAAAACGTTCCAGATTTACAGCGTCGGTCGCTGAGTGATTAAGGGATGATGCAAATCGGTGTCCGAAGTTTTGCCATGCAAGGCAAGGAGTCATACGAGCGGCGCAGGCGCGACATGACCCTAGCCGTACTTCTGGGCGCTCACGCTGCTTGGGGTCCTGATGGTCCGCTAAACCCTTTGGAGGACCGCAGTCCCGTTTGGGGGACGAACTACGTAGAAATTGAATGTTTTGTCCCCGAAACGAGAGTGCAGTACTAAAGGGGTTAACATGACTGAGGCAATGTCTGCCGCGCCCGTAGGCCGGATAGGATGCCAGAGCTGCTGCAGGACGTGTCCGACGCGCAACATGCCCCCGAGAGTTATCGTCCGGAGTAACGATGCACGACGACCGTACGCGCGGTGTGTTCGAGCCCCTAAAGACAACTCTGCTGTACAAATGCTTGGATTTTGTTATCACCAACCTGTAGCTCTGTTCCTTCTCCATCACCAGCCCCAGAGTCTCCCACGCTTGCGGGCAAGACTTGTTGTAGCTCAGGCATCGACGGCACAGATCCTAATATTGGTCGAGGTGTGGTTTGGGGTTGCCCCGGGGCGTAGGGTTGGGGACGGGAACAAAGATAGGAGGTTACGGCTGTGATACAATGGTTCGTGAACCTACAGTACGGTAGATCCATGCCTCTTAGTGGTTCCGTTTCCTTCTTGAAATTTGGTTGCAGCAAGATGCTATCCGAGTACCTGAACAAAAGCATCCCGGCATCTTTGGTCGACCCGGGTTTGTCGCACGAGCGAGCACCTTTTCGGGTGCATGCCACACGCTACAGCCGTTGCAGGTGTTGGCTACGAGCCTGGAATCTACACCGATCGATCGGAAAACCATATTGCTTTACGCCGGAACAATACAAACAGTTCCTTGCGCGGTTACCGGCCAGGTGTAATTTTGTTCGAATCGAAGGCGAAGAAACCACAGTTTTCAGAACACCCGCGTGCGCTACGTATTCTCCTTCCCCGCTCTTTTGCCTATCCCCGGCATTCCCTTGATCGTTCAATACGTCGTCCTCCTAAAGCTCCAGGAATACTTCCGCAAATCGCGGGTGTCTTCGTTTCGCTCCTTGCGGTACGGTGCGGATTTCTGTCGCTGTCTCCCGGCACCAAGGAACACCACGAGTGCACACACGTTTTCCCGATGGTATGACGTATCGATCACATCAAATACTGCTCCTAAATAATACTGCTAGTACTACTGCTACTACTACTACCAGTCGTTCGACTGACAGATCCGTGTTGAGGCCGTGCTCGTCGCACAAGATATTGATACGGCCTTCTCCTCCTACAGACTGTGCTACTGCTGCAGTAGCTTCGGTGTGGTCCGTAAACATTGTTGCTCGCCTGTGAGAGGTCGAACTTCCCCCTCTCGACGTAGAGATGCGCCAGCTGGAGATACGCCTGCTCGAACTCTTCTGCGTTGTCCAGCGTGTATGGCATCTTCGCGATTCTCTTCAGCGCGTTCCGAGTCTGCTGAAAATCAGGAGGAAGATGCTATTGGTTTTGCCGGAGGCCAGTGCTCAGCTTCATCAGATTTCGACGTGGGGAAGGGGCGGGGCACGTTGGCGCCTAACGCCAGCTTCTTCCTCTCCGTCAAGCTGTATACCACGGAAATACAGGCTATCAGGCACAGCTCTCGCCTGAAGTAGTAATCAACTCGTGTTGTTGGTAGATACTTTCGTATGATAACGTCAGCTGCGTGCGAGCTACGGTAACGGTGGATGAAGGGCGTACGGTAGAAGTAAAAAAGTGGTTTCTTTGTGTGTTAAAATATCTGGTGTTTCGTTTTGTCGGAATTTTTAGTCCAAACCAACAGTACAAAAACGTAGATGGTCGGTCGGACGGCTTCAGATCTCCGGCTTCACCTCCACCATGTCTGCTCAGAAAGTGTCCCCGTAAAATTCACATGGTGGTGTATATTATAGCAACCGCGCGTCACTCGGAATAAAATATTCCAGCCCATGCATATACCAGGGGTGTCGAAATAAAATAACACGTTACGCCACTTATGTTTGGAATCTCAGAGAAGGGGAGGTGAGGGGGCGTGGTGTCTATATACTGCACAATAAACACCGAAATGGCCTTTCTCTCACCACAAAGCACGGTCATTTGTTGAGGTCTTCCAGATATTTGGCCGTTCTTATTTGCCTCGCGCGCTGGCCTTGCGAAGGAGAATACCATTATCAGTAGTAGACCGTTTCAATCCCTGCTTTTTCGTGTGCGCTTGCCCACGTGTAAAAACAACGAACGGGGTATTGTAATCGAACGTCGCTGATGCGGGAACGAAACAAACCTCCCAAAGCTCTACTATGCGGCGACTGACTGGTCCCCCCAGCCGGCCTTCCTGTGCCACGCACCTTGTTGGGAGAGTTCTCCAACGTGAAAGCTAGTGACATACCCAGGAGCGCCGGCACGTTGTCCTTGTCGTCCTCCAACATGGCCATGAATCCCGACATGGCCCCGTCGATGCCCTCTTTGTCTCGGCCCATCATCTTCACCGCATTTTCAAGATATCTGCAGAGAAGGATGGGCGTGGGATGGCGCTTTCAAGAACCTTCTTCGGTATCGAACATTGATCGGTTAAAGTATGATATACACCAGGTATGCTGTATGTACTTAGCGTGTGTGCTCGTTCCCAAGTCGGGGGAGACAATGCGTCGCGCCTGTCCCAACATGCTGCCCCATGGTGGGTAGAGGTAATATCACGTTTGTACGACTATATCCGTAGAGGAGATGCAGGCAACCTTAATCAAACAATCACGACCGCGAAGTTCGGGAGGTATACTCTAACCGAGAGCCGGCCGGCGCATTTCGAACGGCCACGCCGCAAGCTGCCCATCCGTTCGGCCCCGAGCTCTCGAAAATACGGGGGGCCGGGATAGAGCGAGGTCACTCTCCAGATCATCACGCGCTGATAATAAATACGTCACCGCATTTTTTCCATGTTCGGCGCAGAAAATGCGCAGCACGATTCCACACCATGCTCTAGATTTTTCCAGGCAGATCTATCCCCGATCTTGTTTCTTATTATCTAGCTCATGGTGCCGGGTGGGATCTGCACGGTCTGCATGATCTAGCACATGCTTCCCGGGTTGGATGCATCGTGTGCAGGTCCTTCAAATCCTCTCACCACGGAAGGCGAGGAAACGATCAATAGACTACCCGAATGGTGATATTTCTGCCCGAAGTGTGCAAAATTCTGCCGGGTTTGAGATTTTAGGTTGCTGCAGGCCCATGCACGTGTTGGCTGCAGACTAGCTGTATCGTGGTACCTTGGGGGGGGGGGGAGGAGGGCGGGGGGGGGGGTGGGGGGTACTCCTTTTCATGCATGGCCGTAGTTGTATGACCATAGACCGTCGCACCCCTACAATGCCGGGACGGAGCGCGTCTGGTTTTCACCGACCAGGACATTGCTTGCACCAAGCGCGTGAGGTGTTGGGCGAGTCACATGATGGGGGAGCTGCATCCTACGAAGAACCGCTTTAGAGGCGGATTTTCTTGCATATGGATGACAGCATCAATGAATTGATTTATTTCCGGTGTGGCCACTTCCAGAGACAGCACTGGGTTTACCATGTTACTGCCTAGTGGGTGCCTCACCATATACACACTACGAGATACAATCATCCCCCTTGTGCAGAGTAAAGGTTCTCCCCGCACAAAAATGATCTAACTTGGCCGCCAGCCGTGGTAACCGCAACAACAAAAAGAACAAAACGGTACCCTGGCTGTCTAGCTCACGCAGTGTTTTACAGCGTCGTCGCCAACCGACTCCAACCCAACCTATATATATACCCGGTATATATACATAGGAAACTGGGGGGGGGGGGCTACCTCTATTTCCGTTTCCTTGTTTAGGAAGGCACTCGGCTGCGGGAAGCTCTGTACCTAACTTTGAAAAAAAAATGGACTTGAAAATACTTTGATGGTAAAACGAAAATGGGCTTGAAAATACTCTGCTAGTGGCGGCGCAGGCAGCGTAAAGAAAACAGTCCCAAAGTGGTGAACATGGCGAAACCGGAATATACAATAGGGTACGTACCGGCAGTCACTCGGTCGAGTGGCTCCGACCATGTGACAAATAAAGGATCTAGTACGTGACCCCCTCCCCCTACCATCCGGAAGTGGCTACACCGGAAATTAAATTTACTTGTTGAAACTGTCATCCATATGCAAGTCCGCGTCACAAGCGATTCTTAGTGGGATGCAGCTCACTCTTCATGCAACTCGCCGGACACCTCACGGCGCTTCGCGCTTGGTGCAAGCAATGTCCACCTGGTTGGTGAAAAAACCCTACATGCTCCGTCCCGGCATTGTAGGGATGCGAGGGTCTATGGTCGTACGACTACGGCCATGCATGAGATCGAGCACACACACACCCCCCCCCTCCCCTACCATGGCCTTTGTCTGGTAGTTGTGTTTCCGTACGCGTTTCGGCTGCGGTGGTGGAGCGGTACTTACGTCCTCATGACTGAACCCTAACCCCTGAAAGTGCTATTTCGGGGGACCATCGCAAATAAGACCTACGGTACGCACAAAAACCTATATATTTCCTTATTTTTACTGAAAATATTTGGTCCTATTTACTAGGGTCCCCCGTAATAATACCTTTGGCAAATTCCTACGTAGACTGAGCAAATACCACCCCCCGTATATGTGTCCTGTGAGCGAACCGTTGCGCCACAGAGACGCTTCTCCGGGACCTGGTGACTACCTACTGTAGTTGTGTTCACTTTCTCGAGATCTCCGCCCCGTGGTTTGCGCCGGACTTCCCCCTCGAGTGTGATAGTCGTGTCAAACATGCTCGCCTTCCCCCTAACAACCGCCTCCCAGCGAGATCACAACCACGACGAATTATTGTTACATCAACAGACTGTGCAATCAACGCGCGTTCACCGGCTGTGTTGTGGATGATCTCTTCGAAGGTTGCATGTTTCGCGGTAGGGGAGGCGGGGGGCGATGGCGTTGAACTCGTACCTAACTAACATCGAGCTCTGCAACGACACCACGAGAGACTCTACAGAAAGAGACCAGCTCACGACCGCACGGGGCATGAAAGAGTCTACGGCAAGTGAACGACCGCACGGGGTACCTTCTGAGCATCTTCGTATCTAAACATGTGGTGGTTTTCATTCGACTGGTGTGGCGGGTACATGATCGATTACGGATCTGCGTGCCGGAATCGAACTTTCGGGCCGTTTCGATGCTTTCCTCGTGTAAGAATAGACGACTGTGTGATGGGGGAAGCTGGCCCAGACGGGGTTTCTTGTTTGAGAATGGATGTGTTCTACGTTCAACTTCAGTATATCGACACCCGAATCTAATTTTGTATTGTAAGTCTCAGCAGCGTGCCTCTCTCATTTGCTCGTTTTCTTGTTAGGTATCCTGGACTGGATATTTGTACGTCTTTCTCGCGCACCTTCTCCGCATTCCCGTCCTGCTCTTGCCTGCTCCCACGCCTTCCCCTATGCCTTTACCCATTTTTTTAAGCTCCGACAAAAAATATTTTGCCACCCCCAAAGACTCTGCGAACCCGTCCCCGGATGACGTTGAATTTACCACCTCCCAGAGATGATCTCCGTTCGGGCTTATGTAGATCTCGATGAGGTTCTCCAACGCTTGGATCCCCCACCTAAGCACGCAGTACAACAGGAAAGGTCCAAGGTCCAAGCCAAGGGGGGGTAAGAGGGGGGGGGGGGGGGTACGGCGAAGCATGCTAGGTGCGGAAAACGAGGCTTGCCGACTACGTGTACGAACTACCGGGACACAACTTGGGAACGTACACCGGCCGGTCCGCGTTCGGTGTGTGAAAAACATGGAGGTTCCGTGGCCACTTACTGTTGCGATGTCTTCTCTCCTTCCAGATTGAATGCTTCGCTGCAATAAGTCCGTGGGAGCCTGCTGCTGCTGCTGTATTATACCTTCTCTGCAAAGCTCTTGACGCTACCACTAGTACTGCGCTGTGTGAGTTTATCGACCGGCGTATACATTGCCAGGAGCGTTTTTGCAGATTCTCGTAGAGTGGTGCATGAAGACAGGAGAGAATTCGCTCTCTCGCTTAACTCACATCGCCATATTTCAAAGGTTGGTACAACAATGCCCCTCATACAACATATTTCCTGATTTCCTAAAATGTGCACGTGGCATCCATGCCACCCCCGTCACTCCCGAGGCAAAATAGAGCGATTGAGCGCATTGGGCAGCGTGTCCTTTGCTGCTACGGGGTGGCCGGAACGTTCTTTGGGTGATTTCAGACGTGCCTGTGACGTGCCGGAAAACAAACGCCAAACGATGCCGGTGTGAACCTACTGCAGATGCACTCACTCTCCATCCCTTCGGGCGCGGTTGAGCTGACGCACGGCTTCGTGCACGTTGTTCGTATAGCGGTGGTAGAGGCCGCCGCAAAATCGGAGGCCGGCGTGAGCGGACGACCTCGGATCCCCCGTCTTTGCAAGTTCCAAGAGAGGCGGTACCTTTCGTGCAAGTGTTTCGGTGGGAGAGGGGTTGCGGGGGGGGGGGGGGGGGGGGGTGGAACCGTGAAAGGCGAGCTGAATGCGTTGAAATGTAGATGCAGTAAACCCATAGCCCAGACGGCGCTTCTCCGTGGGCAAGTGCGACAGCTTTTTATCGAGCTTGTCAGTGCACCGTCCGTGGTCCGTAGTTACTGGTTTATTTTACTGTAGAACCCACGGAACACACAATGGTAACATTTTGAGAGGCATTGTTTTGCGGGAGTTTATTCGCGAAAGCACAGTGAAGAGATCTTCTGCTTGTAGACAGAAAGTAAATCCTGCCCGGCCGACGGGGTGCCGTTCTGCTCGGATGTGCACAATATTTTCGGTCTCGCCCATCGGAATTTCCGTCTCTATTGCCTCAGTCATCGCGAGAAATGTCGGAGCAAAGTCGGGAGGCGCAGGCCATGTAGGGCGGACTGCCGAGCTATCGGTGCCCAGCAACATAACAATATACGTTGTACCACCTCAAGGGGGGTTCCCGAGACTGCCAACCCCACGCCGACTACGTTTTTCGTTGGAGTATATATATATATATCGGTGTCTTGTTACAGTAGATGCCTGGCACGTGGAACACCTTGTGCATGCGTCAGATGCCGAACGTTCGAGTCACACTGCCGGAAAATGGTGCGCCTGCTTCCGCGTGACCCCGCTAGTGATATGCAACCGGGTAGAGGCAAGGATTTAGACACAGCAGCTCATCTAAGGAAGGAGAAATATGACGTCTACCAGGCGTAGCCTCTGGCTCCAAAAAGGAAACGCTTAGGTACAACTATACATTCCTGGGGGAATCGACACCATTAAAATGCGCACCTCTTCCAGTTGCCCCGCCCGCCGGAGGAGGCCGATGAGCTTGTGAAGGGCCTTGTAGTTGTTCGGCTTACGCTTCAAGACGTCGCGATAGCACTGAATAGCCTTGTCGTGGGCGGTCTTGAGAAACATCACCTTCACGTGCAAACACGTGGGCAGCTGGCCTTTTTAGCACTGCATAGTTCAGCAGTTCAACCGAGGTCCATCCAGTCGCCAATGCTGCGTCTACAGTACAGAGCACTCTCTGTGCTACAGAGTCACCTACATCAGGTGCCCTCAACACGCAATACTTCTGTCGAGAGCAAGGCTATGCTGTAGAGCTGTTGCTGTAGTGGTAAAGGTGTTCACAATCCTGCTGTATAGTAGTACCATCGTGGAAGAGAGGGTCAATAAACTTTCTGCCCGGTTCCTATCGGCTCTACTCTACCTGTCTGTGCTCCAGTCTGGCGGTTAGTTTCATACTGCGCTGTTGGCGTTCAAAGTATGCGGATATCGCGCAGAGTCTACAGAGTAGTATACGTGTGTGTCGCTGTTGGCTGTATCTTCTATTATTATACTGAAGAGCTTGCAAAGTAAAAGGTATGAGATATCTGCTGTATCAAAACGATTGTCGTCGTGGAATTTAGAGAAAAAAACAAAGAGTCAACATGCTCAGTTTAGAATTCGACCCAAATCCGCCCGAGCGTACGATCATGCCGACACATGACACGAAGAAGCAGACAGGTCGAAGCATAAGAGTGTCACCCATACTTGCCCTCCTGTGCAATGCCCCCCCTTAGCAGCTCATGTGACGCCTGGTGAACACTCTGTGCACAAAGTCAAACGATGGTACAGGAAAACGAGGGTCTTTGTCCTCCAACTATACTACGAAATAGAGTAGGTCCTTCCAGTTATTGAAAACGGTCAGGGTGTGTATTGGTGCTTACCAGCAGGTACCAGGTACCTGGTATTCGTACATCTCATCACCTCTGCCAAAATCATAGAAGCCTCCTCCCTCTTTCCATCGGACACCGTAAGCGCGGTCTCGCACAGCTTCTCGCATTCCTCCAGCTCGTTCCTGTACCGGGGGTTGAAGGGGGTAACACACCAAGACAAACAGCAAACGGAACAGGGCAGCAGACACAGGTGAGTACCAGACCGAACGTCTGGCGGTACTGTAGGGCCGACGTCGATCGTGGAGCAATAATTTTGTTCAAACGGGAAGTGAATTGATTTTTCTTCGTGTGTTGTGTGGAAAGAGCGGGCTCTTCATCATCATAGACGAACGCTTGTTCATGTCCGACCGTTTTGAACGGAAGCGCAACCTTGCAAAGGCGCCATTCGAAGTTTTTCCCGCCCACGAGGGCCGCGCCTCGTGGCATCTCGCCCATTGGATTCATATATCGAAACGTTTGTGGCACGAACATGGACGCAGATGGGGGGCATGCACACGAGTATTGGGAAGGCGATAAGTACAGGGTTGCGTATCTAGCTCAGGATAACGCCAACTTGAAGCTACGAAACCCCTCTCTTTTTTTTTAAACTCGGAAGCTTCCCGCATACCGCATCAATGCCTACTGTGCTGTGGTTTGTTTCGAAGTTCTGTGTTGTCTGTAGTGTGTTCTGGTTCTACCCCAGGTACCATACCAGATGCTACCCACGGGTGTCATGCCAAGGGTGTCTAGCAACGAGCACCGCCGAACGCCAACAGAAGGGCACAGGGGTAGCTGAGTGAGGATACAGAGAAACGAAGACGCAGTTGGTACATTGGGTCCTCTACCACGCTTGCGGATCGGCCTTCGCGTGCTGGTCCTCAGTATGTCAGCGCACGTCGTGTGATGAGTTTCTTCGCGATCCATATTTGGGCAACTCGTCCAAGAGGCACCATCCCGTGACCCTAACCTCCTCTGCGAAAATTATATGTTGCACAGTAAACTATACAGTGTCGTGCATACTGTAGTGTGTGCGTGACCCGTTTACCTTTTCAGGTGTGTCTTGGCCAGGCCAACCAAGCTCTCCTCGTCGGCCGCGTCTTCTTTCAAACTTTCGCGATAGTAGTCGATCGCTCTATGACCCAAACCAGACACGTGCGTCGGGGAGAACGTGCTATCGTTAAGTGGGGTTCCTGGCAAACATTCAGAACCTTCGTTACACTGAGCCCGCAGGAACACAACGATATGTTCGACCGTTAACTCGACGTTCTTTGCGTATTGTGCCGACCAGCTTACCGAGTATAATATTGATGTTTAGGTTGTGACCAGGTTGGCGCAGCAAACTGTATCTACAAACGACTCCCGGTGTCACGGTGAACAGTGCATTTCCCTGCATAATTTGGCTCTACAGCAGTCAGCAAGCTGTTACTTCCCGCCGGATAGGAGAAGACGAACAATACCTCGTAGAACGGTTTGATTTCTTGGTGACACCTGCCTCACTAGCCCTCGCCCCGACCAGCATGTACAGACAAAATGTCAAGAGCACCACACTCAATGCATGCAATATTCCTCATTGACGCCTCCAATGCCGCGAAGCTTTTGTTCGGGCTGAATGAAAGCGCTACCGTATGCAGAATTACTCTGCGGCAACATGGAGCATTCAGCACGAGCACGGGCGCACAGACGTGGTGCATGGTCACCTCTGGTCGTCCTTCAGCACTTCCAGGCTGAAACGCGCCTGCTTCCTCAAAATGTTGGACAGCAGCAGATTTTCCTCTCGCAAAACGTCCATAGTCTCAGACCTAGAACAGTAGCGAGCGTCGGAAACACGCCAGATTTAAGTTGTGTGGGGGGCATCCAACCGACCATCGGCAGAAGCCTAGATCCCAGATACGAACAGTAGGGCCCCGAACCATGCGCTTCTTCATGAAGGTAGGCGGTAGATTGTAATACCGAGGTGAACCAAGAAGCAGGATGTTCCGGATGAATAAGCGCGAAGAAAACAAGCGTAACGCCGAATGCGCTCTCCCAGCACAGGCTTGAAAGCGAGGCACGTACGTAGTCGGAGCATAATAATCTCGAGCACTCATCCTCGGTCCAATTTGTAAAGCTGTGAACTTCTTTAAGCGCCCATCAAGAGCTGCGCTCACGACGTGCACGCAACCCAGCGCCACATCTTTGCCCCGCCAATAATTCCGTCAAAACTGTCCGGTTTGCGTAAGTATCGAGTATAACGTTCCCGCCGCTATTGTATGGTGCTACACGGGTTTGTTCCAATGCTATTACGGGGGTCCATGGTAAACAGGACCTAATATTTTCAGTAAAAATAGGTAAATATATATGTTTTTTATGTATACCATAGGTCCTATTAACTATGTACCCCCCCCCCGCAATACTTAGAATAAGGTCCCTATTAAGATTCTCCTATCTCGCCATGTTTACACTTCATGAAGACGGAACTTCTTCAGTATCGCCAGCGCCCGCCGAAGCCCGGTACAGCTACGTACGGTACATGCCGCGGGCCTTGAACCCCTCTCCGCTACACTGCTGTGAGCGGTGAGGTTCGCTCATGAGAGGCCCTACTAGCGTAAATATAATCACGCATGAACCGTTCGCCAAGGAGATTATGGTGGTGTATACGTTCTTCACAATATAATGTTCCTTCTTGCCGTCGACATCGCGCATCCAGTGTCCGTCTTGATTCTCTATCCTAGAGAAATGCAAGTTCGGTACTCACAGACTACGGGACAGAGCTTGTACATCGTAAAACATACAGTAGCTCAGAAGGGAGGTCCAGCCTCCATATCGACGGAGCATTACGACCCATCCAGTCCATCAAGGAGCACGCTGCAAAACGTTGATTACCCTTCTCCCCTCCAAGCCTGCACGTCTCACCTAGACCTGTCGAGAACTGTTCTCTGCAGCTCGCTCGCACGTTTTAAGCTGGAAGCCGCCAGCGAGTCGTCGGCAGCGGCCTCGTGAACCTCGGCCGTAATGAGCAGCGTTTGCACGTCCGCTTTCATGCCTTCCAATTGCGTTGAATCTCCTAGCATTGCCTGGGTGGAGTTTGAACGAAGCCCGAAGGTTTCTTTTGTGGGGGTGTTGTTTTGTTGCTTTATTATCCCGGGTATGTAAGAATGTCATACTTGTACACCCGGGTGGTTCGAAACATGAAAGTCAATGGCCCGTGATTTCCGCAGAAATGCGCATTCCTGCCCTGTCGGTGAAGTTTGTTAAGTTTGGTCAACACCTGTTGCCTGGTTAACAAAGTGTCTACAAGTGGCACAAACACCGCTGCGCGCAGTTTGTGGAGAATCAAATGTACTCCAGGGGTGGGGTGGCACTAGATTGTCGAGCTCATAGAGTTCAAAAAACGCGTCCGCACAAAGTACTGATTGCTGGCCGCAGAGTTGCTGCTGTGCGTCTAACCGCCCCAGAATACTGTTGCTACTGCTGCTGCTGCTCTGCTGCTGCTGTACTGCCATGGCGGTGTGGCGTGGTCAGGTTCATGATATAGCACAGTTTCTACCGTGCCCTGGGTATCTGTGATGGGTGATTAATACCACAAAGGATCGTCACGGGATTGTGGCCGCCGCAGTGTTGCCACACAACGGGTTTGGCTCATGGAGAGGGCACTGGCATGATGGCACAACACGATGGGAAACGCCGGCGTGAGGAGCAAACTGTGCCAACTCCTCGGGCAAGAGTGCGAAGCATCAACAAAACGTTGAGGTGAAGCCCAAGCATTCCATAAAACACGTCCCCAACACACACAAAAGTCTCTTGGACGAGGCAACACACGCAGAAGTCTCTTGGACGAGGCCCTGAGCGAGAGAACATGGGTCGGCAGAGAGTAGACGAACGTAAGCCCCTGGCATGGTACCGATTTAAGGGCGTTACGAGGAGGAAACATTCAAGGACCTTGATGACAAGTGCCCCGGGGGGGGTGAGACCGTCCTACGTGTTGTACCTACATGATGTGCAGGCTCCACCCTCCCACTATTGATATCACCGTAATCCAAGCAAATGGCCGAGCGTGGTACGTCTGAGCCCATCCTGACACCGACTCCACTACTGGGGAATCAGAGGGATTAACCAGAATAAGAGACGAGGCGGGAAGCTCACTACCCACTGCTGTAATGGACAGTGTACGTACTTATGTCAATCATTCATCGACTTCGGCAAGCTTTGTTGTCCACGTCAAGGGGATAAAACAAAGGCCCGGCCTGGACGTTCATAGATTTTGCAGGGTATACTTTGATATACGCCTGACACAGGACATGCGTGTTGGGTTTGGGGCCCCACCATCCGTTGCCTATGCTGGTAGGGGCGAACTTTGGAAACTGATGCCCAACCGAATAGTCAACCTCGGTTATCTGCTAGCGTAATGTGAGCTACAGACCACTATACAAACTACAGTAGACCGAATGGCCTTGTTTATAGAGTACCGATAAGAGGTTTTACCTAGATGGCCGAGGCGCGCGGACACAGTATTTTCGCGCGTCAACGACAGGCCACACTCGCTTGGTGAAGCGATTCAATAACAGCAACACGTATCGCGGCTCTCACCTCGACGAGGCAACAGGCCCATGTCGCGTGTGGGCATTCTTATTCATGGCTGCATCAATGTTGGCATGTAAGTAGACATCGCGAAACGTTTAGGTGTCCCGATTACCGCGCGCAAGTATGAACCCTAGTGACGGCCAGCGCAACCAGGAGGCACCCCAAACAGGCAAGGTAAAGTACAGCGGGCTTCACACGCCTAATATGCTTCAGGTTTCTGGCCGCCTAGAAATGAGATGTCCTACTTGGTATCGGTTCCAGTGTTGTCAAGAATACACCGTGTTGCGCATTGCCTCCCTGGCTTCTCTCTGACCAACCAGCTGGGGGGGGTGTCACGACGATGTGGCGTGGTCAGGTTGTATGATATAAAGTAACATTATTTCGACCGTGTCCAGGGTACATGTGCTACTCTATATCCAAAACCTGACCGCGGCACGCCGTCGAAACGTCCCGGTCAGCTGGTTGGCCAGAGCGAGACCAGTCACGCGGTACTCCAAACGGTGTATCCTTGACAGCACGGAACATCTAGGCAATAATCTAGGAGGGGGTGTTCTAATGGTGTAGTGTGGTCAAGTTTAGGATACGGAGTCACATAATTGCTACCATGTCCCGGATATTTACACTGGGCCAATGGTTTGTTAGAAGGTGGTCACAAAATTATCGCTTCTGGGTTGTTAGCACAAGGTGGGTGTGCCTCAAGGGAGGGAGGTTGGCATGAAGGCACAGCACGCTAATAATGCAGGCGTAGGGAGAAAGCCGTGCCAAGTTCCCAGGCGAGAGCGCGAAAAACAGCGACAAAACATCGGAGTGGCATCCCAAGTCACCCCTCGAAACCCCCCTCTTCCACTCCTTGAACGAGGCCCAAAGCGGGAGAACATGGATTTGCAGGGAGGAGGCGACCCTGCGTTCATGGTGTCGTACCAGATACGAGCCGTTGCGATGTGAGAACGTCCACGGGCCGTGATGACAAGTGTCCCCCCCCCCGGGTGTGTGACGAATGTTTGCGTGTTCATTGTTATAAGATGACTGCACTCTCCGACAAATGGCCTGAACGCAATTCAAGCAAACGGTCGAGCGGGGCATGCCTGAGCCACTGCTGAACCTACTCCACCAAGGGGGGTCGAAATGCCGAAGCTAGAAGAAGAGACGCGACGGCAAGCTCACCACCCTCGCCACTAAGAAACGGCGGACGGGAAGATATCATGCCTTTATCGATCTCGGCAAGAGTTTTCGCGCACCTCAAGGTGACATGGTGAGCACCACCCCGTCTGGGCGTTCAAGGGTGGTGTAGGGTGTATCAGGATGGATACCTGGTATAGAGCGGGCCGGCTAGGTCAGGACAACCACTATCCTTAGGGTATGGCGCATGGTGGATTCCGGTGCCTAAACGGTGCGCCACGGTAACAATCTGCACTCCAGTAGCTACCAACGCTCAAGTCAGGGTCATTTTCAGCAAAAAAACGAGGTACCTTGCGATACAATAAGTCTTTCATTTTGACCGGGAAAGGCGTTGCTAACTTCGGTGGGGGCATGTATGTATATCCCTGTTTTCGCATGCTCGCTATACAGCCGATCAGTTTGCTTCGTGAGTCGTGGGTCAAGACAATATCCAACCAGTCTTCTCGCACGCTCAAGGCAGGACAACCACGGTAGTTGGTCAGGTTACTTTCACTCTATGTGCCTTTCACAAGATATGGAGTCACATCAATACCAAGCTGCCGAAGCACAGATGCCCCCTCGGCATGCTATATTGTAATTTCGCCGTCTTCCCGTTGCTGGATATCTACTACTGACTGAGTGGTACGTTTCAACGGATCAGAGTTGAAAGGTGTGCAATGACGAAGAAGTGCCCTATATACTACGACCAGGAACATGTTACGCAACATAGCATCCCTTTGCGGCATTTCGTGCAGGCTGTCAACTCACGCGCCTGTGCAACGATGTTGACAATTATAGCCCCATATGCACGGGATGCGTGAAGACCGCTAATCGCTCGTTGTGGCACGAACCAAGGCAGCCACTCCACCATGGAATGCGCAATCATCCCATATATTATGCTGATACCAATGGTGATATTTGTGGAAACATCCCCCGAAAACCGCACCTCTCGTAGAACTCCTGATGCATCATTGAAACGCCCGAGCTTCAAGCAGAGCCTCGCGAGGTCGTGGCGCAATGGAATACTGGTCGGCTGTCCCCGCAAAGCCTTCCGGTAGTAGTCCACTGCCCGCCGGTAGTCGTGTGTGCTGACCAGTGCCCTGCCAATCTGATTTTGAAAATGACGAAATCAGAGCCTGTATAGCACGCCCGACACACGAATTCTTCCGGCCGCAGTATCAAAGCAATTATACCAGGTAGAGTACACTTTCTTTATTCCTAGGACCGCTATTACTAGAGCGTATTAGCATGCAAAGGTCAACCTTGCACCTATAGTGTGTATATGCCCGCTATAACCGACAGTCGCCGGCGGTATGAGTAGAGAGTGAGAGGAAAGAGCTCTGTTTCCGGCACATGTACTTGTGATTTTTTATCGGCAGACTCACCTGGCCCGCCAACGAGGAGTCGGAAGGGTCCGTGTCCAAAGCTATCTCGAACGACTCGATTGCTGCCTGGCGGTCGTTGTGATGGGTCCGGGTTAATGTGAACGTATCGGGCTTAGCTTCCCCAGATGTTGCTAAACAAAAACGATGATTGGGTGAGGTACATATAGAGCTCCTACAGTTGAGGAGACCAACGAAATTAGCCTGCTACCCCTGCCGCAAAAGCACGCGTACGTCTGGCCCGAACCACGACGCTAGGAATGTCACCATGGATGACGATCCGTCCACAACGACTGCATGCGCCATAGCACCTTCAAGATAGTAATCGTCCTGACGGTTCCCCGCAGCATATGGCCGGACGATATGCTCATAATTACTCGACCACAGCAGCAGTGGTCTCCACCCCGTACTAAAAATTGAGAACATGCTAGAAGTTGGATCACGGGAAACCGAACTAGCTGTTGATGGATGCATCATCGGTCCTCCCTTTCACGGGCTGGCGGAATCATTCGCGGCAGGCGAACTTGATAGGGCTAGGGGTAGGTCGAGGGCTGTTAGTAGCAATTGTCACTGAGGCGAATAGCAGCATCGTTGTTCAACCCTTCTACCTGGTAGTATACACCGCAGTGCCGTTTTGGGGACAAACTACTTAAACATTTGAGTGGTCTGTCGCCAACACGAGCCGGCGGTCCCAAACGGGTTTAGCAAGGCCAGGTGTGGGTCGAAACGCCAAGTTCCGTGTATGATAAGCCGTGAGCGCAGGGTATGCCGAACGGAAACGCTCCATGAGCTTTCAAATAGAAAAATTGCAGACGTCATTCAGCCACGCTGGCAGAGGGTTAGATAGCACTTCCAATGCTTCTAGTGTACTCCTGCATTGCGTGCACGAGCGTGTGTGATGCTCCAGTTCGCCTCTCGTCCGTGGTGCCTCGATCATATCCTCGATATTTCCTTGTCGCAAGCACGAAAAAAGTACGGAGAAACGATTGTCGGTGCACACACCTCCGGCATCTGAATGCGCATGTACGCCTCCCCCAGGAGGACGTGCGTGGCTGCGCAAGGGTTAGCCTGGGCCATGTCACGGTAGCACTGGGAATACGCCCGCTTGTCTCTCCGCATGGTCAGGTAGATGGTCGCCTTCACCGACTGTTGAGGCGACCCAGGAGGTGACAACGGAGGGAGAGGAGCGCCAAAACCGGGTTATTGCCGTGCTACAATGGGGATAGCGCTTTTCGGCTAAAATATTTTCTGACAGACTTTGCTCCTTAACCCAAAATCGTCGGAAACCCTTCTCTTTTTTTTTCTTGAGATATTACCTGGGCCATGGGATTTTTCGTCAACCATTGCACTTTCTAATTTTTCAGAGAGTCATTTTTTTGGTGGCTTAACCATAGTACAGAACTCCTCAAGCAAGGAACCTCGAAAACAAAATGGCGCACCTCCAACTTGGCATGCGCCATGAAGAAATTTTAACTATTGCTGAATACGGAGCGTACGAGCTGGTTCGGGGATTCCTTCATAAAATGTTTCTGGCATCAGAACTTCACGCCGTCGATTTAGGTCAGACCCTGAAACTCCGCACACATTATCCATGCCCTTTTGCCGAGGTGTGCGTGGAGGGGGCGCAGGCTTTCGTTTGTTTTTTTTTTCCGCCAGATCATCGGGATTCTTAGGGTTTTTTCTGAATCATGGGCTTCCTGGGACCCCTAATATCTACGGATAGCAAACAAACACAAGAAACTAAAATAAACCACCCCCTCTCTTGGGTTGGCGTCGGTTGGCAACGACACTGTAAAACTTGCCGCTCACTACGTGAGCTAGACATCCAGGGTACCGTTTTTTTTTGTTTTTTTTTTTCCGGCGGTCGCCCACAGCTGGTCGTCTAGTTAGATCATTTGTGCGAAGTAAAGAACCTTTACTCTGCACAAGGGAATTGATCGTATCACGTAGTGTTCAAGGTACGGCACCCAAGAGGCAGTTACATAGTACTCCCATTGCTGTCTCTGGAAGTGGCCACACCGGAAATTAAACTAAATCATTGAAGCTGTCATCCATATGCAAGTCCGCCTCACAAGCGGATCTTAGTAGGATGCAGCTCACCCTTCATGCGACTCGCCGGACACCTCACGGCGCTTCGCGCTTGGTGCAAGCATTGTCTGCCTGGTCGGTGAAAACCCGACATGCTCCATCCCGGCATTGCAGGGATGCGAGGGTCTATGGTCGTACGACTACGGCCATGCATGAGATCGAGTACATCTCTCCTATCGAGTACACCCCCCTCCATAGACCCCTCGGCCTATAGACACGCAAAGTGTGTGCGAAGTTTCAGGATAGATTTCGATGAAAACGAGTGAATGTTTTAGCTTTCGTAGGAAGCAACGTGGATTCCGAGTGTTTTTTTTTCGAAGTTCGTTGGTTTTAGTGTGGAATACTCTTTTAGCGGTAGTTTGTTGCTTCGTATTGATCATAAACAGTTAATTCTTCGAATTTTGCGCGAACTCGTTTTAAGGACATGCCTTGGAGAACCTACAAGCTATGACTTTTCCCTACGCCAACGCCTGGCCATTACTGATATTTCCGAATGCCTGTGATTGGTCGGGGCACAAGTTCGATGCTAGGGCCAGCCCTAGGCCCTTGACGAGAACTAAACACTGGCTATGCCATCCGCTTCCGCTGTTCAATACGGGTCAACATGATTCCAACTGTGCGACATTCTTCGAGTAGCTATTCTTGCATGCAGCAGCATTTATGGTTGATGCAACTTGTTTTGTTTTTTTGCTCGAACCAGCCTGTAGTCCAGAATGTGCCCTGCCCGTCGTGCGCGGTCAACCAACCGAAGAGTACGATGATGCTTCCAAGAAGGGTGCACAGGCGCCCCCCACACCCGTTTAGCACTGCAGTCCCCCTTCGCTAACAAAACCACTCAAAAGCCCAAAATGGGACTGCGGTCCTAAAAGGATAAACTCTTTTTTTTCCCCTGCAAAAACGTGTCCCACCCTATGATGCTGTAGCACCAAGTAAGTTTTCTCCCACAATGTGCTTACATTATAGCTCTTTAGGGTCGACTGTTGTATCGGGCAGGGTAGGTCTTTTTGTTTGTGAGCCTGTCCCGATGCTCGCTCCCTTGGTGGAAATCGACAAGACTAGGCGAGGATGGGGTGGATGGGATACAAAGCGATCGCTTCGCCCAATAAAAGAAAAAACACTCACACACGCCCACAGTCACAAGCGTCATGCTGCCGGTGTCGTTCCAAAGAAAGTTTTGTACCTGCACCCTTGTGTAAGCAGGGGACTCGCTCCGAACGTCTCCGAGAATCTTCAACGCTTCCTCGAAATCCCCACGCGCGATCGCGAGCTCGCTATTGGCGACCACTATCTGGACTTCATCCGGCCTGCACAAGATTAGAGGTGATGTGTATGTAGTTCCTTTACGTGCGGTATGCTTTCGACGATGCAAACCACGTGTCTGTACAGGCAGGGAGCTATATCTGAGCACTGCTGCATACGATTGATCAGAAATGCCTGTCGGGCGGGGGGGGAACGTAAAACAATATCGCGGAAAGGTTGGTCGGTGCGTCAAAGCTACTAAGGTTGAGGGAGCAGGAGCATGGTACTGCTGTGCCAAGTGCGTGCTGGAGATCGGCGTCGTTCAGTCCTCACCTTATGGAGTCAACAATGGTAACCAATCACGCAATCACTCAAACACACAATGTATCGCTCAAGTACGGAGTGCCCGGGGCAATCACGTAATACTCGTAATAGCGCATTAGCAGTAGCAGTAAACCTCACTATTTTCTGATGCGACACTGCGTTGCTTCCTTGCCTGTAACACTCGTAATAGCGTATTACTTCAGTACTGGTGGTACCAGTAAGCCTCAGTATGTACTGAGCGAACACTACGTTTCCTCTTCGCCTGCTCTCGGAACACGTAATCACGCAGGCCACGTTAAAGCCCCTATCGTATCACAACAACGAGAAGCGTTTGCTCACGTGCCCCTGAACATTGCCATCGCCTCCTTGACTAGGTCATTTGCTTCCGCTACCCGTTGAAGCTGGACAAGAATAGCGCCGTGGGTCGCCGGAGGGAGGAGGGGGCGAGGGGACCGGGGTGGTATACTTATTATCATGCATGGCCGTAGTCGTATGATCATAGGCCCTCATATCCCCCCAATGCCGTGACGGAGCACGTCGGGTTTTCACCGACAACCAGGGAGGGGGGGGGTTCGTTTGCGCGCAGGGGGGACGATTTGACAAGTCACAAGGTGCAATCCCGAATAACCGATCGTTCCGCGAACTTCCGCTGAAACGCCGCAGGAAAGTCAGGGGTGTAGTTGCCGCGTTGGATAGGGCTGAAATTAGGCCGGCCGCGGCAAGCCAAACCGCAGGCGTAGATTCGCGGAAGACTCAGCGAAGCTATTGTGTGTTTTCGAATCCCACAACGACTTTGTTCTCGCAGGGTCGCTTCCGGACCGAAGATAGCTGCTATGTCAACCGCTAAATATCTACACCCACACGTGGTTGACGTTTGAGGGCACATTACGTGAAGCTGACTGTGGTGGGTGTTGCAGGAACATATTTCTTATGTACCTTTGCGAGGATGCCGATGGTGCCGACGAATATGGCCGCCTTTTCGCTGTCGGAGAAAGACGTGGAAGCGCCCCCCGCTCCTCCCCCTCTCCGAGTCGACGCAGAACCACCCAGCGTCCCCTCTCGAACCCACGGCAGCCTTGTTCGTCGCCCATTTATGCATCAGACAGGCGGTTGGACGAGTAAGGGCCTACGCTTAGGATGTGCGGCCGGTGTCATGTTAAGAAATTGTACTGCGTACATAAGTTAGCACTGTGTGTTTGACAGTGCGGATTACACTCAAAGTTACGATTTCGTGTTGCCTTCCTGTTGGGATTTCGTATTCGTACAGCAGGATACTTGAACGCGTTGCGATGGCGCCTGTTGGACTCAGTGGAAGCCAAAACGGGTTCAACAGCGGTCATTGCATCGCAACTACTAACCAAGGTTGCCTGTGCGATGTTGACGAGAGTCACCTACAGTAGTATTCCTTTTCATCTTGACACACATTTGATAGATGGCAGTATTTTTCGTTGGAAAGATTTTGTAGTTATGTG
Organism: Macrocystis pyrifera; assembly: GCA_031763025.1. Lineage (NCBI taxonomy): Eukaryota > Phaeophyceae > Laminariales > Laminariaceae > Macrocystis > Macrocystis pyrifera. The sequence continues at coordinate 10,574,304 of JASSKH010000001.1, forward strand.
AGATTTCACCACCTCAGGGCCTCCTCGAAGATTTCCAGAGCCTCTTCCAGCTTCCCCTCTTCCTTCATAATAGATCCCTTCACCAAGAGGAACACCGGGCTCTTGCCGACCCTGAAACTAAAGCTGAGTGCCTGCTCGAGGCTGCTGGAGGCCGCCCTATACCTCTCCTGCCCTAGGTGAACCTTGCATGACATTGCGTATGATAGGTAATGAGTTGGTGCGCGGGGATGGGTGTATTTTATATGAGTGGACGTCGCAGGAGGGGAACAGCAGAGGGTGGTAGAGGTGGGTTGGGTGGGGTATTATCTCGGCCTCCAGCTTCAAATCGACCTTCAAGGTCGGGAAACCTATAACAGCGCTCATATGGGAAAGCTCGTCCACTGCGCGCTGGCAGCCTTTGTGATGTTGTGGTTTTTTTTTGGCAACCCTTTGCTTTGGTGTGGTCTGGTCTGGTCTGGTCTGGTCTGGCCCTGCTTGGTACGAAAATAAGCCAAACCTTTTTTGTGTGAGTGGCGGATCAGACGGTATATGTTCACTCTCACCCCGTAGGGACGAGGAATCTGCCGCCACCAAATAACTTTCGGGAACAACCATGAAAGAGCCGCTAGCAAATTTCTTCCCGAAACACACAACCTCAACAGTTACGTTGGCAATCGACGTTTTCCGGGACACCACCAAACCCAAGCATCTCCACGACAACCTCCTAGTACGTGCTCGCACTACTATCAACGTCCCGTATCACATCGCCCACGTATATGTAGGCGTTTATATAGCGCGTTTTTGTTTTCGGCGTGATCTTGCTACGTATACAGCGCACAAGAGCAACTACGTCCTGAGTTGCTTGGGACCATGTGCGTTGTGCTGCATCCCACCTGGGCAGCCAAGAGGTGGGCCTCTTCCCGCGCCGGGTCCATAGCCAGCAGAGCCTGGTCGAGTGTTTTCGACAAAGCAATGAAACGAGAGAAGAAAAAAAAACGAAAAGCGGGCAATAGTGACGAGTTGCAAGCGAGGGCGGTGCTGCTTACAAACGCAGCCAGCCTTGCCAGCGATACGGGGAGGGTGGGCGCTGAAATAGTATCCCCCCTGAGTACCCGAGAGCAGTCACGAGCGCGAAACCCGAGAGACGATCGGTAATTAGTGGACAACTTTTTCCGGGAAGGTTATTGTTCTCGTTTTGGTGGGCACTGGTTAGGCCTCAACTTTCTGTGCACGAGCCGAGACACGAAGAGGGTACCCGAGAGCAGCCACGGGCACGGACCTGAGTGACGGGCGGCAATAGGAGGCATCACTTTTTTTAATGTTCTTGTCTGGTGGGCACTGGTTCGCTGGCCTTAACCGTCTGTCTACGCGCAAGCTGAGGCTCGGAGGGCGAGCGTTTTTTTTCGCCGGCGATGTTCACCAAGAGCGTGATTTAAAACGCCTTGATGTAGGTATTTGGCAGTGCTGTTAGAGACTACAGTAGTTTCAACGGGGCTGCCAGTACTGAGGGGAGCACCATGTCGAATAAAAACAGAGACCGCGTGCTGCGCAGTAGGTTGTTGGTCTAATGTGCGCCTTCATTCGATTTTCATGTTTCGTTTCTCTCGTTTTGGCTCGTCGTGTTACCGACCGTGACCAAATGTGCAACTCCGTTCCAAACAAGTATGAACAGGAATTCGGACAACATCAGGTGCTTCCTGGGAGGAAACCGCTGTTTCTTTTTCTGCCAAGGGAAATGATAGCCTGGCTACAACCGAAACGATTGCCGTTCTACTGTGGGCCGCAGATGGTCGGCTCAAGGGCTGCAAAAATGGCAGGTGATACATGAAGCGGACTCTGGTAATGACGCTCAGAAAAACAAGTTGGTCAACTTTTCCTGCCATCCCTCCTGCTTATTTCAAAGATAATAAAACACGTGTACGAGTATGGAGTACACAACACCTCGACGATTGTGATACTGTTCAAATGTCAAGCTTCATGGCACTCATGGAAACTAACTTGAAGGGCCTGGTGCGCCAATTCCGCTTGGCCGGTAGAGTAGAACGCCCTCGCCATTGAAAGCCGGGCGCCCAAATGCCCCGGCACGACGTCCACCACCCCCCTCAGCACCGCCAGCCCTTTTGACACTGCGGCAAGTCGCCAGCAGCCATCACACGGCCCATCCATTTTTCCCCCATGACGGGAGACATGCAACAGAAGCACATTGTGGGGAAATCGATCGACAATGTTATTTTCCCTTGCTTGCAGCGCTATTGCTTGAGCGGGGACAAGTGCGCGAGGGCCAGCTAACGATCGCTGGCCCTAAAGGCTGCTCGTGCGTGTTGACCTCGTGTGAGTGGAACTCAGTGCAAATAGTACAACTCCGACCACGCACGACGCTTGTGTTTCCACCCGAAGACGTGCGGTCTAAACGCTTTCCTGGTGGTTGGCAAACCGCCGATGCTCGATCTCGGAAAGGCGGTTCTTTACTTCGAGCCATCTGTGTTTGGTCAATACTGGCCGCATTGGGGGCTTTCGAGAATCACGAGCGTATTACCCGGAGACGATCCTTGCGCGCGTCCGGCAGCTGTCGATGAGCTTGTGCTACTTCTCCGACCCGTCCCGGGCACTGCTCCGGCACGTGCACCCCCAGCCTCGCTGCCGGCATGGAGGAGGTATTCCTTTTAACAGCGCACGAGGGGCGTTCCCGGGTGTCGAAACGAAAATCAAGGCTCTTCTGGTTTAGCGCCTTGGATGCCGCGACCATCAAACTCGCAACCAGCAGGGCAAACGCTATTTTTGGTGTGGTAGTACTTAATGTCGCGTTCGAGGGGAATCGTGTGTGTTTCTATGCCGTTGTGTTCGTGCCAACGGCCAAATGACAAATCTGGAACAACGGCGTGCCCCAAAAACACCAAACGAAAGCACAACTTTGAGCGAGTCTCTCTGGCCGTTCTTTCGTGGGCAGCTTTGCAACTAGGCGGAGACGACATATGTTCAACCAGCTGTTGCATTTACTGTTGGCGTGGAATGCCGGGGTGCTTGGTGCATATTGACCTGCCAGTCTTAGCCCCATGGCTGGGGTCAGACTAAGGTGACGCTACGGCGATGAAGGTAGAGGATACTGCATTTTCCACAGTGTGTGTTTCTACCGTGTCAGCTACGCCTCCGTGGAAGCGTTTTGAAAGACCACACCTTCGCTATCTCGAGCATTAAATCCGGGTTGAGCTGGTTGAGCCGCTCGAAAGGATCGGCAGGCGCCCCCGCCCGCCCGGCGCTCCTCCCCAAGCTCTCGTGCAACTCGGCACACTCGTCGAGGTAGCGCAGGTGCTGGTCCATGCTGTGTGCGTGATATCAATAGTTCGCGTACGGCCGAAAGCGTTGTTAATAGTTGCTGGTGGGGCAGTCCAAACACTTACCGCAGATAATATAACCAATTTATACAATTTGACCCAACAAACCGACAAGGCCCGCTTTAACGAGATGCCGTACAAGAGAAAAGTCATCAGCGCTCCTCAGGCGCGGTTTTTACGAGATTTCGCCGGAGAACGGGGCACTCAAGCAGACGGTATTCTGCCAGTAAACCCTACCCACCCACGCAATCGATGCCTTTTCAACACCCGGGAAACCTCCGCATGTGTCTTGTGCGCAAATTTTTGGAGGTGTACTCATTATCATGCATGGCCGTAGTCGTAAGAAGGGAGGGGCGGGGGGAGTGCAAGCGTCATCGCACACTCGTCGCTACAGGTAACGGTTTTGGACATTTACGTCGTCGCTCGTCTCAGTTCAAAATCTCGCACTCGCCAAAGCCAAAACAAAGGGTTGTAGAGGCTCTAGCAGACACCGTATAAAGTCAAGCGCGCAAGAGGCCGATACTACAGCACAGTTAGTGAGGAAGCGGCACCTTCTGTCGAAGCGGAACTTAAGCATAGCGCGCACAAGGCAGATTTCCGGAGACGATCCGATGGAGTCCTGAGGAAAGCAATCAAACACGGACAATAGGCGTAGGTGGCGGGTCAACTTGGAATACACGGACGACATTTCCGGAAGGTACGTGATTCATGGCAACCAATCGAATGGTTCAGTAGATGAAGCAACGAACCCAGTCCCACGTACATTGGAGATATTTGCCAGTTCATTGGCGATAGAAAATACGAGAATAACCCACCCAGATGCTAAAGTTACCCGTGAGTAAATCCACCGGGTTGCTCTCCCGTACGGGTCTGCACAGTTTCGGAACACAATCATCCCTCGGGTTTCCTTTGCCCTCGTAAACTACTGAACCATGCGCTTGGGCTTAGAGTCGCTCTGAAAGACAAACCTCATGGGGAGCAAAACGCTCTGAGGCGAGTGAGTATTGAGCACCTTGTTCGTTGTGCCTCTTTAGCTTGACAGTTACGTGCCGGTTCGGGATATTGGCATATTGTGCATTATGTGATTCTTGACATCTGGGTGTTATGGGATGACGCACAATGTCACTTCTGCTGTCCCTACCACTGCTGGGAGATAATACAAATGATCTGAATCATCAACTCATCGATTGTCTGGGTGTCTTGACTACTTGTGCTTGGGGCTGACGAACACACCTCTCACGCACTGCACCCTAACTCTAGACCAACCCTTTCTGACCCAAGATTTTTTTACGGTTACGACGGAATTCCTCTTGGGGAACCGTTTTCTCCGCAGGTATTATACCTGCATCACCGTTAGGAATTCCAGCTGTTGGGCCGCATCCTCCAAATCCCCCTCCTGTACCTGTGGCCGGGTGTGTCGGCGAACGCATTTGGGTAGGATTTTGACACAGCTTTACAGAGGGTTGCTGAGACAGTCTGGGGGATGGGATAGCACTACTACATGCAGGACAGGCGTCTCTTTCCAGCCGTCGAAATGCGCTGCGAGAACGAGACAACTTGGCGGAAGAGCTTATATTTGCGCTCGTCTCGGCGCAAGTCCTAACAAATAAAAACGTACGTGTAGCTTCGTACACAAGTGGCAAAGCAATATGTGCAGAAAAGGACCCCCTCCCGACACTGACTAAAATAAAAGTCAAGCACTGAAACAGCACACAGCTGCTCTTATGTAGCCCGGGTCGGGGCTGCAACACTCGACCAAGGCCTGTCTTCTTCTCATCGTCTGAGAACTATGACAATGTGCACGCGAAGTTTGAAAAATCTCTTAAAAAAATATTGCTTTCAAGAAACGGCCAAAGGTATTCTCGGACCGTCGCTGTGGGAAAGAAAGAAAAACAATACTCGGTTTTTCTTTTCTTTTTTCCAGCGACGACAAGCGGCGCAAGTTTTTTTGTTTTCGTTGCAAATTGGCATCACGCTGATAAAATTCAGCTCTTGCGACGAACGACCTTCGATCTCGACAAAGACTCAGCCCACGGTCAACCCGCTTGGTGTCAAGCAAAGCCAACGAGTGTGGTCGACGGCCTCGAAGATATCAGGTGGATCCATGGTCTAAGGGGCAAGAGAGTTCAACGGCGGCGTCCTACGCTCTTGTCCCAAACCCCAGAAAAAAAGATGTTCTTGCCTTTCGAGATAGATCGAGAAATTGTGCCGTCAGTGTTGCACACACCAGTGGCCAATTGTTTTTTATATCGTATGCGTGACCAGCGCCCGCCACATATCACCGGCCATGGTGTACACACGGTGGGCCTAAGGTGGGTCGGAGTCCCTGACGAGCGCGCCCCGTTCAAAATTCATGACTCAGTCTTTAGTCTATTACGGGGGTACATAGTTAATAGGACCTATGGTATACATAAAAACCTATATATTTACCGATTTTTACTAACAAAAATTGGTCCCGTTAACTATGGACCCCCGTAATAGTCGATCGATGTCTCTCGAGGACTCGGAATCTCCCCGCTTCGAAAAAAACGTCCATCTCAGGTTTTCTGAAGCTGATCGTGGCTCAACATCGGCGCCTAAAACAAAAATTCGAGGTGATTCCAAATGTTTGGAACTTTTCGTTTGAAGAATTATGCTCATAGCAAGCTTGTTCAGTAAAATTCTGGCGTGCATCTTTGAAATTCGAACTTTTCGGAAAACTTTGCGTTGTGATTGGCTTAAGTCTGAACCGCTTAGGAATATGACACAGCTCGCTGAGAGCCTATGGAAAAACAAGCACCCCGCACCTGGCAGTAAACAACCCCGGCCATGGCTCGCACGTCCCCTTCGTTGGTCCTAGCCCCAGCTTGATACGCCTCCACTGCAGAGTCAAACGCCCCAGAGAGAGAGAGCTGGTAGCCTAGCTCAACCAACAGGTCAGCGTCCTCGCACTGCCGGTGAAAGAAGTACGATAGGTTGACCAAAACAAAAAACAATGAGAAGGCCCGACATGTTGCCAATGTTTTGGTCCTCGATACTTCGTGCAACGTACAGTTGCAGCTGAACGTGCAAGCATCCATCAAGCGATATAGAATGCCGCAGTCTGTCTGGGAAAGGTAGCAGAGCGGGGGGGCACGGTCAATCGGTGGACGGCGCCGAGCAGGAAAAAGAAGGCCGACGGTCAAGGGCTCCCCTGGTTTTTCTCCATGCCACTGCTGGGTTCCGTCGCCCAAGCTGGGTGCAAAGGACGGGGGCATATTGACCGCAATACCCTTCAGCGGGCGATACTGCGTGGGGACTTCCAGGAGTTAGGCCACCCGCCCGCCGCCGCATCCCGCCCGCCCCCCCCCCCCCCCCCCCCCCGAGTGAATCGATCTTCGTAGATTGCTCGAGCAAGGTAAAAGCATATCAGCGCGCACGCGACCCTCGCCTTACACTAGCGATACGGGGGCAACACACGGCGGGGAACGGGGCCGTGCTACCCCCCCCCCCCCCCCCCCCCCCCCCCCCCCCCCCCACCGCCCCCCTCTCCCCCTCTCTCACGAACATGCCTTCACGCTCTCCAGCATGCCGATGGTAAGTTGTAGCACCACGGGATCTCTGCCGCACACCCTGGCGAAGGGGCGGGAAACCTTGAGGTGAAGCGAGACGTTTCGAGGCTCGCGCTTCGACAGAGACTCGCTTAGCCTCCGCAGCCGGTCGACTCCTTCCCGTGTCCCCTGTGCATCACGAGGCCGGAAAGTTCGAAATGCGGGGGGGGGGGGCGTACTCATTTGTTGCTTGCCTTAGTCATTTAACCATTGACCACGCCTCCCTTGCGGGGGGGGGGGGGATCGTCAATCTTAGTGGAGGGGGTGTCTTCACGTCGCATGGGTCTGAAAGGAAACGCCTCCCCGAAACTGCATCAAGTACGCAAATACCCCCTGGCAGGGTTGGGCGTTGACCCGGCACGATCCAATCCCATGAAAATGCTCCAAGTGTCATCAAGCGCCTACGACCCCACCCCCTACCGGTCATACGGCTACAACAGCGCGAAACAGGAAGGGGACAAGGTAGGCAAAAAGTGTTCCTGTTTTACGTAATTAGTGCCCAACTGTTGGAGATTGTCTCTGTTAGGAGTAGGAACGGCGCTAGGAACGGTGCACCGTCTCGAAAGGGGTGCGTGGCCAAATGTCTATTGACCAAGGCAAGCAACAAATGAGTACGCCCCACCTTCCCCCGGGGCAAGCAATGTCTGCCTTATCGGCCAAAAACCCAACGTGCTCCGTCCTGGCGTTGTAGGGATGCAAGAGTCTATGGTCATACGACTACGACCATGCATGATATCGAGTGCACCCCCCCCCCCCCCCCCGACCTTTATTATATATGTAGGTTGGGTTGACGTCGGTTGATATCGACACTGTAAAACATGCCGCTCACTACTTGAGCAAGACAACCAGGGTATCGTTTTTTTTTTTCCTTTGGCGGTCGGTCACACCTGTCGGTCCAGTTAGATCATTTGGGCGAGGTGGATAACCTTTACTCCGCAAAAGGGGAATTATCGTAATAAACGTTGTGATTATGGTAAGGCACCCAAGAGGCAATACTATAGTTCCTCCACTGGTGTCTCTGAAAGTGGTCACACCGGAACTTAAATCAACTCATTGCAGCTGCCATCCGTGTGCGAGTCCGCCTCACAAGTGATTCCAAGCAGGATGAGGCTCACCCTGCATGCGACTCGCCGAACACCTCACGGTGCTTCACACTTGGTGCAAACAATGTCTCCCTGGTCGGTGGAAACCGACGTGATCCGTCCCGGCATGGTAGGAATGCGAGGGTCTATGGTCGTACGACTACGGCCATGTATAATATCGAGTACGCCCCCCCCACCACCACCCCCCCCCTTACCGGTCTCACGACTGAGGCCATGCATGACATGGGAACACCCCCCTACTCCACCACCTGGTTGCCTCAACATTCGCGGGTGTAGTGAGTCCTTGACAACATGTTACTTGCGCTACCGAACTAGTCACACGCACGAGATCGTTCTTGCAAAAGCGGGATAGCCCCGAGCGTGTGTCGTCGTCAGAATGGTTGGGAGACACACACGTGACTGGCAGGACTCCCGGGTGCGGGCAAAGAGGGATACATCGCTTAGCGGCGCAAAATAGCTTTCGAAATCCGTAGTTCGTAGAAACTCAAACGACCGAGTCTTGGGCGACCATGATGTTCGACGGCCGTTAGAGTCGGATCCTTCCTAAAACCGATTACAAAGAAAAGGTAAACCCGGACCACCGCCGCCACTGCAGGCGACGGGTTCTTTCGAAAAGCCATTACAACAAATCGAAAACCCCGACCCCCGGCACCAGTGTTGGCGAGGCGGGGTCTACGCGACTTTCACCGATCGTAGAACTGCACTATATTCGCACCGGGCTTGATACAGTCGTATGTAGACATGGAACCGTATCGAGTTTCGAGTCGTGGGCATGAGCAAATATCACCGTGCATCGTGCCCGACTAACATGATAGTTATATTAGTGCATAGTCTTTTGAAGTTTGCAATACAAGTTGAGGAGAGGACAATGCTCCAGGCATGACCATGCCCTTTTTAATTTTACGAGAACCTAGGCACTAGCCCGTTAAACCTATGTCATATTTGTCGACACAGTCGATTGCTGTAGACCCGCGTGTCTGGGGTCGAACTACTCATTTGAACTGTTGAGAAGGAGTTGATATTGCGGCGATGCTATTGTTCAAGTGATACCTGTCCCGACTGCGTCAGCCCCTGAAGGGTATGCAGCATCAACGCCGGCAGGTTGGTCTCGTCCATGGCAAGAACCCTAGCAATAGCATCCTCCGCCTGGCAGTGAAAAGGCAGGGACGCATGCAAGGTGGGGAGATGAGATGATCAGATGGGGGGGTGGAAGGGGGGGCAGAGGGAGGGTGCTCGATATCATGCACGGCCGCAGTCGTATGACATGGGAGGGGGGGGGCGCAGGTGATACAGTTTCACCGGTGTGAGTTTGGGACTTGGCAAGATGCAAAAACACAATCTCTGGAACCATACGAACAAGCATCCGCTTTTGGTTGTAGGCCCCACGGTTCGAGTGTTTTCATCATCAGTGATGACGCAGCTAGCCTTGCACCACACAATCGTGAGCGAACGCTTTCGTATACTCGGATGGAAAGCCCCAAGCGCTTCCCAAATGCTTCCGTGCATTCTTACCTGGTCCCAATCCCCAATTGTTGCCCACAACCGCGCCTTTTCCACCAGGGCAGGCCAAAAGCGAGGTTCAAGAGCAATCGCGTGGCTGAGGTGATCTGCCGCCGCTTCCGCACCGTCAAAAGTAGTTCCTGCGCACGTGTGCACCGTTCGAAGCGTATTTTTTCGAACTATGTCGTAAACTGTGTGGCAACCTTGTAGGAGGCACTCATACAAGGCAATGGCGTTGCGAGACGCGAGTATCAGATTGGTATCCCTCCACACGCCTCCCCTGCTTTCCGCTCACTTTCGTGTCTAACGCAGCAATGATGTGCGAGGAACCCTAAGTCATGCACACAGGAAAGCAAGGTGTGCCTGAGGTGGGAATTACTTTTGTATACATGCACATGTCGCTGGAGTTGTATCCCTTTCGTACTCGCAGCATCGACGAGCGGGCAGTCGTCGTACAGGCCTATTGCAAGTTTCTCCAAAGTCTTTGTCGCTCGTTTTTTTTTTTTGTGTATTTATTCGTTTCTCGTCCTTTTGGTAGGACTTCATCGTTCTAAGCCCTCAGGCACACCGGCACACAAAAACACAAAGCGCACGGACCTCAATTCTTATAAATGATCAAAAATATTCGCACCAAAGTAGTGAGCCTTGCCCATCACTGTGTCCAGGTCTCGCTCTTGTCCACTCCCCTCGAACATGCTTCCGAACCGTAGCCAGCCGACGATCCAGCGAGCAGGAAAGCCAATGCCAGGGTGTTGAACAAAACCACAGAGGGGATGGAATAATCGGGAACGCAAACAGAATCGACGGGAGCGGGATACAAAAACGCGTGGCGAAGGCGGCTGCAGCGTTGGGGTACAACACGCGGCAAAGCCTCCAGCAGCAATTCCACCTCATAAAATGTGCTCAAAACCAAAGCAAGCACTTTTTTTCAGTCGGCATCTCCGCTCGTCCAATAAAAACCGATTTAGCACGTTTTTTATTGATTACGACATGACCAGAGACACGGGCTTAACAGGGCGTGGCATATACGGCACACTGCACGAGAAGCCTCGAAGGCAACCAGCGCTTCGATCTCATCGCACCCACTCGATCCCAGGTACCCTCCTGGCCTGGCTTGACGGACTCCGGGTCGATCTGGATCCCATTCGTTAACGGTAGGGAAGCCCTACTGCGTGACGTTTCTTCAACATGGCGCACCTCGCAATTCGTAACAGGGTCTGTGCTTCCCGCTGTTTCGGTCGGAGTTGCAACGCTGGGGGACGTGGGGGATGGGGGGTTACTTACCTTACGCTTTCCTTAAGGAGGGCAATATCTTCCTTGTTGCGGGGCTGTCGAATAGAGGCGTCTATCCATCCCCGCAGGGTGAACGCCTGCTGTTGGATTGGCGTCTGGGCTGAGTGCTCGCCTCCCTGGACTCTGGCCACCAGCTTCCGGCGTAGCCGAGGTCGCCTGCCCCCCCACACGGAGGGACGTACGTAGAAAAAGACGCGGTGATTGTCATACATGGAAAGGTCGCTCGTGCTCAATTAAAAACGCGTACAATACACGACGATTCGATCATATCATCAGATTTCTTATTTTGACAGACATCATCGAAAACGAAAAGGCCCACGACTGCCATCCGAAAGACAAAGAAAAGTGTCACCAAGCGTTTGCATCAGGTCGAGATACGTTGGGGCGGAAGAAACCCTCAAGGATGGATGCAAAGGAGTCGTCCTGTTTTCTTTCGTCGGCAGCCAAAGGCCGTCTTGCGAGAGCCGTGGCACGATGCCGTGGTAGAGGGACACCTCTCACAGATAAATCATGATCTACAGATATATCACGATCTGCTGTAGATCATCTAGTCCGCCACCTGCGGGCGGTTGTGTGAGGTCGCGTACAGGACCTTCATACTTGTAGTTACAGATCCAAACCACCGAGAAACATGCCGTGGACATCATGCTGCCTCTTACGGGTCCTACCCGCCGCAACATGAACCACTGTAGAGCATACGAGACCGGGGGTAGATCTGCCTTGAAATGCCTAGATCATCGAAAGATTAATGATTATCTGCCCGAGTTGTAAAACATGTATCGCTGACAAGTCTCCTCATCTGAGAGGAGCCCCCCCCCCCCCCCCCGCCATAGAGTTGTGTGGTTCGATGTAATTTTGTTACGCAAAAACCACCATTCTTACCTTAAAAATGTAAGGATCGTTTGGATTACACATAAACATACGAACGTTCTTCATATCTTTGGGAAGTGGTAGTGGTTTAGACGAAACTCCTTACGCAGCCCAATGGGATTGCGTTCATCGGGGCTTTGTATAACATACAAACGTTCCCAAATTCATAATTGCAGCTGGAGTGAAATGCAGAGTTCTTCGGGTGGTGAGCCTCAGACAGAACAGATGCTCCTAACCGTAGCTTGCGTCCTGCGCGTAAAAGAAAACCGCAAGCACCTGAAAAGTGTACGGCCACCCGCCTAGTCGCCCACCTGGCCGCCCGCTCATCCCTAGTATCACATGTAATCACGACGCAGTTTTGTGCGCACAACGCGTCCGTCCCATGGCCGTCCCCACAACGATGAAATAAATCTTGCTAATAGGAAGGTTGCGTCGCTGCGTGTGGTCCATACCCTGACTGAACTGTGTAAACCCTCCTCTACTCCAACGCGCCCTTGCCTATGAGCCATTGGAACCGGGCTGCCGTAAGGACGCCTCCATCGCTTGCCATGTCCTCCGTTATCGTTAGCGTCGCCGTAAGTGTTTCCACAGCCTCCCTGGTGGGTGGCGAACACACATCATTCGTTGCGCGACAATAAAGGCTGTTTGCACAAGAAGATAACTTGCTCGAGATGCACGGTATTCATTCGTAGCGCATCAGCGTTGAATGCTTGACAGAGAACGTGCATACACGATCTTGGGCAGGAGAGCGCCCCCCCGCTCGGCATGCAGATGCTACTATTATAGTGTTCATAACATACACGCCAGATGCTAGTGACTCCACTATTATCCCCCGCCCCCCCCCCGACGAAGTCTCCACACCAGATGTGGATATCCACGCGGTGGGTACAATGCGTTGGGAAGTTAGGGCTGAGGTCGTGCAGCGTCTCGTAGAATGCGTATCGGGGTACTAATTGAGTTGTTGGTATTTTCACAGCCGAATTCAATTTAGACCACAAATGTTTTGCACCCGAGTCAGCAGCAGTTGCCCATACTGTTTTTATCGATACTCAGAATTATTTTATACCGTCTCCCGAAACTAAACAACGAATTAATTCACACTGCTGTAACTCAAATCATTGATCGAACAGGGTCACCGACCCATGCTCAATATGACGGCTACGTACGATTACGATCAAACCGTGTCTAAGTAGACTTTGCTGCCTGAGTTGTACGCACGTCGCGAGTGCTGAGCTATTCTCTCAGAAGGACCTGCCCAAAACAAACTCGGCTAGCACAAGGGCCGCGAAGGACGAAAGCTAAGGACAATTTCGGCTCACAACCAATATTTTCACCGGACTTACGACACCAGGCACATGACCCGCATGAAGAAGAACAACCCCGATAGGCACTGCGTGCTGAGGTCGGTTGAATTGAACTACGTTGCTGAGGCGTTCTACAATAGAGGTATCACATTTGGGAAGAAAAAAAAACTTTCTGAGCCACCGCTGCGTCCTTACCGGGGCCAGTTGCAGGATGGATGAGTATTTAACTCGTGCTCTACATTATTGGGCACAACGCCTACGTACACGTACGAGATGCGTGTAGCATTCGTCGTACTCATGTGTTCGTCCCCGTTGAATTCCGTACTATACCTTGGGGGGACACGAGGACCTCAGAAAAATTAGGGTGGACCTCTATCGTGGAACGCCTCTGCTGCAAGTATTGAGGGTTGAGGAGTTGCACGTTGGCTCTTTAGACGCATTGGATATTTCGATTTTTGATATTTTGATGAGTACGCATGCTCATACTACTTGAAGCGTGGCTCCCAGAAAAATCAAAAGCTTGTACCAGCACGTATTGTTACCTGGTACTGCAGTAATACCGAACGTTGTATCATAGTACTGTGTACGAAGTACTACGGTAAATGTACTGGATGTTTTTGTTATGTTTATCTGCCGGTAGGCCGATAGGCTTCCGCTTCATTTCGTCGGACAAAAAAGGGCAAGGCAAGGCAAAGCAAGGCCAGCAGCTACCTGTCAACCAGCTTGGCCTTGCCGTGGAAGTGAAGCAAGGCCATCGCCACGCCCAGCTCGACATCGTGCTTAGACCGGAGGCCCTCCATCTTCCGAATCGCCTCCGGTATCAGACCGCCCATGCCCAACGCGAATGCTGAACATTTTTGCACAGCACATTCCAGGAGCACGCATGCAGGAAGCGATGCAGGAACGCAAAAAAGTCGAAGTTCAAGGAGCAGCAGATAGTATTGGTAGACCGAATCGCGAGGAACTACCTACTGTGTTGCGAAGGAAGCGCCCGCAAGGGTGTGGCAATACGACGTATTGATACACTAAGTAAAAAAAAAAAAAAAATCATAGAGTATAATTAGAGGCACCTTCAATGTGTAACGCTGAGCGAAACCGTAGCTGTGCGCCCCTCCCAATCTACGGGCGGTGATCACGTGAACACCGTTCACGCTTGCTCTTTGTTCAAAATTGGAATTTTACCGGCCACCGTACTGTTTTTGACGTACGAGTACACTGATGGGAGGATAGAGTCGCCTATTTTGCTCAGCCGTCCATCCTGGCTGCCAACCGATGCGCACGCACGGTACAACTAGAGGCACGTACTCCTGGGATAATGTTGCAGAGTAGCAATACGCCGTCAACAACTCCCGTGCCAGGCCCTTTATTCTTAGTCTTCGCTGAGTGTTAAACATACCCTTGACATTCACTGAAGTTTGTGCTGTCGCCACCCACCGCGCACAATTGTTTTCGAAAAATATGTGGACCCACCTTCCCAGTAGAGAAGATACGTGTCGTTGCCGCGGCGCTGTATTTGCTCCGCCGCCTCGTCCGCGGCATGCTGGTACAACTTCTCCCTCAAGTAGTAGTTGATGAGGCTCTTGTAATCGACCTTCTCGGGCAAACATAGCGATGGGGATGTACCAGGTACATTTTAGCAGACCACGGCGTGAAACCGCGGTACAAAGACGGCATGACGTGTAGTTGACCAATACTCGTGTACGTGACAGCTGGGCCAGCCAAGGTGTTGCCGGAGCAGAACTTTTGGTCATACCCCGCTCCATTTGACGTGTTCGGATGTGATTGTTTGACACACCGTGTTGATCATGCACCAACGAACAAATGGAAAGCCTGCCCTTTGTTTTTTTTTTCTTGCGTTCGGGAGATGTGACAGATAAACAAAATCACACCTTGGATAACGTAACACTTCACGTTTTATGTTAATGTTAGGCGTCAGCGAGAAAAAAAAAAAAACGTAACATCACGTTACTACGTTAACTACTTTCTGGATTTTGTGATAACATAGTGTTAGCGTGTTATGATACTGGCGGGCGATCGCGTAACATTCTGTTAGAGTGTTACCTTGATCCCGTACTGACCTCAGTATATGTGTTATTAATAGGGTGTTCGGGTATGCAGCCCATAGCGAGTAACACTATGTTAGCGTGTTAGCGGAATTCCTTGTGACTATCGGAACACACGTTAAAGGAATAACGTACATGGTCAATTAAACGTTCACACTATGTTACCGTGTTAGCGACATCAACCCGTAGCGAGTAGCGTTATGTTAGTGTGTCAGCGGGATTCTTACTTGCTACCGTAGCACCCTATAGACGGATAACGTGTACGGCCAAATAAACGCGTACTTAACACTATGATAGTGTCTTAGTGAAATACCTAGTGGTTATCGCAACACACGTTAGAAGGATAACGTGTATGGTCAATACAACGTTAACATTATGTTACCGTATCATCCGCAGCAGCAGTCCGCATCGAGCGACGTTGTGTGAGGGTAATACGGTAGTCTTGCTACCATAACATAGCATTCGTCAAACGGATAACGCATAATATGACCAATAAAGCAATAGCATTATGTTTATGTGTTAGCTCGTATGCCATGTATGTAGCAACACGAGTTAGCAGATAACGTACACCCCCAATCTAGCATCAACAATATGTTGCTGTCGTATTAACTCGTACGTGCGAGTGTGCAGATTATGCTATAGATGGATAAAGTACTGTGATATAGATGGATAGCGTACTGGCAGGGTTTCCAGAAAAAATGAGGCGTTTTTTTGCGGAGATCCCTCCTAAATATCCCCTGTTTAGGGTTTCAATATATGGAGGCGATTTTCTACCGGGGATGCTATGCTATCCTCCCCCCCGGGGATATTTTGTAGGTATCCCCTTCTGGGATGTCGGCGAAATTGGGTAAGACGGGCTACGTTATGTTACTCGCACACGCCGCTTTACCACTAACACAGGTAACACATGTTAGATCTCGGGGAGATCCAAAAGGTAACGTAGTAACAATACGCTAGAACGAATTCGGCCCCAACGGTAACTCAGTAACATAATGTTAGGCCCGGATTGATCTTTATGGTAACATGGTAACATATCAGATCGTTACTGACGGTAGCACCCGTAACATAATGTTACAAAGACTTCCGCATTTAGGCTAACATCCTAACATAATGTTGCGCATGGGCCCGCAAAGACTGTAAGGTATCTAACGTACGTTTAGTGTTACGTTATCCAAGCCCAAGGCAATCAGATGGCGGGTCCAGACAACGCAGTGTTAGTAGTGCCGGCCACTGCGTTATGTTACGTTAGTGTGTGATCTGTAACACAACGTTATGTGTTAGTAGTGCTGGCGAAAATATGGTAACGCTATGTTAGGGTGTTATGTATAACACTCCTCCTAAGAGTAACACTATGTTAGTGTGTTATGTCTAACGCTGCGTCGACAGTAACATTCATTATGTCATGTTAGTGTGTTATCGTGTTAGTAAATAGGCGGACGTCAATCTGGGCATGTTTGAGTGACAACGTGGGTGTTTGGTCAAAGCCTAACACCGTGTCACAGTGTGAGTTCAAGGACTGATCACGGCATGACATAATGTTACTGTACCAGAGCTGGACGAGACCGAGTAGCGAGAAAACGTTAAGGCACGTGCATGCTCGTGAGTTTCCAGCTGACACTGCGTTACCGCGTTACCGTGATCGCTCCTCCAGTGCTAACAGTATGTTCGTACGTCACCACGTTCCTGTGTTAGGCCCCATAACGCAGATAACTGTTATCCGAGTGTTACGTTGTCCGAGGTGTGAAAATATACGAAAGCGACCATAAATTTAAAAAAGATTGTGTGAAAAAAAACTGAATGAGAAAGGGCAGGGTTTCCGTTTGTTTGCGCACGCGTTCCAAATAATGAAACGAACATCGATTTCCCCCGGAGTGTCTTCAGCACTGCTGTCTCCGCCAAAAATCACCTTGATCAGAAACGGCAGTTTGTTTTTTAATGTATATAGTGTACGAACGTTGGCGCTTATGAGTCGTCGCGGATATCTCGGCGAGATTGAGTCCGATTCTGATCAGCACAAAAGAAGTATATTTTTTTGTGTATGTATTTTTTCGAACATTTGCTAAGCAGTGTGATT
Source organism: Macrocystis pyrifera (assembly GCA_031763025.1). Taxonomy (NCBI): domain Eukaryota; class Phaeophyceae; order Laminariales; family Laminariaceae; genus Macrocystis; species Macrocystis pyrifera. Next base: position 10,591,391 of record JASSKH010000001.1, read on the forward strand.
TCAGAGGCATTGCTTCCAATTTTGAAGTCCTAGTTTGCAGTGGTTCACGAGATTCGACCTTCAGAATCTTTTGCCGCTTTTTTGCTGGCCGAGCTCCCAGGTATCATATGATGATAGTGTATGTACGTCGTGGAAATTATTGATAGTTTCTTCGCGGGAAATCATCCGAGTCGGGTCTTCGTCAAGTCTTCGTCGCTAATGCCACATTTGAAACACTTTGCTCATTGCTCTGATATCTCGCCCGTATTCTAGGTGTGCTATAGCTCTGGTCGAGACGATTTCGCCAAGAGCCAGGGATAATATTCCAGGTGTACTCGTAATAATATGAACGAGTACAGACGTATGCTGTTCTTCTTTCTTTACTTTCCTTCTGTTGTTGTTTTCTTTCTTTTCCTTTTTCGGGTGTACGCAAACTACTACGGATCATGCGTTCCGGGTAGCATATGGTAGAAAGTGATACGATATGGTTTACCCCCCATACTCGTTGTTTTCCCCATCGAGATGCATTTTTTTTCAAGTTGTTGCTGTTTCGATATCACAGGGAAGATTTCAGGGAAATGAGCTGCGTATGTAATGTGACAACATCATCACCAGCATCACCTTCATCATCAGCACACTATACGGCGTGCGCCCGTCCTCATTACGCTACGGCAGGCGCATTGCACACAGGCGCGGAGGAAACGCAATTCGGCGTGTGCTCTGCTCCGTCAACGACTCGAGTTACATTTACAACTTTCTTGTCGCGGTGATATACTACTGCTGTAGCTGTACTGCTGCTCTGGGTTGTAGACATATACATTATGTTATGTGCATTCTTAGTCTTACCCTGCTTACATGCGGTTTTATTGTTTGTTTAGCTCGTTCTGTGTTGTCTGCCACATCCCCTACGGGGGTAGCACTACAGCAGTACACTTTTTTTCTTTCTCGATTTCTTCCTTTTCTGTGTTTCTTTCGTTGTCTCTCTTTTTAAATACTATGTCTAAGTCGTGCTTGTCGGATCCAGCACGATGACGTTGCATTGCATTGTCTACTCTGTTCACTGAATCACGATGTAGTATCTCCGTGTCACAGTTTTGTGACGCCAGAGCGTGTATCTCTTCCAGGATTATTATTTGTATTATGCTTGCCATCCGACAATGTGTAATGCCGGCGTCCCCGGTTTCTTGGTAGACGGTCCGAGTGCCTATCAAGATCAATTTCGTGGGTTCAAGTCTCACCGAGTGCATGCTCGTAGGGACTTTTTCTTGCATAAAAAAATGATTAGCGGAAAGCGCGAGAGCGTGAGTTAGCTGTATACATTCGATGAAAATCGACGAGCAGTGGGAATGCTGAACCCTATGCGCGACAAAAAATAAAGGCACGTACCGGGGGGTAGAAGGGACGACACCTGTGACCACGGCTTGTCCTGAAGATCACTGAGGGTACAACCTGCTACGTGTTAAGGCTGGAAAGTAAAAGTGATGACAAAAAAAAAAAAAAAAAAAAAAGCGTTTATCCAAAATTGAAGAATCGGCACGGACACTGGTTGTGCTGGATATGGACGGGTAGAAAAAACAGTTAAATATCAAGAGCACAAACATGTAGAAAAAAAGTAATGCCGTCATACCGTCGCACTCCGTACGTACGTGCTCGCACGTAGTCGACCGTACGATACGAGTTCGTATCAAAAAGTCCGAGGGACATCCAAACGCAACTATTAATACTGTTATCAGCGTCGTTGTTATAGGCACCACGATACAGATAGACGATCCACGCATGAACGATCGCGGCCGTAGCGCCAGGGAATGGAATAAGCACACCACTTGACGGAAATAAAGCGCAAGATCACGCAGTAATGTCCTCTCTCTCTCTTCTTCTCTCTTCTCGCTTCCCCTTCGTGCCAAGGCAGACACCGGGCGTACAGTAGTACGATCGAACCTATATCTGGCTGTCTGTCTGTCTGAGAAAATACTGCGAACCTGACCCTTCTCCCCTTGGTTGAATTCCCACGCACCTTTGAGGCTGAATGGCCGCCGCCAACGCCAACGCCAAAAGCGCTGCTAGAGCTTTCTCTCCTAGCACCATACATCGTTGGGTACTGCGGGTAGCGCCTGGTGCTCCGCACCACGAGGAGCCTGGGGCTTACTGCTGTGTTTGGCACAACAAGAGAGACGGGAGATGGAAAGATCGAAAGATATCCTTCAGAAGTCAGACTCGAAAACGCGGCGAGATTATACAACAAATTTGTGCGAGGGTTTGATTGGTTGACGTCGTGACGCATCTTTTTAGTGGCGGTTTCACCGTATCGACACGCCTCCGCGGAACTCGCACTATTTGATATTTGAACTTTCTGTTGAGGGGCTGCGGTGCGCGGTGCAACCACAACAACAGCAGCTACTGCTGTACACAGCTCACAGCACACGGCAGTGTGAAAACTCCAGCTCAGAGTCAGACTGGCAGCTATCTACAGCCTCTCTATCTCCACCAGGAAGTCAATCCCAACTGGTGCCGGTGCCAAGTCGAGGATCGTGAGTGCACAGCGCGTAGTCAGCAGTGGCACGCAAGGGGTAAACCATGAGAACCTCAACGACGTTGGGTCACTTGTCCGCCCTGTTGTCCCTCGCTTCTCTCGCGCAAGCGTTTGTTCCTTCCCTGGCGCCCTCGAGGGGCCTGGGCCACATACGGGCCAACAGATGGAAAGCAAGCGTTCCCTGCAGGATGTCGCTCCAGACACCACCATCACAGGAGAAGCCGGCGATGGGTTCCACGAGTATGGAAGTGGGAAAGGAGAAAGGTGCGGATGGGCTCGAGGCTGAAAATAAGACGGGAGCTGCTTCGAGTCCAGGGGACGGCGGGCCAAAGAAGCGGGCCTTGGGCATCAAGGAGCCCGAGGAGCAGGACGTGATGTGGAAATTGAAGGTGCGGTGGAGGTCCCGTGGCTGTCGTGGCTGAATAATGTGGGGCTACAGGCTTGCGACAGTGTGGTGTTGCTGCTGCTGCCGCACAGCTATGTCGTTCGTCGGTTTGTTTCGGTTGTTCTGGAACATGATTTTATGTTGTCTTCAGCTCGTTGTATCATGTTGAAAAGAGGACAGCCCATGACACGATGTCATGACTGCCGTGCAGCTCTCTTCTCATGCTCTACATGCCCGTACCAGTACAAGAGCCCTTGCCAGCTCGCACAACTGCAGCAACTCTTGGCGCGTGTCTCTTGGCTGTACCAGTGCGATCCGGGCGACGACAAATCTGCAGCTTACTACCGTGAACCTGAGCTGTATTTGTGCCATCATATCGAAAGCTCGAAGCATAACAGAATCGACACTGACTCTATTCTGAGTCATTGCCTCTTGGTTTGCGAGGGAGTCGACTGCTGTACATGGCTCGGCTGCGTTTATTCCATGCCAGGTACCAGGGTACACACGCGTGTACTAGGTATAAAACTTGTATTCGTGTACAGCAGTAGTACGTCTACCTCGAAGTATTAACTCTAGACTACCAGTCCCAGCCCTCGGAATCTAGGCAAGGACTCAGTAATTTTAGAGGACCCAGTCCTAAGAGTACCAACATCTGACATGATTGAGTCCTCGCTTGCCTGCCTGGAGTTGAAATGTCTCAGTCCTCGCTTGTCCCACGGGCGCTCGACCGGGAAAGACCGAGTCCTCGCTTGTCCCAAGAGCACTCGGAGTTGTAATGACCGGGACCTCGGGAATATCAAGGAACGGCTGGGTTCTCGCTACCTGTAGCCCTCAGGGGTACTCGGAGCTGAAATGACTGGGTCCTCTCGCGAGTACCGAGCCAAAAGGCGAAACAACAAAAACGTATATACCAGGTATATATGCAGCGAGGCCATGCGAGGGTCATGGTGTGTAAATACAAGTTCAGTAGGATCACACACAGGAATTGAGGTCGATTGCTCTTCCAACAAAAAAAACGAAACCTTCGCCGAAAGACCAACTGATAAGACAGCTAGCTCTCCGCAAACGTCCATTCGAACTGACGAACAAGATTGACGAAAATGACCAGCCTTCGAACTGACGTACAACTGAAGAGAGCACATGTGGCCACCAACGACCTCATCGCTGTCTGACAACGTAACTATTAACAGTAATAACTTGACGTGCTAACTGACAACGCATGACCACTGAGAGAGATCATCTGGCCACCAACGCCGCAGCAGCTGACAACTGGCGTCAAAACTGACATACGTATAACCGCGTGACGCATACGGCGCGCATTTGGAATGCCTGGTATCGTGTACTTTCTGTGGTATCTCTTGTAAATAACATATCTCTTGAAAAGAGGGGGAATATCAGTCTCGGTCCGCGCGACCCAGTCGGTGGATCACCAGTCCCGGTGGTGTTGAATGGACCCAGACCCAAAAGGTTCGAGGAGGCGAAACGTCTCAGTCCTCGCTGGTCCCAAGGGTGCCAGGAGCTGAAATGCCTGGATCCTCGCTGGTCCCAAAGGGTACAAGGAGCTGAAATGTTTGGGTCCTCGCGAGTCCCAAGGTCACTCGGAGCTGACATGACTAAAGCCTCACGAGTACCGAGACAAAAGGCCAAACAACAACATACGTACGTACGCATGTACAAGGCGCTTCGCCCAGCGGGTGGTTCCGCCCGCTACGCTCGGCTACGAGGAAGAATGGAACGGTACAGATGATCCAAACAATTAGGTGCAAGCAGGCGACTTGCAAATGCCCAGAGCTCCAAGCTCCATCCACAGGAAAACAACCCGGATGCCGCGCGCATGTACGTGCATGCCTGGTACTCCTCTTCTTCTTTTGATACGAAGTATGTACGGAAGAGAAAGCCCAGCACGGCACTCCAACGCACAATGAATATTGAATGAAAACCATGAAAAACGAAATTTTTATAAGAAAAAGAAATCACCGTTTTCTCCAATATAATTATTTCCCGCCTGGTTGAAACACCTTGCGCCGGTCAAAACAAACATCGAACAGCAGAGCCTGCCTCAGCTTGGTGCGCTGCCCGCCCCTCTCGCGACCGCCTCGCCACCGATTCCGCCCAGGTAAAGCTTTCCGTTCTCTCTCTCTGCCCCAGTGAGCCCCGTCGCGCCCATCGCATCAAGCCCGGTGCCCACCGCGACCCTCGTTCGCCAGCTGGACAATGTTGGTGCTCACCAGAGTGCGATGCTCTCTCTCTCTCTCTCTCTCTCTCTCTCTCTCTCTCTCTCTCTCTCTCTCTCTCTCTCTCTCTCTCTCTCTCTTCTCTCGCTCTCTGGAATTCAGCTTGGTCGCCGAAATGAGCACCGCTTGAATCTTCTTTTGCAACTCAAAACCTGCCTTATTGGCTCGTACCACCCTGATCCAAAATATATGGCTTTTTCGTATTGGATAATTGTATGCTAACGATACCTATATTTCGGGTCAGTGGTATATATTTATCTCAAATCCGATATCAGGCCAGACAGAGCCCATTCATGCTTCCTTCGTGTCTCTATGAACACGCGACGCCTGATCACGAAAACGGCGACCGCGCTCCTTCCGATCCCCCCCTCTACCAGCGAGCGCCCGCCGATACCCTCGATGGCGCCGCGCTCGCCCACGGTGCCGTGCTCTGGGTAGACGCACGCACACGCAACAATATTATGATGGAAAAAAAAAAAAAAGATTCTCGCTGGCGTATTTACATCTTTTTGTTGATTTTTCTTGTAGAAAAGACGTCCCGAAATATCGATAAATCTCAGTCCCAGTCCTCGGGACCCGATCAGTGACTCACTATTATACTGCAACAGTCAGTACAAGTGGTCGCAGTCAGTTTAGAGGACCCACGGATACGAAATGGCTGAGTCCTCGCTTGTCCGAGGGATACGAGGAGCTGAAACGACTGCGTCCTCGCTTTTCCCAAGGATATTCGGAGCTGACACGACTGGGGCCTCGCGACTACCGAGCCCAAAGGCTGAACAACAACACGTATTACATGGACCGGATGTATGATATGTACGGTGGCTTGGTAGGTGGTCCGCGTGCCTATCAAGATCAATTTCGGGGGTTCAAGTCTCACCGAGTTCATGCTCGTAGGGGCTTTTTCTTGCATAAAAGAGATTGATAATAGCGGGAAGCGCGAGAGCGCGAGTTAGCCACATTCGATGAAAATCGACGAGCAGTGGGAATGCTGAACCCCATGCGCGATAAAAAAATAAAGGCACGTACCGGGGGGGAGAAGGGAAGACACCTGTGACCACGGCTTGTCCAGAACGTCGTCGAGGGTAAAACCTCTTACGAATTAGGCTGGAAAATGAAAGTAATGAGTAATATATATATATATATGTACCAGGTACTCGTACCATATGGTACGTTGTTTTTGTCTCTCGCATAATTAAGACTTGAAAAATCGACAAAAGTCCGTCCTGGTCCTCGGGACCCAGTCAAATACTCGCTGGTCCCAGCCGGTTTGGAGGACCCAGTCCAAAGGGCGCGAGAAGCCGAAAAATGGCTCGAGTCCTCGCGTGTCCGAAGGGCAAAAGGAGCTGAAACGAGTTGAGTCCTCGATTGGCCGAAAGGCGCACACCCGGAGCTGAGATGACTCAGTCGTGGCTTGTGGTGCATACGATTATATGTGAGCGCACAAATATGTTCTCACCCTGTCCCTGAATATTATCACATTTTGTTATGAATATTAGTACAGAAACTGTACGTATTTTTGGGGACAGAGCGGCGATGGATTTCCTCCGCCTTCCACGTGGACAACTGTAATCCCTGGTATGCAGAACCGCTCTCGGCGGAAAATGTCTGAACAGACCTTGTACACTTTAAGAAGAGCAATGGTCACTTACCGTACTTGATGTTTACATCCCCTCGACTGGCATGCGTGTGCGATGCGAGTGGGGTATGATCGTACGAGCGTACGAGTGTGCGAGTACCTCCCCGCCTTCCGGCCTATACGGGTCGGCCGGAAAAATGGCGGAAATGCTGCTGTACGTACGTATACATGTGTTTGTACTCGTACGTTGAAATAAAAAGCAGCTGCGAGTGAGATCGAGGATTTGGTCGAAACTCTCGTCTTTTACAAGCGTATAAGACAGTGATGACAGGTACCAGGTATTGCGAATGAAGTACACACCGGGGCAGAACAAAAAGAGAAAGGGGGGGCGGGGCGTGCAACCTCCGGGTATATTTTTTGTCGTGATTTAGATTTTCGAAAGCACAGACATCACGCCCACTCCTTGAATTCTGCAGCTTCAGATTTCTTTATGCCCCATATACAGACTTGTGTACCCTTCGTGAGGCCATATAGAGATCGTACGAAGTACGCGTGATCGAAGTATCACTATTACGGGGGTCCATAGTTAATAGGACCTATGGTATACACAAAAACCTATATATTTACCTATTTTTATCAACAATATTTGGTCCTATTTACTATGGTCCCCCATAATAGTGTGACACAAAGCTTGCAAAAGATGATGAGTTTCGACGAAATCCCCGATCTCAGTCACGGATGTTGTTTTTTTTTGTAATTTTTTTTTTTTTTTTTTTCAAGTATACCAGTAGCTGGCGCTGCACGTTGCGCCAGGTAGCCAGCAGTACGTACTTTGTAGCTCTGCAGACTACTGCTGCTGCTGCTGCTGCTGCTGCTGCTGCTGCTGCTGCTGTAGCCTACCAGGCACTGCTGCTCTGTCTCGAACGAAGAGATAAGGGCCGGTTTGTATAGAAAGAGTTATACCAAAGCGTTCCTCGCGAAAGATACAGCAGTGTATTGTGCCGCCTAAATTAGTGCCCGCAGCAGCAGCGTGGTTACGCGCAAGCAGAAAAAAAAAAAACGATGGTGCACCCACCGTGCGCGAGGTAGGTACGAGTACGAGTAGAAGGAAGATATTGTACGACTACTGTATTGTACATCCGCTATCTATGGCGTAGCTTTGTGACCACAGAACTTGTATCTCTCTAGGACTGAAGAATCGGCACGGACACTGGTTGTGCTGGATGTCGACGGGTAGAAAGAACGGTTTAATGTGAAGAAAACAACAACAACAACAACAACAGCATATACCGTGGTAATAAATATGCGATACGTACAGAACCGATGGTATTGCGGGGAACCATAGTGAACAGGACCTACGGCACACACAAAAACCTATGTATTTCCCTATTTTTTTCAACAAACTTTGGTCCCATTTACTACGGCCCTCCGTAATAGTAGTTTTTTTCTGGGGGGGGGGGGGGGGGGGGGGGGGGGTCCCTGGGGCCGGTCCAAGTTTTGCAGACTGCAGACTCTATTGACGCTCTCGGCATCACGTGGTATGTATGGTGAAAGCGCGTCAAACATGGAGCCGACAGGTGTTTCGATAACTGACCACGCGCTTGCAGCACGAGCACCAAGGTATACATACGTACAAGGCTCCGCGCGTGTGCTCCCCTCCCTCCGCCCCGGGGAGGGGAGGGGAGGGGAGGGGAGGGGAGGAGGGGTTGAGAGGTGGTGTGGGAGATGCTATTTATTTGAAGGTAAAGCCGTGAGGCCAATTACCTGGCAAGGAGAGAGGGCCAAGAGTGTGAAAGCTGGGAAAGTTTTTTTTTTTATATCGATGAACATTTTTCGCCCGATGTGGTGTATTCGGTACGGACTTAAGGCACGTAAAATTGCTACCTGGTAGTAAAATCTGTTCGCTCGCGCTGTCTTTATAGTTTTTTTTTTACATATTTTACCTTTCATGATGCTTTCATCAAAACGCAATGGCTGCGTTCGAAATGAAGAGCTATCAATAGCTCACAGCAACGTCTCCGCAGCAGCAGCAGCATCAGCAGCAGCAGAGAAGCAACCCATCAACATATCGGCATTTCCAACACATCAAAAAGATACAAGTTGTCAACATGTACATATATGTCGACCTACAAAATCATGTTCGTTCGCAATCCATCAAGGTATCGACATGTGAGTGCTGTATTAATAGTAACATGCATCTATGTGCAGGTTAGCAGCGAGGACATCCTGGCCTTCGCCGACAGGGCCATCGACACGGCCGAAGACGTGTTCATGCACGCCTCGAGAGCCTTCGCCCCGGCCGAAAAAATGAACCTTCCCCTCACGCCGGGAGACGAACCGCTGACGGCGACAAAGAAGCAGAGACTGGTCGTCCTCGGGACAGGATGGGGCGGTCACGCCATCAGCAAGGTGTGGAAAAGAGGTGGGGGGCTGGGAGGCGGGAGGGGGGGGAGAGGGGGGAGGGGGCTATATTAACACGTAAGGCCTGATGGGAAAATAAAATGAAAAGTCTGGCTGGTGATGCATCACGTGGTCAGGCGGAAGAAAGGGGTTGAAAATGTATACCGAAGGCAATTCATTACCTGGTACAAGACCCGGTAGTTAGTAGGTACGAGTCTGTTTTCCGGTAGGAACCGGTGCGCAGAACTTGAGCACACAATCCCTCTGTCGGGAGGCATCAGGGCAAACAGTCCGGCGGGTGTTTCCGGCTCCCTTTCGCGGTCGGCAGACACCCTTATACCGACCGGAACCAAGTCGCGCGCACGACCGCCCGGCCCGGCCTGGCCCGTCTCCAGTCCACGAATATACCTGTCTCAACTTTTGGCGAACGTGTCCAGGCGCTTCCCAAAAGAGGGGGCCCTCCCCCTCCGCCCCCCCCCCCCCCCCCCCCCCTGCCCCCCAAGTCAATGAATCCGACGCTGTCATCATTGTGCAAGAAAGTCCGCCTCACAAGCGGTTCTTAGGTGGGATGCAGCTTGGTCACCCTTCATGCGACCGGATGAGGCTGGTGCAAGCAATCTCTACCTGGTCGGCGAAAACCTGACGTGCTCCGCCCCGGCATTGTTGGAATGCGAGGGTGTGTCGCCGTACGACTCCTACGGCCATGCGCATGACATGCGTGCACCCCGGCCGAAATAGTTCGACGCTGACATCCGTACACGAGCGAGCACGCCTCCAAGTTACCGCAAGTCCGCCTCACAAGCGGTCCTTCGCATGTCTCGGGGTGCAGCTCAACGTCCGTACGACTCGCGGAACACCTGTTTCGAGCGTCTACAGCAGAGTCATATAACTTCTTCAGCCATGCGTGACATTTCTTACGGGGGGGGGGGACGGACCATAGTAGAAAAGACCAAAACATTGTTGGTAAGAGTAGGGAAATGTGTAGGTTTTTGTGTTTATCGTAGGTCCTACTTACTAAGGTCCCCCCCGTAATAATTGTACACCTTCCCCGCCCCGCGCCCCCTTTGCCCCCCCCCCCCACCACCACCACCTCCCACTCTGCTCTCCCCCTGCTCTTGCTCGCGTCTCGATTCCTTCGGAGCTGCTGCACAAGCGTTTTTGGCGGGAATTTACTTGGAATTAGTATAGGATACAATTGACAGCAGAGGAAGAACTACATACGTGCGGTAGTACGGCGGTACATAGTTAATAGGACATACGATATGCACAAAACCCTATATATATTACCCTGTTTTTTCTAACAATATTTGGTCCTGTTAACTATGGCCCCCCGTAACAGTAACAGCACGACCTCCTTTTTTTCGCCTCTTGCTCGCTTCCGCTCATTCATTTTTCTTTTTCTTCGGTTCGCTCTCTCTTTTTTTCATTTTTCTTTTTTTCTTCGGTTCGCTCTCTCTTTTTTCTTTTTTTGTTTTTCTTCGGTTCGCTCTCTTTTTTCTTTTTCTTTTTCTTCGGTTCGCTCTCTTTTTTCTTTTTCTCTTTTTCTTCGGTTCGCTCTCTTTTTTTTTCTTTTTCTTTTTCTTTCTTTCTTTTCTTCTCTTTTTTTTTTTGGTCTGTGATCGATTGGTGCGCGCGCCAGGTGATCGACGTGGAAAAGTTCGAGGTGATCTACGTCTCCCCTCGCAACTACTTCGTCTTCACGCCGATGTTGGCGGCGGCCAGCGTGGGCACGGTGGACGTCCGGAGCATCACGGAGCCGATCCGGATGGCGAACCCCTGCGTCAAGTACGTCACCGGAGAGGCGATCGACATCAAAACAAGGGAAAAGAAGGCACGCACCTCTCTCATGGCCCCGAGAAATATTCCTAGAATATTATCGCCGTGTTTCGTAGGGTTGTCACCCGGCTGACTGCAGAGATCGCCGACTAGCTTTTAGTCGGCTACGAGGTGGTATGATACCTGGTACATAGTGCTGCCTGTTACATTGCGTGCGGTATTTTCGTCGCAACTGCGAATACGTACGTACAAAATCACCGACCAGTTCTTATGACGGGGAACCATAGTAAATAGGACCAAATATTGTTAGTAAAAATAAGTATGTAGGTTTTTTTGTGTATACCGTAGGTCCTGTTTACTGTGGTCCCCCGTAAATAGTTGGCTACGAGGTGTATATTGCGGTCATTTGCGCGCGGTGTTTAGTCGGAATTCTTAAGTATAAGCTGCCAACTTGTTATTAGTCGGCTACGAGGTATGTATTGCGGTTGGTTGCGTGCGGTATGTAATCGGAGTTGCAGTATAAGCGGCCGACTTGCTATCAGTCGGCTACGAGGTACCAGGTATTTCGATACAAGTAGTTGCTTGCGATGTACCAGGGTTCAAGGTATTCAATCGGAATGAGCCGCCGCCTGGTTAGCAGCTGCCTGCGATGTGTATATTACAGTTACTTGCGATGTGACTACTTTTTTGTCTAGCCATTTTTATTTTTTTTCCCCCACTATGTGGGGGGGCAGGGTGGTTATGTTTTCCCTTTTTTTTGTGGTTTGTGTCTTGCGTGTGTGTTTTGTGTTGTGTTGTGTTCTTGTGTTTTGCGATACTGCCGTCCGTGTGCGGGTGTTGTGTTGTGCTGTGTCGTGACTATTTGTTGGTTGCAATGGTTTTCATGTGAAGAGTAAAAACAAAACCGACAACCACAACAACAACAACAACAACAACAACAACAACAAAAACACATTGCGCGACAACACGTCTGCCCATAATCCATATTCGAAATAAAAAAACGACGACAATCACCACAAAAGTTCAAACGCCCCTCCCCCCCGCCCTCCCAACATCGCCCCCCCCCCCCCCCCCCCCTCCCCCCCAAACATGACAACGACAATGACAAGCCAGGTGGTGGTGGCTCTTCCGTCCCCTCAAGAAAAACGCCCCCCGCAGGTCATGAACGGTGCCTCCTCCTCCTCCTCCTCCTCCTCCTTCCAATCGCCATCGTCCAAGCCGCTGGTATACCCAGAAGGCAGCGTGAAGCAAGAGCAAGCGGAAGCACAGGGGGGGCGGGCGCTAAGCCTTGAACCGATAGACCCCGACCAGGCGAGACCCCTGATGGAACTTTCCTACGACAAACTCGTCTACGCCGTGGGCACCAAGACCGGGACTTTCGGGGTCCCAGGGGTACGGGAGAACTGCTACATGCTTAAGGTTGGTTTTGTGGGGGGGTTTGGGGGGGGGGGGGGGGGAAGGTTGGGGGGTAGGGGGTGGGGAGGGGGGGGGGGTACTCATGTCACACGTGGCCGTACTTGCATGACCGTAGTAGACCCTCGCATCCCTACCGTGGCGGGACGGAGCACGTCGGGTTTTCACCGGCCAGGCAGACATTTCTTGCTCCAAACGCGAAGCGCCGGGGCGGCGGGGGCGGGGGCGGGGGGCGGGGGCGGGGGCGGGGGGGGGCATTGGGCTTCGGCTATACGGTGTCAAGTCGTTACATACGTCTTTTTTTTTCTTTTTTTTTACGATGTAGGACCCCCGTGCTGCGGCGTCGTGAGATTGTCAAAGTTTGCCTGTTTGCGGCATTATTGCTAAGCAGTTGAAAGTGTCAGGTGAACGCAGCGTTGTGGGACCCTCTGTCGTCATGGGCGCTTTGTGCTGGTGAGTACTTTGGGGAGGTGGGGAGGAGGGGGAGAATCGGTCGTCGATGGGTAAAACAACCGCTCACCTTACTTGGAACACAGACGGGACACACACAACAAACACGTCATCTGATTACGCGTACAGCAGGAGTTTATTTACCCTTCTGAGTGAGCTAGATACAACGAAAACTAAGAGCAGTGATTGAGAGCCACGGTCTCCGCAACCGTCTGCGGGGCAGGCGGTCCACAGTACTACCCTCCGCCCCCGCCCCGCCCCGCCCCGCCCCGCCCCGCCCCCCCGCTCCGTCCCACGAGTTGCGATGTCCAGGAGGCGCCCGTAGGGTAGCGTGGGAGCCATGGCGAGGTTGTACACATCATTTCACAGCAAAAAACGTTTGGCCGCCATTTTGCCTCATGTGTCAACTGTAGAAAAAATACTTCGTTTTACCCACCCTCCTCCCCGCCCGTCCTCTCCCGTCCCGTCCCGTCCCGTCCCTTGCCCTCCCCTCGCCTCGCCTCCTCCCCTCGCTTCCCGTCCCTTGCCCTCCCCTCCCCCCCCCCCTCTCCTCCCCTCCCTGCCCGTCTCCTGCCCGTCTCCTGCCCTCTCCTCGCCTCCCCCGCCCCCGCCTCCCCCGCCCTCCCCTCCCCTCCCCTCCCTTGCCCGGTAGGAAGCGTCGGACGCGCGGCTCCTGCGTTCCGCCATCGTGAATATTTTGGAAGAGGCGTGTCTGCCGGGGGTTACGGAGGATCAGAAGCGCAAGCTCTTGTCCTTCGTGGTGAGCTTATTTTTTCAATTTATTTATTTATTTTCGCCTCGTCTGGACTTGGTTCGTGTGGTGCTGCTGTGGTAGCAGCGGGAGGCGGGGAGGGAGGGAAGGAAGAAAACAGGAAAAAGGGCGCGTTATGGGAGACGACAGTAAACAGGACTCATTGTAATCGCGAAAACCTTGATGTTGCTTTATTTTTATGGAGCACATTAGTAGTTCGATTGTCGTTGGTTAGAGGGGGGGGGGGGTCCTTGCGATGGGTACTTGAGTGAGTGCCTGGAAATGCTTTCAACTGTGGGGGCTCGTCTAGAGCAGGTAGGTCTATTCTGTTTGGTGTTGTTTGCGGGTGGGGGGAGAAAGGCAGCGTACTTCAGGGTGGGGTTGCAGTAAACCTTCTTTTGGGTTCGTGTTGGGACTTGCTTTCAACTGTGGCGACTCGTCTCAATCTATTCCTCGCGGTGTTGCTTGCGGGTGGGGAGGTGGGAGGGAGGGGGGGAAGGAAGGAAGGAAGAATGGAGGCATAGAGAGGGGGTGTACTCGATGGGAGAGATGTACTCGATCTCATGCATGGCTGTAGTCGTATGACCATAGACCCTCGCATCCCTACAATGCCGGGACGGAGCATGTCGGGCTTTCACCGACCAGGCAGACAATGCTTGCACCAAGCGCGAAGCGCCGTGAGGTATCTGGCGAGTCGCATGAAGGGTGAGCTGCATCCTACTAAGAACCGCTTGTGAGGCGGACTTGCATATGGATGACAGCTTCAATGAGTTAGTTTAATTTCCGGTGTGGCCACTTCCAGAGACAGCAATGGGAGTACTATGTAACTGCCTCTTGGGTGCCTTACCTTGAACACTACGTGATACGATCAATTCCCTTGTGCAGAGTAAATAAAGGTTATTTACTTCGCACAAATGATCTAACTAGACGACCAGCTGTGGGCGACCGCCGGAAAAAAAAAAAAAAAAAAAAAACGGTACCCTGGATGTCTAGCTCACCTAGTGAGCGGCATGTTTTACAGTGTCGTTGCCAACCGACGCCAACCCAACCCATATATACATTATATCTATATATGGGGGGGGAAGGGGGGGGGGGGGGGGGTCCAGTAATGAATAGGTGAGTGAGTGCCTGGAAAAGGTCTCCATTGTAGATGGAGGTGAGTGGTTGTAGCTATGCAAACATCCAAATCTGAGTGTTGTTACCGTGGGCGTGCCATTTGTTTAACCACAATGGTGTACGAGTATGTTGATGCCTCTGTCATACAGCGGCCGCATTATAGCAAGCGGGGGGGGGGCAGGGAGGGACGGACGGAAGGAAGGAAAGAAAGAAGAAAGGAAGGGAGCGACTTTTTTTCTGGACGGGTGGGAGCGCAGGGGGGGGGGGGGGGGGGGGGGGGGGGGGGGGGGGGGGGGGGGGGGGGGGGGGGGGGGGGGGGGGGGGGGGGGGGGGGGGGGGGGGGGGGGGGGGGGGGGTGGGGGGGGGGGGGGGACGCCCAGTGATGGATACTTGGCTGAGTGAGTGTTGCTCAAGGGTTTGCACTTGTGACGGGACGTTAGCGATCGGGGATGAATACAGCTGGCCTACTTCTCACCAAGAGAGGGAACATTCGGGCGGCGTTATATACATGCTATACCGGGAAGCAAACAGCGGTATCCCTGGCTTGTGTTTTGTAACACGGAGGCCATGATCCTAGCTACAAAGTGGCACGCGCGCGGCTTTTCTACGTCTGGGTGCATCCTTGTTTGGTGTCGCCCCCTTCAGCCCCTTGCCATGCTCCGGTTACGCTTTTGTGATATTTCATGCCGCGTTCGATCTGGCACTGCTGTCGACGCGCATTTTTTGTCTCGACCAGAACAGCTTGACAGGTTACTTGGCTCCTTCCAGACCGCGGCTACGGTGCCTTGCGCTTGAGTTCCCTTTCTTCCTCCAGTTCTCTTCCTCCCTCCCTCGCTCCCTCGCTCCCTCCCCCCCCCCCCCCCCCCCCCCCCCCCCCCCTATCCCCCTCCCCTACCTGCCTTCCTTCCATATTTACTTTTTTCCCATGTTTGTCGTCCACCTTGGTTCCATAGGTATTTGTGTTCTCATGTTTTGCTCTCCCTCTTCCTCCCTCCCTTCCGTATTCCCTTTTTTCTCACACTTTTTTGTTGTAGGTATTTTGTTTCCCATATGGTTTCCCTCCCCCCCTCCCCCATGTTGTATTCCGTCCTCTGTACTTCTTGTTTTCTTTTTTTAAATATTTCAGGTGATCGGAGCAGGACCGACAGGGATAGAATTCACGGGAGAGCTGACGGACCTGATCGGCAGCGATGTGCCCAGGCTGTTCCCCGAGCTGGTGGGGCTGATCAGCCTGACGGTCGTGTCTACGGGAAAGGTTCTGCCCATGTTCGAAAAGGTGTGATGCGTACCATATTGAGCGGTATGCACCCTACCCCCTGGGTGAATCCTAAGGTGGTCGTTTAGAAACTTACAGTAGGCCGATGACCACCCGGGTGGTATACTGTTGGGGGGGGGGGGGGGGGGGGGGGGGGGGGGGGGTGATACAAAATGGGATGTGGTGTACACTGCTGTCATATACGGTACCTTATTTTTCGTGTTCAATACCTTCCTTGTACCTGATATCTGGTGAATTCACTCTGCTTCGTTTTCTTTTTGGTTGTGCTTTTTCTTTTTTTTTTTTTTTTTTTTTTTTTTTTTTTTGCTCTGCTTCTGCTTTTCTTGGTGTTGATGTGCTCTCTTCCGCGGCGCTGCCTTTTTTTTGTTTTGTTTCTGCTCCGCTTTGTCGTGCTCTTCTTTTTTTTCGTGATGCTCTGCGTTGATCTTTGTCGGCGTTGCTGTGTGTCTTGATACCTTTTTTTTTTTTTTTTACTCGTTTTTTCCGCTTCGTTGTTTCTGTTTGGTTTTGTTTTTTTTTTTTTTCTTCAGGTTCTGCAGGACAGAGGGCAGAACCTCCTCCTTAATCAGGGCGTCGAAGTTCTCTTGGGGGAGGCCGCGGCGGAGGTCACCAGGGATGACGTAAGTCAACAAGGAAAAAATTACAATACAGAACATAACACAAACCTTGTACCAGTACATATACGCACAAGATACGTAGAGCACACGATCGCGGTGTCACACCACAAGAAGCTTCCAAGAAAGATATGAGGAGATGAGGAGATGCTTCGACGAAAGTCCTCGAATCTCGCAGCCGATCAATGCAATATTGTTTGAAAAAACTGAATAAAAGCGGCTCACCTTGTTCAGGGCGTCATGCATTCATTCGCACTCGTGCTTCCGCTTCCCACGGTGGTGCACCCCCGTAAAAAGCCTCGCCTCGCCCTGGAGTTGATGGTATCGCGCGGAGGCAGTCGCGTTTGATGGGTCCCGGTGGGCTGGTTCCGCGTGGCGGACCTCGTACGGCCGATGCGAGCCGAACAAAGTCTCTTCCTTTTACGTGTTGACAAGAAGATGCGGTTTTAGCCCGGCACCGCGGGCTTCTCGTACTAGAACGTCGCCAAGTCGGCCCTTTTTGGGGGACGGAAGAACATCCAGTCAAGTTGACCGGGAACGGGATACGAGACTCCGTCATCAAGGGCGGGTGGCCGCTTGCGATGCGAGGTCCTGACCGGTAGGATTCTTTTTCGTTCCTGTTGTATCACTGCATGCGTCTGTTCCGAGACCTGTCTTGCGATAGATACGTACGACCCTCTTGTTGTCCTTCGCGTATCGCCTACATCTACCGCCGACACGAGCAGAAAAAAATGGAGTGCGTGCGCGGCTTTTTTGTAGCGAATCTCCGTTCACATTCCGTATTTCCGACCATATCAACAGAGTGGTATTCGTTGATTTTTTCGAGAGACCCGAGTTAGTATATACATATATATATATATAAATGTATATATACGTATATATATATATGTATATGTGTGTAAAATGTAGGCCGCGATTGCGCGCTGGATGAAAAAGCTCCGAGATAACTCAAGCCGGATATCTCCGGGGGCAAAAAATAGTAAAAATGGTTCACGTGTCCCGCGTGCTTTTCACCAGCGCAGCAACAATAGTTGACGACAGTTACGAGAGCAGTGATACCGTACCAGCCCCATCGTACGTACGAGGGACGTTCCGACAGCAAAAATTGGATCAAACGTAACCTAGATTTATAGCCAGACCGGTATCTACAGAAATATCCAGGGCTGTTCGCGAGTCGGGTCAAACCCCGCGGGTATGGATGGGTCGGGTCGGGTCAGGTGAGGGTGACCCGACCCGACCCGACCCGACCCGGCCCGACCCGACCCGATCCGACCTTGAAAGTTTGGGAACCTCCTCACCCGACCCGATCCGATCCGATTCGATCCGATCCGACCCGACCCAATCCGACCCAATCCGACCCGTGAGATTTTTGAAGTAAAAAAAAAAACGAGCCGACTCGCGCGGGTCAGGCCGTGACCCGACTGGCGGGCTCCTAGCGAGAGCTACGCAGACGCGTGCTGCAGCAGTCGAGGTGCAAGCTACTATTACGGGGGACCGCAGTAAGTAGGACCAAATATTGTTGGTAAAAATAGGCAAATATATAGGTGTTTACCTATACCATAGGTCCTATTAACTATGGACCCCCGTAATAGCAACCGAATTTTTCTGCGGTTCCTCGCTTGAGCATGATGTTGGCCTATAGCCCCCATTGAGGGCTCTGACGGCGCTCCCGCTTTTCTGCGCACAAGTCACTCGGAGTCTGATATAGAGTGAAATATTTTTGTGCCTGTGCACTGCAGCGGTAAAAGGTTGAGGTTGGAATTGTCCCCTTGAGAACCGCTGTCCCGTTTTTCGGGCCAAATTGCTCGGAATTTTGAGTGGTTTGTCCCCGAAACGGGAATGGAGTTTCTAACAGGGATTAAGGGTACAAAGTGAAAGATGTGCGTCTGCGCACTGCAGCGGGGAAAGAAGTTGATTGACCCCAGGAGCTCCAGAATTCAGAAAACGACTCGACCAGAGGGTGCAGCTTCTCATCGTGTCACGGGTTTTGCGTGATAAACCCCGAGGGGGGGGGGGGGGGGGGGGGGGGGGGGGGGGGGGGGGGGGGGGGGGGGGTGTTCCCGCCCCCGCAAGCCTCAAATCTCCTTGTTTTTTTTAATCTTACGAGACGCGTACATCATGCGTTTCGTTCAGTATATTGTCGTTTTACTTTATGTGTAACATCGCTACTACTGTAAACTGTGCCACTGTTTTTGTTTGTTTGTTTGTTTGTTTGTTTGTTTCGGTTTTGGTTCGGTTTGTTTCTTTCCTGCCCCCTATTCGTGAGCCTATTGTGTGTGTGCGTCATACACTCATCTACTAGTAGGCTGTAAATACGGCCTCGAGCGAGCGTCGTGTCGTCGAATCGCTGTCCCAACCCGTCCTCGAACCAACGTCGCCACCTGTTCTATACTGTTCTATACCTGTTCTATACCTGTTCTATATTCCGTATCTCAGGTCATCCTCCGGAACGCACAGCACATCCCGTACGGCCTCTGCTTCTGGGCCGGGGGGACCGAGCCGCGGCCGCTGACCCGGAGGCTGATCGAGTCCATCGGGCCGGTGCAGACCGAGGCCCAGGGAAACAAGAGAGGTCAAGTTACCGTGGATGGGTGAGTGACTCACCCTAACGTGGGGTGGGGTGCGGGTTGGAGTTAGGGTTGGGTTTGGTTGGGTTGGAATTGGGGATGGGTTGGGTTAGGTTGGGTTTGATTTGGGTTGAGTTGGGCTGGGCTGGGCTGGGCTGGGCTAGGTTGCGTTGGGGTGGCGTACGAGTTGAGTTGGGGTTGGGACTGGGATTGGGGGGATGGGCGAGGTGGGGATACGTGGGGGAGTGGGTGAGGGGATGGGTCGGTGGGTGGGTGAGAGTGGGTGCGGGGATTGGGATGTGGGCGGTTGGTATGTCGGCGAATGGGTGGGTGGGTAGGTTTGGACGATGTTGGCAAGAGGGGAGAAGTAGCGGGGGAGTGGGTAGGGAGTCGGAAAGAGACAAGAGGCCCAGAGAGAGAGAGAGAGTTTCAACCTTGACGTTGCTGAGAACAAAAGTGCCTCACACTAAATCAAAGTAGGAAATCCCAAAATAATGGTTGCAGTTTTCGATGGGTTATATGCCCCTTTTGCGAAGGACGGCAGTCCCATTTGGGGGGACAGAGTACTATGACCTGACTGTTTTTTCCTCAAGACGGGGACTGCAGTTTCCAAAGGGTCAACAGGGAAGAGAGAGGCACACACACATCCGCAGCCTTGTTGTCATTATTGTTCAGTTAGTATCATGTTGTTGCGTTAGCCCTTCGATAACATCCAGGCGATAACTCCGTGCCTCGTACGTACTCGTAGCGTACTCGTAGCTTGTACGTGCGACAAATATGTATATATATATATATATATATTCTGCCAAAACAAGAGCAAACGAACAAGAAAATTACTGCCTGCGTAGTTTACGTTATGGGTGTTTGCAACTCCCAACGAGATATTCCCGCTGCTGTCAGGTATCTGCGCGTGCTTGGAACGAACGGGACGGTGCTGGCGCTGGGGGATGCGTCAAGCATCGAGGGAGTCAAGATGCCCACCACGGGTCAGGTGCGTGGGTAGGTGGTGAGGTAATTTTGTAGGACCAAATACCGTGTGGAGTAACAGACCGATGAGCTCGTACAGAGAGGGGCGCGATCGTGTATTCTCGGCGCTCATGGGTAGAGCAAGGGCGAGGGTGCTACAAAAGTCGAACAGGCAGCATATCTATCGGGAGAAAAACTCTCGATCGGCAGCAGGTATTTTCCGAAAACACCTTGACGCTTGCTGTTCGGTATGTTTGTGGGGCAACCTTCCCGCTCCGGACGTGTCGAGCGCTGAAGAGGGCTCACACCCCTGCGCGTGAGCGGCTCGGCTCTTGTGTACGGCACCGTTGCCCCTCGACAGATAAGTCGTGGAGGACCTCATACCAAGCAGTCGTTTCGTGCATTGAATCTGCTGTGAAGAGGCTCGGACGGGAAAAAGCTTGTTCGACACAGACGCGTCGACCGATAGTTTATTTTTTTTGTACGTAGGATGACCGGCAAGAGGCCGCGGTGCAGCACGCGGGGGTAACACGCCATCCCCGGACGAACTTCGAGACGTCCGGGGAAAGGCGTGTGCGCTTAGAGTCGTGCAGCGTGTGTATGTGTTACGGGGGACCATGGTTAATAGGACCGAATATTGTTGGTAAAAATTGGGAAATATATAGGGTTTTGTGTGTACCGTAGGTCCTGCTTACTACGGTCCCCGAAATAGTGTGTAGGACCAAAGACGATGCGATGGTGGACGGCGCTATCGCACCTTTGACGGCAATATTTTCTTCTTGACGGACGGCCTTGACGGTCCGCATTGGACGGACAAGCCCCCACTCTGTGGTTTGTCGCGCGGGGGAACACAGCAGCACTAACCAGGGGCAAGCATGATACGTGTACACACACAACCGGGGGGGGGGGGGGGGGTATCTGGTTGTTGGGGTCCGTCGTGGACTCTGATCGCATACCTTTTCAGGTAAAACCGCAGTTCCGTTCCGTTCTGGGAACAAACCAGTCAAAAATTCGAAGTGATTTGTCCCCTGACTGCGACTGAGGTGCCCAAGAGAGGTTGACACATGCCGGTTGTAACCAGCTTGTGTTCTAAAGAAGTCGACCTAGACCTCTGTGTGAGGCGTATGCTTGTGCTGACGAGTGCCCACCGAAAAGTCTGCGTGCTGTGTTTCCTTGGTCGAAACATTTGTGGCGAAACGATCACAGCAGTGTTTATCTTTGTCTCGAGTGTACGTGGAACACTAATTTCTCTTGCGTCCAGAGCAGCCCAGGCGCGGTGAGAGCAGCAGCTGCAGCAGTGGCGAGCACGCATACACTTTCGATTTCGCCAGCATGGGCTTGGATCCGGTCGCGCTGAGAGCCTGGCCGAAGCGGATCGAACGTGTCGTCCTATCGCATCCTTTAGTGTTTTAGCCTTTTAGCACCGTGCGTGACCCCATGCCATAGCCCTGTTAACTTGGCTACCTCCTCTGCCACGTACGTCAGGTGAAGCATGGGCGGTAGGACGTACTGGTAGAACGGAGTCGGTGATGATACAACAGATGGGTTTACTATTACGGGGGACCATAGTAAACAGGACCAAATATTGTTAGTAAAAATACCTAAATATATAGGTTTTTATGTATGTCATAGGTCCTGTTAACTATGGACCCCCGTAATAGAAAGGAACGGAACGCAGACAACGCGCTCGAACAAGTTAAAAAAAAAGGCATGGTATACGTCTATGCCTGTACATGAGTTGGGTCAAAGCGTGCGCGTATTTGGAGGGGAAATTTGAGAGAGCTCAGGATTTTTTTTTTGGGTGCAAGGTTCACAACCAAACACTCATCATTTTCGGCGATATCGATTTCGCTAAGGGTGGTGAGGCGGACGGCGGGGGAGGTTGAAAAGGGTGGTGAAACACGATGGGAAGGCCGTCATATCCGCTCGGGAATAGTATCAAGCTCCAGTGACGGCGAGGACGACTGACTTTTTTCTCCGGCGTCCCCCCCCCCCCCCCCCCCCCCCCCCCCCCCCCCCCCCCCCGATTAGCGGCGAAATACAGCCTTTTTCGATCAGGCCGATTTTTATTTTCGGCCGCATGGTGAAAATGGTGAGAGGGTAAAAACCAAAAGACAAAAAAAAACAAACTTCTGCAAGGAAAAAACGATTAAAAGAATATAGAGAAAAATAATCGGACACGGTTGTAGGAGGGGGGGCCTTGCGCCAACATACACGTACATGCTTCACCTAATTTATGGCACAGAGGAAGCACTATTGAATAATAATTTTTGGCGTTTTTTTTTGTTTTTGTTGTTCGACCTTGATGTTCAGGGTAACCCTTGTAGGACAAACTTCAGTCCCGTTTTGGGGGAAAGTCGTTCAAATTCCGAAGTTTTTTGCCCCACCAGAACGGGACAACTGCAGCCTTACACGGGATAAGCTCGCGATTCGATCACTCGTAAAACATTCCCCTCGGAATAAAAAAAGAAAGATCAAGGGAAAACCGAAACAGAAGAGAAGAGGAATCTATCGCGTGTGTGTTGTAGCCACCCTGCGTATAAACTGTGTACGTCCACAACCCCACCTTTGCTGCCCCTTTACCCGTCCGTATTGAGTTCGAGCGAATCAAGGCAGGCGATATATCATCGGGGGAGCACGGCAGTAATCGGAACCAAATATGGTTGTCTAGACGTAATACGGGGGATACATGGTTTCTGATTACTATGGTTACACAACATGCTTGGTTCTGATTGCTGCGGTTACACACCATGCTTGGTCTGATTAACGTATTTGGTGTTGATTACTATGGTTACACAACATGCTTGGTTCTGATTGCTGCGGTTACACACCATGCTTGGTCTGATTAACGTATTTGGTGTTGATTACTATGGTTGAACACACCATGTGTTGGTTTAGATTGCTATGGCTACACACCATATTTGGTTCTGATTGCTATGGTTACACACATCATGCTGGGTTCTGATTGCGATGGTTTCACACCATATTTGGTTCAGATTGCTACGGTTACACACCATATATGGTTCTGATTGGTATAGTTACACACCATATTTGGTTCAGATTGCCTCGGTTACACAACCATAGTTGGTTCTGATTGCTACGGTTACACGCCATATTTGGTTATGGTTGCTATGGTTACACACCATACTTGGTTCTGATTGCTACGGTTACTCACCATACTTGGCTCTGATTGCTATGGTTGCTCACCATAGTTGGTTTAGATTGCTACGGTTACGCAACCATAGTTGGTTCTGATTGCTACGGTTACGCACCATATTCGGTTCTGATTAAATTACTACGATTAAACACCATGTCTGGTTCTGATTACTGCGTGCGGTTGTCACGGCACCATTGCTGCAGCAGTAATCAAAACCAACTATTTGTGTGGTGTCTGAACATAGTAGGGAGATACAAGCTTTTTTCGGGTCCATTGAGGCTTCTGATTTACTACGCCCCCCCGTGCTACAGTAATAGTAGCGTTGCATCCTGGAGGGGTCGCGGGGAGTTAGAGACTACAAGTAGACCAGGAAGGAACGTACCTATCCTCGCGTCGAGCTTCGAAGGCACCTATCACCCCCGGGTAGCATGCCTGTCCCATGGTGTGGAAAACTGATGACGTCCAATCTCGACGTCGGGAAGGGGGGGGCGGCATGCGGGCTTTCGACAGCGGTGCTTGGCAGCTGCGTCCGTTGGCGTTTTCATACAGCAGTAATCAGAACCAAAAATCGCGTGTAAACATATGGGGGATACGTGTTTCTGTTTTGGGGTCCACCGTGGGTTCTTGTCGCTATCCCCCCGGTACTATGAATACTAGCATACCTCACATGGCCGCCTAAAATCTCGAATGCAGCGGTAGGACAACGCCGTTGAACGCGACCCCCGCCCTTCGGGTGCGTCAAAACAATGGTTTGAAAAGGTTTCGTGTTGTCACAACCATTCTACCAGTACGACTCCTTGCATCCAACCATTGTAACTCGGACACCAACGTTCATCATAACCCCCCTCACGCAGTGGTCGTCGCCGTTAATCGTCGTCATTATCCCGCGAGGGTTCATGGGGCATATATATGTCTTACTTTTGAGGTGGGGGAAGCAGCAGATTTACGCGCGCGCCGTCCTCTTGTCTACCGAAAAACTCCGTTTTTTTTTATGCCTTTTTTTTTTTTTTTTTCGCCAATCGCGACAGGCCGAACAGATCTACAAAGCAAGCAATATATAAACCAGGTGTGATTTATGTACGCCCCCGTCAGCGCACACAGTATCTGACGGCAGCGGTTACAAAACATCCACCACTGTTGCAGCGCGAGTTCCTAGGAAGAGCTACTCTTTTCTTCGTATTGTTCTCTCCCTGCCTAAACACGCCTCATCGTAACACTTGAAACCCTTGAACAACGCGAATTGACGGCAGTTTTACACAGTATTCGCCAACAGCGCAAGCCCCTATTAATAGCGCGGGGGAACCTTTACGGTCATGGAACATTATTAATAGTTGGCATTTATGACCCGTCGTGAGAGACAGATCTCCGTGGGGAGGTGCGTTCGAACACACGGCGACGGCCGGGCGAGAACCCGTGACCCATATGAATGAGTAACCCCCCCGTATCAATAGTCTTCCCCGAATCCACCATCCGATTATCCCATTCCCGATTTCAATTCCCCCACGTAATGTATCAATATTCCCCCCTGCTGTCAACAGGTGGCTGCTCAGGAAGGGGCTTATCTGGCCCGCCTGCTCAATCGGGGATACAACACATCCGTAGAAGTCGCGCCGCAGGTCAGTCAGTCAGACCGTCAGTCGGTCAGGCAGTCAGTCAGTCAGTCAGTCAGTCAGTCGGTCAGTCAGTCGAGCTCTCTCCCTTTTTTATGACGACTGCCCTTTGATAAAAAAAAAATCACCTCCTCTTTCGACAGATCGTCGATTTGTCCATCTGCTTGATTCTCCTGGGTCCTTACCGAGGGAAGTACTGTAGGTATGTTCCTGTTTCTGCTGTATGATCACCGTTAGCTCATGTTGCGGGATGGGAGAAAAGAGAAGCCGCACAGTACGTATATACAGGTCGGTCTAGGTGGAGAGGTCCCCTCAGCCGGGTGCCGGGGCCAAACTCCCCTATATATGTACCGCCCCTAAACCGGGATTCTGACCACAGGTTCGATTACTTCTTTCGAGAAAGAGAGTGTTCCTCGCTATACGTAGCTCGCAAGTAGTATACTTGGACGGGTGTGTGAGTCGGTAGCCAGTTGTTCGGAGTGATTTAGATCGAAATCGTATGATCTGAGGGACGGTGATTTTTTTTTTTTTGCCGGCAAAACTTCGGCTCGACATCGGTTAAAAGAAAAAAAACACCGTTCCGATTTTTCAGGACTCTTGAGTTTGTATAGATGGGGATTTTACTCACGAATTTATCGTAAAACAAGGATTCAAAACAAGAATTTACTCATTGACTCGCCGGATTCGCCGACACATCGGATATCGTCTGCGCCCCGAAAACTGGTGTTTTTTTAAATATCGGTATTCACAGCCGATTCACAGCTCTCGAATTTGCTGCGATCGCTCCCGGATTCCTTTTTTTCCCTTGAAAATACCGGGCTGAGATTATTGTGGGGCTATTTCGCTTGAGAGGGGTGGTATTCAAGTTTTTTTTTTGTTATTTTTCCCGTTTAGAGCTCGGCTCTTCCTTCTCAATTTGTTTGGGGGAGGGGTTTCTCGCCTTGCCTTCCCGTTTCGTTTGGAGTTATAGGTGTTTGTGTTTGTTAGTTTTTTTCTTCGTATGCTCAGTCTGTTCGCTTCGCTTCGCTTGTTCGCCTAGTCTGTTAATATTAATCGTTCAGTCGCTGATTTGTTTGCACGTTAAGTCGCTCCTTCGCTTATACTTGGAATCATTTGTTTCGCTTTTTTGTCTCGTGTTTTCCTTTTGCATTGGCATCTGCATCAATTCCGTAACAACCCGGCGAAAGTAGATGACGGGGTACGGAGACGGGGTCAACGGAGTGACGGAGAGAGCGGTCGACTTCCTCAGGCTCAGGGGGCGACTGGAGGCGTCACCCTTCCACTTCATCAACCTGGGAGTGCTCGCCTACATTGGCATGGGGCAGGCAAGCAAAGCTTTTATTGTTTCGCCTCCGCCAAACTAAAATCCTCCCCCGCGCTTGGTGCAAGCAATGTCTGCCTGGTCGGTGAAAACCCGACGTGCTCCGTCCCGGCATTGTAGGGATGCGAGGGTCTATGGTCATATGACTACGGCCATGCACGATAATGAGTACACCCCCCACCCCTCCTTCCCCTCCCCGATGCGCCCACCAAACCAACCCGCCAACCAACACCAACCACCCCCCCGCCGCCGATGCCGCCGCCGCTTCCACCCCACCCCTCCGCTGCCCCGCTCTCCCGCTGACGTTCTTGTATTTTGTGATCTCGTCTCGCCCGGTTTGTGCGGTCCACCTTCAATTTTGAACTTGAAACTTGAATTTGAACGAACGTTCGCCACTTTGAACTTTTCAGGCGGTGGCGGAGGTTCGTGCGGGAGACAACACGCCTTTGCTGGATGCCGCCGGCTCCGCGGGGTTCTTCCTGTGGCGCTCCACATACGTCGTCAAGCAGGCAAGCGGCGCAAGTGATCAGATTAGTTTTTTCTTCTTCTGTGTATGTTTTTAGAGCGACGCTGGCACATAAACATGTGCTTCGAAGTAGCCAATTTTCACGATCGCCCACGTAAAGTTGAGCGGAGAATCTGCTCCGTCCGACCGCAACTCTCAGTGTCTGTGTTTTTTCTCTATGCCCCCCCCCCCCCCCCCCGCCTCTATATATGGGTTGGGTTGGCGTCGGTTGGCAACGACACTGTAAAACATGCCGCTCACTACGTGAGCTAGACATCCAGGGTACCGTTTTTTTTTTTTTTTTGTTTTTTTTTGTTTTTGTGGCGGTCGCCCACAGCTGGTCGTCTAGTTAGATCGTTTGTGCGAAGTAAAGAACCTTTACTCTGCACAAGGGAATTGGTCGTATCGCGTAGTGTTAAAGGTACGGCACCCAAGAGGCAGTTACATAGTACTCCCATTGCTGTCTCTGGAAGTGGCCACACCGGAAATTAAACTAACTCATTGCAGCTGTCATCCATATGCAAGTCCGCCTCACAAGCGGTTCTTAGTAGGATGCAGCTCACCCTTCGTGCGACTCGCCGGACACCTCACGGCGCTTCGCGCTTGGTGCAAGCAATGTTTGCCTGGTCGGTGAAAACCCGACATGCTCCGTCCCGGCATTGTAGGGATGCGAGGGTCTATGGTCATACGACTACGGCCATGCATGAGATCGAGTACATCTCTCCTATCGAGTACACCCCCAGCACCCCAGATGTTGCGCCTCCGCCCTCCCCTCCGTCCCCACTGCCACCCCGGCCTCCTACCCCCACCTCCATGCCCACCCGGCCATGCATGCTATCGAGTACCCCATCCCCACCACTCCATCCCCTGCCCCATCCTCCCCCCCCCCGCCCGCCTCCGATTTCAACCCCCCCCCCCACCCAAATAACTATATTATATACCTGGTATATATATATATGTAGGTTGGGTTGGTGTCGGTTGGCGACGACGCTGTAAAACACGGCTCTCACTGCGTGAGCTAGGCAGCCAGGGTACCGTTTTTTTTTGTGGTTACCACGGCTGGAGATCAAGTTTAGATCATTTTTGTGCGGGGAGAACCTTTACTCCGCACAAGGGGGATGATCGTACGACGTAGTGGGTATATGGTGAGGCATCCATGAGCCGGTTACATAGTAAACCCATTGCTGTGTCTGGAAGTGGCCACACCAGAAATTAAATCAATTCATTGATGCTGTCATCCATATGCAAGAAAATCCGCCTCTAAAGCGGTTCTTAGTAGGATGCAGCTCACCCTTCATGCGACTGGCCCAACACCTCACGGCGCTTCGCGCTTGGTGCAAGCAATGTCTGCCTGGTCGGTGAAAACCCGACGTGCTCCATCCCGACATTTGTAGGGATGCGAGGGCCTATGGTCATACGACTACGGCCATGCATGATAATGAGTACACCCCCCCCCCCCCCCCCCCCCCCCCCCCCCCCCCCCCCCCCCCCCCCCCCCCCCCCCCCCCCCCCCCCCCCCCCCCCCCCCCCCCCCAAATGCCCACCCCGTTTTCCCCCCCCCCACCTCACGCACGTTCCCCACACCCATCCCAAATCCTTACCCTGACCTGACGAATCACCTCGGATCGTCTTGATGATGATGATGACTGATGATGACAGGTTAGCCCCCGCAACCGCATCAATGTGGCGGTCGACTGGCTCAAGGTCAGGTTCTTCGGCCGAGACATCACACGACTCTAGCCCCTGTGGCCTGAACAGTTGGGACAGGATGGACACTGAAATGGAAAATAGATATTAGATTCGAGTGGGAAATGAAAATGGGATTGGGGGTATGTGGCGTGGGAGGGAGTGGATGCTGGAATGGAAGTTTATATTGCGAACTGGAACGGGATGGAAATATAGAAGAACCCGCTGATTCGTCAAAGCGCGATGCGCCTGCAAAGCGATGTAAGTCGAATGGTAAGATCACATATGTTTAAATGCATGGGAATGGGATGAAATGGGATGGAAGGGAGAATGAAGTGGGTGGCGGAATGGGCGGTGGTGTGAGATGGATAATGGAGTGCAACTGGCGTGGGATTGGAGTGGAAAACGCTGGTTGGATAGAGAAAAGCAATCTCGTCGGTAGTGGAATTGGAATTAGAAGTGGAATTGAAACACAATTGAATTGGGTTGGGATTGGAATGGAACTAGAATGGCCAATCGGTTAGAGAAAGAATCGCCTGATGGTTACTGGAATTCCCCGGCGCAGGCAGACTGGGTTTTTTGTTGAGAGTTTGGATTGCGTGCTGGTGTCTTGTGTGCTCGGCGCGGGCGGCAAATACGTCTTCGTTGAAGGCGGACGAATCGGTTTTGTGTGTCCTGTGCTCGTAGGCGATAGGAGATGGGTGCCTTGCGGTGGGGGCGAGGATGTGTCGGTCAGCAAGCAGCCCGCCGAATCAGCTTCGAAAAATGGTGCTGATGCTGTTGGTGCTGCTGCTGCTGCTCCAGATTCTGCTGCTGCTGTCGATGGACTTGGTATTGTTCCCGCTGGTGCCCCTAATGTTGTCTTTGCAGGCACTCTTCGTATTGCTGATGCTATCGATGTTGCTTCTGCTGTTGTTGCTGATGCTCTTGGTACTACTTCTGCTACTGCTGCTGCTGCTGCTGAAGTCGCTTGGGTTGCGCGAACCACGGCTGTTACCGCTGAGCCGTGCTGTACGAAGCAGTGCGATGCTGTTGGTAAATGGATCGCCTCTATGGATGCAGGGACTCCGGGCCGTTCGCGCATGGCGGCAACAGCAACAACAGCAGCAGAGTTGTTGCTTGCTGGTGGAGTTGTTGCCGGATATATTCGCGGCGCAAAAGTCGGGCCCGGCATGTAGAACAATGAACAAAAAGCGTCACAAAACGTCGAGGCTGGCAATGAAGAATGAGGAACTATCTATTGTCGATTGTATTTGCTGTTCGTTTCCCGTGTAACATTATTGTGGGTGAGGCGGTTTTTGGTGTAGGTTTGTGGGTCCTAGCGGGACTCGAGCCTAATCCAATCGAGTCTTGTGGGTGTTCGTTTCCCCCGTTTCATATTTCAACATGTGGGACAGGATCAGAACCAGACGGGGGTGTAAGTGTACAGGTAGATAGGGCCGATCCGTGGATCCTGCCAGAGCCCGCGAGGACGCCAAAACGAAGCTGCCCGGACAGATTCGGTCCCCCGACGAGGCTCGCGCTTTTGTTGGGTGACAAAGCGAGGAAGATTTTGTTTTTTGTTGAGCTTGGTACATTTTGGTTTTGCTGTACACCAGGTACCGGTACCAGATACATATGGACGCGAGATGCGTGTACTTGCTTTGTTCATGTGTTTTGCGGCAGGGAAGGCCTACGGTAGTGCTACTTCATTTTGCGCATATGAGCTGCTTGAACCTTTTTTTCAGGACGGCGGGGAGCGGTAGTTTTTGTAGTGTGGTATGCGTGGTACTAAGTAAGTTGTCTGGAACCATCACACGGCCGTCGAAGGTGAGGATAGCGGTGTGATGGAGTCGACAGCAACCTCAAGACGATGCCCCACATTAGCGCTTGGAGGGAGTGTGGTGTTGTCCCGTGGCCCATGTCGGTTGAGAAGGCAAGGACTGCGCGTTGCTCAATAAGCGCATGCGCCCGCCCGCCCGCCTTGTGAATTTGCTTCGCCTGAGACCGTTGTCCAAACATTAAGATAGTTTGGCAGTTTGTTTTTGCGTGAGAACGTGTGGAGAAATCTATATGCACAAATGCATCTATACGGTATTGGCTGTCAATCAACCTGTCTTGTGACTCGAACAATGATGGCTAGACAACAGTGACTCTGTAGTACCTGGTATTTCTATGACTGGCCCAAGTGTTTGTTGCGCGTCTTCCCACTACTTCCCTGAATGAGACCTTGATCTATGACCGATGCCTGTGGCACGCCCCTCGCCTGCCCCGTGACCTGACGCTTCGCCGACATTTATGCCACCCGCATGGGCATAGGCGGAGGGTTGGGAGATGCGTTCAATGTAACACAGAGCCACAGCAGTTGTCTTGCCCGATATTAATCACTGGTGATTGTAGGAGTAGCTGTAACTGTCATTTGACGAGAACATGCACCGATAACCATCGGAGGGAGAGAGGGAGAGGAGGGTCGGTCTCGAATCGCAAGAGACAGCTGGGAATGGGCCCTCAGCGATCTGTTTATTGATCGTCGATGCTGCTATCCGTTCGACGTGCACATGGCGCAAAAATTGTGTCGTGATCGTTTTGGGTGAGTACTTGTCTTGTGTTACATTTCGAATAGGCCGATATTACTATTACGGGGGTCCATAGTTAATAGGACCTATGGTATACATAAAAACCTATATATTTACCTATTTTTGCTAACAATATTTGGTCCTATTTACTATGGTCCACCGTAATAGTCATGGCTACAGGCTTCGCCGTGCGATCCCTAGTCCTTCATTCGTTCCTTATTTTCTTTCGCTGTAGACTTCGTCGCTGTGTTTCCGCAATTATTCTCTGACCGTACTCGTGGTGTTATATGTCGGTGTATAGGTTCAAAAACGCCTCTTGAAGCTATATCCCCCGGAACACAATTGTGCAAGCCCGATCAGTCATACGTCTGACTGGTGCAGCATCATTCCGGATCAGCGCAACAGCTGTCCTTGCCAATCCTGCCCGATCGACATCAATCTTCCCTATAGAAAACCAAACGCAACACGTATTTGCGATACATTCGCATGAAATGAATAGTTTTTTCTACATGTCAGTTGGTTAATAGACGAGCAAATTGCTGGCCGTACTATCTCCATCGAAGGGACGTGTTGGAAAGACGTACCCAGCTGACTCAGTGTAAATGGTCGGTAGTACCAAGTGCTGTCCCGGCGTTATACAAAAGCACTTGAGATACACGTCGACGGCGTGAGTTGTATCGTAGCGTGTACCAGGTACCAGGTATATCTGTTTGGCGTTAAATATCGGATAAACGCCGAATCTGAGCTTCAAATATCTCTGTACGATCCCCGATCACCCCTCTCTCTTCTATGTTCTCACCGTGCCAGGTATCTGAAGCAGGATCATTCCGGATCAGCCTAGCACCTATCCGCACCAATTTTCCCGGATCAAATCTCAACCGAATTCCACGGATTTTGTGACAACCTAGTTCAAGAGATCGTATTGATAGTACTGTAAGTTAGTCGACGGACGACCAAGTTGCGAGACATACTGCTTCCATCGAGGGGGGGGGTGTCAGAAACGGATAGCGGTATCCAGTGACCTATTTGTTGGTGGTCAATACAGTAGTAGTGGTCACCTCCAAGTTGCTTACACGTGGCGTACAGATTAAGCGGCCTAAATCGTATCGAACTCTTGTGTGTACTTGTATTCGGTGTTGCATTTGTTCAGGTGGACCGCGAAGTTGAGCTTCGGATATATCCGTACGGTTCCCGGTCGTCACGACATCTACTATCCCACCGTGTAAGTACTCGTGTGGTGTTTGTACCTTTCGTCTGTTGGACCGAAAACGGCTCTTGAGAGAGCGATCTACTGGTATCATGTATCACATATTTGTGCAAGCCTGACCGGTCATACAGCAAGCGCGATCGAAGTATCACATCAGACAGCTTACAACACTGAGTTTCGAGGAATGCATCGATCTTCACCCACTTGAGTTTGTTTTTTTTCGTTTTTTGGTTTTTGTTTTTTGCTGCAATATTACCGTAGTATTCTGTCTCTCCACCGTGGCTCATTTAATGTACGTATTGGATTGGATGAGGCCTCCTGCGCCGGCCTGTGGTCCCGCCCACACTTCGTTGCGCCTCTTTTAGATTGATTGCATACGTAGTTGACAGCTGGTCCTGGGTAGAGTTGTCTCACCCAAACTTCTATAGCATGAACTCAGTCCTTACCCGTGCTGATTGATACGTCATAATTCTGGATCAGCCTACTGTAACACTGTACAGTAGTAACAGATATCCGCGCTAAGTCTACCCCATCGATATCAATCGGGCGCACATAACGGAAGTCAACAGCAAGTGAACGTCGACATGTGTTCGATCATTGTTGGCCGACATTCGACAAGAGAAGAGACACAGACACACCAATGTTGAGCGCTTCAAGGGTGGGTACACAGTTTCAGTATGGTATAATACAGTCCTGCGTTGAACACATACTACCTTGTAGTAAATAAGACAACAATGGAGGCGTTCACTGCTCCTAAGAAGGTAGGTGGGTAATACAGGATCGTGCACAGCAGTGTAAATCATGCATAGACACTCCACAAGTTTACTGTGGCCCTCTGGCTCGAAAAGTATGGGAGTGTGTGTCTTATCCGTCTGGCTGGTGATCCTCCTGACTTCTCGTCTGCCCGTCCGTCTAAAACAAACACCACAATACTTTCTACAATGTGTAACCAAGTGATACTATACTACAACCACATGAACGCTCCAACCATATCAGTAGAGTTTGTTGTAGTGGTGGTGATAGTGGTGGATGTGGTAGATATAGTAGTGCTGTAGTACTGCTGTAGTAGCGTTAGACCCCGAAGCTACTTCCACACGTCTAGCGAGCGCGGGGGGGGGGGGGGCGAAAATCACCAATGAACGAGAGCAGCCATCGCCACATACCCAGCGAGGGCGGGGGCGGGGGCGAAGAATACACCCTCGAAACGGCCGAACACAAGTGACGGCCACATTCTCAGCGACAGGTGGGAAGCGACGGCGCCAGGGCGAATTATGTATGGTAGGAAAAATCGCAACACTTAAAGTGCGTACAATCTTGTGCCTCGGTATGAGCGGCCTATAACTAAGCACCCCTCCACCCCCCCCCCCCCCCCGGCGATCGATGATCGGGGGGGAGGGCTCATCAAGACCAAAATACAAACTATTAATAGCAGGGGAGATAGAGTCCGCCTAGAACGGCACCAGCCCACCAAACGAACGATGGTAGGAACGAGCGAGGGCACTGCGCATGTGGCAGGCCCTGATGTGGTACGTAGCCCCGCCTGTCTCATGAAACAAGGAGTATGCCAAACAAAGGAGGTTTGCAGCCATCTATAGCGAATAATAGTGGCGTGTGGGCGAAAATAACGAAGGAGTGAACTTGACAGAATGAGGTGGGATAAGATAGTCGATGCGGTACGGGAGGAAATAAGAAGAGACTCAGAGGCGATGCTGTCCGTGGAGAAGCTTAGAGGGCACAAGACAGAAACAAACTGGATCGTAGGAATAAGGACAATGCTGGCATTAGAAAAATAGGTGGAAGGGTAAGAGGATTTTTAGATGCACGGGAGGGCAAGAGAAGAGATTGGAATAAAAGCCGCATTTACACGGCCCAATCGGCTACGCGAAAACGCTGAAGCGGTTTTTTCGTGTAGGGGACCTGGGCCTACCGAAAAGAAGAAGGAGATAAGTACGTAGCCCAGACGTTGGGAGGAAGGGGAAGAAGATTCACAGATGCGCTCTTGTGGCAAGCAAAAGAGAGTAGAAGTCGCACTGTGGGAGAATATGAAATGCACAAGGAGGAACGGGATGCGTTACAGGAGGAGATACGGAAAGTAGACGAATGTGATGTAGAGAAGGTTTGTACACAACTTTAGACAACAGCGAGAAAACAACCGCTATCCTAGCAGATAGATGGTGACCATAAAAGGCAAAACAGAAAGAGGATTAGGTACGTAGACAATACGTTTTTTGTAACACATGGAAAACCCTCAATGAGCGCCCCAAGTGTTGGAGGTGTCTCTGTTAGGAGTATGAACGGTACTCCGTCTCGAAAGGGGTGCGTGATCAATGGTTAAATAACGGAGGGAAGCAACAGATGAGTACATGCCCCCCCCCAGCATTCACGGGGGGGGGAGGGGGGGGTGCTCAATACTGCATGTTCTGCCGTCGAACCTAAATGATAAGAGGTAGATTTTGGGGTATAGTTTACACACAGGTATCTTCTTCCATGTGTGTCCCTATGCACTTGTACTAGTAACAGCAGCAGTAGCAGTAGTAGTAGCAGCAGTATTGGTAGTAGTATTAACAGTAGAAGTGGTAAGAATACTATCACTGCGTTGTTTGCCATCCGACAAATGTGCAGCATGGGCTTCAACCTCGATCACTCTCAGCCCAGAGAAAAAGACCAAGGGAAAACCAAAACAAAGAACAAACATATTGGCCTACAGTAAACTCAATTGGACTGCAATAGCCTTTTAGACTACAGTAACTTCAACGTTGGTCACTCACAAACTTCCCCGGAAGATGGCAAAGCAGGGAAAAACAAACAAAAAAAAGCCTGCACGAAGTCTGGCTCCCATATGTATCTAGTTCTTCAATGAGTTGCTATCCTTGCGTCTTCCTCTACTGTATTGATGGGAGGCGTCCCAATAGAGGTTCACGCCAAATTTTCTGAGGCTCCTCACTTGACCTTAAGGAGCTCCATATACCTCACCCGCAAAACGACCTCAGCAAAAAAAACAATATGCTTCCCGAAGAATAAACACATGACCCAAGTATGCAAAAACGCCATTTTTTCTAAACAAGATTGGTATTCCGACGATTTTGGGTTAAGGGCCCCCGCCATTCACAGACACAGTTGGGCGGAAATGTGCTACCTCTATCTTAGAACGCGTCAAAATAGGCAGATCCCGCGTTGTGACCCCAAGCGTACAGTAACTGTTGTGGGTTCCTACACGTACGTACATACGAAGTCTCATCCAACGAAATCGAAAGGTCTGAACAAGGAGGTGGCGCTTGGCAGTTGCCTCGCCCTAAAGCCTTGCATAGTAGTCTCCTCTACACGAATACTACAGCCTTTTTCCAAGGGATACGCCATCCTTTTCCCCATGTTCCTATTTCTT
Source organism: Macrocystis pyrifera (assembly GCA_031763025.1). Classification (NCBI taxonomy): domain Eukaryota; class Phaeophyceae; order Laminariales; family Laminariaceae; genus Macrocystis; species Macrocystis pyrifera. The sequence continues at coordinate 10,626,847 of JASSKH010000001.1, forward strand.
GGTACCTCTACTCTCCTCGTGTCATTCCGCTGACAGGCGTGGCGGAGTCCAGCGGCGAATCATCAGTGTGGGATTTGCTCGTTTCAAGATCCATGAATTTGTTTCGATTTTGCTTACGTAGCATCGTGACTGGACTGTATACCCCCCCCCCCCCTCCCCCCCCGGCCCGCTCGTGCGCAGGGTATGCAACAATATATTTGTTTGCCTGGGTTTTTCATTTGTTTGATAAGTTGGACAAATGTTTGAAAAATTATGTGTGTTCACTCGGTCATGTTCGGACACCCCCCCTCCCCCCGCCCCGTCATGCAGTTATTGGTTAATACTGATATTGATGTTACTGCGTAAAAGTATGGTCATGTACGTAGGGAGGAGCTATTAGGTTTTATTACTGTCCGTGCGCGTACCTATGTATTGTTGGTTAAATACTGCAATGAATGGGTATTTTCGGTGGTTTTGGTTTAGAAAGAAGACATACTAGTAGCTGTGGTAAAATCTATCCCGCCGAGAGATGCGGGTGGTATGTTTGGATTCGATTGAGTTTTTGGAACTTGAGGGGCGATGTGTACACAGCCGCGGAGGCGGTTGTGCGTGTGTAGTAGGTGTTGATCTGATTACCGTTTGAATACCGCGGACAGAGGTCCGTAGATACGGCACTTGAGCGTTGGGGAGATTGTTGAAGCTTACGCTATAGTATAGTACGGTTTAGCAATTTGCATTGAATTTTAGTTTCTGTATTCTGGAAGAGTCTCAAATTGGCGTTTTCTAAGCAGGGAGGCAGCCGTTTTATGGCTTTAGGAACTTCTGTGTTTGAATTGATAGCACTACTACCTGCAGTGCCACGACAAGAGCACATATTATGTGTTGGATGATTGTAGACCTGCAGTAGTAGTATACGGCATTGACACTAAGATCATGACAGTGCGCCGCGAATGGGGAGGCTGTGTGTAGGGCATAGCAGCGTCTATTGCTCATAGTCGCGGAAATGTTTGGTGCATTTGGATTGACTTATTGGCGTGGTTCCTGTAGCTGCAATTCATCTAGAGAAGTCTCGGAGATATTTATGTCTGCTCCAGACGGGATTTGTTTTATTCGTGAACGACTTCTGAGTGTCCGCGAACGCGATGCGAGGCGCCCTATTACCTCGCACTTGATTATCTCACTAGATTTTATCATATTTTTCTTCCTAGCTTTCTTATTCATCATGGACTCCGGCATGAACAGCTTTAAATGATACTTGACAACGCCACCTCTTATTTTGCTCCCGCCGCGCCTCATGGCAAGGTCGAACGGTGCACTACACCCGGAGCACAAGTTGTACCCTTGATCAGGAGAGGGCTGGGTAGTGATGTTTAGGCTTTACTAATGCAATAGCTCGGGGAATTTCGGTACACTGTCATAATCCAGAGAACCCGCCTGAGAGGTTTGGTGGTTATTTTTTTTTGCCCTGACAGGTATACCTATACCTGTGGCCCGTGGTAACGGGTCCCTCCCTGGTGCCGGTATGGTATGCGCCAAGCCAACAACACAACAATACCGGCACCATAGCGCCAACCGGCACCAATTACTCCGCGCACTGCCGCACTGGTCATTAAGCCCATACATGTGTGCCAAGCGATTACACCCGGGCACTATATAGCAGGCAACCGGTACTACACACTATAAAGAGAGACCACGACTCACTACTACTGCTGTGTACCACTTGTGGATTCCTTGAATCTTTCGTGGCCATGGATGCGCTATTACGCGGGTGGGGGGGGGGCATAGTAAACAGGACCAAACAGTGTCAGTAATAACAGGTAAATACGTAGGTTTTCGTGTGTACCGTAGGTCCTATTTACTATGGTCCCCCGCAATGGATTGTGGCTAAACGACCAAGTGCAAGTTGAGGGGTCTACAACGACCGCGCGAACGGACAACCAATCCAACAACAAACTCGCAACAGACGAAGAAAAACGAAAACAACGGGAACATAGCACAAGCCTTCGGGGCGCTATCATAACGGTGGCAGACTTTCAACAGACATCATCGTGCTTCATATTCATCCGCTGGCGAATTAGAATGAACGATCAAACGAACCACAGAGACTCTAGCAGCAACAGATTTTCAACTACTACTACTATTACTGCTACTACTACTACTTTACTACTACTACTGTAGTTGTGTCGCAAGCAAGAAACCGCGATCGCACTGGACGCTGAACCTGAACCGACACAACAATAAGTTGAACAAGCCGCCACGTCGCCACAGCAAGAAGAGAGAGGAGAGCGGGCCGCGTGCAGTGTTTGTTGTCGGAGATGTATCGCGGTCGGACGGGTGTGGATGCATGTATATATCTGCAAGGGAAATGCGTGTTGCAGAGATTTCGAAAGAGAAGTCGCAAAACAAGAGGCGCCGGGTGTACTCTGTACATTATCGATTACATATCGGCTTGAATAAATTGAACGCCACCTTCACACCTGCAGTACCTCTGGTGGTAACTACAGCGAAAAAAATGCAGCACGTACGTGGTAGCACACATCAAGAACACATCAGTCACAGATATAATCCCGGTTAGGGGTTTGAGGTCTTGTACGTCGTTCACGTGCACTACTATTATTGCTATTTACTATTAATACCACCGGGTGTGGTTAATTTACCAAGCAGTTGCATGTAAACGCGCAGTAATTGCATGCACACAAGCCTGAGGCTTTTGCACGCAACAGCCAACACTCCGTAACCAAATCATAATGCTCACCAGGCAAGAGTATGAAATATGATTGGGTGTTTGTTACCAGGTACCATGATATCAGTTTTACTTAAACAACAAACACCAAGTACACACCAAGTACACAGTGTGGTTCACTCGTAGTTGTAAACGCAGCAGTCGCAAAAACAAAAAGTATCAGCTTTGGCAATTGCATGAATTTCATATTGTTAACAGTGACATTATTGTATGAATAGTGTACTAACGAAAGCAACAAAGTAGCAGCATCAAGGCAGCATCTATCTGTAAAGTTTTGAACAGTACAATACGAGTACGTCAGTGTATATTGCTGGATACATAAATGTACTCGTAGAATGGGGTTTTTTTAGAACAACCAACAGCACACAACAGGATGAATAGTACAGCGATACTGACTGACTGCTGATGCTGTTCATCTATTATTATTATATGTAGTGGGATATAAACAAAAGATCTGTTGTGGACCCTAGCTTCCAAACAGAGAATTGCAGTCATATATAGCTGTTGTTGTTGCTGTGTGTTTTTGGACGGGCCGCACCACAACACATTGATTGTTAGAGCGCTAATTTCACGGAGGGCGAGCGTATAAGTCACGTACAACCTACGGGCATAGAGATGACAGTGACAGCAATAATATATGTTGAAATTATATTTATGTAGCTGCGTGCATCCAAACACGAGATGACAGCTTGCTTTTTGAGTGGAAACAAAAGTGTTATTTGTGTGCCGAGCGATACTCAACTTGATCTATAAACGCTGAGAACGACGCAAAGAAATAGTTATAAATAAGACGGAGAGAGGGGATATACCATGTCATCATGATCCCTTTCCACCCATCCATACACACACCCACTCCTTGAGGTCTGCGGTTTCAGATTTTGTCGTCAAATGCGGACTACTACTGCTGCTTGCTGTGTATACCCTTCATGAGGCCATATATAAAAACCGTACTGTTATTAATACGGAGGACCATATATACATAGTGAAAAAAGGACCAAATTTCGTGATTAAATAGTAGAAATTGGTAAATATGCAGGTGTTTGTGTGCACCGCCGTAGGTCCTATATACTATGTTCCCCGGTAGTATTATAATGTGAGTATTAATAGTACGCGCGATCAAAGTGTCACACACAGCTTGCAAAAAGATGAGTTCCGACGAATTCCTCGATCTCACAAACACAGCCGTCATTTTTTATTTTGTGGAGATAATATATATGCACACGCCGGACCGGGTTGCAAAAACGTATGTAGTGTGGGTGAAATCGTAGCACGTACACAAGAGCCACGGGGCGATCGACCGAGCGACACGGCGCGCGAGCGACGAAGCCGGCCGGGGGGGGCCTAAGGCCGCCAACAACGAGTTTTCGAGCGAGGAGGAGACTCACCAACAACGCATCCACCCATCCACCAACCACAAAACCCACCCATGATGAACGCACTGCTGCTGTGATTTATAATAGCAAGGCAACGAACGAATACAGAGTGTGCTGCAAAAAAGCGGATCATCACACACAGCCCATGGCACACACACAGCCAGCACGCCTCGACATATCAGACCATATATATATATACGTACGGCGCAGCTTGCAGCTTGCCGTACGCCGGCAAACCCGGGCTAACGGCTATACCAGAGGTAGGTCTACGACTATACTCGTCGTAATGTAGCACAGGAAAAATGAAAAAATGAAGGTCTGTGTGCCTTTGGTAGAGGCGGGGCTGGTGTGGTGATGGAACGGCTGTGAACTGACTATATTTTCTAATTATTGCGAGTAATAATAATGCTGTGTGCGTACTACTGCTGCTGCTGCTGCTGCTGTAGAGCTACTGTACTACCGTATTCTAAAAGGCTGGTGTGTTGGTGGTGCTGCTGCTGTAGATGAAGACATATAGCATAGGCTCCACAAATATGATGATAAATGCTAAACATTTATTTGTTGCATTCGTATAAGGCAATTAAACTCTTCGAGGCACACGCAGAAACTTCGGAGCAGGGGGGGCAGGTGGGGGGGAGCGGGTGTCGATGCGCGAAGAAGCTCGGCTGAGAGCATCGCTTGCACCACGCCAGCAGCTACTATTAATATATAATACTACTATATGCCTGGTACTATTATTATTGTAGTTCTGGGCCATCTGGAGTGATATTCTCGCCGCGGTACACCGCAAGAGAACACAGCAGTATTACCAGCACCGGACGGAACACGGTAGGAGAGTGCCGGAAGGAAAGGGAGAGAGGCGGCGGGTGAATGGCTGCCTCCGGGCGCGCATAGTCTACACAGACAGCCTCGCCTTTTGACTGAGAAGACGAGAGAGAGGAGACACACAGGACACAGGACACGGGACACAGGAGACGCGTAATAACCACAAAGAAAACGCATTCGTCTCCATTTAGCAGCAGCAGCAGTGTGAGTGCATGTGTGTACGTGTGTGTGTACCTACCTGGTACAACAGCAAGCAGTCTAATAATAATAGGTACCAGGTATGATGTATATGTATAACTACTCTGTATCTGTTGTATACTTTTCTGTGCTGTGTACCTCTGGTACCGGGTGGAATCATATTTTTTTTTTATTAATAATAATAACAAAACTAAAAAATACATACCACTCTGACCCAATATGTAAGGAACGTTTGGATTGAATATTTATGTGCGAACTGGGCCTATATTTCGATTCAGACTGGTACACTATATTATTACGGAGGACCATACATAGTAAACAGGACTTACGGTAGAGACATATGTTTCCCTATTTTTACTAGCAATATTTGGTCCTATTAACTATGGTCCCCCGTGATACATGTATGTATTGATATTAATAGTATGTAAACCCGTCGTACGCGCGATCGAAGTATCACTATTATTATTAACATTATGGGGGACCCTTATTTTTCATGTGAGGAAGGCAAATTGCTGTGTATGTATCGCATGTACCACCACACACGCTTTTGTACCGGTCTTTTTCTGTAGGTGTACCGCACCGGCTATGCACTCTCCCGCAAAACAAACATTATTCGTACACATATGCACATTGCCCGTGGGTATAGCCGTATATACCTGGTATGTATATAGGAGCATCAATGATGCAATAATAGTGCGCGAACGAGTGAACAAGGGAGACAGACCTATATTATATAGCCGAGTATACCTGGTACGTTCTACCTATATATCATACCACGGAGGTATGTGCCTGGTATCATATACGACAACAATAAGTATACAGCAACAGCAGTACTATACTCCTAAAAGTATAGTACTGCTGCTGTAGTATAGTAGTAATACAGCAGTAGTTGTAGCAGAATATAGTGCTACTGCTGCTGCTGCTATTTTGTTGTACCGTCGTGCCTGGTATGATATGTACACTATACTCCTTCTGTATAATTAGTAGTGGTACGTGGGTGAAAAAATATTTATTTTATAAGTTTTGGAATACGTCAGCTGTGAGTTCGACTGATTAAATAATAGTTGATACTCAACTTTGCAAGCTGCGTAATACGTCTCGTCTATATTCCATTTTTACCGAAGTTTACGAGTATTGTGATAAACCGAACGCGCGTATTCTATATGTAATTCCTTCTCAAAGATATAGGCCAGCGGCTCCCCTGGATGCTGCCCGGGTCAACAGGACAATTGTAAATAATCATTCTGCGCACTGATACTATATAATTATTAACCCGAACAAGGGATAATGATATGTGATGTTGCAATATGTTGAAACATTTGTTTGTATTTCTGCGGTCCACAAAATGGTGTGTTTTGTTGTTGTGCAGACAGCTGATTGATGTTATCGCAGAGATAGATTGAGTGTTCTGCTCTCATTTTTTTTCACAGAGAGTCATACTACATACCTGGTAGTGGGGTTCGATGGAGGGAATTTAATTGCGTTTCGTCAATAATATATACAGGAAAGCCTGCAGAAGAACGAGGAGTCTATATTATATATATATATAGGAAGCCTACAGAAGAAGCTTATTAGGAGAGAAGTCGCATTATAATATACCAGTACAATATACTTGCACCTACTTCTTCCGCATAACATTATATGCCAGGTACGAAGTTAGCTCAAGTTGGAAAATTTCTTCTTATCTCCGTCCGTTCTGCCTCTGAAGGACCACCGTTAATTTTCCTCGCGATTGATTGCCCACAGCCCACGGCCACACCCTGTGGTGCCGGTCACGTCGGACACCTGCCTCCGCTTTGTTTAACCCTTTTTAGTACCGCAGTCCCGTTTCGGTGACAAATCACTTGGAATTAGACTGGTTTGTCCCCAAATCGGGACTGCGGTACTAAAGGGCTTAACTCGTGTATATACTACTGCTTGCTGTACAGTAGTTTGAAGTTGAAAAAACGAGCATCCTCCCTGGTGGGGAGGGGCTATAAGTAACAGCAATATAGACTCTCTCCTCGTAAAAAAATAACAGCAATCAGTGTATAATTATTAATAGTACTACTACTGTTGTACTTTTTGTTTTTTTTCAATCATCACTTTTACTTTCCAGCCAAAGTCGTAGGTGAGGTTTCACACCCTCAGCGACCTTCTGGAAAAGCCGTGTGGTCGTAGGTGTGTGTCGTCCCTTCTCCCCTCCCAGTACATGGTACAAGTACGTGTCTTTTATTTTTTGTCGCGCATAGGGTTCAGCATTCCCACTTCTCGTCGATTTTCATCGAATATATAGCTAACTCGCGCTCTCGCGCTTTCCCCTACTACGACTCGTAATCAATTTTTTTTGCAAGAAAAAGTTCCTACGAGCATGCGCTCGGTGAGACTCGAACCCACGAAGTTGGTCTTGATATGCATGCGGACCACCTACCAAGCCACCTACTGCTGCTGCAAGTAGTATTCAACGCCTAAAACGCTCACTCACGCCGCTCTCATCAACGAATCTTAGATTGCGCCGGCAGCACACTTACTTGCTCTTGCCAAAAGTCAAAGGTTTTTTCATTTTCCCGCGAAGGGATGAAATTGACGGACAACTCAAAACGAATACCTGGTAGTTACGAACGGCCCTGTGATGTCATCCATCCTGCCGTGATGGATCCTGGTTCATGGTCCTGTAACTAGTACCGCTGCTGCTTGTTGTTTTGTTGTAGTCATAGTACTGGACGGCGACAGCTTCGGACGCGCCGGTTCCCTTGGGGTAGGTCACGCCCCCCCTTAAGCGTGCTGCAGTTTTCAATATATCTTCACAACGCTTTTTCTACGACCGCATTATGCAAGGGGGGGGGTCCCGGCCATCTGGCCACCGTTGTTATAGGTGGGTGCCAGGTTCTCGACCCAACCGTCGCATAACCATGACGCCGCGGAGGTCTCACTTTTCACCAAGGTTACCCTGTAATCGAATAATAGCTGTATCTTTGTACGATCGTGGCCGTCCCACGCTTGTTGTGCTTGTTGCTGTTCGCGAGAAATAAAAAGGTGCATTCCATCCAGTGCTAATTTTTCGGTGCAGAACGAAAATACTGGAGGATTGCGGAGAGTGGAGTGATGATGGGCCCCTTGCACCGCGATGAACGATGAGCGTCGTCATGGTATATATGTACCATACGAAGAAGACCTTAAAGAATGAAGAATCCACCCATCAAATAAGTTGCAGTAGTACAGTTAAATCAGTAGTTGGTGCATACTGAACGTATCGTTCCGACGAGACAGCAAATACAAACTTCGTCGTAGTAAGCATTGGGCTACCACCACCCTGCTGGCAAGGGTTATCTTAAAGGTCGGAGGAAGGAGGAGAGGAGGAGGAGGAGGAGGAAGAGGGGGGGGGGGGAGAGGAGAGGAGGAGACGGAGGAAGAGGAAGACTAAGTGAGGAGGGCAAAGAAGGACGGCCCTACACAAGGTATATCCTGTCTATCAGCCAAACAAAGACGACGACATCCAATGCACAGCGACGCCAACGAACGGGCGATAGACGGTATTTGCAAGAAAAGTAACACTCAACACTGACTGTTACTGCGTACCTGGTGGTATACTACTGAAAAAAAATGACGACTCTGTATCTCTGTGCGTAAGTATCTACTGATTGCTGCACCAATCCCTCTCCTCTTCTTTCGCAGTTTCTGTTCTCAGCGAGAACAAACGAACAGTATATACAAAAGAATGGCATCAGGCGTCAGCGAGGAGACGATCGCCTGGAAGCCTGTGGGCCAGCAGGACCTCGCGGCCGTGGGGGTGGCTACGTGCGTGGATGTGGCGGTGGTGGTGCTGCTGCTGCTTCACGTCCTGGCGAACCGAACGTGGCCCCCTTACAGAGGCAGTATCCCCTCTCTTCTCGCGTGCACCGCCTTCACCGTGAGTACCTCTCGTCTGTGTCTTTCGTGTCTTTGCGTTGTGTTTCTCGTTTCCGTCCCAACCGTATACAGCGCTTGTACCGCCTTTCTTTACTGTGAGTACCTCTCGTCTGTGTCTTTCGTGTCTTTGCGTTTTGTTTCTCGTTTCCGTCCCAACCGTATACGGTGCAGCTTGAGCATGTATTCCTACTACGTATACTCGCTCAGATTGTACTACTACGGAGGTCTACAGTTAACAGGACCTATGGCATCCATAAAAACCTATATATTTAGGTATTTTTACTAACAATATTTGGTCCTGTTTACTATGGTCCCCCGTAATAGTGATATTAACTCGTACACAAAAGTACTTGTAGATCACTATGCATAGTACTATATGTACCAGGTATGACTAGACTGATCCTGATTCATGTTTGCTTTCTACAGCATGTACTTCACATTAATAGCAGTACCGTAGTACTTGCTGCTTGCTGTAATTTACGGTAGTACGGTAGTCTAGACTATCAGTCTACTATAACGACGACTCCTTGAGTTGCTTTGCGATTTGCAGTCCACTGGACGGATGCCACAGGTATGACATGCGTACCAGACGCAGCAAGTGCTTGTTTACGTTCGTCCCCAGTTTTCCTGTATCAATAGTATGGGGCATGAACCATTGCGAACAAAACGCATACAAGTTGTACCACCGCGTGTGACCGGTTGTATGATTGCATATAAGACATGTGGGGGAGATATTTCGTGCCTACAAACAGCCTGCTGCTCCCGGGGGCGGCACTTGGTGTGCGATGTGTGTGTCGCGAAGTCGGAGGGTTACAACATGTGTTATGACACCTCTCTCTGGTAAGTCATTATGTTCTGCGTGGACAACCGAATCGGATGCTCTCGTGTCAGTTCAGCATTCGTAATGCGGTTCCCCTTTCTGAAATAATAACGCAGCCATCCCACTATATACCAGGTAAAGCAGACTGTTCATGACACTGCTGTACTCTACGTTATTATCAAAAATACTGTTAGTTCTCGTAATACGTATGATTACTTTTGCCCTCCGTCGATGTATTTTTATTATGCTCGCCATCCGACAATGTGCAGCATGAGCTTCAACGTTGATCGCTCAAAATATTCCTGAAAGAAGAAAAGTATCGTGCAAGTTCCTGATGACGCGCTATAATAACAGGAGCACTACATCTACCATATCGACGGGGGGGGGGCATATACATAGAAATGTGATACCAGGTATACAATATACATAATATAATATATATGCGGGTCATCAGAGCCCACGATGGACCCGACAACACACACTGTCTGTACATACCCCCCATATGTCTATTTACCATAGTTGGTTCTGAGGTCTACACCGTAAGTATACTGTACTGTGTGTTTATCCCCGTAAAAACAGAATGCCATGATATTGGGAAACTACTGGCAGAGAAGTGTGTGAGGGATATACTACTGATTTACGGAAGGATGTTCGGTTTATATAGGAACGGTATCTACGCTATATTGCCGGAAGGCAAGCATAATAATAATGCTGCTATGATACAGCGCAGTATCGATAAATGCTCGAGCAAAAGGGGATTCGATTGGAGTGATCCGTGTTGAGGAGCTCGCAAGCCACCGCCTGCTCCGTCCCGAAAGGGATGGTTGGTCACTGTGGTCAAAGGGCTGAGGCAAACAGCAAATGAGTACGTCCCGCCCCCCGCCTCCGCGCAACCGAGACTCCTTATTTTCCTCCTCGTACTCACGCCGATACACCCCGGCAACATCGCGTCAAACGTCTTTGTGTTCCTTCCGTTAATGCGAGAAGGGAACGCTGGCCGCCGTGGCGGCGGCGATGAGGTACGGGCTGTGGGGGGCGAAGATGCAGGAGGTCTCGCATCCCGTGGGCTGCGGAGCGAAGGCGTGTCTGCTGTGGGCGGGGGCCGGGGGGCTGTTCTCCTGCGCCCTGCATCCGCGTGTACAGGACGCACAGCGTCCTCGTCCTGCACAACGGGGCCATGTGGCCGGTTCCTCTGCAGGCACGTACTGCTGTATACCTATATGTCCCAAAATGCAAGGACCGCTTGCATATTTATACGTAATTATATTGGTTCTTACGATTTTAGGTAGAGAGTGGTGCATCACATCATACCAATTGATCTGATCGCGAATATCTGGGAGGTTGGCGCAAGTTTAGCGGGATATCCAAAAGCCCTTTGTTATTTCGCGGTCAGGCTGGTGAGAGTATTTTTTATCGTTATCAGGGCGGGGCGGGGCGGGGCGGAGTGTGATGCATGTATGTATGTGTGTATGTGTCTACGCATGTGCTGCATGCATGACGCGTGTGTGCTGTTTACGAAGTGCACTATGTGTGTGACGTGTACGATGTGTGCGGCATGTACGACTAGTTTATTTTCGAGTTTCCCCCCCGACAATGTATCGTACGTCTCCCTCATTCCAGCTTGAATTAAGCATTTTTTTAATACCGCAGTTAGCCCTCTTCTATCATTTCGGAGCAACGAATATATCGTTTTCTCTTGTTGGGGGCTTCAGAATCTACTGTACTTGCATCTTCCTCTCTTGGAAAACCCTCGTTTACCCTAGTCCCCCTTAACGCTTCAACCCCACCTCATCAGCAGCAGTTGTACTGTCAAGATGCTGATGTGTATGGTATATACGAGGCGTATGGAGTGCATGAGTAATGATGCATGATATGTACGTGTGGTGTGTGCATGGTGCATGATGCGTGCTGATGTGTATGATGTGAATAATAGCTTGTATGGTTTGTATTGTTAGTATTGTTTGCATGATGCGTATGATTCGTTTGATGTGTATGATTTTGTATGCTGTGTATGAGGTGTATGAAGCGTATGAATATTGATGCATGATACGTATATGGTGTGTATGGTGCATGATGCGTGCTGATATATGTATGATTTGTATGATTTGTATGACTCGTACAATTTGTATGATGCATAAGTGCTTGATGTGTGTATACTGTGTGCGACGGGCATGATGTACTGTAATTCTCCGACGAAGAAAGACACCATGCCGACAAAGCACGAAGTCGCAATCACACTTGCTTGCGCTTGTGCCGCACGAGGGGTATGGCTATATCTCTGACCCCGCCTCCCCCGGAGAGCACGCATCGCCACGTCGAAAACACCGAACACAATATTTAAGTGCGCAAATAAATCGTACTAAAAACCTTCCGCTTCTCTCCTCATCGTGGTACAAGCATGTATTGTCGTATTGATCTTCGACGTTGACTTATGGTTCAACGTGGACCTGCAACAACCGTTAGAAAATGAATGATGAACTGCTCATAAATGGTACGAGTACAGACGGACTTTTCTTGTGCAAGCGTAAAATAAAAGTTGCATCCTCAATACAACCACGCCCCGGTGATATGGGAGAAAAATACGGTGCGAGTACTCGGAACTAATTGTTGATGCATTAACTTTTCCGCAGTGCTAGTATTCGCAGTCCGCTCTTTAGCCCAGCCTCTCATTATTTTCACACGCACCTTTACCCCCCCCCCCCCCCCCCCCCCCCGCCGACCCGCCCAAACCGTTACCATGACCGCTTCCATGTTGTTGCTTGGTCCTGCGCCAAACAGCTGTTGACGCTGCTAGTGCCGCTGCTGCTGCTACCGCTGGCGACCTTTCTCGCGCGTCCAAGTCTCCTGGTGTTCGACCCGCTCACTCAAGAGTGCGAGGCGCGGTCCGACGTACCGGAAGCCTTCGCTGTCGGGGTTATGGTGCTTGTGGCCGCGGCTACGGTCGCGCTCACGTACCGCCTCCGTAGAGCGCGACTTCAGGTGTGTGCGACTGCGACACAGCCTATCTCACGAGTATTCGCGTGTGCTTCACAATTGTTGTTCGGAAATGTTGGGGAGGGAAAACGCAACGCGTCCCCCAACCCGTTCCTCAACGCGTCCCTCGCTGTTTTCACTGATCTGTACGTATGTATCCCTCTAGCTCCTTCCCCTATCTGCCTCCCTCCCTGTCGCTCTCTCTGTGCCCCCCCCCCCCCCCCCCCCCCCCCGCCCTCATCTCCCCCCCGTTCCCCTCATGTTTTCCCCTTCTCGTACGTTTTCGCAAACTGAACCGAGAAAGCCATCCTTTGTTGTCCCACTCCACCCAATACCACGTTTATATGGTATATTCCTCTGTCGAATGAACGGCATGTAAAAGGCACCGGACGAGTTTGCCGCGGCTGTCGCAACGTCCGTGGCTCTAGTCGTGGCGGTCGTGGCGCTTCCCCTCATACACCAAGGGCTGGAGGAGGACCCTAGGGGGCGGAGGGGCGCGATGGTGGTGGCGGCTGCGCTGACCACCCTGGCCGTTATGGTCCCTCCCTTGCTGAAGCCTCTTGCGGATTATTTTTTCACCGACGAAGCGTTCGAGGACATGTGAGAGGCAGAAAGAGAGACACCAAAAAATAGTATATGAAACATGTATGCAACATGTAGTCTGTGTTCTTTCGGGGAATATTCATGAGGGACCAACGTTGAAAAGCTCGTGCTGCCCATTGTCGGGTGGCCAACAAAGGCTATAATAGTATGGTATTAATGCTAATAACAATGGTGGGCAACTAACTGTTTGTGCGGTCGTTAAATGGGTAATACAGGAGGACGACAAAATTACTGTAGTACATATGGCGTCGATCGCGCGCATATGAGACAATATGTACATCATTCTTCAACTAGCCCCTCCCCTCCCCACCCCTCCCCTCCCCACCCCACCCCACCCCACCCCACACCACACCACACCATACCGCCCCACCCGACCCGACCGTATCCTAGCCCTGCCCCCGCCCCATCCCGCGCCCAATGATAACTCCTGCCCTGCTCGCTGCAAGTGACGATATGGGGTGCGGGAAGACGAGGCATCAGGAGCAGTTCCACGGCATCATCCAGGAGAGGATGAGAGCGGATGAGCTGCTGGGAGCCGCCGCCGCGTCCCCTTCGGGAAAGGAAGTGCCACCGACGTCGGCTATGGCCTGGTTTTTCATGGAGACGATCGACCGCGAGTCGTTGCGAGACTACTTCTTGCTGCAGGTATTTGGTTTGTGCTCCCTCCCCTGCCCTCCCCTTCCCTCCGACCCCTCCCCAACCCTACCCCACCAATATCACCCCTTTCCCCCTTACATCCCCTTCGACCATGCATGACAAGGAGTACCCCCCCCCCCCCCAGCCCCTCTCCACCCCCACCCCCACCCCCCCCCCAACCCCCACCCAACCTCCACCCCCACTCGGCTTCCCCCTCAATAAAATGGCAACATGTTTATATGTGTGTGTTGTTTTCGTCGTGAAAAGCATTTCAATGGAAAATCTCCTGTTGTACGTGCCGTCCCGTACCGTCCAGGCCGCCACCATGCGCATCGTGGACAGGTACGTCCGAGAGGGCGCCCCGGTGTTCATCCCACTGTCCAGCTGGTGCCGAAGGTCCATCCTAATGTCGAGGGCGACATCGGCGTTTTTGTTCGGTCGGGCTCGGGAGGAGGTGATGGAGAGCATGGCCGGGGAGAGGGTCGGCCGCGCTAGCGGTGACAACGAGGGGGGTGGAGACAGAAATGGAGATGGAGATGGCGAGGCTGCAGATGTGGACGTGGAGCAGGACGACGACACCAAACCGCCGGTACACCATGCATAAGTATATGCTTTCGATTGTTACGTTGGTACTCGACTGCCCTGCAGGCATGTTATTTTTGTACCAGGTATTTTTGTTGTCTTTCCATCGAGACGCTTTTCATTTTTTCGTAGCTTGCTTTGGTGACCTTCGGGCTAAGTTCCAGGGAAAGGGGTTACTGTGAGAACGTCATCATCATCATCATCATCATTATATGACGATTGGGGCTATCAGAGCCCTTTCTTTGTATACCCATGTACGAGCATAGCGAGGGGGGCGGGGGCGGGGGGGGGGGCTAAAAATACTACGAGGCTGTTCTCAGGTTGCTGAAATGAGGAAGTCTACGTACACCGTTTACCCCCCCCCCCAAAAAAAATCTTGAGAAATGTCTTGTGGCGCCACCCGGCGAACAAGTCCATTGCCTAGGCCTATCACGAGAAAAAACGTGTACTGATACCACCCGAAATTAGACTGAAAATATATTTAGTATAAATTAGGGTTAGGGTTAGTTGAGGAGGCCCCCATCAGTCAGAAATGTGCCCTCTCTACCCGCACTGCATTAGACCGCACTGTAATGGATCGCACCGTAAATGAACGCACTGTAGAGGCATAACTCATACACACATGATGAACAGATACATGGGAGGAGTGTGGTTTTGTTCTTATTTGTAAATACCGGGTGTTCTGTTGTAAACGTTCGTTTCCTCGTCTTCCATCTGTGACCCCCCTCCCCCGCCGCCGCCGCCGCCGCCGTGTATTTTCTCGCGCTTGCGCTCGCGTACATGTTTATGTTCTTACGTCCCTTGCCTTAGTGTCGATCACCCACAGGCACGGCTGACTCCTCTGGTAGTAGCAGTGGAGGAGTCGAGTCTGGCCCCAACCAGGTTGCAGACGACGACATCAGCAGTATCGGCCGCGGCATCAGCATCGTCCGAAGCAGTAGCAGCAGCAGCAGCAATAGCAACAACAGCAAAGACAGCAGATATCACAGAATAAGCAGCAGCAGTGGTAGCAGTAGCAGCAGCAAGGGTTTGAGCAATGATGGCCGCAGCAGCAGCAGCAGCAGCAGCAGCAACAACAGCAACGTCGACAACAGCAACGACAAGAACAAAGGCAGCACCAACAAGAACGAGAGCGAGCTCAACAGCATCAACAACACCAGCGGCAACGACAGCGTCAACAACAAGGAAAACAACGACATCAGCACGAGAAACAAGAAGTACAACAGAAGAAGCAGTAGCAGCAGCAGCAGCAGCGAGAGCAGCGATGGCTGCAGCATACACACGGTCAACAACAACGGAGTCAACAACGACGACGGCGGCATCGTCAACAACAACAGCATCAACAACAAAGACAGTGGCGACTGCAGCAGCAGCAATAGCGATAGCAGCAGCACTAGCGGCGGCAGCAGCGGTAGGAATAGCATCCGCAGGGGCAGAAGAAGCCACAGCGACAACAGCGATAACATCAGCACCAATCCCAGAGACTACACCATCCGTCGCTACCAGCCGCAGCCATGCGGGGAAAGGAAAGAAGGGGACGCCATACCGGAGGTATCCATAGTTCTTCCAACCCCGACGTGCCCCCCACTCGACACGCCGCAGGCGCCGCAGGCGCCGCAGGCACCGCACGCACCGCCACGCATTCGACCATTCCTGTCACTGTGCAGCAGCCCCGAAGTCGGCCTCCACTTCCACAGGCCCAAACCATCAGTCGGGGACGGAGGAGCTTCGGTACAAGGCGTGGGAGGAAGGGCATGGGGAGGGAGAGGGGGGGGGGGAGGAGGACGGCAAACAGGGGATGGACGGCTAGTGGGAAGAGGAGGACTAGCGAGGAGACTAGGGAAGGGAGGTCGAGGGGGAGGGGGAGGGGGGGGGGGGGGAGCGAGGGGGGTGCAAAAACGCAGGGGCAGCTACTAGTGGAGGGGCCAGGGGCAGGGCTAAGGGAGAAGGCGCAGCGCTGTCGAGTATCTTCGACGTCAGCAAAGCGTTCGGCCTCAGCAGGCGTTACAGCGAGAGCGACTCCGAGGACGAGGAGGATCTACGGCGGGAGTGGGGGGCGAACTCACTCCTGCACTTCGACGGGAATGGCGGCGGCGGTGGCGGCGGAGGCGGTGGAGGCGGTGGAGGCGGCGAAGATGGTGGAGGTGGCGGCGGTGGCGGTGGTGGCGGTGGTGGTGACGGTGGTGACGGTGGCGGCGGTATTGGGGTAGAGGCGGTCTTGACGGCGCCGACAGTAGGTGGTGGTGGTGGTGGTGGTGGTAGTTTTATCGGCAAGGCATTCGGCAAGAGCCGGGGAAAACGTTCAGACGAACGGGATCAGTCGAAACGGATATTGCCGCTGGAGGAGACAGCGACTGCAGGCAGTTCTAGAGTCCATCGTCGCGGGGGGGTCGGCGGCAGTGGCGGAAGCGTGGGGAGGCGAAGCGGTGGGGGCAGTAGCGTTGGCAGCTTCGGCAGCCTTCCCAGCCTTTCCAGTACCATTGCCAGCATAGTTAGCGGCGGCGGTGGCAGCAGCAGCAGCAACGGTCGAACTCTCCTAGACGTTCCCGAACCGCACGGGGCGGGGGGGGGCTCGACTTCTTTCCAATTCCCCTCGGCGACTTCCTCGGTGGTGGCGGCCGCGGTAGTAGCAGCTAAGGGGAAGAGAAAGGGTGGCCATGGATTTGAAAACGTGAGGGCGAGGAGGGACAGATCGGAAGACGACGGGTGACCTCGGCGGTGGAGGCGGCAGTGGTGGTGGGTTTGTCGTGAAGAATCCTCTCTTCGCCGCAGGCAATGCTCGAGCCGTGGGGCGGCAGCCGAGGATGGTTGGACAGAAGGAGGCCCCCAGATAGGCAAGACCCGCGGGTGGGTCGGTGGGGGAGAAGTAGAGAAGCGGGTGGAGAGGAGGCGGGGGGGGGGGGGGGGGGGGGGGGGGGGGGGGGGCAGTGGACGAGTGAATGGGTGAAAGGGTGAGTGGATGAGTTGCTGGGTGGACAAGTGGGTGGATGGGTGGCTGGCTGAAGAAATATTGATGTGTGAATGGATAGATGGATGGAATCGATATATCTCCGGATCGGTGACGCTGTGCTTCCCAGCAGTCCCTCAACAAGCGCTGACGCGTCCATAAGGAGAGCGAGGGGGGGGCGGGGGAGGCAAGAGAAGGGGGGAGGGTCGATATGTCACGCTGTCGCTGGCCGGACTATTTCCGAATGGAACCAAATTCCAGACATATGGGGTATTCTCGACAAGCGCAAGCAGCGCGCGTTTCATTTTTACGTGTCCCGAACAAACGTGCAGTAGCACGGTATCGGCATACCTCTACCGGTAACGCCATCTGGTTCTCGGCAGCCCTACAAATTGCAGACGGAGGGGGGGAAGAGGGTGTACTCATGTCATGCGTGCGTCGTCGCAGACGGGGGGGGGGGGGGGGCGTACTCATTGCCGTACTCATTTGACCATTGACCACGCATCCCTTACGAGACGGCGCGGACGGGGGCGGGGGGGGGGGGTTATTCTTTTGCTTAGATTTCCCATTACGTCCCATGGAAGATCCATGAGAATATCCCGGGAAGTCAACTAGATCCCGTGCGATAATTCCATGGGACATCCTATGGGACTCAATTTGACCCCCACGGTATATTTATCATCAGAGGGATGGGCGGGAGGGGGGAAGGAGCGAAAACCGCGAAACAAAACTCGGAGAAATCGCGGAGAGTCCCGCGTTGCGTGTGAGAGAAGCAGCTGAGGCCAAAGGCGTTGTCGATGATGTCACCTTCGGCTCCAAACCCTTCAAGATCGATTAGGGTCTATTAGGACACAACGGATTGACCCATTGACTGCCCTGACCGCCCCTCACACTAAAAAATAGTGTAATAAGTGCTAAATAAGTCTTGACGGGCCCTGAAAGACCGGTCTCTTCGTCCCGTACTTGGGTTGTGCCAGGTACGCATCTGGTACAGCAGGAAACTCAGCGCTTTACTTTTATACGAGTGCTCGTGTGAGCCTGCTATGTATGCACCCGGTATGTATGCACGTATGCACGACGCGGCATGAAAATATCAGTATTCCTAGTACGTTGCAGATGACGTTACGTACGTGGGTTGTTGTCTGGAGCGGTTTATTAGTTTGTTTCTTTCGTGTTTCTTTCTATAGCTGCCGTGGCATTTTTTTTGTGAAGCATGGCATGCGTAGTTTATGTACTGGTAGAGCAGACAGGTACTTTCAATATTTGCACGCGTCGACTATTACTATTTGACAAGTAGAAATGCGGGTGCACTATATCAATTTAGTGTTGGCACATGCTACGGAATTCATGATAGCGTGCCTATGTGGTGTGGATGCCTTCAGTATAGTTAGTAGTAGGCACAAGTAGTGCTCGAGTGCATGTAGTTACTGTCGTAGTCAGAGCATGTGATATAAATAGTACGGATGAATTAATTAGTTAACAACATGCAGATATATTATACAGCGCAGATGCATTTCTCTGGGGAAGCTTTGGAGAAAGGAGGCGGGCGGAGCGGGACTGGGCATACAGAGCGCGAGGTAGTATCACCACGGCATCGGGGGGCGGGGGGGGGGGGGGGGGGGGTCTCGATATGATAGATAGCCGTAGTCGTATGACCATAGACCCTCGCATCCCAGCACGTCGGGTTTTCGCCGACCAGGTAGACGTTGCTTAGACCAAGCGCGAAGCGCCGTGAGGTGTCCGGCGAGTCGCGTGAAGGGTGGGCTCCATCGTGCTCGGAACCGCTTGTGAGGCGGACTTTCAAACGGAGGACACAGCTTTAATGAGTCAGTTTTTTTTCTGGTATGGCCAATTCCAGAGACAGCAAATACGGGGTCACTACATAACTGCCTCGCGGGTGCTTTACCATAAACACTACCAAGTACGTGATGCGATTATTCCCCCTTGTGCGGGGAAAAAAAAAAAAAGGATCTCCACCCCGCACGAATGATCTAACTCGACCGCCAGCTGTGACTGACCGCCAAAACAAAACAAAATAAAAAATGGGATCCTGGTTTTCTAGCTCACGTGATGAGCGGCATGTTATATAGTGTCGTTGTCAACCGACGCCAACCCAATCTATATATATATCAGGGGAGGGGGGCGGCTGAGGAAGGGACCGGGGGGGGGGGGGGGGGGGGGGGTACCCGAGATAAGTGGGTAATAGACCGCGAGGAATGACGGTGGAGACGGAAGCAGAGAGATTGCGACAGGTGGCCACGCGTTGTGTTTTGTCTTTTGGACCCATTTCTCGTGCAGAATACCGTTTAAGGTTCTCCGGCGAAAACGAGTTCTGCCGCCGTAGTATTCCCTCTCTTGCAACTCCTTGTTTGTCTTACTGGTGTTTTGTGCGCATTGATTGGCATTACTAAGACAAATGGTTGGCATTGTTACATACAAAGGACGACGGCATGATCTGCGAATACCAGAGTATTTTGGCTGTCTCTTCTTCCTTTCGCGTTGTCGCGCTACAGAAGCAGCCTAAAAAACTGTTTATTGGCGCTAAAACAACGTAAAACACGTTAAAATAAAAACGGCGTTGTCTTCGGTCCGGCGTGTTTTCTGATGCCTCCTCTCTTATCGCCCTAGGACGAGGTGTGATATTCAACACAAAAACATAGGGAAAGCCTCATGGAGAATCGGTCGACATTTGAGCTATAATATTATATTACAGTAGTACAGTATACATCGCTGTGTATCTCTTGTGTGTTTACCCTATGGACCTGTGTGCTCGCATCGTCGGCAGCTTCCGCAGGAAAACGCCTTGAGATGAGGCATTACCCCCCCCACCCCCGGTAAGCAATGCCTGACTTTTCGGTGAAAACCCGATGTGCTTCTCCGTCCCGGCATTGTTGGAATGCGAGGGTCTATGGTCATGCGACGACGGCCATGCATGCTATCGAGTACACCCCCCCGGCAGGAAAGTCAGCACAGATATGTCCTCGTGGCAAACCGAAAGACCCCAGAACTCACATCGTGGGAGAAAGTGAAATGTGCAGGGAGGGACAGGATGCGTTGGAGGAGGAGATGAGCAAAACAATAAACGGCTGCGACATGGAGAAAGTTTAGTCCACCGAACAATAGCGAGAAAAGGATCGCTATCCTTTGGAGATAAGAGAGTGGCCAAACAGGAAGGGGTAACAGATGAGCAAAAACAGGAGGTAATAATACTCGTACATAAAAAGAGCGTAATGAGCACCTAGAGGGGTCTCGATGGGGAGTAGCAGCGGTGCTCCGTCTCGAAAGGGATGCGCGGCCAATGGTCAAGTGACGAAGGCAAGCAACAAATGAGTAGGCCCGTGACTCTCTCTCCCCGCCACCACCCAAAATGAGCGTAAACTATTCTCCAGAATCACGGGGATCTCCATTTTGGGAACTCATTGTCCATCCGTCCGTCGGTCCGTCCGTCCGGCGAGACCGCAAGCCGGGCTTATCGACGCACTCACCCGTCTCCCATCCTCAAACGATCCCCAAGACAGTCGACGCCCATATATGGCAACGGATAGCGATAGTTGACGCACACACTCACCAGCGCCCGTTACCGCGGCTAGGTACTCCTATGTACACGTTCATTTTACTTGTTTTGCCCGTTTTGAGCCTTCCGTCAGTCGATATTATGATTTTATTTTTTTGGGAACAGCCGCACCACTGCTGTAGCACCAGCAGCCACACTGCTGTAGATGTCTCGAGCAGCAACACTCTCAGCCTGTTCTCGGGTGCACTTATACGTGCACTTATATGGCGTTTGATATACGTACGCACATCGGCGGCTCCAAACATATTCGGTGTGCATAATAGCGCTCCCTCCTCTCCCTCTCCTCTCCGGTGACAAAAACAAAATGGGTAAAGACTACAGATTTCACTTTAAACTTCGACCTAACCCGACCCTCCAGGGACGTTTTCTTGGACTGATAGTGGGGACTGTCAGCCGCTCTGTCGGAAGCTAGGCCACGCCGCACAACACTACTGCAAACAGCTACGGTGGCTCTCTATAGTGCCGGTGTGCGCCAGGCAACAATACCGGCAACCAGCACTACTCCGCAAACAATCATACAACTGGAGCTTCCCGTCGGTGCCAAGCGAGCCCACAGGCACTGTAGGGGGCAACCGGCTCTACAGAGGGACCACTTTCTGTACCGCAAAAAAAATTTCGACGATGATTAAAACTATCCGGCGAGTTCACAACCCGACTACCACCAACACACCAGGTATCTATTTTATCTCCCAAGAATTGTTTCACATGCCACCCTTTTTTCTCTCACTATTTGTTCTGCGACACCACCATCCGAGAACCGCAAGAGTTTGAGCTATTAATAGTGGGTGCGGCTAGCGGAAGGGGTGGGGGGGGGGGGTACTCAATATCGTGGATGGCCGTAGTCGTATGACTGTAGACCCTCGTGTCCCTACACAACGCCGGGACGGAGCACGTCGGGTGTTCACCGACCAGGCAGGCATTGCTGCGGGGAAGGCGGGGGGGGGGGGGGGGGGGGGGGGCTTGTGTTCCGTGATATCCTTTGTTCTGTGTTAATGTGTAGCAGTTTTTTGCGTCCTGTGGTATGTGTCGACATCTAACGTCTTGCACGAAACGCACCGACGGCGCCAAAAAAAAAACCGCTGAACGCAGAACAAGAAGAAAAAAAATAGGGGACTGCCCCGCCCGCGGATTCGATGTGATATGAGGTCGGGTGGACCCCGTCCCTTCCTCCCTCCCTCCCTCCCTCCCTCCCTCCCTCCCTCCCTCCGTCTCTCCCTCCGGCGAGTTACTGGCCTAAAAACAAAACGAACAACGAAAGCCGCGCGTCTACCCACGCCGACGGCGTCGTCAACCAATGGATCGAGAACGAAAAGCGCGGAGGTTCAATCTCAGCAGAGAAGCGGCAGCAGCGACAGCAGCATCAAGAACAACAACAACAATAACAACAGCGGCCGTTAGTTGCTGCAAAATCCACAGAAGCACCAGCGGCAGACGCAACAGCAACAGCAGCAACAGCAGCAGCATAAGCTACAACAGCAGCTATCGCTGCTGGCGATGCTATTTCCTACCCCCACGGCTTTCTTCGCGGCTTATCGCGTGTTTATCGGCACAAGACGTTAAGCGTAGGCAACAGCAGTATCGAGGAAAATCCGTACGTAGGGTACCAACGAGGTACGATACCAGCGACCGGCTGTCAGCCTCGTTACCTTGGCGATATCATGAAAGCAGGTTGGTCGAAACACGGCCCAACTCTCAAACGAGGGGTCCTGGGCCGGGAAGAAGAGAGAGGGGTGATAACAGACGGGTGCGGGGGGCGGCCAGTTTCAAAAGTGATCTGTCCTTCTCCCTCTCTTCCTTTAGCAGCTGCCGCCGCTACCACCACCGCCGCTGCCGCTTTCGCCTTCTACCGCAACCGACCGAACGGGGGGTATTTCCACTTGCAACCACACTACTACACAAACATCCGTCTCAAGCCCTCCCCTACCCTCCACCCCCCCTCTCCTTCCATCCCCCCTCCTCCCCTACTTTTCTGTCCTCTTCCCTGCTCCCTCCCTGCCTTATTTCCTGACCCACTCCCTCCTCTCCCGTCCGAGCATTCCATGTGTAAACGTTACACTCGAGCGAGCGAGCGTAAAAAACTCTCACGAACACGAAACAAAACAAAAATGCGGGGTTTAGGCGGGCCCCCAACCTTCGCTACGACGACGACTGTTCATCTTCGTACGCAAGCAAAAACCAGGCGAGTTCTGCTTTTAAGTTAATACAACTCTCCGTGCACGGAAAAAATGAGTCCCCTCGACGAATCAATGAAAGGGGGGGCTTTCCCTGCTTTTGGTGGGTCTAATAAGGATATACACCATAACAGAAACCATGTAAAAACAAAAACACTCAAGAATAAGGAAACAAATACCAAAAAATATGAAAATAACATTGCAAGGCAAGGCAAGGCAAGGCAAGGCAAGGCAAGGCAATGAAAACGGCATCAACAGCAGCGACAACTCGTAGCTGCATGCCGACCGATTTTACTGACCGCTCCCTCTTCGACAGAGCTTCCAACGTTCCCTCATAATCTCCAGATTCCGTCAACCCAAGCCAAACCACGCCCAGCTCTCAGCCCCTCATCCCCCCCCCCCTCCTCCTACCTTCCCCCTCCATTTCCTCTCCTTCCTCCCCTCTCGCTCCCCCCCCCCCCCCCCGCCTTCCCACGCTCTACCGAGTTCCCTCCCCTCCCCTTTCAAAAAGGTTCACAACACCAGTCCTTCGTTTGCCCTTACTCTGACCTCCACCCTCCCCTCCCCTCCCCTCCCCTTCCCCCCCCCCCCCCTCGCCCCCTACCCTTCTGTTCCCCCTATCTCGGCGCCGACTGCTGCCGCGCTGTCTCCCCGATCTCTCTGGTGGCCGTTAGGGTGGGGAAGGGGAAGGCGGAAGAAGCGTCCCGTAACGCCTGCGTACATTTGTTGCTTTGCCGTCCCGAAGTCATTTCCGAGCGAGCCCATTGTACCACGCATCCCTTTCGTAGAAAGGAGGGGGCGGGGGGGATGCACCGTTCCTACGGTTCGGTAATAGACGGGAGGACACCTCCAACAAGGGGGCGGGGGGGGGGGGGGGGGGGGGGCGCTCATTTGTTGCGTTGTTTTGACCATACCACGCATCCCTTTCGAGACGGATACTCCTAATAGAGACACCTCCAACAACTTTTACGTTGTTTCTATATTACATAGAAACTTTTTGCTAATCTTATCCCCTTCCTGTTTGGCCTCCTGTGGCCACCATCTATCTCCTAGGATAGCGATCGTTTTCTCGCTGCTATTCATTGTATCAAACTCCTCCATGTCACATTCGTCTATTTTCCTCATCTCCTCTTCTAACACATCCCGTTCCTCCTTGTATATTTCACATTCTCCTACTGTGTGAGTTCTACTCTCTATTGCTTTGCCACACGGGCACATCTGTGCGTCTACTTCCTCCTCTTTCCGGCTACTGGTGTACCTCTTTCTTCTTTCCGGCAGGTCCAGGTCCCCTACACGAAAGCGCAGTTTCAGCGTTTTCGCGAAGTCCATTGGGCCATGCAAATACGTTTTCATTCCTATTCCTTCCCTCAATCCCCCGTATATCTCCAAGTGTTTTTCCGATTCCACCTTGTTTCTTAGCGCTAGCCTTTCCCTTCTTTCTATCCTTTCTTCTAGTTCTGCCTTGTACCTCCCAAAACTTCCCGGCGGACATCATCTCTACTTGGTTTCCCCCTAGATCCTTCCATACTTTCTCAACTACGCCATCCCACCTTATTCCAGCTCGTCCTTTTGATACTTTCTCCCATACAGCTCTATCAACTATGGCTGGCAACCTCTTTTTTGGCATGTTCCTTACTTTATACTGCCAGTTCAACTTTCTCATGTCTCTATTTGTCTTGAGTGGGCGCATTCCCAGTTCTGCTCTTAATACTGTATTACTAGTCGTACTTGAGCATCTTAGGATTTTTTTAGCTGCTGTCATTGTACTGTTTCCAACTGTTTTACGAGTTTCGAGTTCCCTTCCCATACTTCTCCTGCATATTCTAGCTTTGGTACTATCACATTCGTCAAGATACATCTCTTAATCCTAGTGTCAAGGTTCGGGTCTGTTAGGATCGCATCCATCTTGCCTACTTGTGCCTTACCCTTTCCTATTACTTTTGCTATATATGTATCCCAAGAGCAGTCTTTTGATAACTCTACGCCAAGGTATGTATACTGGTCTACGATCGGCAATTCATCTTCTCCCCACTTCCAACTGAAATTTACCGGGTTTACCTTATCTTCGTTGCAAACAACTACTGCGCATTTCTTGACGTTCGCCGTCACCCTCCATTTCCTGGTGTATTCTAGCGCCTTCTCTATTTGTTTCTGCAATCCTTCGGGTGTTTCTGATATTCCCACGAAGTCATCCGCAAACATCAATCCCGACACCGTATCTTCCCCTACCGTGACTCCCTGCCTTGCTCCCTCGACTGCTACTATCAGGTCGTTAATATATATCTTGAATAAGTTAGGTGACAACGTACATCCTTGTGCAACACCTTGTAAAATATCAACATACTTCGATACTTCCCCGTCCAGCATCACAGCACTTCTCGCACATTCCGTCATCTTTTCATCATTCTCCACATCTTTCCTCTGATTCCTATTTCCCACAGTTTTTTCCACAATCCATTTCTCCATACTGTGTCGTGGGCTTTCTGCACATCTAGAAAGAAACAGTACGTTGTTAGTCCCGCGTCTTTCCTACCTTGAATAATCTTACCTAAGGTGTACACATGGTCTACGCAGCTACGGTTTGGCCTAAACCCTGCTTGTCCTTCGCTTATTTTGTCTTCCTTCTCCATCATCGTTCCCATTCTATCGTTCAAAATCTTACAAAATGTTTTGCATACTGTGCTTAGTAGCGTTATCCCTCTATAGTTCCCCGGGTCAGCCTTATCTCCTTTCTTGAATAAATTTACTACTACTCCTTCTCTCCACCTCCTAGGTGCGTACTCGTTTTTCCATATCCAGTTATACAACATAACCATCATGGTAAGCATTCCTTCTCCCCCGTACTTCATAAATTCATTCACTATTTGGTCTGCCCCTGCTGCCTTTCTATTCTTAAGTTTAGCTACACACTTCTTTACGTCTTCCCTTGTGAACTCTCTCTGTAACCCTCCCGAATCACTGTCTTCCCTTTCTGATGTATCTACGTTCGCCTCTGCCCACGCGTTGATTTCCTTCTCGAATTCTGCATCGAACGTTTCGTTGGCTGTGGGTGTTCCTAGCTTTCGGTAATGCTCTACTAGTACCTCCCTTTTCCCCTTCGAACTACTAACCATTTTACCGTTCTGTGCTCTTAGAGTAGCTATTCCCGTGTCTGCCTCTCCTGCTTGTCTGCCAAGTATCCCTTTTATCCCTACCCACATCTGCTTCATCCCGCCCTCAAAGTCTTCATTTGTTTTATTTACTACGTCTTTCCATATCCCTTTCTTCTTCTCTCTACCATCTCTTTTATTTTCTTTCTAGCTATAGCATACTCCTCCCACCCTGTCGAAGTTTTACTCGATGTATACCTTGCGTGTGCCTTTCTCCTTGCTCTTATAGCCTCTTTCACTTCTTCATCCCACCATTTTACCGCTCTGTTGCATACTATCAACTTCTTCCCTATTACTTTACTTGCTGTGGTCTTGACCAACTGCTCCCATCCTTCTATTATCCTAGCTCCTGCATCATCCCTTTCTATATCGTTCCTTGTTGTACCTATTCTTTCCAACAGCTCGGAAAATTTCTCTGCATTTTTGGCCATCTCTTCTTGGAACTCTTCCCGTTTCTCTTTTACTTCTAGTTTATCTATTCTCCATCGATACAATTTCCTACCTCTTCTATGTTTGATAACTCTCGTCTGTTGACTGTCTGTCCATATTAGACAGTGATCCGTGGTTCCTATGTCCGCTGCGCATACATGTAGTTCCGTTTCCTTACCACTTCCATTTTCTAGTACTATAAAGTCAAGGATAGAGCTTTCTCCCTTTTGTATGCACTGTCTATTATATAGTCCATTCCGGTTCTGCCTTTTTTACTCTGTCGTTCAACGTTTTCATCTCGTTGTGCTTGAGGAACTTCAACATCTCTTCCCCATTCTTATTCTTAGTTACTTCCCCATACTGTCCAATGTTCTCATTCAGTTTGCTTGCCCTCCCAATTCTTGAGTCAAAATCTCCCACTAGTACTACTTCTCCTTGCCTCTTATACTTCTGTACATCTACTGCTACTTCTCCGAACTTCCTCTGTATATCTTTTATCGTATTCTTCGACTCTGGGGGCATATATATGTTTCCTAAGAAGTAATATTTCGCTCCCCGCTCCCCTGGAATCTTAATCCATATGCTTTCGTCGAATTTAGTGTCTTTGATCACCTCTATTATGTCACACAGGTATTCTTTGACTAGGAACCCCACACCCCCCCCGCCCCCCTATTCTTGCTATTCTGTCCCTTCCTCTTTTTCCCTGTCCATGCGTACTCTCCAACTTTGAATCCTATCTCCCCTCCTTCTTTCTCCCACGACTCTTGAATTCCCACTATGTCTAGATCGCGCTTACTTACTTGTTCGGCAATTTCGATTCTTTTGCGCTCTTCCGTGGCGAAGCCGCATACGTTCCATGATCCTATTCTCAGCCTCCTTTTCGTTTCACTATCCGCTCTAGTCTTACCTGTTCTTTCTCCGTTGTCGCCACGAGTATTTCTGTTATCTCTTCTTTGATAATTATTTTCGTTTCCGTTCCTGTTCTTGTCTGTTTGTTCTGCGCCCCTATGTTTCTCCCCCCCATTCCCTTTGAGCCACTTGCTGTTTCCTGCTTCCCCCTACCTTCGTTCACCCTAGGGCTACGTCTTAGTTTCGTTGTTCCATTAGCTATACATACTCTCCATCCTAGTCTTCTAACCCATGTCGACACTTTTTCTGTCTCTATCCTCTGCCACTCCATGCTCGATTTCAGCTTCAGAGTGACTCGAAAGTGTTCTCCCTCTCGTTCTACGTTTCCTATTGCAAAGCAATACAGTCCTACTTCGTCGCACTTCCTCTTGAACTCAATCCTTGTCATGTCACTAGGAACTCCAAATATCAGCACTACTAGTACTTTACCCTGCCAATCTTTATTTCTCCACCCACCCTTCCTCACCGTCTTTCTCCTAATCTCTTCCGAGAATATCTCCAGCTTGTTTGGGTTCATATTGGTAGTGGGAAGTGTTCAAGTTACTGGGACTTCCCAATCCTAGTACTCGTTGAGGGTCTGGTGTCTTTCAGTTCTTTTGCCGGCGCACCACACTAAACAGTGTCTCCAACACGGGCTCGTAGCCTGGAGCCAAGTTCAACACCCTGGGGGGGGGGGGGGTTACTCACTATCATCCATGGTCGTAGTCGCATGACTATTGAAGGGGGCAGGGGGGGGGGGAGGGGGGGCGACGATGGGCAATGAAAGCGACTCCAAGCGACCGCGGCCCCAGCCGGGCGTTTCACGCTCCGCTCCGTGACTGGAACATACACAGGTGACGCCTGCCTTTGCGATAAATCGCCCTTTGTCCCCTAGCGTTGTACACGTTCAAGTCTAGCCGAGCTCAGGCATATAATAGGCACCTGGGATTGAGCACTAAACTTCACGTGAAAGCAAAAACTATAATCTGACACGGTCAGCACCACCACCACCAACACCACCAGAAGCTGCTGAATCAGCAGAACCAGAAGCAGCAGAGGCAGAAGCATTGGCACGAGCAGAACCAACCCGTCTCTCTCTGCCCGCCCCACCCCCACCCCCGCAAGCAAGACCGTCAGTCTAAGCGTCAATCCACCAACCATACCACAAACCGTAGTCTCACCATTGTCGTGGACAGCCCCGGCGGCGCGATCGCCCCGACGTGACAAGTGCTCGCGGCCCAGAACCCCGCAAAGGTAACGCCTCTCAGAGCCTCGGCCGGCAGCCCCGCCCACGGGTTCTTGATCGACGCGTAGATGATGAACCTGCGCAACAATGATGGCATGTTCAAAAATATTGGGAAGCGGAATTGAGCGAACGAATGAAAGGGAGTGAGAGCCGGAGAAACCCGTGCCGCATAAACACGCACACTAGGCCGATTCCGATTCCGATTCCAATCCAGTTCGGTCCGATACCATCCGAAAAAAATCGATCAAGTCCAAGGAAATAAAAAAAAAAAACTGACCAAACTGCGTATCTGGTACAGGAATACGAACCAACCAAAACGACCCACCCCCCACCCCATTCCCTCCCTGCCTGCCCCCCTCTATCCTTCCCTCTCTCCCTTCCCACTCGATCCCTTCCATCCAACCAAGCCCCAGCCCACCTAGCGATGAAGCTCATCATAGAGGCCGTCAAGATGCCGACGATGCTGAAGCGCTCGACTATTTTACCCGAGAAGAAGAACATGGGGATGCCGGAGAGGCTCGAGACCAGCCGCGACACCCCCAGCACCGACCCCGTGCCCCCCAGCTCCCGGAGGCGCTTGTAGGCGAAGTTCTCGATGACGCCGCTCGACAGCCCGATCGCAAACACCATTGAGAAAAACACCTGACATTTCGTACACATTAGAGCCCATCTTAGCGGGGAACACTAAATTTCGTTCAATCAGGTGTAAATTAGATTAGAAAAAAAAACAAATCTAGTGAAATTTGAAAGAACCGAAAGTCCTCGATAAAATGGGCCCTTAAATTAAACTAGAAAAAAAAAAAAAATCGAGTCAAAATGAAAGAGCCGAAAGTCCCCGTTAAGATGGGCCCTTAACACATTCAGTCAACAGCAGCATTTTAGATTGTAATAAAAGTTTTTTTTCACCATCACTAGATACGACTCTTGGGGGGTGGAAGGGGGGCGAGAGGGGGGGGTGATCGCATATGCATGGTCGTCAGTCATACGACCATAGACCTTCGCATCCCTGCCATGCCGGGACGGAGCAAGCCGGGTTTTCACCGACCCGGCAGACATTGCTTGCACCAAGCGCGAAGCGAAGCGTGAGGTGTTGGGCGAGTCGCATGGAGGGTGAGCTGCATCCTACTATTACGGGGGTCTATAGTTAATAGGACCTACGGTATACATACAAAAAATCTATATATTTACCTTTTTTTTTACTAGCAATGTTAGGTCCTATTAAGTTTTTAATAGGACCTATGGTATACATAAAAAATCTGTATATTTACCTTTTTTTACTATCAATATTTGGGCCTATTAACTATGGTCCCCCGTGTAACAAGAACCGCTCTTGAGGCGGACTTCCTAGCATATTGATGACAGCGTCAATGAATTCATTCATTTTCTGGTGTGGCCACTTCCGGAGCAGCAATGGGAGTACTATGTAACTGCCGCGTGAGTGCCTTACAATACACACACTACGTGATACAATCATCCTCCTTGTGCGGAGTTAAGCTTTTCGTCGTACAAAAATGATCTAACTCGACCGCCAGCCGTGGTAACCGCCAAAAAAAAAAAAAAAAAAAAAAAAACGGCATCCTGGTTGTCTAGCTCTCGCAGGGAGAGGCGTGTTTTACAGCGTCGTCGCCAACCGACGCCAACCAACCCAGCGAGAGGGGGGGGGGGGGTGCATACTCATTTTGTTGCTCGCCATAGTCATCAGACCATTGACCACGCAGTCCCTTTCGAGACGAAGCACCGTTCCTACTCCTAACAGAGAACCCCCCCCAACATTTGAGCGACACATTTCCATTGTTTCCATACATTACATAGAAAAAAAATGCTCATCATGGCGAGGCGGGGGGGGGGGGGGGGGGGGGGAACCAAAAGTATACAACACAAAAGAGTAGGGGGGTGCAGGGAGGAGGGGGGGGCGTTCGCGTGCGCAAGCATATTGTGTGTTGTGTGTGCGTGTGGACGGACGGTGCAAAAACGGTCCCCCCCTGCCGATCTTCCCACGAGGGGTATGGTGCCTTTGAAAGCAGAACCGCCACCGTTCAAGAATACCACATCAAAACGCCCTGGGCGCCGGCGCAAACAGCTCCGCCCTCCCCACCACCTTTTATTCCCATCCTGCCACCCCTCCCACTCCTTTTCCTACTCTGCCACCCCCCCCTCCCGCGACTTGACTGCCCCTCCTCCAACCCCCCTTCCCACCTGCGCTTCCCCCAACGTGCTCCGTCCTGGCATTGTAGGGGACGCGGGGGGTCTATGGACATACGACTACGGCCATACACTACATGAGTACACCCCCCCCCCCCCCCACCCCCACCGGGTCCCCTTTCCCCTTCCCTACCCACAAAAAAAAACGCCTCTTCCCAATCTCACCAATACATCCGGATCGTGCACCACGAGCTTGTACAGCTCCATGAACTTGGGGGGGGGGTCCTTTCTCTTGTCTTCCTTCTGAGGGCTGAACCTCAGCAGGATCAGGAGGGTTGGTACAGAGAACATGGCGTGCGTGTAGAAGGCCGCCTTGAACCCGAATCTCGACAGCAGCCGCCCGGTCAAAAACGACCCGATCTGTAATGTAGGCGTTTCGAAGACGGGAGGGGGAAAGGGGAGTTCCAGTTCCAAATAGGGAGGGATAGAGAGGGGGGGGGGGGGGGGGTCCATATAAGGAGGAGTTCAAAGATTGAAGGGAGCAGGGGAGGGGCGGGTGAACTCATGCCACGCATGGCCGTAGTCGTGTGACCATAGTCTCTCGCATCCCTACGATCCCGGGACGGAGCACGTCGGGCTTCACCGACCACGCAGTCATTGCTTGCGGTGGCGGTGGAGGGGGGGGGGGGGGGGGGGGGGGGGGGGGTTGGTAAAGCCCAATACTTTCAAACAAAACAAAAAGAGGCTGCCATAACAAAACTACTTCCTGGTACTATATAAAATACTACCAGGTATACTACAAGCACCACGTACGTGCAAACAACTACAAAAGACGACGCCCCCCCCCCCCCCCCCCCCCCCCCCCCCCCCCCCCCCCCCCCCCCCCCCCCCCCTTTCCCTACAAAAAAAAACACGCATCATTATCTCTCACCCCGAAACCCCACTGTCCCCAGAGGCGCTGCTTCCCGTACTCCCCCCGGTCGTCGAGCGACTGAAGCGCGCTGGCGTCCAGGAGGGGCCTCACGGGGGCGTTGACGACGGCCGTCAGCGTGATCATCGAGACGATCCACGGGAAGGACGTGCGAGCCGCTAGCGCCACCCTCATCAGGGTCGACGCGAGAAACGTTCCCACGAGGATCTGCTTCAGCATCCCGGACTTGTCTGTGAGCGCCCCCCAGAGCGGGGTGAAGAGAAACGTCATCGCGGGCGTTATCGCGCCCAGGTGTCCTATTCGCCTGGAAGGGGTGATCGGGGGAGGGGCACCGGGGCGGAGGGGGGGGGGGGGGGGGGGGGGGGGGGGGGGGGGGGGGGTGAGCCTGGGTTAACCGGAAAAAAAAACAAACCAATAGCGGGAGGGGTGGGGCAGGGGGGGATGGAAGAAAGGGGAAAAGGTGTAGAACGGGGGGGGGGGGGGGAGAGTGAATTGTGCGTGGCAACATCAAACAGTATGTGAGTCGGTGCAGCGCCCCAAATGTCTCGGGGCGCGCGATGCAATGGAATGTGACGCAACTCGCGGTACCAGGCAGGTGACACACAATAATACGCGATACCAGGTATGTGATAAGCAATATATACACCATATGCGATACGATGTGGCCTCAAAATGTAACTGCCACGAGACCTCTCGTGTGAGAAAGGGGGCAGCAGCAGCAGCAGCAGGAGCAGCAGAACCAGCTAAGCTAACGGGGTAGCAGCGGCGTTGAAGGGGGCGTCTTTCGATTCCGCCCGGGTATGTCCGCTGCTGTGTGATGTTTATGCGAGCCCACCTCCGCGACAGGTGATACCTGGCCCTTATCATACCACGTGGCTGTATGGCATATGCGTGCTGGGCTCCAATCGCGGTACCGGGCACACGGGAGCTACAGATGCTCCTGTCCTATCCCATCCCACCCACAAAACCACATCCCATCCCATCCCATCCCATCCCACCCCATGCCATCATAGGTCATCCCACCCCGCTCCAAACCATGATAGTATACCAAAAAAACACAACGCACGCCGCTCGCTCGGCACCAATCGCGGTACCTGGCATCGACGGCATCAGCAACGCAACACCCCCTCAAGCATAGCCCCCTTCCCCCCCCCCCCCCCCCTTCGGCAACCCCCAACTCCCCGCCAACCCCCCTCCAGCTACTCGTGCGTACAGTGTGTAGCATCTACCTACTGCGCACTAACGTACGTAGGCACCTGTCTGGGATGCCCAGGGAGTGGTAGTAGACGGGAAGGTACGGCATGATCGCCCCCAGGCTGCTGTAGAACAAGAAAAACACCGCCTTCACCGTCAAATACTTCGGCTCCCAGCGCATCCTCCGAACCTTCTTCACCGAAGCCGTCCCCGCCCCCCCCCCCCCCCCAGACCCCGCCTCCTCTACTCCCGCCCCCACCACTTCCGCCACCGACGACACTTCACTCCCCGTTGCAGAAAAAACCCGTAACCCCAGCCGCCGCCACCTGCCCTGACCCCCTGCCCCCGTCCCCACCCCCGTGCCCGTTCGGCCTGTCCGCTACGTCACCGACGCCGCCGCCGACCCCCGGTGGCCACGCCTTCGCCCCCGAGCGCCCCCAGGGCCGCGAGAGCTGCACCTCTCCCCTCGGCGGCGGCGGCGCGCCCGCACGCGGCAGGTCGGGCCCCCCGAACCCCCCTCCGCCACCGGACTCGGCTGTGCATCCGAGCGCCCCCGCCCGCGGTCCTGTCCTCGCCTGCGCCCCGGTCCCAGAAGCCGACCCCGACCCCGTCGCCGCCGCCCCCGATCTCGCCTCCGCGGGGGCCCCCGTCGGCGTCTTTCTCGCCCCCGGCACCCTCGCGGCGGCTCCGCCGCCCACAGCCCCGGCCGCTGCGCCGCTCTCCCCCCCAACGCCTCCGTCCTCCCTAACCCCCCCGTCCTTCACAACCCCCCCCCCCCCTCCCCCCAACTCCCTCCTTCCCAAACCCCTTCCTCTTCCCAAACCCCTCCCTCCTCGCAAACCCCTCCGTTCCTCCCACCCCCCATCTCCTCCACAGCCCCGCCCTCCCTCCCCTCGCCGCTTGCCTTGTAGGGTCCAGGCGCGGCCAGCTCCCCCCCCTCCCCAGCCGCCGCCACCGCCCCCTCCTTCTCCTCCTCCCTCTCGGCATCTACCCCCATCCCCACCGACACCCCCGCCTGCTCCGCCTCTACCCGCTTCCCCATCTGACTACCTAGGGCCACCACGCCACCCTCTGCTCCCCTCGCCACCGCCTGCCCCCCCGTCACCGCCTCCGCTGCCGCCGCCGCTGCCGACTCCATCGCTCCCACTGGGAGGTCTGGTGGCGACGCGCCCGTGGTGTGTCGGTTTCCTTCCGGCTCTGCCCTCGGTCCCTCCACCCC
The DNA here is from genome assembly GCA_031763025.1 of Macrocystis pyrifera. Taxonomy (NCBI): domain Eukaryota; class Phaeophyceae; order Laminariales; family Laminariaceae; genus Macrocystis; species Macrocystis pyrifera. The sequence continues at coordinate 10,661,357 of JASSKH010000001.1, forward strand.
CTGTGCCTCTCCGTCTGCCGCTGCCGACAGCTCGGGTCCGTCTCCGCTCGCCTGGTCGGGGCTGGGGAGCTTGGAGGCCTGCTGAGATGGATGGACGAATGGATGGATAGATGGGCGGATGGACGGACGGACGGACGGACAGACGGATAGACCGACCGACGGACGGACGGACAGACAATACCAGACGGACAGGCAGAGAGGTAGACGGACATACGGACAGACAGACAGACAGACAGACAGATAGACAAATAGCCCGACGGACGGACGGGCAGACGGATATACGGACGTGTAGACACACACACATATGGAAGAGCGGGCGGCGGCGGCAGCGGCAGCGGCAGTTGCGGCGAAAGTTGGGAAAATAAGCGAAATCGAAAAGTTGGTTTTGGGGTAAAACCAAAAAAAAGCCGCTCAAATTGCGGCCGGCAGGGCAACATGCGCTCATGTGTGAAGGAAACATTCGAGCTCTCTCCGAGCCCGACCGATACCCTGGATGTTCTCTATTATGCACGTAAAACTGCTTGCCGTTGCGGAAAAAGAAAAACGTCACAGATATAAATAGCAGCTTGTTGAAGGCTTTCCGGACCGGGCCAATTTCCGTGTGCTGGACCTGAAGTGCTACCGCAAATATTTTCCGAAAAGCTAGGGCCGGGGATTTTAGTTGACTATTACGGGGGACCATAGTAAATAGGACCTACGGTACACACAAAAACCTATATATTTACCTATTTTTACTAACAATATGTGGTCCTATTTACTATGGTCCCCCGTAACAGCTATATTACGGGGGTTCTATAGTTAACAGGACCTATGGCATACATAAAAACCTATATATATATTTAGGTATTTTTACTAACAATACGTGGTCCTGTTAACTATGGACCCCCGTAATAGTAAGTAAGATAAGTTAAGGTGATGCCACCCACGAACGCGCGCAACAGGACATTTATAATTGTCGTCCACTGCTGTTCGTTGGTACGATGGTAGACGGTGAGGAGCACGGTGGTTGCTGTTGTCCCACCGCCTTGGTGGTCTGTCGTGCTGTTCTTGTCGTTCGGCCACTAATACGGGGGGGGGGGGGGGGGCGGCGTAGTAAAATAGGACCAAATATTGTCAGCAAAAATATGGAAATATATGGGTGTTTTGTGTGCACCGTAGGTCCTGTTAACCACGGTCCGCCGTAGTAGACAGAATGCGTCCGGACCAGGTTCCAACAGCACACTCTGGCGGGCACAAGTGGTACCGTGCGGGCTGTCCTAAAAAGCGACCTCCAGCGAAGCATCAGCATCAGCAGCAGCAGCAGCAGCAGCAGCAGCAGCAGCAGCAGCAGCAGTAGCAGCAGCAGCAGTAGCAGCAGCAGCAGCAGCAGAAGCCGGCAGGTGTGTGGCGTTGTCGCGTTTTTTCGCACCAAAACAGAACTCACGGTTACAAAAAAAAAACTAAACCGACGGTTTCACACAGTAAACGCTTTCATCTTGAGTTGAAACCCCCGTATATATTATTGTGTCCAAGAGGCATCACGCCATTCCACACAGCAACTAAACAGCCCCTGTGGACGCTAAGCGAGGGGGCCTCGTTGAGACAGAGAGATGCCTCGGCGCTTGGGCCCGGTCGGATCGGGAGCACGGCGACTGCGCGAGAGGTGCGACGGCCACAGCAGCAGCAGCAGCAGCAGCAGCACACACCCCTCAAAAAAAAAAAAAAAAAGTTGGCAAATGTGACGTTGCGCCTCCTAATAAATCTACTGTTTAATCAAGTAAAAGCACGAACTACTTGCGACGGACGATGGATGGAAACTCAATGGAAAACGTGGGACGGCGATCTCGAAACAGCTCCCCGACGACAAAAAAAAAAAAAAAAGCGCGGGGGGGGGCGGGGGGGGGGGGGGGGGAGGGGCGAGACAAATCGAAAAACTCGCGAAGTAAATGGCCAGCTACAGTAACTTATCAGTTGACTACCTGTTACCAGGTATGTATGTACTACGTGCGGTATTGGCCGCATTATTCGCCTTCTTATCTGACTATGGCGCGTTTTGTGGGTCGGCGTGTCTTTTTTTATTGTTTTTTTTCTTCCTTATTGTTCCAAGGAAAAATGTTGCAAGCCGGCTACGAGTAGTTGGCTTCCTCCGCCCACCCAACTGTCCGCACATGATACTACAGCAGTATACCACTATGTCCCATTGTATAAGCACAGGTTCCACACTGATAGTTAAACCACAAGGTTCTTATATTTCAGGACATAGTGGTAAAAAATCAGAACAAAATATGGTAGGTGACCTTAAGGAAATGTGCGGGATTTTGCTTCTACATACCGTGGCTTCTGAATACCATGGCCCCCTGCAGTATCATAGTGGCTACCTGGTACAGCAGTAGTAGCCGCGAAGTTCAGCTCAAAAGGCATGCCCTACTTCTCGCAGCCCTAAGAAAAACGCCTGTGTTTCGTGGAAAACTATCTGTGGGCTGTCTCAACCGCAGACGTAAATGAGACGTCGTAAATAAACATGATGCCACACCTGTTTTAGGTCACCAAAAAAATACTACTAATAAATTAAAAAAAACAATATTAGCCGTGAGATCGAGGACATGGCCGAAACTCATCTTTGTGAGCAGTGTGTGTCATACTTACTTCGATCGCGCGAAATCCGGTTTTATATATGGCCTCATGCAGGAAATACAGTCATCGTACGAGGGAGACAAAGTCTGAAGCTGCAGAATTCGAGGAGTGGATGTGTCTATATTGGGAATTATTGCTGTAAAATAAAACAAATTTCTCGAGGTTGCACATAGCTATCTCTACAGTAGCTATTAGTTGCTTGCTTGCCACGAGTGGGGAACGATTTTTCGGTGTATACATCATACCTGGCACAACTGTTTCATAAACATATACCTGCCATGTACTTGGATACCGTCATCACTACTACCGAGCGGCGTTACACAATAAGGACCAAAATTTCCACTCACGAGGCAGGGGAGAGACATGCAATCATTACACCAGGTATCGATTTAATTACTTCTGTGACTTTGAACTAAATAGCAGCGAGATGACACAGCCGGTGGTCAAAAAAAAAAAAAAGCAGGCCGGCAAACACAAGCAATAACCTCCCGTCATCGCGCCGGTACCCGCGAACACGAAAATAGCACCTACTCGCAATCACATGTGCAGGCAGTCCTGCTGACCTTCGGGTGCTCGCGCCCAGGGGAGTCACCGACCCAATACAGCATGCTTTACGAGGCCATACACCCCGCATCACATCACGCGCGATCGCGGTACTACTGCACGCACTGTATGTTGTATCACACGCAGCTTGCGAACACGAGTTTCGGCCAAAAAAAACAAATCTTGGTCTCACAGCTGAGGGGTCTTCCAAAGCAACTACCACTCTCTGCCTAAACATAAGAGCCTTTTGATATCGAATATTAGTCAATAAACGCTCCATATGTTTCGGGACAGAGTTGTGCTAAATCATGGTGGAGGTTCAGGGGGGAACGTCCCAAGCGTCCCGCGATGACGTACACATGAACTCACTGCTGTGCCTGCCGCTTTGAAATAGCATAGACTTGTTATCCTGTGGACGAGTAACATGTAAGATAGCACACTCCTTTCAACGAATGTCACTGAGACTATAGTAGCTGATTTCCTCTCGACAATGGAGAGAGTGTGACCGCAGTTTTCGAATGTCACTGAGACTACATTAGCTTATTTCCTCTCGACAATAGAGAGAGTGCGACCGCCGAGCGATACGTCCGTGGAAAAGGTCTCAAGGAGACCTCCCCGAAGCCGTTGTTTTCGTTGTGTGTGCCCCCCCCCCCCCCCCCCCCCCTTGCTTTGTTGAAAATTGGCTCGAAAGTTCATTCAGACAGTGCATTCTCTTCATCACCGGTGTGTTATATTATCACCCGGTGTGTTATCTTTATCACCCGGTGTGTTATATTAACACCCAGTGTGAATATTATCAACCTGTTGTACGGTAGGTGTAGGTAGGTACAGTAGTACACATCGAGTCATCCATCATCACTAAAAGTCAACGCAGAAAGCGGCGGCAACCAGCCCTGACGCCCGACGCGCCCCCTCCTCCACCCCCACCATCATCACCACCCATCACCCATGGGAGAAAAAAAAACAACAGACGCCAGAGCATTTCAAGTTTCAAGTACCTGCACGCGTACCATGATAGAAAGAGGATAGGTAACCTCTCACACAGCAATTATAAGGATTGTCCCCGGGTTTCCAGTCTGTGAGACGATCACTGTCCCCGTATACTCGTGCATCCCCGGTCCCACATCAGCAATAGTGTATGATGCATATGACACGATGCGAGCAATATTATACATCACCGAGTTCAAACTGGTAGACCCAACGTTTGTCGAATGAAAAAACACGCGAGATAACACGCACACACACCCTGGAGTGCAGTTCCGAGCCGACTTTATCCAAAACAAGCGAACTTTTCGACACGAGTCCACTAGGCAAGAAAGGGCTGAGGTCTTCGCAGGATACAAACGAATGCATGAACGGTAGTGGGGAGGGGGGAGGAGAGGCTGCTGTCTGTGTGACCGGGGATGAGTTGCGACTAAAACGGGGGGCATGGTTAATAGGACCTATGGTATACATAAAAACCTATATATTAACTAGTTTTACCAACAATATTTGGTCTTGTTTACTATGGTCCCCCGTAATAGGAGGGAGAGAAAGAGAAAACAAGGGCGAACATAATAAATGGGAAGACGGAAGAGAAAAAAACAAAAACAAAAAACAAAAAACAAGAACAAAAACATGTGGGGCACACACAAAACGAACACATTAGGATTCGGGAACATCTCGTCGGGATGTTGCCATTTGCCATGACTCGTCGCGGATCTGTACTCGGATAGATGCACCGCCTGGCGTTTGTTTGCGCTCTCCCCGTTGTCCAGAAAAAATCGGCACGGAAATTCGTCCCAGGGGGGGGGGTGCGTTGTCTCAAGTATTTAAACCATGAATATTCACGTACCGAGGATACAAAAACAAAAAGACACCCTTGACTTTCAGCTGCGAGATCGGCAGTTTAGATTTTGTAGTCGAAACTCACTTCTTGCAAAAAGCCGTGTTGTGGATACTTCGTCGTATAGACTCCGATCGCGCGCGCTCTATGGTAGTTCTGAGCGGGTGCTGTATTTCACCTCGTGAAGGATATACTGCTGTACCTGGCATACGACTGGTCGGTGAATTCCTCCAGGGTGAAACGATCGTAGCACCCAGGGGGTCAACAGGATGACGTCACAAGAACACGGTCAGCTTACATACACCTGGTATTGACGCGGTACTACACAGCAGTACAGCAGTACTTGTGCCAACAAATAGGGAGAGTTTCGCGCCACCTTTGCCCTCTGACTGACCCGACACCTGACAACCGGCAACGCTATCGATACCATACGCGTATACCATACCACGCCGGACACAAATGTGAGTGCCGTTCGTGTGTTAATGTGAACACCCAAACGGTCCTTACTTTTACACCCGAAGCGGTACGATAGACCAAGGTACCTGATACCTGATACTTCTGTACCCGGTACGAAGTAGACTCATGGTACGATATACTAAGTATACAACTATTACGGGGGTCCATAGTTAACAGGACCAAATATTGTTAGTAAAAATAGGTAAATATATAGGTTTTTATGTATACCATAGGTCCTATTAACTATGGACCCCCGTAATATCAATACCTACGTTTTTTTCGACTTGGGCCTTTTTCTCTCTTCCAGCCGCGGGTCTTTTCTCGCGCGTGGCACGCAGGGGGGGTCGCGTGTACACCACGGCGCAAATGCGAGCCCCGGCCGAGATCCGTGGCCTTCAAAGTCGCGAATTGTGGCAGACCACGGGGAGGTATTCCGACCTGCTAGAGCCAAGCAGGACGACGGAAACCCCACAATTTTAATAGATTATTCTCTGCTGCTGGTTGCTGGCTGCTGCTGCTGCTGCTGCTGCTGCTGCTGCTGTTGTATCGTGTCGATCACACCGTCGCTCGAGCTCTCTGCAACGACGCAGCCACGGAGCAGCAGCAGCAGCAGTCGCACATCAAGCTCTCCCCTTTGCGACGGCCACGGACGGCGCTATGTCTGTGTGCGTGTGCGGGCGGTGTTTTCTGTTGACCTAGGAAGAAAGAACGAACAAATACACGAACTCAACAAAGGTGCAATTGATTGGAGCGCTGCGCAGGGGGCAGCACGACGACACGAACCCACACATCCTCGATGTTTCAACCGTAGGAACCACGCACCGACGGTACGCACTACAACAGCAGCAGCGGAACAAGAGCAATGCTCGTATATATGCGTGTGCAGTGTTCACCAGGAGATATACTGCTGTAGTACACGGGTGCCATTCTGTTCACATCTCCCACGTACAATTTTACAATCAAGCGTACGTCGTCGAACCTCGTCCTGCAACACAGCAGAAGACACAGCAGCACTCGGAGTAAGGAGGGACACATGGCGATGATGATGATGCTGCTCCCCCTTTTCAACTTGGGAGACCCCCAGGATTTCAAGGCAACCACACCCCGAAGGGGAGCCCTTGTAAACTTTATAATGAGGCGCGCGAGCGCGAAGCGCACCGAGGAAAAAAAAAGGCTCTTCATAACGGCTCGCATACGAAGGTAGGGTGCCTTGTTTTGAGATCCTCTGTTTGTGTGTGTACCGGTGTGTTTGTGTGTCATCATGATTCAACATTTTTTCTAGGCCACGTTTGACCACCGTGCTCAACGCAAACGGAACCAATTCCAGTCCCGGCGGGCTCAGTGCACGCACACACAGACGGAACTTTCCCGTGCTGGTGCGGTGGCAAGTCGTTCACAGTTGGTCGAGCTAGGTGCGGCAACGTGTGTAGCGAGATGGCCGGGCCATGGTTTGAAAAAACAGAACCGTAAAATATCAAACCGTTTTTGTTTTTGGAAGTTCTACCAAACGAAACCCAACTCTACGAGTACTCGTTGGCAGACTGTGCCTGTCCACAGCAACGTTCGGGCCGTGTCCTAAGACACGCCGCAGGTGGTCTTGTCAGGCCCACCGTCCTCCTACTACTACTGATGAAGGGACGGACAAGCAGAAGCTCTGCCGTAGATGTGGTGCAGCAGTAATAGTGTGGTGGCACCTGTCATTACGGTTTTTGTTTTTCGAGTTCTACCTAAAACAAACCAAACCCACGACTCTACGTCGTACTCGTAGGCAAAATGTGCCTGCCCAAAAGCAACGTTCGGGCCGTGTCCTAAGACATGCTGCAGGTGGTATTGCCAGGCCCACCCTCCTACTGACGAGGGGACGGAGAACCAGGAGAAGCTCTGCTGGAGATGTCGTACAGCAGCAGTAGTGGTGGCAGCTGCTACGAGAAGCTCTTGTTGGACATGCCAGGTTGTAGATTTTTCGTCCCGAAATTACTACGCCGAATTTCGGGGTGGGAAGCGGGAAACATACACAGAACAAAAAATCGAGTACGTTTATGTACGTGTACAAAGGGTGCAACGGTTAGAACGACAAGCCCAGCGTACAGCGACGCTGACCCTGGCCTCGTGTGTCCTACGTACTGCTGCTGCTGTTTTGCTGCTGGAGAAGCTCTGCTGTAGATGTCGTACAGCAGTAGTAGTGGTCTTCTGCGAGAACCTCTGTTGGACATCTCAGGTTGTTGTAGATTTTACGTTCCCAAAATAGTATGCCGGATTTCGAGGTGAGAAGCAGGAAACATACAACAAAAATCGAATACGTGTACAAGTACGATGGGTGCAAGGATTACAGCGATCTTAACGAGGAGTGTTTTTGAGTTTTTTTTTTTCGGTATTTTCGAAAAAACCGAAATTACTGAAAAAAACTGAAAAACAGTCCTCGTTAAGATCGACCCTTAGGCCAATTCTTATGCAGTCGGATTTGCAGTCAGTTCGAAATGGTGCGATCGGCACGTTCACACGAGCTTTTGCCCCGAAAACGTGCGAAACTACTGTTTCTCGCCTCAAAATGAGTTGGACCTTTCTCCAAGACCCATCTAGAGCTGTTTCCCGCTTCTCCAGGTGCCCAGTTGCAGGAAATCACCGCCGGTACTTCTCCAATCCAACTGGGTCAAATACGATTACAATGCCTGATTGAATCGGACAAAACGTTTTTTCCGATCCGATCCCTGATCGTAATCGTATTTGACCCATTTGGATCGAGAAAAGTACCGACGGTGATTTCCCGCAACTGGGCACCCGGAGAAGCGGGAAACAGCTTCACATAGGTCTTGGAGAAAAGTCCAACTCATTCTGAGGCGAGAAACAGCAGTTTCGCACATTTTCGGGGCAAAAGGCCGTGCGAACGTGCCGATTGCATCATTTCCAACTGACTGTAAATCCGACTGCATAACAATTGGCCTTCGATCGACAATCCGAGCGTATAGCGACGCTGGCCCTGGCCTCGTGTGCCCTACTCCTGCTGCTGCTTCTATTGTTGCTGTTGTTTGCCGCCACGTCTGCTGCTGCTGCTGCTGCTGCTGCTGACGAGTTTGGGTTTCTTAAAATATTGTACCCAAACATCACGGCTACATATGACCGCGTATGTACGTACCTGGTACGTACGTAGATGTTCGTTCTTGTTGGTTGAGCATACTGCCATAACATGATACCAGGTACATTATTAATAACAATCCGTGTTCGCCCGGCATGATGCATCGCAGATAACTCTACTGCAGGTACTGAGGTCGCGCCTCCACCAATTACTGCGTAGTAAAGTTATGTTTGACATGATATACTGTATACAAGACGACACGACAACAAACATCTCACCGTTTCCCCCCTTCCAAGAGCATCACCATCACCACTGAGACCACCACCATCAGTCTGCCGCTGCTGATGTGAGTCGTCCATCAAAGTAGCAGCAGCAGCAGTAGCAGCATCTCCCTTCAGCGCCTTCTCCCTGTTCCACGCCTCGTTCTTCAGCCCATCGCTCCCTCCGCGCAGGCCCCCCCCGACCCGTAATAGCAGCCGCCTCCCCTCCCCCTCCAAGCGCCTCCTCCTCGCGCTATCAGCGCCATCGCCACCCCCCCCCTGGGCAGCTGCAGCTGACGCTTCCCCCCTCCCGCTAGGCGGTTCCTCGCGCTGTCCTCGTCAAGGTCGGCGTTGCCGTCGTAGTTGCTGCTGCTGCTGCTGCTACCTGGGTTCCACCATTTCCAAGATTTGTCATGGCAGAGGTCCTGCTGCTCCTTTCGTTGGCGCTGCTTCCGCTTCTGCCGGTGCTGCGTTTGTTGTTGATGGTGTTGACTTTGGTGTTGGTGCTGGTGGTGGTGTTGAGTTACCGCCGTCGAGAGGAGAGCTGATGCTGCTGCGGCTGCGGCTGGCCTCGCCTCTACTACACCACCGCCTCCACCACCACCGCCGTTGGAGGAGCTGTCAGGAGAGTAGAAGAAGGATCGGTATGCTCCGCTGCTGATGCTGCTACTGCCGTGTCTCGGGCCGCTGCTACCGCTGCCGCTGCTGCTGCCACTGCCCATGCTGCGGGAGGCACCAGAGGCACCGGAGGCGGCAATAACGGAGGACGCAGCTGAGGAAGCCAGGCACAGCGCGAGCATGAAACTTCGGTAACTCACGGTTGCTGTTGCTGCCACGCGTCGATTGCTTCCGCCCTTCTGCAACATGACACGTCTTGTTGTATCTTCCATTGTTGCTGTTGTCGTTGCTGCTGTTGTTGTCGTGGGTGGCGCCGCTTGAACTACTGCCTCAGAACGACGAGTAGACGGAGCTATCTGGCGGTGCCGGGGCACGCTCCCAGCTCCTCCTTCGGGAGTGCTACCGTCCCCCTCGACAGCGCCCGCCTTCTGATGCGTGTGATGTCGACGATGCCACGCGCAACGGATGCTCTGTGCCGGCCGCGCGAACACGGCTCGTTTTGAATGCACGCTCGGTGCGCTGGCTTATCCTAGCCTTGACTTCATCGATGGACGATACAAGGAGATAAACCGATCTCGCCCGAAGGTCGCGGACGATGGCAGAAGAAGCCGGCAGCGCTAAAGGCGCACTCCACCTCTTCCTGAGGAGTTGGAAGCAGGGAACCGCTGATTGTATAAGGGGTTGTTTCTTGTTAAATCCCTACAAAAGCACGCGTGTTCGTATAAATGGAAACCTGTGATTCAACTGAACCGCGAGTAAAATCTGTCGTGTTTGGGCTTTGCAGCGTGGCATACTGCTGCTGCGCAAGAGCACATGGAGCAATAGTTTCCACGGCTCCCACAGTAGCGAACCAGTCGATACCCTGAAGCTGCCTACTCTGCATGTGTGCGGCGCGGTGGAAAAGTCACTTTTGTCGGTGAGGAAAGCCGTTGTGCACGAAGTAGTTCGATTTTTTACACGCGGGCGGTTCTTGTGTTGCGACAATCGACGCTTCATCAGAGTGTGCCTGGTGTCTGGTGCCTGGCGGTCATGTCTTGAATATTTGAAATTCTCGTAAACTAGCCGCTTCCTCTTGCTTCGTCGACGATTCGTCTGGCTATGAAGCTACGGATGCCGACACTGACTGCTGCACTCAAAGCATCGCCGGTGCATAAGCCCTGCCTGTCGTGGGGAATGAGGTCGTGAGGCCATATATATATATGCATGTCCGTGTCTGCTGTCAAACATACCCCGCTACTGGTGTATGCGGCGGTGAGGCATTTTGTTTGATGATGCCCAGCGGTTCGCTGTTCGACTTTCATTTTACGGCCGGCTCTTGACTCTCAGCCCACAAACGAGCACCCGAGCGCAAGCGGGAGTGCATCTACTAGTGTAGTTTACGTTAGTGCACACCGTGCTCCTCTCAGGTACCTGGTATGAGCATGCTCTTTCATTGAATTTTGTGTGTCGTGCCTGTCGCATCCAGCAGTCGGATAGCATGGCATTGCATCGTCTACTCTGCGTACGTACTGACGAACAAAGCACAGCAGTCAGCAGTACTTGTCTGGTTTATCTCTGTCGTAGTTTTGCCACCACAAGTTCTATTAGGATGGTGTAGAATCGGCACGGACACTGGTTGTCCTGGGTGTCGACGGGTAGAAAGAGCGGTTTAACGTGAATGACACACACAACACACGTGTCCGTCCCTCACCAAAGGAGTCAAAAATAACCAGGGCTTTTCGCGGGTCAGGTCAAATCTCACGGCTCGAGTCGGATCGGGTCGGGTCAGCTGACCCGACCCGACCCGCGAGATTTTGAAAGCCTTTTGACCCGACCCGACCCGACCCGTGAGATTTGATAATCTCCTGACCCGACCCGACCCGACCCGACCCGACCCGCCACTTTCGGATTGACCCGTGAGACACGGGTTTCATGCGGGTCGGGTCACCTTGACCCGCGAGACCATTTGTCTTGACCCGCAGGTTCGACCTGCGGATCCGGCCCGTGGGTCGACACTGCAAAAACAATTTAATATGCATATTTGTGCCTACTGTAGCAGCGATATGTGGCCTGGCTGTAGTGGGTATGGATGGATGCGGGCATGCGTATATAGATTTGGCGGTGTTTCCATGTTTTAATGTTTGAATAAGATACCAAAGGAGTATTATCGAGTATTTTTACGAGAGAGGCCTTTGGGTAAGAGAGCGGGAAGTGTTTTAGGTGTCGGATCCGCGAACCGGACGCGCGGGTCCGACTTGCGGGTCAGCAGAAAACAACTCGCGGGTCGCGCTGGCCCGACCCGCGAGTGACCCGTTTCTCACGGGTCATGACTTGACCAGACCCGTGAACTTTTCATCACTTCTCGATCCGACCCGACCCGACCCGTGAGATTTGAAAAGTTCTTGACCCGACACGACCCGACCCGTGAGATTTGAAAAACTGTTGACCCGACCCGACCCGCGAGATTTGAAAACCTCTTGACCCACCCCGACCCGACCCGTGACATTTTGAACACTTCCTGACCCGACCCGACCCGACCCGCGACATTTTGAACACCCCCGTGACCCGCGAAAAGCCCTGAAAATAACGTCACACTACTGCTGTCGCACGCAGCAACAGGTAGCCAGCGTACTCTGACTTGCCCACCGACGCGAAAATTAGTAAGCATCGCGTTTCAACTCTTGAATCATCTCCTGTCCTCTGTTACTTGCCGTCCCGTACCGACCCGCCAGCAGGCAGTAAACTAGACTACCATACGACGTACGTGCCAAGTATTGTTTTACTTGCTTTTTCTACTGCTACTGCCACCGCTACGGTCACCAGCCCGCCAAGTGTGAGAGACCCGAGTCCACATGGATGCCGACGCCTTCTTCGCAGCCCAGCTGTGGCTCCGCCGGCTCCCTGCCGACGTTTGGCCCGGACCAGCCAGAGATTGCAGCGGCAGCGGCGGCGGCGGCGGCAGCGGCGTCGACGGCGGCGGCCACTACCACGGCGAAGTAATCCTAGCGGGAGCGAAGTGCTCTTTCGTTCTACCAGGCCCGGTGCCCACCAATTGCCCAGCTCCTCCCCCGCCTCCTCCTCCTTCCACCACCACCACCGCCACTACCGACAAAAATCGGAAGCGTGGGTCTCCGGGGAGGAGGATCGACAACCATGTCGGGCTGCTGCCGCCGCCGCCTCCTCTGGATACCCCACGAGAGCGCCCCCCGCTCCAGCTATCTGTGCCCGTTTCCCCCCCCCGCGCTACCGCCGACACCTCCGCCTCGCGAGCTCGCATCAACGGCCCGGGCTGGGGACGAGAAGGTCGGAGTCCCGGCGGGAACGAGGGAGCGCGCGGGGAAGAGTCCATGGAGGTTGATCCCGTGGCCGGCAACAGCTTAGGGCAAAGGCAGGGACATGGACGAGGTAATGGAGTTGGGGATGACGGCCACCACCGAGGGCGTGAGGGGGGCGGGGGCGGGGGCGGAGGAGGGGTGGGGAACGGCAGCTCGGCGCGAACGCGCCCGGACGCCCTACGAGCCAGGCTCGCGTCCGAGTTCGATCTGGATCTGGCCATCGCTAGAGGGCCGAGAGGGCGGCTGGAAGGAACGGCGGCAGTGGTTGCGGCGGTGGCGGCGACGGGAGGAGGAGAAGGGGGGGGGGGAGGGCTTACCGGCGCAAGGTGAGTGTATAAGGTACCGAACGCCCGTCCCGTCTCCCCATGAGCTGACTGTGCGCCGCGCCTGCCGTGCTTGCCGTGTTAGCCGCGGTTGCCCCTATTGGGTTGATTCGCTGAAGTTCAGCAGCAGATCCAGTCGGGGAAGGGGAAACATATAACAGGAGGGAGGCGCGCATTCTGTCTGCTCCGCAAACGAGCATGTGGAGTCGACGACGCGGCGACACTCCGACGTGTTATACGTGTGGAGGTACGGTAGCTCATTTCCTCGGAGATGTTCCGGGCGTGCGTGCACTAAGTCTTTAACGAGCGAGTTAGCTTGCTCTCATTTTTTTCGGTGTGCACGGTTGCTCTCGGCCATCGCCTGACGACGAACGGTCACTGCGGTCCGCGCACATCGCTACTCTAAACGGCAGTGGAGCCACCCACCCACGTCCGTTATATCCACACCGACCGTGTAACTCACGGTGGCGTTCGTAGAATTGAGCACGTGATAGCGTTTTCGCGCACTCGCGCCATCTTGGGACTCGCTTTCATTGCTGAGCGATGCGCGTCAGCGCAAGGAAACCCCGTGCAGCATACGGCGTTCGCCGTATCACACTGGGTGGTACGATAACACGCCCCCTGGGACGAATTTTCAGAGCCGTGTTTATCGAAAACCAGGAGCGAGGGGCGCACACAATTGAAAATGACGGATTTGGGAAGCTTCCGTCGAGATATTCCCGTAGACACGTCGCTCCCGGCGATTGCACTCCTCCCTGCTGCCGAGAAAGTCGGCTGTGAGTTCGGTCTGAGGGTGTGTGTTTTCTCCTATGGCCCGTGTGGTAATGTTGTACGGTGGGGTAGTCGTGCTGCATCCTTCGCGCTGTAAGCTTGGAACCCGTGGGTCGTGCGTGAGTGATCTGATGTAACCGACGCCTTCTTTTTCTTTTTTTTTTTTCGTGTTTTTCTCTGATTTCAGTGCAATAAGCGCCTTTTCCTTTTGATGTACCATGCCCGCATTGATGCCTCACTTTGTTCCGTGTGTCTTTTGTGTTTTGAGTGTGCGTTTGTGCGTGTGTACTGTAGGTGGGGCGTGTTTGTGTGGGGGCGTACGCCGACGCACACAAAAAAATAAGGACCCCCACCCCGCGCCCCGGACTGTCTCTCCCCCGGCCGTTCCAGTTTTCTCACCACCTACGCCGCTATCGGAGGTGCACGCCGACAAGAGACAACGGTATCACACTCCTGAAATGGTCACAATGAACAAAGAACCAGTGGCGTGGGATTTCTTAACGGATTTCGCCAAAAACGCGCGTTTTTGGCGAAAGTGGTTTTAGTCCTAACCCACCCCACTGCCTGGGTCTCAAAAGCGGGTTTTGTAGTGAGTGCTGGGGTTTCTTTTTCACGTGCAACCCTGCCCCTACCGAAGAAAACACCAAAACATGTCTGCCTTTTTTTTTGTCGTTCAAGCTCGTGACGAAAAACGTATGCACGCTCTCTTTTCCCGCTCCCCCGCGCGCGTCTACTCCAATCAGAGTTGCCGATGGCGGCCCTCCAGCAGGCGGCGGCGGCGGCGGCGGCAGCGGTGATGGCGGCGGGGGCGGGGGCAGCAGCAGCAGTAGCAGCAGCAGCAACAGCAGCAACAGCAGCAGCAGCAGCGCCGGCAGCCTCTTACTTCGTATCGACGGAAACGTCTACGAAGCAGAGCACACCCTTATTCGGAGTATATCGTACCCACGGTGCCGCGGTGGCAGTAGCGGCGGGGGCAGCGTGAGCGGTGTGAGCGGCGTAAGCGGCTTGAGCAGCAGCGGTGGGAATGTCGGCGGCATGGGGGGAGGTGCAGGTGGAGGTGGAGGTGGAGGTGGAGGTGGAGGTGGTGGTGGTGGCGGCGGAGGTGGAGGTGGAGGTGATGGTGGCGTGCGAGGGGAGCCGCTTACGAGAACCCCGAGGAAAGCGACGGCGGCTGTGGCGATGACGACGATGGCGACACCGGCACGGAGTGGTAAGAACTCGCTCGTAGACCAAGGAAAGGGTCGTTCGGTGGAGGACCCCATCCCCGTCCCCATGCTCACCCCTTTGGCAGTCGCTTCTGGCGCCTCTGACTCCCCAGGCCGTTCCCCAGGCGCCTCTGGCGCCGCCCGAGGTGCTCGCCCTGGCCTCGGCGGTCCGAACGGTCGCCGCAGTGCAGGGGAATACCGACCAGAAAATTCGCGGGCCAGGATAAGCGGCCGCCCTTCGCTGCTGGAGGCGATAACCGCCAGCGAGAATAAGAGGAAACTGGACGCCGCCAACGAGAGCAGTGGAGCCAGCGCAGCGGGTACAGCGGCAGCCGCAAGCACCGGTACCGCCTTCGAAGCCCGAGTTGGGCGCCCCCGTGTTCGCGGGGCCGGTCGCGGTGGCGGCGGCGGCGGCGGCGGCATCTGTAGCGATGCCATCGGTAGGGCTGGTGGCGGACAGCGGGGTCGGTCCGGCGCCCGAGATATCGGCAGCGTGGCTGGAGGAGGTGGAGGTGTTGCGAGAGTCAATGTGGACGGTCCGATTGGGGTGGCGGCGGCGGCAGCGGCGGCGGTGAGGGTAGCGGCGGCGGCGGCGGCGGCGGCAGCGACCGTGGCTAGGTCGCCGGCGACTAGCCACGAGGACCGGTCGGAAGGCCGCGGCGGGGGGAGCGTGTCGGGGAGCGAAGACGGAGCGACCGATGTGCCGTTCTGCGGCCTTTTGTTTCCTGGCGTGCTCCTTAAATTCTGGGTGAGATGAGTTAGAAGGCGCGGGCGTGTGCGGATGAGTGTGTGTGTTTTGGGGGGGGGGGGGGGGGGGGGGGGGGGGGGGGGGGGGGGGGGTAACAGTTGAAGCAACCGCTACTGTATACCGAATGATGATAAAAAGGAGCGGCTGAGCCCCCCCCCCCCCCCCCCCCCCCACCCCCCCCCCCCCCCCCCCCCCCCCCCCCCCCCCACCTGTGTGTTTGAGTCGTACCAGCAACCGCCCCCGTCTAGGTACCGTTTGGAGCGTGTAGTGCAAACCCCTGTATAATACCGGTGGTGACCCATGTCAAAACCTTTTGCTATGTTACCGGCCGGAGAATCAGCCACCAGTTGTTGTTTTTTTCCCCGCTTATCCGCCCTGGAGTTCCCGGTTGGTGGTGGTGGAGATGGTGATGATGGCGGTGGTGGAAGGTGGGAGAGTGCCGCGGGTAGTCCGACAATGCCTCGGGAGAAACTTCCCTCCCCGTCCCGCCCTCCCTCCCTCCCTCCCTGTTTTCTTGATTGATATTCGCCTGTGCCGTCGGTTTTTTTATCCTCGCTCGCCCGCCCCTGCCACCGCCGTCTCCTCCATCCGTACCCCCGACAGACTCCGTGGCAGGGCGAACCGGCCGCGGGCGCAAGGACGGGGGCTGTGGCGAGGATGCACGGCGTGGTGGGCGAAATGCTGAAGGGTCTGTCTTCCTCGACAGGCGCCCCCGCGGGCGGAGGATCTCCACTAGAGATGGACGACCTGACACGGGCGGGTGAGTCATTGGTTTGGTTTGGAAAGTGGTCGGGCGGGGAAGGGGGGGGGGAGGGGGGGGGGGTTGGGGGACTCATGTCATGTATTACCGTGGTCGTACGACCGTAGACCCTCGCGCCCCTACAATGCCGGGACGGATGCACGTCGGGTTATTTCACCGGCCAGGCAGACGTTTATTTGCTTTGCAACAAGCAAGCGCGATGCGCGGTGAAGTGGTGTTGAGCGTGTCGCATGCAGGGGTGGGAGAGCTGCATCTTGCTGTGCGTGAGAACCGCCTATGAGGAGGACGTTCTTGCCTATGGACGACAGTGTCGAATGAATTAACTTTGTTTTCTGGCGCGGCCGCCCTTGAGGCGGTGATCGGTGGTGATTATGGAGGCGTCCGATGGTAGTACAGAGTAAATGTACCCTCAAGAAAAAATAACGCACCATTTGAGGGAAAATGGTACACGCCTAAGCCCGATGAACGCTGCTGTGGCATACCAGTGTACCACTGCTGTGTCCGCACAGTTCAGGACCAATTTTATTGAATGTTAACTCTTATGGGACTTCAATTCCGTTTTGGAGACCAAGTACTTAGGATTTTGAGTGGTTTATCCCCGAAACGGAACTGCAGTTCTGAGATGGTTGAGATTGAAACGGTCTTGAAAATCTCGTGTCATGGTTGGTATACCCGGTACCTCGAAGAGCGTTGAGCTAGCAGAGAGCTGCAATCGATTCCCGCAGCGCCCGTTCTCTCGACAGTCGGTACTATCGGGTGCGAAAAGTCGAAACATATATGTTTTCGGAAGGGCTCTCTCGACCATCTTACCTTTCCGAAAACACCGTGTTCGGTATGCGGTACCGTGTTCGGTACCGTGTTCGGTGCCGTGTTCGGTGCCGTGTTCGGTGCCGTGTTCGGTGCCGTGTTCGGTATTATTGGCAGTAACCTTCCCCGTTCTCCTGGAAAGAAACGAACTCGCTGAAAAAAACGATCGCCCCCCCCCCCCCCCCCCCCCCCCCCCCCCCCCCCCCCCCCCCCCCCCCCCCCCCCCCCCCCCCCCCCCCCCCCAAATGAAGACTTTGAGGGCGGGATGAAGCAGATGTGGGTAGGGATAGAAGGGATACTTGGCAGACAAGCAGGAGAGGCAGACACGGGAATAGCTACTCTAAGAGCACAGAACGGTAAAATGGTTAGTAGTTCGAAGGGAAAAAGGGAGGTACTACTAGTAGAGCATTACCGAAAGCTAGGAACACCCACAGCCAACGAAACGTTCGATGCAGAATTCGAGAAGGAAATCAACGCGTGGGCAGAGGCGAACGTAGATACATCAGAAAGGGAAGACAGTGGTTCGGGAGGGTTACAGAGAGAGTTCACAAGGGAAGAGGTAAAGAAGTGTGTAGCTAAACTTAAGAATAGAAAGGCAGCAGGGGCAGACCAAATAGTGAATGAATTTATGAAGTACGGGGGAGAAAGAATGCTTACCATGATGGTTATGTTGTATAACTGGATATGGAAAAAAAACGAGTACGCACCTAGGAGGTGGAGAGAAGGAGTACTAGTAAATTTATTCAAGAAAGGAGATAAGGCTGACCCGGGGAACTATAGAGGGATACCGCTACTAGGCAAAACATTTTGTAAGATTTTGAACGATAGAACGGGAACGATGATGGAGAAGGAAGACAAAATAAGCGAAGGACAAGCAGGGTTTAGGCCAAACCGTAGCTGCGTAGACCATGTGTACACCTTAGGTAAGATTATTCAAGGTAGGAAAGACGCGGGACTAACAACGTACTGTTTCTTTCTAGATGTGCAGAAAGCCTACGACACAGTATGGAGAAATGGATTGTGGAAAAAAAACTGTGGGAAATAGGAATCAGAGGAAAGATGTGGAGAATGATGAAAAAGATGACGGAGTGTGCGGGAAGTGCTGTGATGCTGGACGGGGGAAATATCGAAGTATTTTGATATTTTACCAGGTGTTGCACAGGGATGTACGTTGTCACCTAACTTATTCAAGATATATATTAACGACCTGATAGTAGCAGTCGAGGGAGCAAGGCAGGGAGTCATGTTGGGGGAAGATACGGTGTCGGGATTGATGTTTGCGGATGACTTCGTGAGGATATCAGAAACACCCGAAGGATTGCAGAAACAAATAGAGAAGGCGCTAGAATACACCAGGAAATGGAGGATGACGGCGAACGTCAAGAAATGCGCAGTAGTTGTTCGCAACGAAGATAAGGTAAACCCGGTAAATTTCAGTTGGAAGTGGGGAGAAGATGAATTGCCGATCGTAGACCAGTATACATACCTTGGCGTAGAGATCTCAAAAGACTGCTCTTGGGATGCACATATAGCATAAGTAATAGGAAAGGGTAAGGCACAAGTAGGCAAGATGGATGCGATCCTAACAGACCCGAACCTTGACACTAGGATCAAGAGATGTATCTTGACGAATGTGATAGTACCAAAGCTAGAATATGCAGGAGAAGTATGGGAAGGGAACGCGAAACTCGTAAAACAGTTGGAAACAGTACACATGACAGCAGCTAAAAAAATCCTAAGATGCTCAAGTACGACTAGTAATACAGTATTAAGAGCAGAACTGGGAATGCGCCCACTCAAGACAAATAGAGACATGAGAAAGTTGAACTGGCAGTATAAAGTAAGGAACATGCCAAAAAAGAGGTTGCCAGCCATAGTTGATAGAGCTGTATGGGAGAAAGTATCAAAAGGACGAGCTGGAATAAGGTGGGATGGCGTAGTTTAGAAAGTATGGAAGGATCTAGGGGGAAACCAAGTAGAGATGATGTCCGCCGGGAAGTTTGGGAGGTACAAGGCAGAAGTAGAAGAAATGATAGAAAGAAGGGAAAGGCTAGCGCTGAGAAACAAGGTGGAATCGGAAAAACACTTAAGAGATATACGGGGGATTGAGGGAAGGAATAGGAATGAAAACGTATCTGCATGGCCCAATGGACTTCGCGAAAACGCTGAAACTGTGCTTTCGTGTAGGGGACCTGGACCTGCCCGAAAGAAGAAAGAGGTACACCAGTAGCCGGGAGGAGGAGGAAGTAGACGCACAGATGTGCCCGTGTGGCAAAGCAATAGAGAGTAGAACTCACATAGTAGGAGAATGTGAAATATACAAGGAGGAACGGGATGTGTTAGAAGAGGAGATGAGGGAAATAGACGAATGTGACATGGAGGAGTTTGATACAATGAATAGCAGCGAGAAAACGATCGCTATCCTAGGAGATAGATGGTGGCCACAGGAGGCCAAACAGGAAGGGGATAAGAGTAGCAAAAAGTTTTTATGTAATTTATGGAAACAACGTAATGAGCGCCCTATTGTTGGAGGTGTCTCTATTAGGAGTAGGAACGGTGTTCCGTCTCGAAAGGGATGCGTGGTCAATGGTCAAATGACTAAGGCAAGCAACAAATGAGTACGCCCTCCCCCCCCCCCCCCCCCTGCCCCCCCGAGCCCAACGGTTTTTACGGTTACCTCTGCCAAAAAAAAAAAAGGACTTTTGAGGAACATGGTACGCATTTCCCGTTCGAACCCAACGGTATTTACGGTACCTCGCCAAAAAAAAAAAAGTGACTTTTGAGGAACATGGTACGCCTTATCCCGAAGACCGCTTTTTATGGCATGTAGTTGGTAAACAACGAACAAACAAGGTATATGAAGAAAGAAACAAAAGAGCAGAAAAAAAGCAAAAGCTGTGAGATCGAAAATTTCGTTTAAAAACTCGCGTTTTTGCAAGCTTGGTGTGATACTTCGGCCGCGTGTTCTGCGGGATGTGTGTACAGGTTTCTAGAGTTGCCTACATGTTCTTACAGGTTTTGAAAGCAACCGTAGTCGCTGCCTATTAGTGCCAAGTAGCTGGTATGCCTTGAAAAGGCAGGCGACTGCTGTGGTTGCGGCATACTTGAATGGAGCATGGATGGAATTCCAAAACAAAAATTTGGCGGTTTCTTCCTTCAGGAGCCCCCTTCAGGCTGAAAAAAGGGGGCATGAAGTGCCATGTACCCCTATATAATTCTGGCGGCACGTGTCTGTTTATCGGATGCTTTCGTGGGAACACTGGCAGAGGCTGGTACATACCGGTGATGTTTTTTTTATTTATTTATTTTATTTGGGGGGGGGGGGTCGTCGAAGAGGTTGCATCGGGGGAATATGACGCGCATTGGCGGCGGCCGTGTTGAAACAAAAACAGGCCGAAGATGTAGTAGGGAACGAAAAGAGGAGGAGGTAACGGCGTTCTCTCTCTCTCTCTCTCTCTCTCTCTCTCTCTCTCTCTCTCTCTCTCTCTCTCTCTCTCTCTCTCTCTCTCTCTCTCTCTCTCTCTCTCTTTCTGTTTCTCTCTCTCTCTCTCTCCCCCCGCCTCTCTCGCTCTCTCTCTCTCTGTTTTTGTATCCCATCTCTTTTGTCTCTGCATCTCTCGATGTATATATGTATATACAATAACATATCTCTCTCGCGCGTGCACGCGTGCGCTACCTCGCTGCGCGCCGTGCACCTATCGACCCTCGTTTCTTCAGCTCTCGTCGAAGGCGGGAACGGAGGGCTCCAATCTCGACTCGGCGCCTGGAACGAATTCGTGTACGGGTCTCACGTGCTCCTGCGAAGGGAAGGCGAAGGGCAATGGACACGTGTCCAGCGTGACATGCCTTACCGGAGCAGTGGCGGCGGCGGCGGCGGCGGCGGCGGCGGTGGCTTCTCCGGCAGCGCCCCGCACGGGCTAGGGGGCTCGGTCGAAGTCGGGGGCGGCGGAGGGGGTTGGGGTGGCAGCGGTGGTGGTGGTGGCGCTGCTGGTGCTGCTGCTGCTGCTGCTGCTACTGCTGCTGCTGCTGCTGCTGCTGCTGCTGCTGCTGCTGCTGCTACTGGTCGTGACGACGGTAGTGGTGGTGGCGATGGTCTGCAGCCGTCGCGGGGGGGGCAATGGTGAGCGAGAGGGCGCTTCGCTGCTTGCTCTCCATGATGTTTGTCGGCCGTTTTTCCGGCTGGCGTCGGGAAATGATTCAAAACATTACGTTGTGTGCGGATGACTTTCGTGAGCGATCAAAGCCAATCAGTGTCTTCGCCTGGGGTATATGCGTCGAGAGAGAGAGAGAGAGAGAGAGAGCTGCAGCGGCAATGTTGTTCGAGGTTACGCAGAGAGAGAGACGGCAAGCTATTTAATAGTTTTTGTATTTGCGTGCATGCGTAGAGAGAGAAAAGCACGGTGTGTGTGTGCTTGTGGTTTTTTTTGTAGCTTTCACCAAAGCTGTTGATGGGAGGGGGGTGCGGAGTCGGGTGTCGTGTCGGGCGGTGCGTGCCCCAGGCGCACGGTATCGCAGCGCTTGCCGATGGCTTCGGTTGAAGGCTGTCCGAAACCCCACCATATCGTTTGGTATGCGCGACATGTGTTGGCCCTGACCTACGGTAGCGAGTTGACACTATTACGGGGGTCCATAGTTAACAGGACCTATGGTATACATAAAAACCTATACATTTACCTTTTTTTACTAACTATATTCGGTCCTATTTACTATTAGTATGGTCCCCCGCAATAGTGTCATCCGTTCAGTTAGCCGAATGCACCTCTACTGCGTTTTCGGAGCTTGACGGTTAAGAGTTGGCAAGCACAATAAACACACCCTGTATTCGTGCATATCTAAAATAGTTGCATTTTGGGACAAAACGTCCTAAAAATTCAGTTTGCGCCTGAAAACACACACCAAAACAAAAAACAAAATTGGCCTACTAATGGATACGTTCCAGACTTGCACAAATTGCCGGGGAAGTGAATATGCAAGTCCGAGACTTGCACAAATTGCCGGGGAAGTGAATATGCAAGTCCGAAACGAAGGACGTGGGGGGAAAAAAAAAGGCCAAAGAAAAAAAAAAAAATCGCTCAAGACATGAAGAAAAGCATGACCGGGTACGGTAGTCTATAAATGAAAGCCGTCACTAACAAAAATGCGTCTTGGAAACTTTCAAGACGAAGATAGCAAGAGTCAGAAAAGTTTCCGAAGCAATAAAAATGTCTCCGATCCTCCGCCTTTTTCCCGCTCTTTTTCTTTCTGCCGGATTTTTCACCAGTTCCAGCTGGGTGGGAACCGAATCTGCTATCCCTGCCTGGTTATCGCCTTCGGGTTTCAGCGCCGGCGCGCCGCGCTCGGGCGCTCCCCCGGGGACCTCGGGCGTGCGCGCGCCCTGACATCTTTGGCGCAATGCTTCAGGTAGGCAGACAGGCGGGGGGGGAGGTGAGGGGAGGGGAGGGAGGGAGGCCCTCTCTCTCTCTCTCTCGCTCTCTCGTAGCATCGACGCCATGCTGCTGTGTGTAGGGCAACGGTCGAAGTGCATGCTGCACCTCTTTTTTCTCAAGCCCCTTAGCCTAGCCTCGCCTTAGAGTGAGCTCTGTAGTTGTCTGTTCCTCTCTCTCTCACACCGGAAGCTCGAAGACTGTTTCTTGAGAGAGACCCACAAAAAAAAAAAAAACGGAGTAGTATATATACAAACGCGATGAACACTTTCAACTGCTCAATGGCCGATTTTTCAGTCGTGTCAAAGGTTCAAGTGGTATCATTCCAACGCATGTGTGGGTAGGTAGGTAGGTAGGTAGGTAGGTAGGTCCTCGGTTGGGAGAACGCCTCCAGCCAGAAATATTTATGGTCAGACCAATGCTACTACCTCCCTGTATCGTGTTCCAGCACCACACTGGTCTTCAACGGCCCTTTGTGCTTTTCCCCAGGTTGGCATGCCCCTAGCCAGTAGGACCGTTGCGCCCCCCCCCCCCCCCCCCCCCCCCCCCGACCACAAGCAGCGAGAAAACGATCGCTATCCTAGGAGAAAGATGGTGGCCACAGGCGGCGAAACAGGAATGGGGATAAAATTAGCAATTAGTATCTGTGGAATATATGGAAACAAGTCCCCGGTGGCTTGGTAGGTGGTCCGCGTGCCTACTAAGCTCAGTTCCGTGGGTTCGAGTCTCACCGAATGCATGTTCATAAGGACTTTTTCTTGCATAATAAATGATTGGCGGAAAGCGCGAGAGCGCGAGTTAGCTACATTCGATGAAAATCGACGAGCAGGGGGAATGCTCAATGAACCCTATGCGCGATAAAAAAACCAAAGGCACGTACCGAGAAGGGACGGTACCTGTGACCACGGCTTGTCCAGAAGATCACTGAGGGTAAAAGCCTCCTACGAGTTAAGCTGGAAAGTAAAATTGATGATAATTGTTGGAGGTGTCTCTATTAGGTGTAGAAACGGTTCTCCGTCTCGAAAGGGGATGCGTGGTCAATGGTCAAATGACTGAGGCAAGCAACAAGCGAGTACGCCCCCCTCCCCTGCCCGCCGTAGGCCCGCCAGGGTATGACAGACGGGCTCCAGGCACTATACGTAAAATAATTGCTCGAGTGTTCATTCGGGGGTGAGACTGCTCCTTCGGCTAGCTCCCGCTTCAACTACGTTTTTTTTCTCTCTCTCATTGCAAGTCGTCCGGGCGTGTGTGTCTCCGCGAATGGCCCCCGTGCTTCGTGCGTTATGGTGCACCCGGGGGGCGTGCGTGTCGTCTGGACGAAATGGTCGAACCGAACTGGAACACGGGCATTTTTTTGGCTTTTGAACAAAGTATCCCCGCCAGAAAAAACGCGCGCGCTCGCGCGCAAGATCTTCCAACCGGTAGACCGCACCTGGTACATTCGTGACGACATACCGCATAGAAACCACCCGGGCACTGGGGGGGGCGGGGGGGACTCATTATATAACATGGCTGTAGTCGTTTGACCACAGGGGAGGGGGGGGGGGGGGGGGGGGGGGTACTCGTTTGTTGCTCGCCTTTGTCATTTGACCATTGACCACGCATCCCTTTCGAGACGGGGGGCGGGGTGTACTCGATATCATGCATGGTCGTAGTCGTGCGGCCATAGACCCTCGCATCCCTACAATGCCGGGACGGAGTAGCACGTCGGGTTTTCACCGACCAGGCAGACAGTGCTTGCACCAAGCGCGAAGCGCCGTGAGGTGTTGGGCGGGTCGCGTGAAGGGTGAGCTGCATCCTACGAAGAACCGTTCGTGAGTCGGACTTGCACATGGACGACAGCTTCAATTATTTAAATTGTTTTCCGGT
The DNA here is from genome assembly GCA_031763025.1 of Macrocystis pyrifera. Classification (NCBI taxonomy): domain Eukaryota; class Phaeophyceae; order Laminariales; family Laminariaceae; genus Macrocystis; species Macrocystis pyrifera. The sequence goes on from JASSKH010000001.1 coordinate 10,685,965, forward strand.
GTGACCAGTTCCGGGGGAAGCAATGGGGGTACTGTATACGCTCGTGAGTGCCTTACCATATACCCACTGCCTGGGGCGTGATGCGATCATTCCCCATGTGCGGAGTAAAGGTGCTCCATCCCACACACGCGAGGTATAGCTCGTCGTCGCCAGTTGTAGCTTTCCGGTAAAAAAACAAAACAAAAGAAACGGTACGCTGATTTCTAGCTCACGTACTGAGCGGCATCTTTTACAGTGTCATTGGCAACCGACGCCAATCCAAACTATAAATAATAAGGGAGAGGGTTGAAGAGTACCCGGTATAGTGCACACACAGCGACCTTAAGTGTATCTCTGGCTCGCACGTCTATTTCGGACAAGTAAAATAATGTACGTTCATAGCCTCAATACGCTCATTTTGCCTCGCCCCCTCCCTCCCTCCCTCCCTCCCTCCTTCCCTCCCATTCGTTCGTGTTGTCTGCTGTCCGTCTCGCACCGTTTTTCGTTCGTGGTCTCGACCAACACGCGGCCCCTGCGCAGCGAAGCGCGCATGATTTCGCCGTCGCGAGGTGTAGCGCTGCGGCAACTCCAGGTGGCAGCGACTCGCGCGGTAAGCGGCCGTCTGTTTGGTTCCTCCTCCTCCTCCTCCCGACTGTCTCGATGCTCCGCGTTGAAAGGAGCAGGAGCGTCCGATCTTGGTGATAGCCCCTCGCGTCCATATCCACAGATGCCTCTTTCGGGTGTACCATCTATCATGTGCCTGATTATCTAGTCGGGAAAAATGATCCCGGTATGGTGGGGCTGTGAATCCGAGCCGATCCGCCCAATTAATCCGAGCGATATAAATAGGAATAATCGGAATCGCAGTCGCCATGAGCGAAAATCGGGACGATGAGTTTTGACCCGCGCAAAAAACATCGGTAGAAAGAACGGTTAATGCGAAGAACATACGCACATGTATGTACACATAGGTGGGCAAAAGCCAAGCCTTTCGCCGGGTGCGAATCCGAGCCGATCCGCCCAATTAATCGGAGCGATATAAATCGGAATCGGAATAGGAATCGGAATCGGAATCGGAATCGGAATCGGAATCGCAATCGCAATCGCAATCGCAATCAGCGAAAATCGGGACGATGAGTTTTTACCCGCGCAAAAAACATGAGTAAAAAGAACGGTTAATGTGACGAACACACACACATGTATGTGCACATAGTTTCTTAGGCCAAAAGAAAAAGCCTTTGGCCGGGGTTGAGAAATAAGCGCACCTATCGTTCCTACAGCGATTGAAGCACCAGAGGACTCCGACTTTCGCGTTGTACGTCCGCTCGCGTCTCGGCCTTACTGCCACCGAGTGCTGCACGGTGCTGCTGCTGTGGGAGCGTCTAGGCGCGAGGTTAGAGTGGGGGCCAGAGGGCCGTACTGGCTGGTAACGATTTTGGCCGGGCACGGTCGTGCCGCCTCCAGGGTGCCTCGCATGCCTCCCTTTGTACTGTTGTATGTCTTCAGCCGTGCATGCCCTCTTGTCCTTGACGAGGAAGCTACTATTACGGGGGTCCATAGTTAATAGGACGTATGGTAAACATAAGAACCTATATATTTACCTATTTTTACTACTACGGGGGTCCATAGCTAACGGGACCAAATTTTGTTAGTAAACATAGGTAAATATATAGGTTTTTATGTATACCATAGGTCCTGTTAACTATGGACCCCCGTAATAACAATATTTGGTCCTATTAACTATGGACCCCCGTAAATACTACAGTACGCGCACCTACTCACTGCTCTATGTCCGTGTTGAGGGAACTACTATTAATACTACAGTGGTCCATAGTTAATAGGACCTATGGTACACACAAAAAAAAACTACATGTTTACCTATTTTTTCTGCCGAAAATCGGTCCTACTTACTATGGTCCCCCGCAATATTAATACTACACTGTATGTCCTTGGCCGTGCATGTCCTTTTGTCCTTGACGAGGAAGCTACTACTGTACTACTACTACTACTACTAATAATAATAATAATACTACTGTAGAACACGCGCGACCGACGCTCATGGACGCAGCTTGGAAAACTGCGAGTGTCAACCCATTCTTGGCTGAACTCGCAAATTTGGCGTATGATGTTGGTACTCTCTGTCTACACTCGTATCTCTTAATACTTGCATCAATAGCGCAGCACAGCGCAGCACAGCACAGCACAGCATGTCCAGACGTCACGCGCAAGCGCTTTCATTGAGAGAAGAAAAAAACGCGAAAGCGTCGAAAGCGGGGTATAGTAAGAATACGCTACGTAAACGCCGAAAGAGAGAGAGAGAGGGAGAGAGAGAGAGAGAGAGAGAGAGAGAGAGAGAGAGAGAGAGAGAGAGAGAGAGAGAGAGAGAGAAGCTCACCACACTTGCATCATTTTTTTTTTTATTTTTTTTATTTTGTTCGTGTCGTGTGTCAGTTTAACCCCGTCGCCCCCGTTTTTTTTTGTTTTTTTTTTTGTGTCATGTATGTGTGACTCCCATTTTGCGTTTCGTCGATTGTTTTTGGCCGTGTTATTTCAGGACCAAGACCTGGAGGGTGCCCTGGATCGGGCTTTCCCGCTGGACTTGTCACAACGGACGGGTGACGACAACAGGCAAGCCAGCAGAGAAACGCGCCGTCACGAAATCGGTGCTCCAAGCGGAGAACGACTTGGGTTCGGGAGGGGACGGGTGGGGGGCGTACTCATTTGTTGCTTGCCTTAGTCATTTGACCATTGACCACGCGTCCCTTTCGAGACGGAGCACCGTTCCTACTCCTAATAGAGACACCCCCAACAATTGGGCGCCCATTGCGTTGTTTCCATATATTACATGGATTTTTTGTTTGCTGGTCTTATCCCCTTCCTGTTTGGCCGCCTGTGGCCACCATCTATCTCCCAGGATAGCGATCGTTTTCTCGCTATCTAGTGTACAAAACTCCTCCGTGTCACATTCGTCTATTTCCCTCATCTCCTCTTCTAGCACATCTCGTTCCTCCTTGTATATTTCACATTCTCCTACTATGTGAGTTCTACTCTCTATTGCTTTGCCACACGGGCACATCTGTGCGTCTATTTCCTCCTCCTCCCGGCTACTGGTGTACCTCTTTCTTCTTTCGGGCAGGTCCAGGTCCCCTACACGAAAGCGCAGTTTCAGCGTTTTCGCGAAGTCCATTGGGCCATGCAAATACGTTTCATTCCTATTCCTTCCCTCAATCCCCCGTATATCTCTTAAGTGTTTTTTTTCCGATTCCACCTTGTTTCTCAGCGCTAGCCTTTCCCTTCTTTCTATCATTTCTTCTACTTCTGCCTTGTACCTCCCAAACTTCCCGGCGGACATCATCTCTACTTGGTTTCCCTCTAGATTCTTCCATATTTTCTCAACTACGCCATCCCACCTTATTCCAGCTCGCCCATTTACTTTCTCCCATACAGCTCTATCAACTATGGCTGGCAACCTCTTTTTTGGCATGTTCCTTACTTTATATTGCCAGTTCAACTTTCTCATGTCTCTATTTGTCTTGAGTGGGCGCATTCCCAGTTCTGCTCTTAATACTGTGTTACTAGTCGTACTTGAGCATCTTAGGATTTTTTTCAGCTGCTGTCATGTGTACTGTTTCCAACTGCTTTACGAGTTTCGTGTTCCCTTCCCATACTTCTCCTGCATATTCTAGCTTTGGTACTATCACATTCATCAAGATACACCTCTTAATCCTAGTGTCAAGGTTCGAGTCTGTTAGGATCGCATCCATCTTGCCTACTTGTGCCTTACCCTTTCCTATTTCTTTTGCTATATGTGTATCCCAAGAGTTGTCTTTTGATATCTATACGCCAAGGTATGTATACTGGTCTACGATCGGCAATTCATCTTCTCCCCACTTCCAACTGAAATTTGCCGGGTTTACCTTATCTTCGTTGCGAACAACTACTGCGCATTTCTTGACGTTCGCCGTCATCCTCCATTTCCTGGTGTATTCTAGCGCCTGGGGGAGGGGGTGATTATCGCAATCCGCTTTTTTTTTTGCTGTCAAATCTGCGGTTGTGAACCGCGTATCCTGTTCTCTTCTCTTCCAGTACGTACTGTAGTACCCCACCGTGCCCTTTGCCTCTCTCCTGAGTGCGAGTTCAACCTCTATTTCGCTCGCTCCAAACATTATCCCCGTGCCTCAAATTTCGCTGGCTGTGGTTTGCTTGTGAGGAGCTGTAGCTGTCCGCAAGTGCAAGTGCGAACGTTCCGTGGGAGGTTTGTGTGTTTTTTGTGTAGTGTTGCGTATCCCAAATTCCGACCAACTTCGACCACTACTGTAGCAGCACCCTAAAGTCCAAGCAAGCCCCCTATCTAGTTGGATTTTAAACGCCACTCCACAGACCCCAGTTTTTTTGGTACGTTCAATAACCCGGCGTTTTACGTTGACCCAGATTTTTTTAGTACGTTCAATCTACTTCCTTTCTTCGACCAAGAAAACCCGGCGTTTTCCGTTGCCACCTCTCTCCCTCTGTCAGGGTTTCACTGGTGTCCGAACTGGAGGCGTGCCGCCGCCGGGTGCGGGTGGCGAGGGAAGCTTCGCTGGCGCTAGCCCTCTTGCCAGCCTCCGAGATGCTCCAAGAGTGGGACGTCGGCCTCACGCGCTAGCCAACTTGGTCGGGGGTGCCCCCCCCCCCCCCCCCCCCCCACCCCGTTTGCTCTTCCAGGAGAGGGTAGTACGGGGTAGATGGCCGAATTGACGCCCACAGGGTCGGTCGGTTTGGACGGCTCAGGTCCGGGTGGGAAAAAGCTCGATAAGGGATCATGGTGCTGCCACGCGGGGGAGCGGGGTGCAAATAATGTAGAGGTTGTTCTCTTTTGCTTGTTGACTGGCTGATTGATTGATTGATTGATTGATTGATGGATGCTCCCGTAGCGTTGTAGAGGACATCCTCGTTTGCCTGCTTGATTATTGTCCCGTAGTTGCCGTGCCCTCGCTTTGCTTAAGGCCGCTCCTAATGAACGCTACTAAAAAAAAGGGGACGAATCATTCGTGACGACAAACAAAAACAAAAACGGAATAAGTCGTACAGTAACGTTTTTAATAATCGTACTTTTTTTTTTTTACGTCACGTTTTCACCACAAAACAAGAAGAAAAAAAGGTGATATTTTGTCACGAAACTTTCTTGGCATCCATCTATCTGCCTGCCTTGATTTTTTTTTTCAAAACATTTTCGGTTTGTCACGATTCGTGTTGAAAAAGTCACGATTCGCGAAAAATGTTAAAACTGCTGTTTTTTTCTCCTCGTTTACGATTCGTGGCTGGCAAATGTTCGTCGGGAATGCTTTACCCTTGGCGGTGCCCCGTAGATGAGGATGTGCTCGCTTGCTTGGTTGTGGTGGCGTGTTGTTGTCTAGTGATAAGGGAGGGGTGGCGAAAGAGGTAGGGATTGACCTCTCATCACGATTTTGTTTTCCTGCCGTGTACCACCGCGGGGGGGGGGCGGCGACGGGGTCGGGTGCTCGCGCGTCAAATCACAGCCAAGAGGCCCACTGCTACTATTGCTGCTACAGGAGGTTTTTAGTGGTACAAACTGACGTCTGGATGTGTTACATGGTTGCTGGAGGCGTTGTCGGTGCTTTCGTTCGGTGGTGCGGGAGGGACGGCGAGAGAGGGTAAGGTTGCCCTCCTTGCCGCATCTTGCGGTTGTGTACCGTCACCATTCCCTCGCTGCTCTGCATCGGCGGGGGGGGGGGGCGTCGACGAGGTTAGATGATCTGCGCGTCATGGACAGTAGGACGCCCACTGCTACGCCAGTGGCAGTTCGTAGTGAGTGATAGAAGTCGTGTCTGCTGTTCATGGTTGGTGGTAGGTGCCGGTAGGCGTGTCGGTGTTTTTGGTGGTGCGAGGGTAGCTGGAGACGGTACGTAGGATTGCCCTCCTTTTGCTCTTCTGCTGCTGTGCTACGTGCAGGGAGGGGCGTTCGACGAGGTTTGGATGCTTGCGCACCATCGACAGCAAGACGCCCACCGCTACAGCAGTTTCAGTAGTCGGCAGTAGAAGTGACGTCTGCATACGTTGCATGGTTTGGTGGTGGGTAATAGGCGTGTCGATGTCTGGTGCTGCAAAGAGGCTAGCGAGAGGGAGTAGGATTGGCCTGTCACTCGTTGTTTTTTCATGGCTGCGTACGGTCACGAGTCGCTCACTGCTGAACTGCGGGGGGGAGGGTCAGCGGCGAGGTTAGGCTCCTTGTACGTCAGCTGACTGGACCGACACGCTACTGTACAATAGTTTAGTTGCTGGCAACAACAGTGGTTTAATTTTGGTTTTTGGGCTTGTTTTTTTGAGGTGGCACCAACGATCTGTATATTTTGCTTTTTTTTGCGTACATTTTTTACAGGGCTCGACGTGGAGCATTTTTATAAACTGATTACAACTACAATCGTCGGCTGCCGCGAGTTCGACCGATTGCGTGAATGGTTTGATGATCAGCTTCGTAAGCCGCGTGATGTACCCGCCGCCCATGTTCTATACCCCAAGTAAGTGCCTGGTACGTATTATGGATATTTGTATGTTTTATGTTTTTTTTTGTGGCCGCGGCAGTGGCTGCGGAGGCGGCGGTGTTGAAGGCGGCGGCGACTGGTCAGGGGGAAGCTTCTCACTGATGGATCTCGTGGAAACGGTTTACGGTGGTTGCTGTTCCGATCGCGAGTGTACCCGTCCCTTGCCTTTCCTTGAGTGTTACCGCCTTTTTATGTTTGTGGCGCATTGTTTGCCGCACGAGAAGCCCCTAATAGCAGCAGCAGCTGCAGCAGCGGTACGCAACAAAACTCGTGCGGGACGTTGGCCTGATTGTTTTTTTTAAGTTTTTTTTGTTTTTGGAAAAAAAGTGCCACCGAAGCACGCGGCAGAGCCGTGCGTGCGACCGTCGCTGAGGACCTCCCGGGCCCCCCAAAAGGTTGGCGTTGGGCTTCATAGAGTTGGGATCGGGTTGTGGTTTTGTCTGGGGCAACGTGCAAGAGATATAAAATATATATATATCGATATAAAACGAGTGGATGCTCACTGTGAATCTAGCACGAGTTTTTGTTGCAGGACGGTGCTTGTTGCAAAAGTAGGACTACCCTACGCAGGAGCACAGCGCAGAGACAGAGAGAGAGAGACCACTTTCTCCCCCCCTAATGAGCACTGCCAGGAGGTCCTTCAACCTGGGGGGCTCTTCTTCTGTCGAGGGTTGGAGCACGCCGTCCTGCTCGATACAACCGCGGCAGCAGAGAAGGGCTGCTACTGCTGCTGCTGCTGCTACTGCTCCAGGGACTCCTATAAAACGGCCGGTAGTAGTAGCGGTGGAAGAAGTGAGCATGATGTCTGATCATGTGGTTGGTGGGGGCGCCCGCTGCTACAAGCAGCAGCGATAGAAGCAGAAGTGGTGTCCGATGGTTAGCATTGTTGGTGGAGTCCGGCATGCAGAGGCCGATGGATATTAATTGATCCCTGCGGCTATTGCATAAGTGCCTGTGACAGCGCGAGGGGATAGTCGGGTGTGTGGAAGGAAGATGTTGCAAACTTCGCTGTGCGCGGATAGCGCGTGCTGGATTGCATCGCAGCGGCGGCGGCGGCGGCGGCGATGACCGGGGCGGAGGGAGCTTCGTGAACGAGGGTCACGCCGAACCGTTTCGGCAGTGGTTGTTCCGATCGCGAGTATGCCCACCCCCTTTTATTGGTGTATGAAATGCTGCGTTTTTTTTTCAGCTTTTGTGGCGCGCCTTAATTGTGCAGCCAGATGCTCAGCGGAGAAGTTTGAGCACTCGAACCACCCCTCATGAGCAGCAGCATGGCTACTGTAGCTGCTGCTGCTGCTGCTGATGCCGGAAGCCCGATGAAACGGCCACTGCTACTGTATACAGTGGTACGGTGTAGCGGTAGACGTGATTGTTTGATCACATTGTCATCTGTGGGCGCTCTCTTTGCTACTACAGTAGTAGTCGTGGTAGAAAGGTGCATGGGATCTGATGGAATTATTTATGTTCATTGTGGTTACTATTGGGGGATGCAGAGCGATAGCCACTAATACTATACCGTTGTTGTAGACCCCTACGGCAAGCAGCAGCAGCAGGAGGAGCTATGCTCGCAGTCCGGTCGGTAGATAACCCCTATAGCAACCATAGAAGGCCGCTGACAACAGCACAGCAGGATAGGAGAAGGTCACCTGGTGGTGGTAGTGCTCGCAGCCTGGTCCATTGGTCTAAATGGTCTTAAAAGAGACGATACAAGTTTCGCCGTGCGCACGTGGTAATAATGCATGCTGGGTGTCACCCGATCCATCCGCCGTTTGGGGGGCGCAGCGAATAATCCGAGAGAAAGAAGATGTTGGTACCATACTCCTGCAGTATCGAAAGCATGAATCGTTGACGTCCTGGAGCACCCGATGTGGTGACCGATGATCGGTGTGTGCCAGCAAAAGCAAATACATCTACGTCTACTACTACTACTACTACTACTACTACTACTCCCGAAAGCCTTACGCGGGTAGTGTGCCCCATTAAGTAATCTGGCTCTGGCAGCCGCTGTGTACAGGCAGGACGGGCAGGGCGATACTAATGACTCGCCCCGCTCACGCCAAGAAGTAAGTCGTTTTAACCGTCGCTGCTAACAAGGGATTTTGGGGCGCAATCATACGTAATACGAGCCACATTTTTTTGTGCCGCGACCACTCCGCGGAACCACCAATACCGCCACCACAGACCTCCTCCTCGTGTCCGGCACCAAGTATTAAGTGCCACCGCGCTCCATACAAATGCTATGGGTTTTGAGGGCGCACTTCTGTTCCTTTTTTCTTACAAAGACACTGCTGATCCAGGTTAGTGTAGGGGCTGCTGACGCTACAGTTACAGTAGTATGATATGTCAGATGCGGTCTGATCATCCGCCTAACCGCCGAATGTACGCAGGGTGCGACAATATTGTTAGCATCATGCGGCCGGGTGTGTCGGAGGAGATAGAAGATGGACGGTGTCCTTGCATTGTAGAGCTCGGCTACGAGCACTACCCCCCCCCCCCCCCCCCCCCCCCCCCCCCCCCCCCCCTATATGGACCTCGCTGCAGTCCGGGCAGCCTTTTCGTGAAATCGATCGATGTTTTGTTGTTGTCGTTGTTGCTGTTGCAATCGTCACATTTTTTTGTTACATTTGATTGACTTCTGGAACTGCAGCCCCGTTATGGGAACAATCCACTCAAATTCTTGAGCAGTTCGTCCCCGAAACGGGCCTACAGTCGTAAAAGGGTTAAGTGCCTTCCCCCTCCCCCGTAAGGGAAACGCCTTGAACATATGCCTTGAAGCCACCAAAGGGAGTAATAAGGGCAAGATAGGTTATAGGGTTGGCAGGTCATGCAGTATTTGCGGCCTGGTGCGCCCTTAACAAATCGCGCGCGATGCACTCACTATTCACAACTCCCTCGCAACAGAAGAGGCTGGGGAACGCCGTTGAAAAGAGGGACCGCGACCGGACCAGCTCCGCCCTTGGTTCTGTTTGCTCTTCCGATCGATGTTCGGGACTAGGTTAACGGGAAGGAAGGCAAGGAAAGCGCCAGCAAAGCACCCGCCGTTATCCGGCTTGCTCTATGAACTTTTCCCGCTGTCCCTCCTCTTCTCATCCGGCTACTTATCCCTACACCAAGCCTTCGGCAACGCGAACTACACCTCATACAATGACCCCTGTCCACTGTATATTACTTACTTCATCGATACCTTGGTAAACCTTATAGACAAGAACAGAGTGGGGCATTGTTAGGGCATTGTTGACCCTCCTCGTCTGCCCGGGTCTTTGGGAGCCCCTACTACTACTACAGGTAGGTGACGACGCACTCCCGAAACTTCAATACAAACTCCCGACGGTAAAAACCCCGATACAAGTTCCTGACGAGAATAAACCGCAAAAAATAAACCCGACCGTACCGTACCGTACCTCACGGCGAGATGCGATTATATCCCGCGAATCGAACCCCAAAAGCCAGCCAGTAGGTCAGATCTCCCCGTGGTCACCGTCTTTCTCTGACACCACGAAATAACCCCCAACGGTAAGATACGATTCGCCAGAAGGATCCGTCCCTTTGCCGCTTTCACTGTCACCACGATCCCCACGACCACTACCCCCGAGTCCACCGGCCCCTCCCTTGCCTCTCCCACTGCCCCTTTCACTGTCGCCACCGCCTTTTGTGGCACCAGTCGGGGGTACCCTTGTGCCGCCGCCGTTGCTGTCACCCCCGCGGCCAGTAGCCCCTGCCAGAGACAGCCGATTCACCGCGGACCCTTTGCTCTTGTGCACGGCCAAGTTCCGGCGGCTCGATGCGGCCGGAGGGCGAACCTTGCCCCCGGCCTGGCGACCCACGGCCCTGGAACTGTTTCCGAAGAGAGGGTTTGCGATGGCCTTGGCCGCTTCAGCGAGGTCTGTCGCGGCGCCGGGGTCCCTGGCGCGGCCGGTGCTGCCACTGCCGCCGCCACCGACGGGCACCCTCCGCTTCCTTGTCTCCATAACTCCCGTGGAGGCGTTCACCACGTACTCGTCGTCCTCTTCCGAGGAGTCGCTGCCCGCCCGAATTCCGAACGCGGCGTGCACGTTCGCGACGGCGGACAAACGTTTAACTTCGCTGCCGCCGCCGGCCGTCGTCGTTGTCGTCGTCGTCGTCGTCGTCGTCCTTGCCGCCCCCGATCGGTTCGTGTTGTTGTTATTTCCTTCGTCTCCCACCGCTGCTGCTCCTGTCGGTGCGCCCCCCGCCTTTACCCCGTAATGTGCCTCGCGGGGGGGCGGATACTCGTTGCCACTCGCGCCAAGGCTGCCTCCTTTTCTTCCTCGGTCTCCTCCTCTTCCTCTCTCTGTTCCTCCTCCTTCTCCTCCTCCCTGGCTACCGCGGGGCGCCCTGCCGTACCGCGTGTCGGCAGACGAATCATGAAGGAGGGTCGCGTCTTCCTCTTGATATGTTTGACCCATGCTGCGCGCGACGGCGGCTGCGGCAGTAGCAAGCTGCGCCGCTGTCGTCTGCGAATAGGGTGGGTTGTAAGCAAACGACGAGGCCGGTGTCGCGCTCGGTGTGGTCCCTTTTTCCTCGGCGTCGGCACGGTCGTGGTAGTAGGAGCCGCCCCCGCCGCCCCCGCTGTCAGCATTGCCTCGGCTGTGGATGACGAGATCGCCGCTTCTGTCGGCGCTGCTGTCTGTGGTAGGACCGGCGGAGACTGTCGACGGGTCGTAGTCGGTGACGCTGCTGCCGCTGCCACTGCGGCTGCTGCGGCTGCTACTTCTGCTGCTACCGCTGCTGCGGCTCCGGCTGCTGCTTCTGCTGCTGCCGCCGCTGCTGCGGCTTCGGCTGCTGCGGCTGCTGCGGCTGCTTCTGCTTCTGCTTCTTCTGCTGCTGCCGCTCCTGTTGCTGCTGCCGCTTTTGCTGCTGCCGCTTCTGCTTCGGTCGCTCCTGCTGCTGCCGCCGCTCTTGCTCCCGTTCTTGCCATCTTTGCTACTGTCGGTGCAATAGCTGAGGGAAGCGACTGTTCCCGTCTCCGACAACTGGTTTTGGTGTTACAACGGGGGGGGGGGGGGGGGTAGAAGCGGGCGACGCGGAGAGGTTTGCCGAGGGTTCCGTGTGAGGTAAACAACTTGTGTCGAAAACGCTCCACCGCTTTGGAGCCTGGCGGGGCCAAAATGTAGCGCTGTAGTGTCTGTCTCCTGTGGACCCCCTGGATTTACGTCTCGGAGAATTGCTCACTGCTTTCACCCGGGTCTGGAGGCGTTTATGTTGCGGGCGATCCGGCAATAAACCCCTCAGTTAGTTTGTTGAATTTGCTTACGTGGACGGCCAAAATTGATTCGATTTTTTTTATACTGAAAAAGGTAGCGGCACCGGAGGATAGGCGATAACCTTATGTTTGATGTGCCACCACTGTAAAACAATATACCACACTAGTTCCAAGCGTGTAGCCACCAAGAAAACGTGGGTGTGGTGCTGAAAAGGTCTTAAGGGGCGCGTAGGGGGGAGGGGGGGGTGTACTCTTGTCACACATGGCCGTAGTCGTATGACCATAGACCCTCGCATCCCTGCAACGCCGGGACGGAGCAAGTCGGGTGTTCACCGACCACGCAGACATTGCTTGCACCAAGCGCGAAGCGCCGTGAGGTGTTGGGTGAGTCGCATGAAGGGTGAGCTGCATCCTGCTGAGAACCGCTCTTGAGGCGGATTTTGTTGCAAATGGATGACAGCGTTAATGAACTGATTTACTTTCTGGTGTAGCCACTTCCAGAGACAGCAGTGGGTTCACTATGTAACTACCTCGTGGGTGGGGGGGGGGGGGGGGGGGGGGGGGATCCTGTATCCGATTGGTGCGTACGAATGCACATGACAGCGCTACCAAACAACGTTGGTAGAGGAAGCAGCAGCAATCAAATATGTCCGAGAATACGAAACCGTATACCAGGTACGTGATACAACTCAGCGCAGGAACGGTTTGTTAGGCCAGTTTTCGTAATACTGTTAAAGAAAAAAAATCTAAAATCTCATCAAGACAACAAAAAAAACAAGCGACAACAAAACCGAAATAACCTACATATGTACGATACGTACAGAAACTACAGCTCTACCCCCCCTCTTTCGAATTTCTCTCTCACCGGCGTCTCTCTGCAGCCTCTCAGCTTTTCCATCATCTCCTCCCTAGCCTTGCCGAAGATCAAGGTCGAAGACGCTTTGGATGCCAGGATGGCGTCCCGGCACTCGGAGGACAGAGGCACGAAATCGGGCGCGCCCTCCCGGAAGTACGTGTCCATAATGTGCATCGTTGAGGCCTGGCAGAAAAGCGTTAGTATGTATCATACCGAACCCATTCGCAGCGTGTTCACCGGTAGAAAGGCGTGCGCGAGGCGGGATGGGACGAGGTGGAACAAAGTGGGACAGGACGAAGCGGGGGCGGGGTGAGGCGAGGCGGGGCGGGGCAGGGTGGGGTACGGTGAGGCGTGGCGGAGATGTAAGACCACACCCGCCGCTCGGTTTGTCTCAGGCCTGGCTGAAACTCGTCTCCCCACAGTACGGCCGGGCTGTCCGTTCTTGACGCGAATAGGCGAATGGATTTGCGGATGGATTGGGCGATCGACCCGGTCCGGTCCGTCCAGGGGGCGAGGGAGCACCAGGAAAAGGGTCAAGGTATTGGACTTTTCTCTTGGGCTGACTCTTTTGATCGGCGTAGGCGTTGTGTAGACGAAGGGGGCTGCTCTCAGCCTCTTCCGCTCACTCTTCGTCTGTTTTGAAGACGGAAGACTCCGCGTCTGCCCTGCAGGAAGCGAAACACCCCAGTGCCGCAAGCTCGGCATCGTCTAGTTGCCTTGCTGTGTGTTCGATGTGTGCACAGCATGTTGTTGCCCAGAGGCCGATAATCGTTACGTCGGTGTCTGGTATTCACTGCTGCTGATATGGGAGATGCACCGTCTAACACTACCGCAGGAGGCGTTACTTATTTGGGAGGCATACTATACCCGGTAATCCTGGGAATAACGATACAGTTACCCGGCAATACTGGCAGTAACGATGCAGTTACCCGGCAGTAGTGGGGGGGTAGCACTACTGCTACCCTGTAATCCTCGGAGTAACGATGCATTTGCCCGTCAATACTGGGGGATTACGTTACGGTAACCCGGTAATCTTGCAAGGAGCGATACAGTTATCCTGTAATCCTTGGGGTAAACGCTACTCACCAGTGGTCATTTCCTCGCTACGCAACGTCATGAGATGTGGTGTCCCATTTGCAGCTACTATTACGGGGGTCCATAGTTAACGGGACCAAAATTTGTTAGTAAAAATAGGCAAATATATAGGTTTTTATGTATACCATAGGTCCTGTTAACTATGGACCCCCGTAATAGAGAAAGAGTGTGCGCCTGCACGCCCAATGGTTTCAGGGCCGCTGTGCCATCCGCACCACGTTATAGTGTTGTTTTCGCGGAGCTTTTGAGTTCCACCAGACGACTCTCGTACCTCTCGATGAATAGGTTGCATAACTTTGCACACAACTTCTAAGTCAAGCGTACAAACAGAAATATGAGTTTTGTTGTCAACCAAACGAACTCTCTCTTTGATAGTCACAGATTCTACCGACGTATGGGCTCTACTAACGTAATGGTTTTATCCTGCGGGTAGAAGAAGGCAAGGATGACGGAAAGAGGGGGTCACTCTCGAGTACCTCTTTGCTTGATGTGCATAGCTGCGCGTGTAGAGCAGAGGCACACGAGCACATCACCGCCCGCTGCCGATTAATAGGCTTAGACTAGATCAACCGTTGTGTTTTAGCTTTCAGCCAGGCCGCCAGGGCTCGTCGTTAATCTATCCGTGTCTCGAAAGCCAGGGAAGGAAAACTATGCTGTAGATTACCTAATTAATACCAGCACAGTTTGCGACATGAAATTTCAATGTGTTGGGGGTTTGTTGGTAAAAAAGAGATCTAAAAGCTTCAACAATAAAACGCTTGACCGCTGTCCCACCGTGTCATCACGAGCAGCAATCAGCGCTTCTTACAGGTAACCCCTCCCCCGAACAACTGACTGCAACCAAACATGCTTTTCAGTAAACCAACTGCTTGTAAAATGAATTACAGCTGGAGACAAAACTGTGCATCTAAGCTGTAGCACAAGGGGGGGGGGGGGGGGGGGGGCAAACGCGGCTTGTCGTATTCCAGAGAAACAGGGTGAAAGACACTCCGGTACGTACAATACATTTTATGTACGGGGCTGGAAGGGGGGGGGGGGGGGAAGCTCGGTCACCTGAAGCAGGAAGTGGTCGCGCACTTGCTCGCGGGCGAGCGTTTCCATGTAGCACTTGGCAATCTGGGCGTTCGCCACCGTCGCCTTTCCCGCCTGCGCACTGACGAGGGCGCTAAGCCTTCGGCTCTTTGTCGACATGTCTCTCACCTCTTCCGGCTCCCGCTCGACAAAGCCGTAGTCACCGCTTGACGAGTATTTTTTCACAAACAGTAGTATCGTAGGAGGGGCAGGGGGGGGGGGAAGTAGGAGAGACAGAGATGAGGATGGGGGGGGGGGGGGGGGGGGGGGGGTACTCGTATCATGGGGGGGTACTCATTTGCTGCTCGCCATAGTCGTTTGACCATTGACCACGCAACCGTTCTACCAATAGTCAACGCGTAACGGGTACATTTAGAACAGGAGTATCGTACAACAGGAGTGACGGAGACGGAGCGGGGTTTGTGGGTGTGTGGATGGAGATGGGGCGAAATCGTTCTTCTAGAAGCTAGAACCCTGCTCGGGGTGGTGGGGGTGGATGGGCGAGGGGGGTTGTGTAGTCACCGCTCAGGGGCTAATTTTACAACAGCAGTGTTGTAGGAGAGATAGAGGCCGGGCTAGGGGAGGGGGGGTGAAGGGGGGGTAAAAAAACGCGGCTGTGATGTAGACGATACCGATTATTTAGATTTAGAACACTTATGCGGAGTGGTAGTGGTGAGGAGAGACGAGGGGGGTCGGGGGGGGGGGGGGGGGGGGGGGGGGTACTCGGTGGGGGGGGGGGGGGGGGTTGGCGTGCGCGTTCTGGCAGAGAGAGCGCCAATATACCTCTTGGGTGAGGACCTACCTAGCTACCGACATTTCAACCAAAAAACAAAAGAAATACTGCTACAGCAGTAGCAGGTTGTGGTGTTTCTTGTCTACTGTCGTCTACGGAAGGGTGTGAACGCCCAGTAGGGCGATGAGTACCACCATCACGCTGCCCTTGCGCGAGAACCACATAACTCCTTGGGCCGCTACTACTAAGTAGCTCGGGTAGAGGGCGCGGCAGGATGAGTACCATCATGCGATACACAGCGCCTGAGCGCATATGTATCCCACAGTCCCCTTGCATTGTACTTCGGGCACTTCAGTTTACCACCAGCAACCTGGGCTGCTGCTCTTGCGTGGTGGCCGATGCTGCCTGCAACCGTCTCTCTTTATTTTGATCTGTTTTCGACATTCGACACCCCGAAAAGCCAAGGTGGAAATCCGCCTGCGGGCACACGCGAGCGCACGTCCAGGCGTGCGAAAAAAAAAAAGGCAATACCTACCAAAAACAACAAATGGGCGCGAGCGGGGGGGAGGGGGGGGGGGGGAGACTCGAACTCGCATGCAAACTTTGCGCATCCAGGCGTGATAAATAAAACCATAAAACAAAGGGCGACAGTCTGCATGCGCGCTAAAATTAGGGAGGGGGGAAAAGCTCGAACTCGCACGCGAATCGCTACGGTCCTCGCCGCTCCAACAACGTGACCTCGTCGTCTCGACACACCCTCACACACACAACTCCCCCCAAAAACACACAATCTCGACCGTCTCGACATACTCTCACAGACCCACCTACCCCAAAAACACAACACCAACCAACCATCTCGGCACACTCTCACACACCCACGTACACCCACCCACACACCTGCTCTCGAAACCTTGCTTGTCGGTGAGATACCCCGCAAAGGGCCGCATCACCGGGGGCGCGACGACGCCGAGCGCGGCCGCCGCCGTCGCCAGCAGCATCGCGGTCCGCCGACCCTGCCGATCGTCCTCCATGTCCTCGTGGATGGACGGGAGAGCGGCGACTGCCAAACTCAGAACGACGGAAGTCGCCGCGGCTACATTGAACTCCTCGGGAGCCTTTGTTTTATTTTGCGTTCGATGCGCAATTTGCAAGGAATTCAACCGCGGTTTTGTTGCATGGTTTGTTCGATCGGGAAGGGGCCAGGAGGAAGGCGGGGGGAGGGGGGGGGCGAGGGGGACGAGGGAGGAAGACGGGGGGGGGGGGGGGGGAGGGGGAGTCGATATCAGCTGGTTACTTACATCTATTGATATAGCTGAATTATTTCGACGGACCGATTGTCGTTTAAAGCAAGACCTGAGTGAATTCTGAACCTCCAGAAGCTGTCGTAAAACGCACGCAACACACACATTTGTGGCCGCGATTTTTGCAACCTCAGTGTCCCGCCCGTCGGGTGTTGCATGTTTTTCCTGCCTTGCGTATTGTCCGCACGTTGTCCGCCCACTCTCCGGATTTTCCCTCAGACTGATACCCAGCAACATATGCCCCGCTTGCAGTTCCTGTCGCGTGCTGTCACATCCTCCGTTCGTCTACTTTTCACCGGGAAGAACAACAACTCGCCGCGGGCATTTCCCGCCGGGTACTTGTTCGACTCTGCGCCGCACTTGACGAGACACGCCCCGCACTGATAGCAGAAAACCGCCCCCCCTCAAATTTATTGCGGTATGGAGGGTCAACTACGCGCAAGGCCAGTACGATCCCATGAAAAAGTCAAGAACCTGTCCCGAGTGGATTTCTCCCTCCCTCCCTCCCTCCCTGCCCCCGCCCCTTCCCCTCTCCTCCCGCCCCTCCCTCCCTCCCATCACTCAGTCCCTCTCTCCCATCCCTCACGCCCCCCCCCCCCCGCCCCTCCCTCCCCTCGCTCCCATCCCGCCCTCCCATCCCTTCCTTCCTTCCGTCCGTCCGTCCGTCCGTCCCTCCCCCATAAATTCCAGGCGGTGCCGATTCGGAGAACGAACGCCATGCATACATGCAGTAGATAAGCCAACATACCTGCACGCGTGCCCTTCGAAGCCTTAACGTCAGGAACCCGGACGACGCGGCCATGACGGCCGCGATGCCGATCCCGAAGCTTTCCGGGACGTCCGACTGCGTGATGCACTCCTGCGTCACCGGGTCGAACGCGACCAGGCTAGGCTTCGCCAGGAACACCGCCGGCGTCAACGAGAACGGAAGCAGAAGCGTCGCCAGCTGGATGTCGTTCCATATTCGTGCATGTTGTACAGAGGGGTCAACCACCGGTTGGGGCGCAAACCATTTTCACGTCGAGAGAGAAAGAAGGGGGGGGGGGGGGGGGGGGGGGGGGGGGGGGGGGGGGAATGACACACCGCAACACACACAAACAACCATCGTCGAGATAATGTTGTTGGCGTATGGGATAACATGTGGGCGGGCGGGCGGGCGGGGGGCGGGCGGGCGGGCGGGCGGGTGGGTGGTGAGGGCGGGAAGTGGGGAGGGAGGCAGGTGCGGGATCAGTTATTTTTATTCCGTGTGGGGGCATTGTTGGCTCACAGAAGGAATAGTATGTACTCTAATACAGGGGAACGTAGCAGCCAGGACAAAATATTCTTACAAAAAAACACTGGTATATATGTGTTTTAGTGTGCAACATGGGTCCTGATTCCTTTAGTCCCCCGTCCTACTATACCCCCCCTTAGAACTTGCACCCTCGTGTTTTGGGGACAAACTACTTGGAATTAGGTGTTGGGTTTTTCGCAGTAGTATATACGAGGTGCTCGCATTCGGGGGGGGGGGGGGGGTGGGGGGGTGGAAGGGTGGATGGTTTGATGGGTGGGGGTACTCCTGTAATGCATGGCCATAGTCGTATGACCGTAGACCCTCTCGCACCCCTGCAATGCCGAGCCGGAGCAACGTCGGCTTTCCTAATAGTTTCGGCTCTAACCACACTTCAGACTCAACACAATAACTGCAATTCGTACAGCAGTGTTGGTTACATAGCACTGCCCACGGGCCTGCAATCACTAAGCCACGTGACTGAGTAAGTACGCCATTGGGTACAGTAGTGCTGCTGTATATAACCAACGAAAATCTGTACTTCGTTTGCCGCTCCAAGGGTTGTCCAACATATACCATCGGTATCTTTAATCCGGGTAGTTCCTTGACGCTAAGGCTGTCCGTCAAGGCGCAAGATGGAGAGCGCCGTCAACCACCGCATCATATCTGCTGCCCCGTACATCTCTATTTCGACACCTCCGGCCCCTCGTATTTCCGCATACTACAGTAGCACTAAACGTCCCCTTTAAAATGCCGGTTTGTAAATGCCGATGCCCGATATAATGCCGGGGGGAAATCGCTTGGCACATACGAGGTATGGGGTTTGACCAGTGCGGGGAATAGTTTGACCAGTGCGGGGAATAACGCCGGTCGCCCTCCACAATGCCGGTGCTTGTGTATCGGCCTGGCACATGCTGGCGCTATAGAGGGACCACCACTACAGTATCGCAGTTCGCACCTGGAGGGGAACCCCCAACATGATACCGTTCTGCCGAACCAGGACGTCGTGGTACCGGTAAACCCGGAGGAAACCGCATGAGAAGAGCGCTCCGAAGGCCAGCCACGTGAAGCACGCCTCCACCCCGCAACCGAAGGGGTGCGACTCCATTCGCCCTTCCTGCCCCCACATGCCGTATCGCATGACCACGGCGAGCGTAGACAGTATCGCCTGTCGGTAGGTACGGTCGGTCGGTCGGTCGGTCGGCCCGTCGGTCGGTCATCGTCGGAAGGTGATTGGTCGTAGGCGCACAGGGACAGACATAGAGGTGGTTGGGGTGGGTTGGGGCTAAGGTAAGGGCTAGCTAGGGATGTGATTAATAGTACGCGCTACAGGCTTATTAGATAGACAGATGCCGGGGGGGATAGGGTTTTAGAGGTATTGCGATTAATAGCACACGATTGGCTGTATGCGCACAGGTCTACTAGTAGATGGATAGATAGACGCTTCGGTACACTAAAAATGTAGCGTGGGCGGTCGGTCGGTCATGGTTGGGCCGCGATTGATTATGTTACGCGCCCAGGCGTAGATAGATACCAGGTAGATAGATACCGGTGGGTGTGGCGTGAGGGGTCGGTCTGTTGCGGCTGATGTGTGATCGATTGTACGCGCTCAGGCATAAATACAACGCAGTAGGCGACAGTGGCAAGTCCCAGCTTGCAAGAAATCTTTTTTTCATTCATATGAATAAAAAAGTGTACAGGTAGTAACTAGGGGCAGACTGGCTGTATGTAGTAGTAGTTGCAGAGTTCTCGGGGTGTGCCTCGACAAAGTAGTTATGAGCACTTGTGGAGCTGCATCGCAGACTGGGTTTGAACGGTGTTTCTACGCACACACACCCGCTCACCCGCTCACCCACCCACCCACCCACCTATCACCCGTAACTGCGTACCAGGTACCAGGTACCAGATACGGAGTTTTTTTCATCGTGACGATGCCTAAAAATAGAGACTCCTTTCGGAACGGCGGAAGCACATATTCCTTGAAATACCTTGTACAAGGGGATGTTCGAACGCAACCAGGACCGGTCAGCCTGTTTTGACGGTCGTGTGACCACACTGCTGTAGATACATACCATTCTGGTCGAAAATATAGAAGTGACGTTCGTTCATTTATATGAATACCAATTCGTTCCTTACGCTTCCGCTCAGAGTGGTTGATGGTCCTTACATAGATGTACTTGGTTATAACGCAGCAGGCGCGGCTAAATTCTCTTGTACATTACTACCGTCCACCGTTGACCAACGCCACATTAGAAGTTGACGACAGCGCGAGTTCCTGCCGGCTGTTATAATTATAAAAAAATATCTGTATCTCAACAGCAGAATTATACCTGGTGCTGCCGTGCACCGGTAACTACTACGGGGGTCCATAGTTAACAGGACCTACGATGGTATACACAAAAACCTACCAGTATATATTTCCCTGTTGTTACCAACAAAAATTGGTCCCGTTAACTATGGACCCCTGTAAAAATAGCTAAAAAAAGTGTGCCAGCAAGCACGGCAGAGCGCTTTTTTGTCATCTAGGCTCGATACGTACCTATTCGCCGGCCCTGCTTTGCTCTACACATGGCCGGACCGGACCATGCAGCCCGCACACTCCGTCGGCGTCTCCGTTTTCATTTCCAATCTCGGGCATTTTCGTGTGATCGTATTTTCTCTACCAAAAATAACGTACCAGGTACGTATGTACTGCTCTGTACGAGTGAGTACCGGTATGTACTGTATGTACATGTGTATGTACTGTATGTACATGTGTATGTACTGTATGTACATGTGTGCCCTAGGCCAAGGTCGGTTGCCGTTGCAAAGTTGCAACGTGCGAAGAGAGATCACACATCGGACACATGCATGCGTGCATCGACGCCGTCATACCGGCACCTGGAACTACAGACAGCAGTAGTAGTAGTAGTCACTACCGCTACTTTTGTATCTTTAGTACGGTATCATGGTATGGTATGATGTGTGACACGATGGCCTGTGCTGGTGAGAGCTGGATGGGTATGCATACGTGCGAGCTGATTACGTTTGGTTCTCGCGATGGGATCGTGGCTAGCGACGGTGTAAATGTGATGGAGAGCTCGTACCTATACAACAGGCCAAAGCGAAGCCCTCAATATATACGTATCATCATATTGTACGAGTATCATACCAGTACCACAGCAGTAGAAGAACGAACAAATAAATCAACGGCAGTGTATACAACAGCAGTCAGTAGTACAGAGCTGCGTGAACCGATCACTGCTGTACTGCTGTGCCAGCGACGAACACTCCGACTCCGTCCCACCCCATTCATACGACATGACATCATACGTCTAATACGTGGAATGTAGAGCGATGGCCTCGCGGTTCCTTCTCGGCCTTTAGATCCTGCCGTATGTTGATTTGGGCGCCAAAAGCCCCCAAAAGCCACTGGTGGACTGGTGGTGTATGCCACAGACGCCAAACACCATCACACATAGCACCGACAGGTAGGTGCAGCAAGCAGTATCACTACTCAGTACTGCTGTACATCAACCCTGTGCTGCTCGAACTTCTACGCTCGGTAACCATTTATGTATTTGTACAAATACAAGGTATCTGCCCTTCCTTCTACGCACCACCTCGTTTGTTCTCATCGCGAAATGGGTCAGAGGGCTCACCAGCATTCCAACTGCCCATCGACTGTTGTGAACGTGCCCGCGCGTATATGTATGTATGATGTATATATGCACATGATATCACAACGAACGGGCGATCTTGTGCGGTTTGTGTTTTTTTCGTGATCTACATACAGCAGCAGCAGCAGCAGCAGCAGCAGCATCAGCAGCATGCAGTACGAGAGGCACTGACTGGTCTTTCGACGAAAAGAGGGCGAGCAACTAACTGCTTTGCTGCTGTACTAATGTGTAATCGCACGGATGCTTCTGTGATTCTTCTGGTGGGGGGCGATGATCGAGAGGGACCGAGAGAGACAAGAAGAGGGCGACGCTTCGACGAAAGCCGCACGGAATATCTCGAGACGCATGCTCCAACACACGCCTCACTTTACCTATGACAGATGATACCACGAACAACAGCAGTACCCGAAGGAGAGAAGTATTCGAACATGCTATAAAATAAAAGGTGAGATTATTGTATTACGTACGCTGTTTTCATAAATGTCATTCCAACCATTACCATTTGCCAACTTCCCGCCAGAATCAATCATGAGCGAAACAAAATCTTGTGTTGAATCGGGGGTACACTCTATACTAAATTCCTGATTGTTTAAATATTCCCCAGATTTTTCAAGTCGAACGGCGGTTTCGCAGGAGGAGATAAGAGATGTAAAAATGAGCATATCACGATCCTGGAGGCTCGAAACTCGAAACCCGTTTAATGATATACCTGGTATACGTGTACTGCTGTACTGCTGCTGAACGTGTAACATCGTACGTGTGTATCGTTTGGGCGGGAGCGATACCAATATTTACCCTCGTGCTCGACCCGCCCACCCCTATGTTTCCCGCCTACGAGTGCGTACGTAGCAAGTATATATCCAGATATACGTATACGTAGCGAGTACACCAACAACGCAATAGAAAGGACATCCCCATATCCCCATGCACCACAACCACAACCCACGTGACAAAAGATAGATGCAAGGCTTGGATTATACGTATGCTTTGGATTTTTTTTGGACTGCTGCTGTTGTTTTCGGATTTTTTTTTTTTTTCACTTTTTCTACGACGTTGTTTCTCCATCATGCCTGACACTTGCGCGTGGTGGTGGTGTGTGTGTTCTTCTGTACCCCTATGCATCCAGCACACCAACACACCCAGCAGTGTCCCCGCTGTTTCTTCACCCTACGCGTAGAGGGGTACTAGCTCCTCTGCGGTCACTGCTGCGGTCACAAACTACCAGGTATACTACAGCAGCAGTACCACAGGCCCGAAACAAAGATAAAGATGACAACGCAAATACGTAGATTTTATACTGCTCGAAGCCACATGCCAAGTGTACTGGATATAGAATGGCCAGTCCACAAAAATAGCTTGAGACAGCATCATACGTACCATCAGCCAGCAGCGTGTACAATGCTGAAGAACAGAGTACTGCTCTACACAAAAATGTACCAAGTATATACTCGCAGAGCTCATCACAGACATCACACATCACACAGACATACGAGTACGTCGTGCTACGTCGTGCTACGAATGACAAACATCAGGCAGTACGTACGACACGATTTTGAACCTGCGCTCCTCCATCGAACTACTGGTACGATCTATTTTTTGAACACGGACTGCCGACCGCCGACTCACCGCCAGCCCCGTGTACATGACAAGCTCAGGAATGACGGCCCTGTAAGGCGGCCAGGCGCGCTTGAAGGTGACGTGCATGGCGACGAGAGCTATCGCGACGTCCACACACGAAGCTATGCCAAGCGCCGCTAGATCTCCTTTTCCCAGTTCGTCCCATTCTGCTGCTGCTGCTCCTCCTCCTCCTGCTGCTGCTGCTGCTGCCAGTATTATTCGCGGTCTATTCCGATTGGCAACATCAGACGCCATCCCTCTCTGAAAGACACAGCAGGCAGTAAGTAGCAGCGACGCTTTTTTCTCCTCGAGAGCGACGACGTACTCCTCACGAGCGGGGGCACCGAGCTCGCCACGTCGCCTATCCGGGAGGCCGCCGGGCAGGGCGACACACTACGGCGGAGCTTTGGTGTCGGGAGAAGAAGTCTACTCTCGGTCTTTCTTCTGTTTGATGGGACAACCAACTCCAGGGTCCAGTCTCTGCTCGAAAAAAGTTGTTTTAAAAAAAATAAAAAATAAAAATATATCTGGAATCTGGAACGGTTCGGATTCCGTGACAGCCCGATGTAACTGTTCGCATACACAAAGAGCTAACCGTTTTATGAAACCGTCACTTCTGTGTGTATGCTTTTAGTCATATATTTTTCTCCACGCTGTGTCCTTTGTCCTGATGTATTTGTATCCTTGATCCGCACATATTCTTCCATATACCTCGTCCCCCCCCCCCTCCCTCGTCCCTATCGCCCCACACCTCCAACCCCATGCCACACACTCGTACCCGCCATCGCAAGCACCTCGTGCAGAGGGAACACAGCAACGCCTGCGTTATTGCTGCACCGACTGCTTTTTCTACTCGTCGCATCGGCGCATTATTTCGTATGCCCGAATTCGGAAAATAAAATACCTGGTAATATGATTGACTCTATTTTTTCCAGAACGATCCCATCTGTTTGTTTCATCCCCCCCCCGCCGTGTGATTGAGTACTGCCCAGTGACTCCCCTGGATTCCGCTAGGGTCGAAGAGACGATAATACTTTTAGGCCCGACTTCCAATTGATTCGGCCAGTATATCATAATCTCGCGGAAAAAAAAAAAAAAAAAAAAAAGGGGATCGTACTGGATTTCCGAATTTGGGCCTACGAAACAATGCGCCGATGTGCCGATCGTATGAGCAGAAAAAAACTGTCAGTCAGTGCAGTAACAACGCAGTCGATACTGCTGTGTTCCCTCTGCACGAGGTACTTACGATGGTGGGGTACGGGTGTTTGTCATTTGGTTGGAGGCGTGGGGCGATGGAGTTGGGACGGGGGGGGCGGGGGGCGAGGTATGGTACCTGGCATATATATTGAGGTTCTTCAGCAGCTGCTGCCTCCTCCACTGCTTGTCGTTGCACAGGCCAACACCAACAAAACAACGAAAACAGCAACATTATAGGCAACAACTGTAACAATTGAACAACCAA
The DNA here is from genome assembly GCA_031763025.1 of Macrocystis pyrifera. Taxonomy (NCBI): domain Eukaryota; class Phaeophyceae; order Laminariales; family Laminariaceae; genus Macrocystis; species Macrocystis pyrifera. The sequence continues at coordinate 10,710,771 of JASSKH010000001.1, forward strand.
AACAACGGTAATTTTAAAACAAACACAACACTAATAACACGACAAAAAAACAACAAAGGGTAGGCAGGCGCGGCAGCATATATAGTGTAAGTTTTAAATAGTACCTGGTAGTTGTTAGTCAATCCTATACATAAATAATCGGCCGCCGCGGCGTAGCGACAAGGTCTGACTTTAATTTTTATTTTGGGACTTATTTTAGATACTACGGGGGGACCATAGTTAATAGGACCTACGGTGCACACAAATACCCATATATTTCCATATTTTTACTAACAATGTTTGGTCCTATTTACTATGTCTCCCGTAATAATAGTAGCTGTCACTACCTGCTTATAACTGAGGGGTGGACACACCTTGATGGTGACTCTTTGTTGGGTTAAGGCTGTTCGCCTTTTCAGGCAAGGAAGCACTTCCTTCCTGGTGGGATCAAGGTACGGGCGTACACCAAACCCAACCCCTGACCCTAACCCTAACCCTGACTCTAACCCGGACCAAAAACCGACCAGAATCGAGCGAGAAAAATGCTGTTGGTTGGGCCGCTTTTTTTTGTCCTTTTTTTTCAGTCTTCCGCGATCTGCGGACCTCAGTATACCGAACCACACGGAGCGCGTGAACACGAAGCTATTTACAGTTTAATTTTGTTTTGACCACTCCACTACTGGATTGACTCGTTTGTTCGTCCGTTCGTTCGCATCCGTTCGTCCGTTCGCCCGCTCATCCGCTCATCATCCGTCCGTCCGTCCGTTTCGTTCGTTCGCTTGTTCGTTCGTTCGTTCGTTTCACGTTTTTTTTTGGTCGTCGGTTTCACATTTTTTTTGCTTACATTGATTGATTGATCGATTGATTGATTGGCCAATCGACCGCTTTCTTTTTCCGCTCTCTCCTGTTTCTTTCTATTTGCTTGCACTTTTTTTATCCTACTCTATCAACCCTTTTAGGACAGCTTAGCAATGCTGTTTTGGAGACAAACCGTTTTTGGAATTTGACTAGATTGTCCCCGAAGCGAGACTGCGGTCTATTCTACGGCGGGGGGTAAGGTGGGTACAGCAGCAAGCACAGACATTAATGTTCCAGCACTACACAGTAGCAGAGTAGTTAGTAGTAGTAGTAGTAGTAGTAGTAGTAGTAGTAGTAGTAGTAGTAGTAGTAGTAGTAGTAGTAGTAGTAGTAGTAGTAGTAGTAGTAGTAGTAGTAGTAGTAGTAGTAGTAGTAGTAGTAGTAGTAGTAGTAGTAGTAGTAGTAGTAGTAGTAGTAGTAGTAGTAGTAGTAGTAGTACGTAGTAGAAGTAGTAGTATTACGGGGGTCCATAGTTAACGGGACCAAATTTTGTTAGTAAAAATAGGTAAATATATAGGTTTTTATATATACCATAGGTCCTATTAACTATGGACCCCCGTAATAGTAGTAGTAGTAGTAGTAGTAGTAGTAGTAGTAGTAGTAGTAGTAGTAGTAGTAGTAGTACTAGTAGTAGTAGTAGTAGTAGTAGTAGTAGTAGTAGTACTAGTAGCAGTACTAGTAGTAGTACTAGTACTAGTACTAGTAGTAGTAGTAGTAGTAGTAGTAGTAGTAGTAGTAGTAGTAGTAGTAGTAGTAGTAGTAGTAGTAGTTCTCTCAGGCTCCCAAAAATGTAGCAGTAGTTACTGTAGTACAGCAGTATCCGTCATCGCGTCACCCACCTTCGAGTGTACTTCTCGTACGCAGACGTACAAACAGCACTACTAGTAGCAGGTATCACAAAAAAAAACGTTTTACGAGAAACGTGAACCTTCAACGCGATCAGATACAATTTGCCTCAGTTGAGAACCCCCGCCACAATCAGAGGCTACACTATGGTTGGGCCCGAAGATGGTGTGCATACCCCCTCTGCCTATCGCATGACATAAATTGTCAGTGCCACCACCAGATAGATGTGAAAACGCAACATGTACTGTAGTCATGCACCGTGAGCGGCACCAACGAGAAGCACAGCGCGTCTTCCTGCAGGCGTTCTCGGCTGTAGCGCTCTAAGCGGTAGCAGCGGCAGCAAAAACGAGCCAGCAGCACTACTATTATTAACTAGTACTACCTTGTCTTCCTTGCAGCCCTCTTCTTCTCGTTTTTGTCGTGGCGCCCTGGAAGGACGACGGGGTCTTTCCTTCTTCGTTGCGCTTTTTATGACAGATGGTACGTGCAAAACGTCCGCAGAGCAGCATCAACATTAACAATAGTACATACCGCCATGCCGCCGACCGCAAGCAATCGCTAAAGACAGACTTCACTATTAAAAGTACCCGAGAGAACACAACATGACCAACTAACTTCCGCCGTCCACATCGTCGATGACCCGTCCATCCGTCAACACAGTAGTAAAAAATCGCGCCGCTTTTCCCTTTTCAGCCGCCCCCTTCCCCTCCCCCCCAGCCCCGCCCACGACCATCGTGCGACACAATCTAAAGGCCATAGAGAGAGCGAAACTCAACGGTCATGGCGCGAAACACTCCGGACCTCACGACGCGAGAAGAAACCAAACGGTCATCAAGCGGCAAACACACACAAAAAAAAAGAAGAAAAAAAATCGCGCGAAGACCATCCATCGTCGCACGACACAACTCAGACGACCAGCGGGCGTAACCTATTTGCCACAGAGCAGCAACAACCCCCCCCCCCCCCCCCCCCCCCCCCGCCCCCCGCGCCCCCTCCTTCTCTACCTTCCCCACGTAACGGAAAAAAACGCATCATCACCCATCCACGTTCACTACCTATCTACGTACGTACGTGAGCCCAGACACGACCGCCACAGACAACCTCCCATCCAGGTGCGCACGCGTTTCACTTCATTCCGAGACGTGCGCCATACGTTGAAGAGTGACGCAACACGACCAGTCGACCAGGCGTTTTCGACCAACAAGCAGCTTCCTTTTGGAAAAAAAAGGATGTCCCAAAGAGGAAACCTGGGGGGGGGGGGGGGCTCTCAGTAACCTTTCTCAGGCATGCTCATGGTGTAATTGCACTCTCCCCCAGCTTGTAGGGATACGGAGGTCTATGCTCATACGACTACGGCCATGCGCGACATGAGTACACCCCCCCCCCCCCCCCCCCCCCCATCGTCTGTATAATACGTGCAGCGGTACATCACCGCCATAAAGAGGAGACCGCGGTTTGACCGCTTGACTGACGGACGCCCTACACTAAAACTACGATGTTAAGGCAAAAAGAGTCATTGACGCGTCAACAAAGACCGGTCTCCACTACCCGTGTACAACAGCATATTTGTATCTCAGCATAGTCTGATCTCAGCTCCTCCTCTCGCTCAACGGCCAACCTCGACATCTCAAGAAAAAGAAAAATCGAGTACGTACATACGAGCCTATCTATTCACAATAGACTGACTGTCTACGATGTGGCCTGCATTACATCATGTATGAACAAATCCTGTGCACCGGCCTGTGGACTGCCCATGAGATGACCAAGAGACGACATGAGGTCGTGTGCTATGCGAAGTATGACACGAGGGCTAGCCAAGTCAGGGTAAGTCGAGTCTGTCTTCCCCAGCAACATGCCGTGCTTCACCCCCCCCCCCCCATCCTATGGTCATACGACTATTGACATGCGTGAAAATGAGTACATCCCCCCCCACACACACACCCTCGTCTCGCGTGCATATCAGCCAGCCTCACACAACCTCGCCACAAAAATAAGAATAAAAAAACTCCCTGAACGCGAAATTAATGAACGAATGAATGTTCCACCGAACGACTGAAGCCGGTCACAACCTTGTCTCTTGAGCCGTCGCCATAAGCCACAGATCTTGACCCTAACTCTATAAAACCCTAATCCAGGTGCTAGATGTTGATCGCAGACGACATGCCACAGATGGTGCCACAAATATGACAATGCTAGACACCAAGGGACATGCAAGCCATACTACAGTAGCACCAAGGACGATACATCGCATCTCATCAAAGAATGTTGCGGTCGTTCCTTTTCTTGGTTCGAGCTTCTGTGGAGAAGGAGGACAGCCGGCTCAGCGGCGTGCGTTTCGACGCGGCCGTAGGCGAAGGGGAGGACCGCAGGTCGTGCATGGTCTCCATCACATCCTGTTTGACATAGAAAGAAAAGAAAAGGAAAAAAAAAAACGAAGCGAGCCGAGAGGCGCGGTCGGTTCGAGGAGGAGCAGAGCTGGAGCTAAGGTAAGAGCGCCACAATGCTGCTGCTATTACGGGGGTCCATAGTTAACAGGACCTATGGTGTACATAAAAACCTATATATTTAACTTTTTTTACTAACAATATTTGGTCCTATTTGCTATGGTCCCCCGTAATAGATGATGAACAATACAGCTGGTTGGTGTTGGTAGTGGTGTTGGCATTTGTGGTGGTGTTGGTCCTGGTGATGCTGGTGTTGTTGACGTTGGTGGTGGTGGGAGGCAGGGGGGGGGGGGGTACTCTATATGATGCATGGCCGTAGTCGTATGACCAGAGAGGGACAAAGCCCAAGACAAGGCAAGGCAAGGCAAGGCAAAGGGAGGGTGGTACAGTACTTGGACAACTGAGTGTAAATAATTTCAAGCCAATACTTCTGCCTCTCTTTCTGCCGTTCAACTCCACGCCCCCCCCCCGCCCACACACACACTCCCCTCCCCGTGCCCACCTTGCGCTTCTTCCGCGGCGGAGAAGAGAACGTCGCCCCGCGTGCGAACGGATTTCTCGGCGCTGATGCCGCTGGCGCTGCCAATTCGTCCTCCTCCTCCTCTTCCTCCTCCGCCTTCACCTCCCCCCCTTCTCCCTCCTCCTCGCTATGTCCTGCAGCGCCACCTTCCCCCCTCCCGAGGCTGCCGCGCTTCAAGCTCCTTTTGCCACCACCACCACCACCACCCTCCCCGGAGCTGCCTAATTCCTCGACATCGCTGTCGACGGCGAGAGCGTTATCAAGGGTTAAGCCGCCCCCGTTTTCGTCGTTGTCGTTGTCGTTGTCGTTGTCGTTGCTTTTGGCACCGCCGCGTTTCCTGCGTGTGACCGAGCGCGATCATGTGCGCCAAAGGTTCGTTCGTTCGTTTGTTCGTTCGTTCGTTCGTTAGTTCTTTTCGTTTTGGGGAACGGGGGGGCGCTATGTTCGATCGTACAGCTCTTGTCCCACAGAACAGTACAGCAGCGCACAAGACCCAGCGCAGACGCAGGGACGCGGAAACACGTCTACGGTCACGAGGAGATGCCAGAGGCACGAAGAAACACAACACAATGCAGACAGTACACAGACAGACACAGACACAACACAGACACAACACAAACACAAACACAATACACAGGCCCACCCAAAAACCACAAGAGACACAATCGCACAAGACACACAAGACGCAGGCAGGCAAGCCGCATTACACACACACGAAAACCAACCCAAACACATCGAGCATGGCACAGCGCGAAACGCAAAATATATGAGGAAAGGGCTAACCCCACTCCACAACACACACCACCTCACACCACGTCCAGTCGCCCGACACCATGCAGCCAAGCTGCAAACAATTCAACCGCACCCGCCCTGCCCTCCCTCCTTCTCGCCCCTCTCCCTGACCCCCCCCCCCCCCCCTCCCTACCCCCCCCTTCCCCGAGCGAGCCCCCCCCCCACCCCCCCCGCGGCCCACCCCCAGCCCGCGGCCCACATCATCACAACCTTCAAGCCAGATCCGGGTAATGGCGCGGCGACGAATGTTAACTCACGATTGCAGAAGCCTCGCGCGGTCGAGGGGGCCGAGATTGTTGCCGTCCCGGTCCCTGTCCCCTCCGGAAGAATGCCTCCCCCCCATCCACTCCTCGTTATCGTTGGCGTCGTCATCGTGGTGGTCTTCCTCTTCAGACCGGAACTGTGGAAGGCGGGGGGTGGGGGGGGGGGGTGTACTCATTTTCATGCATGGCCGTAGTCGTATGACCATAGACCCTCGCATCCCTACAATGCCGGGACGGAGCGCGTCGGGTTTTCACCGACCAGGCAGACATTGATTCATTGCACCGAGCGCGAAGCGCCGAGAGGTGTTGGGCGAGTCGCATGAAGGGTGAGCTGCATCCTACTAAGAACCGCTTTGGAGGCGGATTTTCTTGCATATGGATGACAGCATCAATGAAGGCGGGGGGTCGGGGGTGGGGGGGGGATATTCGACATCATGCATGGCCGTAGTCGTAAAAACCATCACAGACCTTCCCAACCCTACACTGCCGAGACGGAGCACGTCGGATTTTTCACCGACCAGACAGATATTTGCTTGCCGGGGTGTGCTCGATATCACGCGTGGTGGTAGTCGGATGACCACAGAGACCCTCGCATCCCTACAGTGCCCGGACGGAGCCCGTCGCGTTTTCACCGACTTCGCATACATCGCTTGCGCCAAGCGCGAGGCGAAACGCGAGGTGTCCGGCGAGTCGCACGAAGGGTGAGCTGCCGCATCCTATTAAGAACCGCTTGCGAGGCGGATTTTTGCGAAAGGATTACAGCTTCAGTGAGTTAACTCATGCTCCGGTGTGGGGGGAGGGGGGGGCGGCACTGACAGCTCCGCTCGTGTGAGAGGGGACGTGTGACGGAAGGCCAACCACGAAATAAAAAAGTAGAAGAAACAAAAACACACACACCGACGTTTGTGCGAAGTAGCGGCACATACATGAAAACACACGAAAAAGCAACCATGCACGTGCACACGTATGATGATGCCCAGAGGCGACGTAGACAGATTTTAAAAAAAAAACACGGCAGAGACATCAAAACAAAATAAAAAAACACGGAAACAGCAATAGCAACAAACAGCAGCAAAAACAGAAAACAGGGACAAAACAAACGAAGCAAAATCAACAGAACTCCGTGAGAAAACAAAACAAGTGGGAAACAAACGCGACGGACACAGTACATCACTAAACGAAAAATGCCAACAAGAGTGACACACGAAGAATCAATCTTGACGAAAAAAAAAAAAAAAAAAAAAACCGAGCACAACCAAAGAGAGCAAACAACAACAACAACAACAAAAAAAGATTAAACAAAAATCGCAAAAAAAAATGCGCAAAAAAAAAAAAAAACGCAACGAAAACCCCCAAAAATAAAAAAAACAACAAAAACACCACAAATAAAACGCACCAAAATAATACGTACGTGCGTGCCGCTTCATAGTCACCACAATCACAAAAAACAAAAAAAAAAAACACAGAGCAGAAAAACAACAATGACAACGAAGAAGCCTTCCTACAACAACCAGAACGCAAGCAGCACCCAAGACCCGCGCAAACTATTACGGGGGTCCATAGTTAATGGGACCAAACTTTGTTAGTTAAAAATAGGAAAATATATATATAGGTTTTTATGTACACCATAGGGTCCTATCAACTATGGACCCCCGTAATACAACAAACACGGAAACAAACACGGTGGGAACCAAGCTATTACGGGGGGTCCATCAACAGGACCTATGGTATACATAAAAACCTATATATTTAACTATTTTTACTAGCAATACTTGGTCCTAATTACTATGGTCCCCCGTAATAGCATCGCATCCACTTCGTGCAGTACCAGGGAACCAAGCTACGAGTAGCATCACTTTTTCTTTTTTTTTTACCTTTGCGATCATGGCGTCCTCCATATTGGCCGCCAGCGACGTCAGTCCGTGATGGTTCGCCACCTGCCGAGCCGACAAAAAAAAAGCAAGCAAGGCAAGCAAGCAAGCGAGCGAGAAGGTACGGCGGCGGCGTCAGCGTTGACATAATAATTCTTAGAATTTAGCGTGGGAAAGTCAAACTCGATTCGAGTTCAACACTGCCCGGATTCGATTCGAGTACGGTACTGCACGATATCGATCGACCAAAAAATATATATATATAACGATTTCTACGTTACGTTATAAGCATGGAATTTTTGTTCAAAAACACGGGGAATTGATTCCAGGGTGTGGAGGGAAACACACGCCCGTGGGTGCAGTACTACTACCGATATCGTTAGTTCGATATTTCGAAACTTTCGAAACGATATCCAAAGCAAAAAATATTAAATATATAGCTGCCCCGCCCCCTTCTGGCCATACGACTACGGCCATGCATGATATCGAGTCCCCCCCCCCCCCCCCCCCCCTCCTGCCTCCTTCTTTCCAACCCCCCGCACACCCTTGACCCCTCCACCCCCCCCTGTTATATATAGGTTGGGTTGGCGTCGGCTGGTAACGACACTGTAAAACATGCCGCTCAACACTTGAGCTAGACATCCAGGGTACCGCTTGCTCTTTTTTTTGTTTTTTTTTGGCGGGTCGGTCACAGCTGGTTGTCGAGTTAGATCATTTGTGCGAGGTGAGCAACCTTTACTCTGCACAAGTGGGAATGATCGTATCACGTAGTGTTTATGGTAAGGCACCCAAGAGGCAGTTACATAGTACTCCCATTGCTGTCTCTGGAAGTGGCTACACCGGAAACTAAAATATCTCATTGAAGCTGTAGTCCATTTGCAAGTTCGCCTCACAAGCGGTTCTTAGTAGGATGCAGCTCACCCTTCGTGCCACTCGCCGGACACCCTCACGGCGCTTCGCGCTTGGTGCAAGCAATGTTTGCCTGGTCGGTGAAAAAACCCAACATGCTCCATCCCGGCATTGTAGGGATGCGAGGGTCTACGGTCATACGACTACGGCCATGCATGACATCGAGTACATCTCTCCTATCGAGTACACCCCTCCCCCCCGCTCCCTCCCCCCTCCCCCCCCCCACCTCCCCCCCCCCCCACCCCCCCCCCCCCACCCCAAACACGTAAACCGAAAAAAAAAATCACCTTGATAGCGATGGTGAAAGATTTTTCGAGGTTCAGTAGCGATGCCAGGTCCATGGCGCGTTCAGCGTTCTCGTTCGCGCAAGCTTCCTGGATGCGCTTCACCACCATAGTGTCCAGCTGGGCGTGCTGCGACATCAGAACGCCTTCCATCTCTGCAAAAAAAGGTATGTTTGTGTGTATATATATATATAAATACACAGGGCTTTGGTTCAAGGGTTGCGATTTTTATTCTGGGATGTGGGTTCAGGTTTTGATTCACCCTGGGGCAGGCACTCCAGGGTTTGATCTTATCGATAGGAGTCGTGGCATTTCCGCAAGAGTGTGTTCGGTAGGTAGAGGGTACGTACCGAAGTACGTGCCGGGAGTGTTCGCTCGGCAAGCACCCTACCGAGGTCTTCGGTACAAGGTTCGGTACGGTCTCGACACCCTACCGATCACTCCGGTGCTAAGGTTCGGTATGAACTCGGTACCGGCAACCAACACCTCGGTACGTTAGGTGCGCCCACCAAAATACCCCGGGTATGTACCGGTATATACCCTACCGAACACTCCGGTTAAGGTTCGGTATGAAGTCGGTACCGGCACCCGACACCTCGGTAAGTTCGGTACGCCCACCAAAATACCCCGGGTATGTACCGGGTATATAACCTACCGAACACGCCCTCGGTATTTTGTGTAGGGCTCTGGTTGATGATTGTGCTTCATCCAGGGCAACGATGCAGGTTTTGATTTTCAGGGTTAGCACTCTGTAGGCGTTCATTTTGGGGGCATCCATTCAGGGTGCGTGGCTTATTTTAGGGCTACCTACCTTACCTACAGTAGCTACTATTGGTCGGGTTTTGAATCAGGGTTCAGATCTAGGGCCTCGAAATTTGTGTGTAGATTCAGGTGCAGGGTCGGTATGTGTCGTTCATATCGGGTTTTTTTTTCTGTTCACTCTTAGGGATGTCGAATTGATTGATTCCGAGGGTTATCAAATCAGGGTGCTGATGCAGGCTTCTACCGTAGCTAAGGTTTTTTTTCTTCTATTAAGGCTTCTCCATGCAAGCTTGTTTATTTGAGGTTCGTGGTTCAGGGTTTTCGGGTTCAGGGTTGCGATTGAGAGTTTTTGTTTCACCCCACCCACAGCATCATATCTCTCGTGCAGCAGAGGTACCATATCATATCACCCTACAGCAGCATTACATGACGCCTCCCCCCTAATGATCAGTTGCAGATACGATACTGTATGATATGATATGATCATATCATATGATATCATATCATATAAATAAAATATGATATGATATCATATGATATGATCATATCATATCAGATCATATGATATGATATGATATGATATGATATCCTATGATACGATATGATATGATGTGATGTGATGTGACGTGATGTGATGTGATGTGATGTGATATTATATTATATGATATGATATGATAATATCATATATCGTATGGTGTGGCACGATATGACACGACACGACCTGCCACGACGTGATGACATGGATTGGCATGGGACATGACACGCTGTAGATCTACCAGAACACCTTGTCTTTTTTTCCTTCCCATTCATCACCTTCGCCGTTATTTTCTCTCTCCCTCCCTACCAGTCCAAGCTTAGATCCGGGGTCACCATACGTACGAAGCAGGTTCTCCTCCCCCCTTCCCACCACGGTTCGAGCCTTGTTCTTTTTGTCGCAAGAATACTTCAGCCCTCTCTTCCCTCGTCAATTCGCGCCGAATTAAGCCTACCCATGCTACGCGCTCTCAGCAATTGATTCATTTTTCCTTCTTTTTTTGGGAAAGAATGAAGTACTCGCGACGGTGGGACTAATACTCATGGAGCCGGCTCAAGCAGAGTATTTGCGGGTACCACCGAGCCACCGGGGCAGCAGATCTTTTGAAATAATCGCATGTCCAACCCGAGAATCGAACTCGGGTTTCCACAGCCACAATGCGGTGTACCGACCGCTATACGAATTGGACGGGATTGATATGATATCAAATTATCATTGATACCAGTATTATATGCCAGGTATTGCGACTAGATATACTGATTAGACAGGATTGATATGATATCAAATGATAATTAGTACTTGTACCAGTATTATATACCAAGTAATACGATTAAATATATTGATCAGGCAGGATTGATACGATACCAAACGATAATTAATACCAGCAGTATATATTACGATTAGATACGATACTACAGTAGATAACATGACACTAAATGACATGAGACGATACAAGTGTGAATTAATACCAGTACTATAAATTACGATTAGGTATGACACTAAATGATATGAAATAAATGATATTGAGACGATACAAGTATGACACAATGATATGATACCAAACAATACGATACTAAAAGATACGATACTAGATGATACGACACTATATGATACGATACTAAATAATACGGATACGAAGTAGTACGATACAAAATAATACGATACTAAATAATACGAAACTATTGTAAATGATATCATATTGTATGATACGATATTGTAGGATGTTGGTACCTTCCGTGTCGGCGCCACCCCCACCGTCGTCCTCCGTGAGTCCGTTGTCGAGGTTGAACCTCCTCTGTCTAGCCCTGGCCTCCAGCTGCGGGAAGGTCTTCTCGAAGCTGACCATCTCGTCGCCGTCGCGAGATTTGGCGCACAGGGCCGACAGCGGCACCGCTAAGACAAAGCAAGACAACACAACGCAAACCAGTGAATACGAGGGGAGGAAAGCGAAGGGCGGAAGGGGGGGGGGGGGGTACTCATTATCATGCAAGGCCGTAGTCGTATGACCATAGAAGGGGGAGGGGGAGGGAGGAGGGGGGGGGGGGGGGGGAGAGAGAAACGCGTATAGTTTACATGGCGTCGTCACGGGTATTGAAAGAAAAAAAAAAAAATGCTTCACAAAGTTTTAAAAGTTATTTTTTTTTTTAATGGGCCACGCGGGCAGCGGTTTCGGCAAAGCCTCCCTTTCTCGTGCTCTCTCCGTCGTGGCATCCTCTGACCAAATAGCCACCACGTCACCTAGAACAGCAAAAACATCAGAGGCAGGAACGCCAGCACCGATTTCAACACCAACGCCACCACTCACTAGCAGAACCAAAAGCCTTCACCACCACCACCACCACCAACAACAACAACAACACCACCACCACCACCTACCCAACCTCCACTCTCACCACCATCCCCACCACCAACTCCAATACCCCCAACACCACCACCAACACGGCAATCTCCACCCCAACCCCCAACCCCCAACCCCCCACCCCCACCACCGCCACCACTACCAGCTACCACCACCCAATCACCCCCGACCCCCGTCACTCCCACCACCAAAAACCACCACCAAAGCAGCACCGACGCTAAAAAAAAAACGCACATGTCAGCACCGGGCGCGGGTAAGCCGTGGGGTGCTCCTCTCCGTTCTTGAGCGTGGCCGCCAAAAGTTTCCCCGTCACCAGACCGACGGGCCAGAAGCGATCCTTCTTGTTCTTGGAGACCTTCAACGTGTCCAGGAGAGGGCTCCACTGCCACCCGAACGACTGCGTGCGACCAGTATCGATAGTATGCGAGGCAAGGCAAGGCGCGAACGGGGGGGGGGGGGGGGGGGGGGGGGGGGGGGGCGTGTGTTATCGTTTGTTTCTTGCCTTAGTCACGTGACCATTGGCCACGCATCCGTTTCGAGACGGAGCGAGGCGCGCGGGGGGGGGGGGGGGGGGTACTCATCACCCTGCATGGCCGTAGTCGTATGACCATAGACCCTCGCATCTCTACAATGCCGGCAAGGAGGGGGGGGGGGGGGGGTGCTCATTATCATGCATGGCCGTAGTCGTATGACCATAGACCCCCGCACCCCTACAATGCCGGGACGGAACACGTCGGGTTTTCACCGGTCAGGCAGACATCGCCAGAGGAGAGGGTGTACTCGGTATCATGCATGGCCGTAGTCGTATGGCCATAGAGGGCGGAGCGGGGGGGTAGGGGATAGGAGGGAGGTACTGTAGGGAGGAGAGGGGAGGGGTTAGGAGTGGGGGGGGGGGGGGGGGTGTACTCATGCCACGCACGGCCGTAGAAGGGAACATGTCGGGTTTTCACCGACCAAGCCAAGCAGACATTTGCTTGCACCAAGCGCGATGCGAAACGTGAGGTGTTGGCGAGTCAGTCGCATGAAGGGGAGGAACTGCATCCTACTGTAAAAGCAGGATCTTATCGGGGTACACGGGAGAACCTGGGTTTTGCTACTTACCTGGTACGAAATAAGGAGACCAATCAGATCAACGCAGGGTGCGAAAGGTACCAGGTATAGCTTGGGGCACCTGGGATCATTTCGTACAAATATAGCAGTTTATTTTCCCTGTGATGGTGGCAGAGAAGAACAAGTTAGGCGGAGGCGACTTGCATGTGTGGACGACAGCTTTGATTTAACTCTTCGGAGTCTGGAGTGGCCACTCCCAGTGAGGGGGGAGGGGGGGGGGTTAGGGGAGCGCTCGAACAGATCATGCTCTAGATCATCTAGTTCTATACACCCGCCGTTGGAGAGCTTGTGCTATTACGGGGGACCATAGTAAATAGGACCAAATACTGTAGGTGAAAATAGGTAAATATATAGGTTTTGGTCTGCACCGTAGGTCCTGTTTACTACGGCCCCCCGAAATAGATCATGCACATTCATTTATATATATATATATATGTGTGTGTATATATATATCTGCCACAGTGAGCCCCGTCGCCCGCCTCGCGTGAAGCCCGGTGTTCACCGTGACCCTCGCTCGCCAGCTCCACAGCGTTGGTGCTCAGACTGCGTAGCTCTCGCTGTGAACTCCAGCTAGGTCGCAAAAGATAAGCAGCACCGGTTGAATCTTATTTTGCAATCCCGCACGACCCTTGTAGACTCGTACATAATCTACCCACTTCCACAAAATCGGGGCCATATGTACCGCTGCCACCCGGCAACATGAGCTAGATCACAGATCATCTATCTGCCTTGAAGTATCTACATCATGAACTGTGGGAATGATCTGTAGATGATCTGTCAGAATATCTGTGAGAGGCGTGAAACCTTCCCAGCAGTTGGGGCGGCGTAAGGCACCACCACCCGAACGACCAGGAATGGTGAGCAAAGGCAAGGCGGGGCAAGGCAAGGCAAAGCAAGGCAAAGCAAAGCAAAGCAAAGCAAGGCAAGGCAAGGCAAGGCAAGGCAAGGCAAGGCAAGGCCAAGGCACAACGGGGTGGGGAGAGGGGCGTACTCATGTCATGCATGGCCGGGGGGGGGGGGGGGTTGAAGGGAAGTGGACGTGGAAATCAAACCTCCTCAGCCGGTTGAGGTGGCGTAGGGCGCAAGCTTGACCCTGCGTGATGGGCACAAGGGTACTACCGGTACCTGCTATAATAGAGACAAGAACAAAATATATATACAGTCCACCCCCACCCCGCCGAACACCACCCCATCACGCCCCGACCCGCCCAACCCTCCCAGTTCTCACCAGGGTAAGACCCGACACGAGGCCGGCCGAGTCCATTGCCACCACCATCCCTTCTTCGCTCGTGCCCAGCCAGGTCAGCTCCGACCCCGGGGAGAGGCACAGGTCTCCTTTCGACAGCTCCCTTTTCCCTCCCACGTCTAGCACTTGGTACCCCAGCTTCTGACTGTCGCCTAGAGGTTCTCCCTGGAGCATGGAATGTGGAAGTTGGGTTGTGGAATATTAAACATGGAACGTGGAATATGGAGCATGAAATATGGGACGTGGAATAAAGAATGTGTAATATTAAACGTGAAGCGTGGAATATGGAGCATGGAACGTGGAACATGAATGGGGCATTAAACGCGGAACGTGGAACATGGAACATGGAACGTGGAATACAGTTAAAACTAAACATTGAACGGGGATAGGAAGCAGGTCTCCATGTGTCTCAATACTCCACCCATAAGCCGGACAGTCCCCCCTGCCACCCAAACAAAGAACGGAACACGGAGCAAACCTACAAAAGTTCCTCATCGACGCATTCCCACCACCACTCCCAACTCCACCCCAACCACCAGCCCCCACCACCTCTCCAACCACCACCCCCCATCAACCTCAACCAAACCCCAACCACCTACCCCGCACCACCTACTACTACCGCCATCACAACCATCCACCGCCACCCCCACCCGCACTAACCTCACGCCTACCACCACTACCAAAACCAGCACCAGCACCAACACCAACGGCACCGCCACCATCAACAACGACACCAACACCGCAACCGCCGTTAGCACCACCAAAAAAAACAACACCAACACCCAACACCAACACCAACAGCCACCAACACCAACACCAACACCAACAGCCACCAACACCACCAACACCAACACAACACCCAACACCAACAGCCACCAACACCAACGCCAACACCAACACTACCACCATCCCCCGCCAACATCAACGCCACCACCAACGCCAAAACCACCATGGCCGCCAACATCAGCACCGTCACCAACACCAACACAAACCACCAACACAAAACATTAACACCACTATTACGGGGGGACCGTAGTAAATAGGACCAAATATTGTGAGTAAAAATAGGCGAATATATACCTGGTAGGTTTTCGTATCTACCGTAGGTCCTATTTCCTACGGTCCCCCCTGAATAGCACCATAAACCAAAACCACCAACACCAACCCCCAACCCTATCATAACACCAACATTATCACGGGGGACCGTACTAAATAGGACCTACGGGACACACAACAACCTATACGCTTTGTTCTTTTTACTAGCAATATTTAGTCCTATTTACTATGGTCCTTCGTAATAATACCACCCCCAACTCCACCATCCACCACCTATAACATCACCAAAACCACCACCAACAGCAACACTCCCCTTACCTGATGGAAAAACGACTGCGAGGACATCGCCCCCGCCGGCCATGGTGACGATCGGCCCGGGCAGCATGATGGTCTCGCCCTGAGACAACGAAAAGAAAAGAAAAGAAGGCACGGCATTACGGCGCCAGTCAGAGGTCATGTCCTCATCACTAAACAAGTGAGCCGTGTGGTGCAATGAAGGCCTGCAGCGGGAGCGCAACACAACGGTACCGGGTGTACTTCAAAAAAAAAAAAAAAAAAAAAAAAAAACTCGCCTACGTGCGAGATCGAAAAAATCTTCAAACCTCACATTTGCGTGCTTGATGTCCGATACTTCGATCGATGTACGGCAGCAAAGCGAGTCACATCGTGTGTTTCTACGACTACAGCAGCACTGCTGTCGTATCGTTGCGCTTGTCTTTTTCGCTCCATGCTTCCGTTTCCACGCGAGTTTTTCCTTGGTTTTTTCTTCTTTTTTTTTTCTTGTTTTTTTTCCCCCCGGCCCAACCGCCGTCTTCGGACCCGCACACAGCTCCAATTGCGGTCGTCGACCAAAGACAAAAGCATCATCTTCAGCATCAGCCCACAACAATCCAAGCACCACCGACACACACAAACACCAACAACACCAAGACACAAGACACAAGACACAAGACACAAGACACAAGACACAAGACACAACACACAACAACACACAACACACAACAACACACAACACAACACCAACAGCACCATCACGGGAACCCGAGAACAGTATGCACCACCACCACCACCCCTGACCCCCCTAACAATAGCATGGAACGGGCTCATTTTCCATCGTCCTATACCTGAAGGCCGCTAGAGGTGAACAGTCGGAGGATCTGCCTGTCCGTCGCCGCTGCCGCCCAACCCCGACCCACGGCCACCCCCTGCACGTTCTCTCCTTTCGGCATCATCCGAGTCCACCTGTCATCATCATCATCATCATCATCATCATCATCACCATCACCATCATCATCACCATCATCATCATCATCATCACCATCATCATCATCACCATCACCATCATCACCATCATCATCATCATCATCATCATCATCATCATCATCATCATCATCATCACCATCATCATCATCATCATCACGCGTAACACCATGTCAGAACGTCGATAGATAATGAATCAGGGTTTTCGACGAGGAAGGAAGGGGTGGGGGGGTGGGGAAGGGTGAATAAGAGCAGACGGTATCGCCAGCAACAAAAAAGGCAACATCGTCGAAACCAACAACAACAGAAGCAGTAACAGCAACATCAGAAAAAACAAAAACAGAAATACGGAACCTATGACATCAATATAGCAAGAAACATAACAAAGCCACGTCATCGACACCATCACCACCACCACCACCACCAAAAATCACTCAAATCCAAAACCGCCAGCTACATTGTTTTACGACGAATCTATGAACACCCATTCTACATTCTACAGCAGTAGGTTCGGTTCTACTACAGCATTTTCTCTACTTGTCTTCGCTGACTCACTCTTCCCCAGTGGAACGCCTCCCAAGGGTCTTGTAGTACAGCACGCTGCGCCCACCGCTAGGGGAAGGCTCAGCGGGGCCGCCTTCCTCGTCCTCCTCCCCCTGCGCCACGCTCGCGAAAACGGCGCCTGAGCAAAGCAAAGCAAAGCAAAGCCGAGCAGAGTCGGGTGGTGCACGCGAATGATCAGACGACGGACAGACCACCAGAGGGAAAAAATAAAATAAGTAAAATAATCTAAACTAAACTAAACTAAACTAAACTAAACTAAAATAAACCAAACTAAACAAAAATAAAATAAAATAAAATAAAACAAGGAATGGACAAAAGCAAGTAAGCAGCGAACTGGAAAAAAGAAGAAAAAAATGATACCCAAAAAATAGTAAGCAAACGAATCAAGATAAGAAATGAACAAGCAGAAACGGACTTGAGAGACAGAGCCAAAGAGAAAAAACGGAACAGTGACCAAAAGCAAGACAAATGTTGTCAGGGTAAATGATACCTGCCAAACAAACAAGGGTAGGGAAGAATAAAATGAACAACTTGGGTAACAGACAAAGAAGAGAAACCAGTAAAAAAAAAAGGGACCACACGAGCGCAAGAGAATCAAATGAAGCGAACAGGTCGAAAGCAAAAAAGAGGCAAACAGCGAGAAGAGAGTATTAAAAAAGAAGGACAGGACACAAACACGTTTGACACACGACACGGAATCTGAACGTGGAAGTTTGGTGAGCTCAAGCTTTATTTTTACCAATCTGCCGGAGGATAAAAAAATATGTACGTATAAGAGTTACTCAAATAAATACTACGGGGGGGCCATAGCAGAGAGGACGTACGGTGCACACAAAAAAATATATATTTGGCTATTTTTACCAACAATATTTATATTTGGTCCTTTTTACTATTGTCCCCCGTAATAGTACGGTGAGAAGGTAATATACTTCGTATCCTATCAGAGAAGAGAATAAAATATCAGATCACTCGCATCGCATCACGTCACATCACATCACATCACATCACATCACATCACGCTCTACCATATCATACCTTATCATACTAATAGTACATATGATAACTCACACCACACCATTTCATACAACATCATCTCACGTCGCATAGTATCACATCAACATCATATACCATTATCATACAACACGACGCATATAAACACCATGAAATACAAATATCGTGTCACATAAATATAATGTCATATCGTATCATATAATACCTATCATACTTAATACACACGTTTTAACGCAAACATCGTGTAATATAGTACCAGGCATGATACGATATCACATCACAGCATACAATATAATTTCTCACCGGTGGACGAGAGGGAGCCCATGACGAAGTTCCAGGTGTCCATGAAGCGCTGGTTGCGACCAGCCGACTTGTCCGCAAACTCGATCTCCACATCGTTATGGGTGTTCTACACACAGAGGCATGCATGGAGAGGGAGGGCGGGCCGCGAGGTCAAGAAACAATTCGTCTGGCGGACAAACGGCGTGCATGTAGAGGGAAGGGGGTCGTAGAGAGAAGGGGGACTGGGACGGGGGAGGAGGCCGAGATGGGAGTAGGCGTGGGGGTGGGGGTGGGGGCGGCGGGGGGCAGAGAGGGAGGAGGAGGGGGAGACACTACTACCATGTTAACCCAGCGGCAGCTGAGAATAAAACTACTTGGCGAACTACTCACGACAACAGAGTCGAAACACGTTTTCACAAGCGTTCCTGTACGAAATAAACAAGTAACTTGCTTCGGCGAGCGGCGTTTTTTTTTTTGGCAAAGAGAGCGGGTACAAGCAAAAAAAAAAAAAAAAAAAAAAAAAATGTTGTTTGCAAACGGCGGCGGCGGCGGCGGTTTCAACGTTCATTTCGTTTTTCAACTACTGCTGTACGTACAACTATCTCTTTTTCAAGCGGGAAGGACCGACCTCGTCGACGCTGAGGATGGTGCCCACGCGGTTCCAGCAGAGGTAGCGGCGAGCGTCTCCGAGCGGGGTCGAGGAGGGCTGGAAGGGGTCTTGCATCGGGGTCGTCTCCACCTGAAACTGGCACGAGATCGAGCGGGGGAGGGGGGGCGTGCGGGCGTGAAGGCGGAACAAGGGCAAGAAAAGTCGGTTTGACAGTCTAGGCTTTGGCCCGTCAAAAGGGCGCCTCAGACTCAACATACTAGTTTAGTGTACGGAGTTCCTATCATCACGGGGGGGGCCATAGTTAATAGGACCTACGGTACACACAAAACCTAAACATTTACCTATTTTTATCAACAAAATTTGGTCCTATTTGCTATGGTCCCCCGCAATAGTAGACGACTTGTCCGTCAAGGGGCGAGAGCGCCGTCAACCATCGCATCGTCTTGCGGGGCAACTTGTAGGTGAGGGAGGGGTGGGGTGGCCTATTAACAGAACCAAGGTTTTGGAAAACCAGGTACGGTATATGGGGGATTACGGTCGAAACGAGGAGACCTGCTCTTTACTGAGACAGCATGTCCCCCCTCCTCCCCAAACACACGCGCACGCACACAGGACACACACACACACACACCTGGGGCGTCCCGACGACCGGAGTCGTCGGGATCATTCCGAGGATATCCTCGGTCCCGTCGCCGCCGCCACCGCCGCCGCCGCCGCCGGCACCGCTGCCATCGCCCTCCGCAAGACCAGCACCACCACCAGCACCGCCAGCGCCGTCGAGGTCAACGGTGACGTCGCCCTCGCCCACGTCGACGGCCGCTGCGGCAACATCGTCGACGTCGTCGTCGTCGATGGGCGATGTGTCCGCCTCAGAGATTTCGCCGCCGTTGTCCTGCGCCGCAAGGCGCAGAGGGGGGGGGAAGAAGAAGAAGAAGAAGAAGAAGAAGAAGAAGAAGAAGAGAGACGTTCACGTAAAAAGAAAAAAAGAAATATAGGAGTGCATGGAGGGGGAGAGAAGGGTTCACGGGGAGAGGGAGAGGGGTATAAAAGGGGAGGGGGGCGGGGGGTGGGGTGGAAAACTGGAGGGGGGAGCGGGGAGGGATGTATATATATATATATATATATATATGTATGGCTCGATGCTTCGCGTGTTCAAGAAAGCACAGCAGCACTGGTGGGTATGTCAGAAAATAATACGGATTTACACATACACTACGAATCGTCCAGCAAAAAAAAAAAAAAACACGATATTTGGATACATTTATCGCCCCGTCTCCCTATCGTTTCCGCGATAGACGTATGTACCACCCTGGTGGTCGATCAAAACAATATTCTTGATTTTTTTCATTAGAGCGCAAACGGTGATTGTATTAACGGCCAGAGTCGGTGTGCATATATTTCCCGTACCGCTGGTGAGTTAGTACACACGAAAAGGCGCCCCTCCCCCCCCCCCCCCCCCCCCCCCCCCCCCCCCCCCCCCCCCCGAGGGAACAACCTTGACCTTTGACTCTCTCACTCTAACAAATCCTAACCCTGAACCCTGATCCCGTTTCACCTCCACGGCCTCCTGATCGAACAGCCGCTTCGCCCGCTCGCCCCCGCCACCGCTACCACCGCCATCCTCCATCTGGGGAACCCCTTCCCTGCCCCTGTTTTTCGAGGTACCCTGTGGGACAAGGAAATAGGGGAGATAGGAAGGGGGACAGGGGACAGGGGACAAGGGGACAAGGGGATGGGGGACAGGGGACAAAGGAGGGGGGAGGCGAAAATATGGGAGGGGGAGGGGGGGAAGGGAGAGGGAGGTGAGGGAGGGGGATCGGGGGGGGGAAGGGCGTAGAGACTACTCATGTCGCTTCGGTCGCGCCTCGCCCTTAGAGTACAATGGTTGATACTGCAGTAATAATTGATTCATTGAGAAGCGACTGCAGGGGTTACAGAGCTATGACTGATATGCTCTCGTTAGCACCCGGGGTTTCCACAGAAAAAAGTAGGCTTTTTTTTCTCTTTTACGACTACATACACGGCATGTATCCGAAAAAAAAAATCCGAACGGGTTTGTCGGAATATTCCGTTTTCGCCTTCTGAACCATGGACACCAACGGTCATGTTCCAACGGTGCACCTACGGACGGTTAAGTCACCCAACTATGAGTGATCTTGAATAGTCCTCTCCTCCACTTTCCCAACAAAAAAAGTCCTTTCTTCCCCTTTCTTTTTTGGTCCCTCTCAAAACCCAGAATACCCAACCCTAAGCCCCAAAATCCAAATCCAAATCCAGAACCGCACAACCACCAACCATAAGCGCCGAAACCAAAACTCGAAACGGCAGAATCCTTAATCTCAAAACCCCAGACATAGTCATAGTCCAATACAGCGGTCGCGGCTGCCCTCCACCCCCACCACCCCCAGGGCGTAACCCCAGCTCAAAGTTAAGGCTTAGACTGACTCGGATGCTCTCACACTCTCTCACGTTCTTGGAGGCCTTATCCCCGGCAACGGCATTATTGGCGGTTGGAGGAGGCACGTTTTGGAGGGTGCACAGGCTGCCGCCCGTCGACAAGGCCGCTACGGTGGGTGGAGTCATCTATCCACTGAAAAAAAAGGAGGAGGAGGAGGAGGAGGAGGAGGAGGAGAAAAAAAAACGATAACAACAAACGGATGGATGGACGGACAGACAGACAGACGGACAGACAGACGGACAGACAGATAGGCAAGACAGGCAAGACAGGACAGGCAATCGGAAAAAAAAAAAAAAAAAACGTTACACATACAAACGAACGAAAAAAGCAGCAATACAAAAAAATGGGTGCCGGTTTGACTAAGATCAAATGGCGGCGGTGGTGGTACGGGGTGGAGGCGTGTCGGGGGGCGGGGGCGGGGGGGGCACGATACAGTCGACACGAAAGACGTATACACGTGCGTAGAGTGGACACGCACGAAGCAAGACCCTCGAGTGCGCGGGTCGCTTTTCAATCGATGTAAGTACATACATCTACCATTTGCCCACCCGGGTGTACCGACGTGCCCACCTACCCATCCACCCGTCCGCCAATCTCTTCATACATCTCGACGTTCACCAATTAAGCCGCCGCTACGTATCACAGCCCGACCAGCATGCGAGCACCAAAGCGCGCAAGCGCGCGCGGGCAAGGGGGTAGCGGTATGGGTATGGGTATGGGGAGGGATAGTGATGGGGGTAGGGGGGGGGGGGGGCACCCCTGCCGTCCCACGGCGCGCAATGGGCCCCACTTTTGCGCGTGCGCCGCATGGCATCCATCGCCACCACTCTACAAGCCTAGAAAAATAAAAGTCGTCAGCGCAAATTTCGACGGATCGAGACAGGCCAGACAAATCAGTAAGAGTACCACCGGACAACGATCGGGCAAACTATTCACGACCGTGACAGTCGCGCGCCTGCCTCCGGGTAGGCGTAGGGGTGGGGGAGCGGGGTCAAAGAGGTACGGGGTAGGGGTATATGGGGGTACGGGCAGAGAGGCTTGCCTGAAGGTGTCGCCAGTTTTCGTTTTCGGTGTTGACGAAAGTCTTGACCGCCTCCTTCTTCTCCATGTCCCACAGAACCACGCGCCTGCGGAACAAACCGAAAAACAAAAACAAAAACGACAACAACAGCAACAACAGCAACACCAAGGGGGCAACTCAGAGTCGAAGTTATTGTTTTGTACGTTTACACGAGTACACGTACCAGACTCGTATTCTACCGGGTACGTGTACATTTCACGCAAGTGTTGGACGTTTAGGGCTTCGTCCTCTCACCCGTCAAGGGCCGCCGTCGCCAGGTGACGCCCGTCGGGGCTGAAGGCGGACACGGTGATCTCGCTCGTGTGCCCCCCCTGCTCCTCGTCCTCGGGAACAATCATCGAACTGACAAGCCCATCACAAAACGCCACCATCAATGTGCAACCCGTCAACATCGTCGCCATCGTCCATCACCATCACCGTTCACCACCATCGTCCCCACCAGGAGCATTAGCAGCATAGCGCCATCAGCAGCAGCATCCATCACCATCATAATCGCCACCGCCACCATCACCGTCACCAGCAACAGCATCGACATTCGGGATCAGCATTCGTGGAGCAGCGCAACGCAGGCACGTTTGTTGTACATATATAGGGCAAAAGAGGACAAGAAGGAGAGAGGGCGAGGGGGAGGGAGGGAGAGGCAAGGAAGGGGAGCATGTTTCATATTACTATTATGATAATATTCACGGGAGTTACTGGTGAAAAGTAAAACATTGCTTTGTGGCAACGCCGTGCGACATTGTTTTGTTGACACCGAAGTCAGCGAGCACTACCGCCAAGAGCACTAGTCAAAAACTTACCGCTTCCAATCTCCGCGTGCTAGCATTAATGGGTCCCTTCCTCCGGTCACGCTTAAGCTCTTGCCCTGTCAGTTCACACGCACAAAGACACATGAAATCATAACGGCAGCGAAAAGAAAAGAGGAACGGTCGGAGGAGCGGTCCGAAAAACGGTCCGAAGAACGGCGCGGCAGGGCAGCAAAGCAGAAACCGGACAGGAGAAAAAGGAAAGGAAGCGAAACGAAACGTTGCTTTCGTCATTTTTTCTCTTCCCAGACTCAAAACAAAAGGGTTGCTGTTACAGTTCAAATCATGCCTTCGCCATCATGACAACGTGCAGTATAAGCTTCAACGTCGAACACTCAAAAACGCCTCCAGATAGAAGAGGAAAACCACAAAACAAACCAAAAACGGAAACATTACCCAATAAAATATCCCGAAAATACAAAAAAAAAAAAAAAAAACTCTTTTGGAGGGGGGGAAGGGCGCCCTACCATGGCCATATATGTTGACCCGGAGGTGAGTAGCGAAAGGGAGGGAACTGACTAAACTCGTACAGAGCATGATACATGGGATAGAAGGGAAAAAACAAGTAAAGCAGGTTTACGTATTCTTAGTGCCCCATCTGCCTTACCTCCGGGTGCCACGCCATCTTGCCAAGGTGCGAAAAAACCCCCTCCGACCCGCTCTCCCCGAGTCCAGCCGCCTCCTTGCTGAAGTAGTTCGCCGAGGAGACGACCTCGGTCATCATTTCTTCGAGGGCAGGGTCGACCTTCCACACCTTCACCGTGCCGTCGAACCCTGCGCGCAATCCGAACAGCAACAGCCTCGAACATCAGCAACGACGCGTGAAAAGCCGAACTAACAAAAAACGAAAGAAGCAGAAACACAAACACCAAGGAAGGAATACGTGGCAAAGTAATGAAAACTTGTTGAGGTGCCGGTACTTGTCCGAGTACAGGCAAATACCAACCCCTGTTTCAAAACCGCCACACGACCGTTGTTGTCAAGACCAAAAACGCGTTGCACAACCCTTGTTCCACGACCGTTTCTACGACCTCTGTCAGATCGCAACACGGCCGTTACAAAACATTTTGCACGACTGTGACACGGCCGTTACAAAACATTTTGCACGACTGTGACACGGCCGTTACACGACTGCTGTTGCATGACCATTGCAAGACCGTTCCACGATCACTTAATGGTACGCGACCTCTACGCGACCGTTACACGACGGTTACACGATCGTTGGACAAATTCTACGCGACCGTTACACGACCATTATCAACAGCGGTTACAAAACCGTTACACGACCGTTGATACACGGCCCGACTTCCCGGCCGTTGAGCAAACAGCACACAACCCTTACACGACCGTTACACTACCGCTACAACGCCGTCATATGGCCGTTGAATGACCGTTACAACACCGTTACACAACCGTTACAACACTGTTACACAACCGTTACACGACCGATACACGGCCAGCAGGGCCAGGGTCAGTGACGGGGGACAGGGGATGGTACCTGAGGCCGCGAGGAACTCCCCCTTTGGGTCCCACTTGACGCTCTTAACCCCGCCGTCGTGCTCGTCAAGTTTGAGGGTATGGTTGATGTTGCCCCTGCGTATGATCCTGATGCCCGGCTCCTCGCTGCAGGCGGCACTGTGGAGGGGGCGCGTGTTGGGCGCGGATTTGCGAGTGGGGGGGGGGCGGGAGCGGAGGCGGGGAGAGGGAGGGGGCGTCCTTATTTGTTGCTTGCCTTAGGTATTTGACCAATGACCACGCATCCCTTTCGAGACGGAGCACCGTTGCTACTCCCGACAGAGACACCTCTGACACTTAGGCGCTCATTACGTTGTTTCTATATATTACATAGAGACGGGCGGAGAGGGGGGGGGAGGTGTATTCGATATCATGCATGGCGGTAGGGAGGGGGGGGAGGGGGGGGGGGGGGGGGGGATTGAGGGTTCCACCTCCGTAGGATAAGTTTTAGGAAATAGTTCGGACCGTATCGTAGCTGGTCGGCGTGGACAGTTGGGGGGGGAGAGGGGCACGGGCAAGGCGTGGATACTGACCTGCAGTGCTACTGCTTGTGCTGGGTGCTGCTAACTGGGCAACCAGCTACCGATACGTTTCGGATACAAGAAACTGCGTATTGGATATTCGATACTGGATACTGGATACCGGATATTGAACACATTACTCTGGGTACGTATTGAAGACTGGATGCTGAAACTGGAAACTGGATACTCGACACACCGGATACTGAATGCTGGACAGCCGAATAAATGGGGTAGGTATGCTATACAAAGACCTCAAGTACGAGTATCGACTCCCCCCTTTGTTCGTCCAACACGCGACCAGTCAACGAACGCGGGGGGGGCGCGGGGGGGTTTCCCCAATCACACGAGGCGAGCAATGCGGGGAAGTAAGCAGTCAAGTGAACCAGCACTCGGGGAGGGAGCGTCCACCCTCTCCATTGGTCCCAGTCCCAAAACTCAACCCTAGATAACCCTATTTGATAGCTGTGGTATAGTAGCTCTTTTAATAACATTAAACTAGGCCCGCGTTGCTTCGTTGAGAGAAACTGGCTGATTCGCCGCCGATCGAGTGGGTTGTGGACTCGACCCATCTCACAGCAGTACTACTGCTATCAACATCACTACTTGACTGTATTGCTGTAGTTTACTACTTAGAAAATGTCCAGAAAATAGATGGGGCTCTAAACAAAATAGGCCTCGACATTAGGTCCGTAGATTGACACATGAAAAGAGTACCAATAGAGCTAGAAGCGGACCAACAATCTCCTTCTCCCCAAAAACTAGAACCCCCCCTCTCCCCCCCCGCTCCCCTCCTCTCCCCTCCATCTCCCTCTCCCTTCTTCCCCCCCCCCCCCCCCCCCCCCTCCCCGTCTCCTTCTCCCTTTCCATCCCCCCAATGCCCCCCCCCCCCCTCCCTAAACAATGTCTGCTGGTCAGTGAAAAACCGCGAGGGTCTATGGTCACACGACTACGGCCATGCATGATACCGACTACCCCCCCCCCCCCCCCCGCTTTGGTCATACGACTACGGTCATGCATCATATCGAGAACCCCCCCCGCCCCCCCCCCCCTCCTCACATAACGCCTCCGTCTTTCATGCCATAGTGCAGCCCCAGCACGGGGGCGGTGAATCTGGTAAGGTTGCTCCGGAACTCAAGCGACGGCAGATCGTACAGCTTTACGTCGCCGTTGCGAAGACCGAGGGCGACCTCCTCCCCCCCCGGGCTGACAGCCACGGCCGTCACGCAAAGCCCATCGTCTCCTTCGTCCTCCTCGTCCAGATTCATCTCCTTCACAGCGATTTCCAAGTCTTGGGGGTCAAACACCTGGTTTTTATGGAGTCGGGGTGGGGGATGGGTGGGGGGGGTTGGGGGGGGGGTAGGAGTGAGGGTGGCGGGGGCGGGTAGAGGTTGGTTGAGGGTGGTGGGGTCGGGGTGGG
The DNA here is from genome assembly GCA_031763025.1 of Macrocystis pyrifera. NCBI lineage: Eukaryota > Phaeophyceae > Laminariales > Laminariaceae > Macrocystis > Macrocystis pyrifera. The sequence continues at coordinate 10,737,629 of JASSKH010000001.1, forward strand.
GGTGGGGTTGGGGGGTTGGGGGGGGGTGTACTCGATAGGAGAGATGTACTCGATCTCATGCATGGCCCTAGTCGTATGACCATAGACTCTCGCATCCCTACAATGCCGGGACGGAGCATGTCGGGTTTTCACCGGGTGGGGGTGAGGGTGGGGGTGAGGGTGGGGGTCGGGGTGAGGGGTGAGGGGGGGCGTGGGAGGGGTTGGGGGCGAGTAGGAGCGGCGAATAGAACAGAGAATGCGTGGTGCACGCAGTCTGTTGGGCAAGGTGGGTCCAAAGGTGCATATACTTACAGCAACACATGCGTTACTGCATACACTGCTTGTAGTGGCGCTGTGCGGTGCGGAGAACGCGGTCTATAGCCACTGGGCGGTAGCGCTGCTGCTGCTGCTGCTGCTGCTGCTGCTGCTGCTGCTGCTGCTGCTGATGCTGCTGATGCTGATGCTGTTGATCTGCTGATACTGCTGTGTATCGTCGTTGATTTTGGACGGGTGTGTATATACAACAGCAGTGTCTGGCACCCGGTACTGCTTTAGACATCATACTGCTGTAGATGAGATGTCTGGTATACACGATGATTTGCGTATGAAACCGAAGCTACAACTCAGAGCCGTGGTATGTAGTATCTGCTGTACTATCACTGCTGTACGGTCGAACCGTTTACTACACGACTGTAAACAGATAAATAGTACCGTGCCACGAGGACGAGCTGCTCAAGAGCTCAAGGGTACAAAGGGGCGCGATTGCGCTATCCCTCGTTTTCGGCGCAGCAGTAGCAGCAGCAGCAGCAGCAGCAGCAGCAGCAGCAGCAGCAGCGGCAGCAGCCAGGCAGGCAGGCAGAGCACGTACACACTGCTTTCTTAGGTAGCGAAAGCGACGCCAAAACGGCACCGAAACGGCGAGCGCGGGAGGACGAGGGGACGTACGTATCGTACCATTCGTACTCCTTTATTGCCTCAAATCAGGTCTTATTTTCTAACCCCCTCCCCCCCCCCCCGCCTCTCTGGTTTGTTCGCACCGGGAGAAGTACATCCACAGGACTCCAGTAGTATTATACCTGGTAGACGATTTTGACCCGCACATATGCCTGTTGCTGCTTGAAGCACTTGCGTATCGTACATCGTACCAGCAGTGGTACGTACTACCGTAATCATGGCAGTTTTTATTAACAGCACGTCAGCTGTGAGTTCAACCGATCGGTCGATACTCAACAAAGTGCAAGATGCGTGATAACACAGATAATTCGCGCGTTTTCCGTAGCAGTTGCAGCATGATTCGTACCCGCATATACACAGCAGCATACGATTCAGTACCTGGTGCATCATGTACGATCATGTACGTACCTGGTACGCGTGGAGGTTCGAGGTTTGTGAGGCAAGCGAGATTGTCAGCTGAAAAAATAAGTGTCTCGAGGATAACGGACTGATGAGAGGAGGATCCCCGATCAATATAATGGTATAAAAAACGCGCAAAAAATCCACGAAAAAAACAAAACGTTGTTTGATATCATGCGGCATCCCGGTCACCCCACAACCCCATACGGCTCCCGTGCGATCGGAACAAGGAACAGGGGGCGACGGGGCATGAAAGCCCTGTCAACCTCGTGGGCGGCAGAAGTCCCCAAGCTTGAATGGAGGGAGCCATTGCGTGCCATCACGCAAAGTCCTTTCATCGCGGTGGATGGACCAAGGACAGCAGACAAGAACACAAACTCATCTCGCAACCGAGCCCCTAATCGGCATGGCTAGCCTGGGGTGGAGTCAGTCAACCAATCACCTTCAGCATGCCCTCGGCCCCACCGGTGAATATCTTTACGCCTTCCTCTTTGGCGATAGACCCTGCGTCCATGTCGCACATGCCCGGCCCGCAGGCGAAGGCCATCTTGACGGCCTCAGGCTCCGACATCCTCCCTCTTCGCTTGCTGGCTTCCTTGTACGCCTGGCAGCCTACCTATCTGAGGTCCCAATCGATGCCGACACAGCTCGCGTTATCCCAAGCTTTTAGCTGAAGCTACGGCACCCCGGGTGTTGACTACCTGCCTGCGCGAACTCTTTTGCTAGATCAAGTGAAAAAATGTGGCCTGCCTGCTGTGCTGTGCTCTCAGCCTGGCTGTGCTGTGTGCTGATGGAGAGAGCGAAAGGTGAAAGGTGGCGCCAAAACTTGAAACTTGAAATTCAAAAATATAAAATGCGGCGAAATTATGATTGGCTAAAATCTTGTGGGGTGTGGTTTCGCGTTTCGTTTTCGAAGGAAGCACTTTGCTCTTTCTGCTTTGCTCTGTCTGTGCTGGACAGTACTCTGCTGCTGTTTACCAACCCACTCTTCTTGTGATTGAATATGGTAGCCACTAGGAGCGCGAGACAAGCAATGGGACTCACGGTGGCCACGGCCCCCAATGATGATACCTCCTTGTCGGTGTCTTCGACGACGTGGCACACCGCGGATTCGTCGTCGTCTGTGTCGTCGTCCTCTCCAGTTCGAGGTAGGTTGTGGGTGTGTGTCGAGAAACAACAACAGCAGCAACACCATGCTTTGTTGGCATGCATGCTTCTGCTTGCTCACATGATCCCTGACCGCCGACAACGGCCGACAAATTAGGTCAGAGGGGAGAGGGTGGTAGCAGTTCTTGCTGATATCTTCGCGACATCCGTGTTGCGCTGGTATGTGTGTGGTTGATCATATACTGCACCTAGCTGTAGCGTTATACGTACTCGTAGGGACGACATTTCCCCGCAGGGTCGGATGCATTTTTATATACCAGGTACAGTATACATACCTGGTACCATAGGAAATAAAGTGGATGTCGTGCGTCGCGTGTTCCGAGGTTCGTTGATGCCCCGCAAAGAATACGTACGAGCAAGAGAGTTGAGAGTAAATTCATTACCCAGTCAATCGCGAGTCAACTGCGAGGGGCGAGGTGGCGGGGGGGGGGGGGGGGGGGGGGGGCTCTAGGTAGAGGGCGTCATGTGTTATGGGGCTGCGTGCAACGAGGAAGAAATGATCATGCGGCCCGCTTGGCTACGGCGATAGGTGCCCTCCGCCCTCTTTGGTGCCTATTTTTGCCCTACAAACTCTTTTTTGCTGTGAGTGAGTGTACGGGTGTAGGGGGGTACGTAGTGGAGAACCGTGTGGAAATAGCTTCGTTCGTCGGCGAGACCCACCATGTATCAGGATACAGTAGACGACCGTAGCCCTACTGATAAAAACCTGGTATTAATAACTGACTGTATGTGTATGTGCTTGTTATAGGGGCTGTCTGCGATACGCGTATCACAAATCACAGCAAAGCGCCCTTTACCCTTGGGTATATTTTACCAGGTATAAAAAATGAAACACGAGGACGCCAGCTGTGAGTTTGACTGATTAAATTTATACAGGTGTGAAACTCGAACGACGATTCTTCTTCTGTCTCCGAACGATTCTTGTTCTTCTGATTGGCGATCAGTTTATACTGCTGCTGTGCTGCTGTGCTGCTGTGCTGCTGTGCTGCTGTGCTGCTGTGCTGCTGTGCTGCTGTGCTGCTGTGCTGCTGTGGTGCTGTAGTGTACGCCCACATGTCCATACCGTGGAATGTCCGCATCGCGTCATATGTATGCCATATGCCATATACCCACCACCACGACAGCAGTGCCACCTACAACTCCACCTTCCGCTTCCGCCGCCCCAACACGCCAATGTGCTTGCTTGCAGCAGCTTACATCAGCAGCAACCTCGTGAGTACATAGCAGAGTGGTAGTCTACCCAGCGTAGGCATGGACTATCAGTAGGAGTACCTTCTGGTGCCACCCTCTGGCATGAACTACATATGATCATGTAGAGCCAGTGCACCCTTGACAATACAGGTTCAAGGTCAGTAGGCAATCGATAGGTTCCTATTCCAGTAGGAGGGCTATTGTAGCTTGCGATAGGTATCGATTGGCACTTTTTGAAGCCTATTGTGGCTGACAATGGGTATCGATTGGCATCTTCATTGACCTACTGTTCCGCCAATAGCCTACTGTACCCATCCATCTTGACACATTGGTCAAAGAAATAGGTATCGATAGACAAAACCACGCACTTGTCCTAAAATAGTTAATAGGCTATTGCACGTATTGATCAAACAAGTATCGATCGCTACGTCTCTGAACATACTGTGAAATAAGTAGGTATCGATGGACAATTTCACATACCTATCCTAAGAACAATAGCCTATTGTATCTATTGCGCTGAACCTTCTGGTCGAACAAATAGGCATCGATGGACAATTCCACCCTCCAACTACAGGGGACTATAGGTATCGAGATGCAATACCCCAACCCATCGACAGACCAATAGGCATGTTCAATACCAGGTAGGCCATATTTTCCAAGGTGCCGGGCATTGTGGCGTGGCATCTTCGATAGGTTGGTGGCTAAGACACCTCCAGTTTCATAGTGAACGCGGCGTGCCCCTTCAGGTTGGCGCAGCATCCGCGTATCCGGCGCTGTCTGTCGTTGTTGAACCTGAAGAGCTTGGCGTGGATGGTCTTCTCCACGGGGTGGTGTGAGGCTCGAGCCTGTAGTGCTTTAGACCGACATGTTTTTGGTGCCGTGTAGTTTCTTCTTACACCCTTGATAACACCCTATTTGATAGGCTATCGGACCAACAGCAGGTCGGAGATTGTCGGTATGGATACCTGTTGCGAGCCACAATGGGCTGGTTTCGGGGTATATCGCTACAGCAGTAGGTATTGATGCAATAATAGGACTATTAATAGGGCAGCGGCCACAATAGCCTATTGTGCGTCCGAGAGGGTCGTGAAGGTGTCTATCGATAGGTATCTTGGGACACCAATATAGTTTGAAAATAATCCTCAATAGGCTATCCTCGTACGAACGATACCTTTGCATCGACATCTATCGATTCGTATGCTCAATACAATAGGTTTACAAGGGTGTCCATCGATACATCTTGCTTATTGTAATTCTTCAAGTAGGTTTGCAAGGGTATCGACAGATATTGAATACCTAGATTGATTATTAGAAAGGTGTCCACCGACAATTTTTTGCATCCCTGTCCTATTAATAAAAACATCAGCCTGTTGCACCTACACGTATTTCACAGAATCTGTTGGTCGAATAAATACCAGGTACCAGGTAGATATCAAGTCTATTGTATCTACTATCTGAACCTATGGGCTAAATAGACAGGTATTGATCGAAAATGTCGCATCCATCTCTATCCCAAGAACAAGAGCCTAGGTACCATTTATCTTAACGTAGTGGTCAAAGAAGTAGGTATCGATCGACGAAATATCACACCTATCTTAAGAATAACAAGCTATTGCACAAAATTCTCTGTGTATATTATCCAATAGATAGGTATCGATCGGCACTTCTCTGAATATATTGCGAAATCACAAGGTATCGATAGACAATTCCACATACCTATCCTGAGAACACCTATTGTACCTATTGCTCCGAACCTATTGGTCGAACAAGTAGGTATCGATAGTTTTTTTTTTTTTTTTTTTTTTTTATCCTCCGGCGGATTGGTAAAAATAAAGCTTAAGCTCACCACACTTCCACGTTCCCAATTTCGTGTCGTGTGTCAATTTAGCCCAGTTGGGCACGTTGACCCGACCTGACCCCCGAGAGGAGCAGGTGCGGTGGAGATAGCCACCCGGTAGAGTCATCTCTCCGGGTAGTGTGGGACTTGCTCGCGCTCACCCACTAACAAAAACCAAGGCTATGAGGCCTTCCCGCCGGACTCGGACCAGTTACGGTCCACCCTACCCGTTGGGGCGTTGGTCCTCAGATAGACAAATCCACATACCTATCCTAAGAACAATAACCTATTGTATATATTGCTCTGCACATATTGATCAAGTAGATAGCTGTCGATAGACACTTTCACCATTCTATTGCAGGGGGCAGTAGGTATCTATATGCAAAACCCCAACCTGTTGGCCGACCAATAGGCACTTTCAATAGGCTATTGTCCAGGTTGTGGTCATAGAAAGCAGAAGAACGGTGCGCTCAACACACCCGCGCAGCCACCGCCGGTACCACCCCCCCTGGTCGATGAAAACCCGACGCCCTCCGTCCCGGCATTGTAGGGATGCGAGGGTCTATGGTCATACGACGACGGCCATGCATGATAATGAGTACACCCTCCCTGGCCACCCCCACCCAAACTCCTACCCTTTCGTCAAAATGCACCTGGTATTACAGCTGCCTTCTATTTATTGCGTGCCTTGCGTTTCAGATAGCATGAGTGTACGAGTGTACGCAGCAGAGTGCAAGAACCAAGGGGAAAACATGCCTGCTACGCCATTTGGTACCCCGAGTACCCACTGGCCTCTATTAATAGTACTAAGTGACAACTGGTATCTGGTACATACGTACGTGTTAGGCGCAAAGACTAGAGATGCTATCATGATTTGGCAAAGTTGGATAAGTTGGCTGCAGGGTAACGCCGTGTGAGAGTACCCGGGGATGTTTTTTTGTCGTTTTTTTCTGCGCGAAAAAGCGAACCCCCCTCCCCCCCAAAAAAACAGCGATCTCACACAGGTCCAGCGTCCAGGAATAATAGGCTTAACCTGTTCAGTCTGTGTTTGCGTTGATAATTTTGTAGAGGTGCACCCCAACGAGTATCATACTCACCTCTTTTGGGGAAAACATACCCGGATACTCGCGAGTATTGTACCCGGGTATCCGTGCCACAGCCGAGTACTCGTGTACCCGAGACCGTTTTCGACCTTGCTTGGTCCATAAAGTTGCAACCAACGGAGGGTTGGTAGCGCAACGAGTACATATTTCCACACGACAAATGCTACGTTGATTCACGTACGTAATGTACCGGTACTCCATAAGCATGCAAGTGTCAAGGATATGAAAGCAGAGGGAGAACCCAGCGTGAAAACCTTAAAACAAACAACGAAGAAGAACAAGTTGCGATGAAGTATGAGAGAGAGTATCGTAAGTGAGAAGGTTGAGTCCGCACAGGAGTGGGTGCGGTCGTTTTCCAGCTCCCTTTTTTGCCCGAAAAGAAGGTCGCTAATAATACCGAGCGACGTTAAGGTGCTTCCAGAAAGATCTGGTCGAGAACCTTCCGAAAAGATAACGTACCCGGTACGAAATTAACACCCTTTCTTACCGTTGTTGAAGAGAAAACGATCGCTGAAAAAACGATCGCACCCCTCCGTGTGCGAACTCAACGCTCTTCACGGTAGTTTTGAAATAAATTTCCTAGAAATTTCTACGAAGAATTGCTCAGGGGACGTGATCACGGGATATTAAGTTGCGATCCCTAGGGGGCTTCCAGGGTGGGACACCGGGTACCCGCGTGCACCCTAGTACTCGGGTACCCGCGAGTACCCGGTTTTTTGGCCAAAGGGGTACACACAGTGGAATCACCAGAATCTCCCAGCAGAACTTGTGAAATGGGAGTCCTGGATGTTTTTTGTGCGAAATAGTTGCCAGGGCTCCTTTTTTATAGGGTGACAGATGTGATAAGTCGCCGACCCCAGGGTTTCAGGGATCACACACCGGTTGCAATAGTCCCCGGGTGCCGGGGTGCTCGCGAGTGCGCGAGGACCAAGTAGCCGGCGAGTATTGAGCGTTACTCGTGCCCGTGGCGAGTATTGGCGGGACGGGTACGTATTGCTCGCGAGTATCCGGCTTTTTGGTGCAAGGGGCGCCAAGTACACCTCTACGAAGTGTGTTGGTGTTGGTGCTGTTATAAAGTTACTGCGTAGTTGTTGCGCTATACCCGGGTACGCATTCCTGTTTATGAGTGCTGTAGTGGGTAATACCGGTATACCAGGAACTACGAAATGCATACCCGGGGTACCTAGTATGAGGTACACATCAACATCATATACGAGCGTGTGTGTTCTTCGCTTTAAACCGTTGTGTCTACCTATCGACATCCATCGCCTCCAATACACGTGCTATTTCTTCATCATAGAGAGGATACTAACTCTGTGGTCACAAAACTGCCTGCTACGAAACAAGAGAGAACATGTACGTCGCAAATGCAGTAAGGAGATTAGACATACCAAAATCTTGTCAGTGCCGTACGAACTCACTGGATACGAATGGGAGTTCAGGGAGCACAGAGGGCGTGAGTCAAGCAGTCCGTCCTTCAGGTCGACTGGGACCCAAGCTGCTGCACAATGCTGTGGCCAAGTTGCCCCGCTGTTTTGTTCTCCACAAACCCTCGTGGGACGCCAGAGGGATACATGAGATGACGATTACAGCAATCGGCACTGCGCGATTGAGGGAACACAAGTTGGTGTCCGAGTTACAATGCAAGGAGTCGTACGGCACGAGCCCGACATGATCCCACCCGTGCCGCCGGGCTCTCAGGCTGCTCCTAAATGGTTGATCGCACCAAAGCTATCGACCATTCTTTTGGTCGCTACCTCAGCACTCCCAAAGGGGTTGATGCGTTGATTCACCCTTCGTTTTGATTTCCCCTACTTGTCGTGCTTCTTTGTCGCATGTCACCTCCACTTCTTTCGTAGACTGCCGCAACAAGAATACAACCAACTGTGTAACAGACCAAGCGTGGTGACTGATCTAGTTGGCGTGCAGTTCAGGTAATTCAGAGTGCTTCGAAGTAGGCAGAATGCCGATGCGAATTCTTTGCATTCGTCCGTCCTTTCTACCCATCGGCATTCAACACCTCCAGTCTTGGTGCTGATTCGTCACCCTAGAGAGACACAAGCTCTCTCCGTGGGCACAAACTACAAGACGGAGATAATACATCGCAAATGCGGTAAGGATGATACGCGAAATGCATTTGCAGGTCAGCGTACTGGATACGACAAACATAACGTACACAAGCCAGCGAAAGATAGAAATAAATATCGCAAGCAAGAAAAGGAAGTTAAACGGAAAAAAAGACCGAAATATCGGGAAATACCCCGAGCGTTCCAAGTAGGCAGAAATGGATACGCGAGGAGGAAAGGAAGGTATCCCGGGCAAACGAAAGTAAGTTAACAGAGACGAAACAAGAATAATCAAGCCTAGGACAGAAAACAACCAGAACACGAAGCAGACCAATGAAAGGAGTCGATACAGCAGCCAGCATGGGTTCCGCATGCAGCTATCAATGGAGAGGTGGCACATGGTCTGTCACCTCCTTCTCAAATGTTGGTTCTAGTGGCGTCCTTATCGCTCTCATCACCTCTCTACCCCAAGGAACAAGGGAAAGGTTAAGAGGGAAAGTGAAGAGGGGTCACAAATAAATCTAAAGCAAAAACAACAACAACAACAACAACGACGAAGCACACAAGACGGAGGAGAGGCTGCACGAAGAAGCAAATCGTCAAGCGAGAAAAGCTCGTAGGAAGAAGAGGAAGCGAAGTTCGCCTCAATCATACTCCGTCGACAGCGGTGGTAGTATCGCTGTCGCGCTCCCCAGGAGTGGATAGAACAGGCGATACAAAACAAAAATATACACTAATAAACTAAAACAAACCAAACCACACGATAAGCGTCAGGCTCACAATCAATCAAGATAAACGTACGTATAACGAAATGCAACGAAAACGAAAGCTACAGCGGTAGCCGCAGCAGCTCGCAGTACGAGTACGTAGCATGGATGGGTTCCACCCAGTAGTGTGCCTGGTGCCTTGCTACCCGGTCTGCCGTCTCTTTGCGGCTTTCGTCTACCGCGCTTTCCCTTCTGTTGCCACCCCCCCTCTCTAGAACGCCACCCATGATGGGTGCGTGGCGCCGCCTTCTCTTGTCCGCCTCCACCTCGTGCCACCTGAACATGAAGTGGCTGCGCCAGGTACCCCCCGGTACCACTTGCCCACTCTCTCGGCTGCAGTGGCCCACAGCATGGTTTCAACACCAAACACAAACGGGGAATGTTCCGTGGGCCCCTCGATGGCTCGAAACACCTTGAGGTCGTCAAAATAGGCATTTGTGTCAGGTCTTGGGTTGTCCGCTTGGTCCCGCGCTTTCCCCACCGGCCGTCGTCCGCGAGCATCACCCGACTGGGCAGTCGCCGCTCGTTTTTGCTTCGCCACGCCCCCGCCCATGGAAGAACCGCCGTTTACGGATGGTCGTCTCGTTGCTCTCGCATCGCGTTTCCTTGAGGACCTTGTCGTACGAAAGGTTGGTGTCGTCGGGACCTTGTACAACGTGGGCACCAAGCTGAGGTATTTCTCGTTAACCTCCATCCGAACCATCTCCAGGAATGCCTCAACCCCTGCGGCCCAAACGCGCTCAGTGCCTATCGCTGCCGGCACTACCACGCGAAACCCCTGACTGAAATCGCTTGAGAGGGTCCCGTTAGTCACGCCAAAAGCATGCGACTTCGTGTAGCCTGCCCCCCCCCGTGTCGATGCTGGAAGCCACATGACCCGCAGGAGGACTTGGTGGTGCGCCGTTCGGACCTTTGGCGAAGTGTTTCGCGCTGAGAGTCCATGTCACACACTCGTATAGCAGAGTCTCAAACCACCTCGGTCTTCAGCATGCGGACTTTCAGACCGAGCGGGGCGGTCGTCACATCTTTCAACTGCGACCCGAACTGTGTGGGGCAAGCCCACATGAAACGGAGCAGTGTGTTGTTCTCAAGGAAGGGGCCAGAGCTTTCGTAGACAACGCCGTCGGGGCTTCACAACGGGATCGGCTGTCTATTTTTCTGGCCTGCTGCTTCAATGACGAGCGGTGGGGTCCAGGATGTCTTGTCTGGTGTTCGTGGCAGCATCATCTCCGTCTTCTTTTCCGATACTCTGTCCCGAAGTGGTTGAATGATACCAGTACCAAGCACCTTGAGTGGTTACGTGGTAGCGTGGCCCAGGACACCAGGTACTGGTGTGTTGAGAAAACAAAAACCATTTTGGGCCATGGACTCTTACTCGTACGACGTCTTCTGTTGTTTAGTGTAAGGCTTGTGCGATTGCTTTTGGATCACAAACACCTGCACACTGCACTTTGACACTGTTAACATTCCAGACTGCTACTACTAGGACAACAGCAATGTTGGTATTGTATACCGGGTATGAGTGAGAGTAGTACCTTGGCGCGCTGTGGGTTCTACCAGTGAGAGTAATACCTTGGCGCGCTGTGGGTTTCTACCCCCTTCCCACCCCCCGGGCATTGATACATTAATGACCCCTCCGCACACAGCTGACTTCGTACCCCAACTCCGTGCAGGTGCACAGAGAAACGCCAACAACAGGGGAGTCAGCGGGGGCTTTAGCGGTTGTGCCCTTAGAAGGGGTGTTAGGAGTAACGGCAACAGCAGCAGCGACAGCAGCAGCAACAGCAGCAGCAATGACAGCAGCACCACGAGCAACAGCAACGGCAACAGCAGCAGCATAAGCAGCAACGGCAGCAACAACAGCATCAGCGGCATCAAAAACAGGAATACCACCAGCAGCAAAAGCAACAGCAAAAGAAGCAACAGCCAAACGAACAGCAGCAGCAACAGCAACAGCAGCAACACCGCTAACAGCAGCAGGAACATCGGTAACAACAGCAGCAGCAGCCGCAACAGCCGCAGCTGTAGCACTGCCGGCACGAAGAGCAGCAGAGGCAACGTGCTCACTCGAAAGAGGCGGTTGATACAGGAGGTAGAAGCGCGCCTGGCGATAGGCGCCACCCCGTACTGGGAAGGCGGCGTGGACGAGGGAGAATCCGAGCGAGAGGAGGACGGAACCCCTCGAAGGTCCCGCCGAGGTGTGTGCGTGTAGTGCGTTCGTCGTTCTTCGTTATCCAATCACTCCCCCTGGCGACTGATGCCGATTTCGACCCGCCCCCCGTGGTCAGCAGTTCTGCTATATACTTCGAAGTATGTACATGGAAGATAGCTGTTTGACCCCTTGACTGACCGCTTCCCTACTCTTAAATACTTCAAAGTATGTACATAGAAGACAGCGGTTTGACCCCTTGACTGACCGCTCCCCTAGTCTAAAGCTAGTATTCTCGCCAAGGCCGTCAAGGTCTGCAGAGGGTTTTGACAGGCCCCAATCCCCCAGAGTAACCGGTATCCTATTTGAAGGGACTATTGTGCCTGTGGTAATCGGGACCCACGATAGGCCCAAAAACATGTATCCCCCTCTCTTCACACACCAAATCTGGTTCTGATTATTGCTTTGTTTCCCCGTGAGAGCATCTTTCTTCGTGGTGCCCGGACCAACCCCCCCCCCCCGTCCCCCCCGTCCCCCCCCAACCAGAAACGGAAACGGAAATAAATCTCCAAGAGAGAATAGAAATACTCGTGGCGAGACAACGGAGAAGGAATAGCAGACAAGAGTAGAGTGGATAGTGAAAAAGAAGCTGAGAATAGGATGATGGAACGCATGTGGATAAGCCACGGGAAAGCGCAAAAGGATAGAAATTATCGAACAAGTAAGTAAGCGCGACCGAGACATAGTGGGAGTTCAAGGGTCATGGGAGAAAGAGGGGGGGGGGGGGGGGGGGGGGGGTACTCATTTGTTGCTTGCCTTAGTCATTTGACCGTTGACCACGAATCCCTTTCGAGACGGAGCACCGTTCCTACTCCTAATAGAGACACCTCCAACAATTCGGCGCTCATTACGTGGTTTCCATATATTACATGGGGGGGGGGGGGGGGGTAGGATGCAAAGTTGGAGAGTACGAATGGATAGGGAAGATAGGAAGGGACAGAATAGCAAGAACAGGGGGGCGGGGGGAGCAGGGTTCCTACTGTAGCCAAAGAATACCTTTGTGACAGAGTAGGGGTGATCAAAGACACCCAATTCGACGAAAGCTAATAAATAAGAACGGGGAAGAGTTGTTGAAGCTCTTTAAGCACAACGAGATGAAGACGTCGAACGACAGAGTCGAAAAGGCAGAGCCGGAACAGAGTAGACAGTGCATACAAGAGGGAGAAAGCTCTATCCCTGACTTTATGATGGTAGAAAACGGAATTACTGCTGTATCATAGGAAGGAAACGGAAGTACATTTATGCGCAGCTGACGTAGGAACTGCGGATCACTGTGTAATACTTCGAAGCATGGACAGTCAGCAGATCAAAGTTTATCAAGCATGGGCGAGATAGGACATTGTACGGACGGAGAATAGATGAACTATTAATAGAAGTAAAAGAAAACGGGAGGAGTTACAAGAAGAGATGGTCTATAACGCAGAGCAATTTTCCGAGTTGTTGGAAATAATAGGTACGACGAAGAACGATATCGAGAGGAAAATTGCAGAAGCTAAGATAATAGAAGGATGGCAGCAACTGGTCTAGACCACAGCGAGTAAAGAAATAGGGAAGAAGTTGATAGTATGCAACAAAGCAGTAAAATGGTGGGATGAGGAAGTTATAGAGGCTATAAGAGTAAGAAAGGCACACGCAAGTTACACATCGAGTAAAACTACGTCAGAACAGGAGGAATATGCTTTAGCTAGAAAGAAAGTGAAAGAGATGGTGGAGAAGAAGAAACAAGGGATATGGAAAGACGTAGTAAATATAATTAATGAAGATTTTGAGGGCGGGATGAAGCAGATGTGGGTAGCGATAAAGGGATACTGGGCACACAAGCAGGAAAGACAGACACGGGAATAGCTACGTCAAGAGCACAGAACGAGAAAATGGTTGGTAGTTCGAAGGGGAAAAAGAAGTCCCAGTAGAGTATTACCGTAAGCTAGGAACGCCCACAGCCAACGAAACGTTCGGCGCAGAATTCGAGAAGGAAATCAATGGGTGGGCAGAGGCGAACGCAGATGCATCAGAAAGGGTAAGACAGTGGATCAGAAGGGTTACAGAGAGAGTTCACAAGGGAAGACGTATACAAGTGTTCAGCTAAACTTAAGAACAGAAAGGCAGCAGGGGCAGACCAAATAGTGAATGAATTTATGAAGTACGAGGGAGAAGGAATGGTTACCATGATAGTTATGCTGTATAGCTGGATATGGAAAAACGAGTACGCACCTAGGAGGTGGAGAGAAGCGGTAGTAGTAAACTTATTTAAGAAAGGAGCTAAAACTGACCCGGGGAACTATAGAGGGATAACGCTACTAAGCACAGCAGGCAAAACATTTTGTAGGATTTTGAACGATAGAGTGGGAACAATGATGGAGAAGGAAAGCAAAATAAGCGAAGGCTAGCCGGGTTCAGGCCAGACCGTAGCTGCGCATATCACGTGTACACATTACGTGAAATTAATCCAAGGTAGGAAAGACGGGGCTAGCAAACGTATTGTTTCTTACTAGATGCACAGAAAGCCCACGACACGGTATGGAGAAATGGATTGTGGAAAAAGTTATGGGAACTGGGGATCAGAGGAAAGGTTTGGACAATGATGAAAAATATGACGGAAGGTGTGAGAAGTGCTGTGATGCTGGCCGGGGAAATATCGAAGTATGTTGATATTGAACAAGAAGTTGCACAGGGATGTACGTTGTCACCTAACCTATTCAAGGTATGTTTATTATCGACCTGATACTGTAGTAGCAGTCGAAGCAGCAAGGCGGGGAGTCACGGTAGGGGAAGATACGGTGTCGGGGATTGATGTTTGCGGATGACTTCGTGGGTATATCAGAAGCACCCAAAGGATTGCAGAAACAAATTCGAGAAGACACCAGGATACACTACTGTAAGAAATGGAGAGAGACGGCGAACGTAAAGAAGTGCGCAGTAGCTGTATATAACGAAGATAAGGTGAACCCGGAAAAATTCAGTTGGGAGTGGGGAGAAGACGAATTACCGATCGTAGACCAGTATACGTGCCTTGGCGTAGATATCTCAAAAGTCTGCTCTTGGGATACAAAAGTATTAGCAACGGGTAAATCACACGTCGCCAGGATGGATGCGATCCTAGCAGACTCGCATCTTGACACTAGAATTAAGAGAAGTATCCTGATGAATTAGTACCAAAGCTAGAATAAGCAAGAAAAGTATGGGAAGGGAACGCGAAGTTCGTACAGCACTGGAAACAGTACAGATGGCAGCAGCTAAAAAAATGTTGGGATGCTCAAGTACGATGAGTAGTACAGTATTGAGAGCAAACCTGGGAATGTACCCAATTAAGACAAATAGAGACGTGAGAAAGTTGAAATGGCAATATCTAGTAAGGAAAATGCCGCAATAGAGGTTGCCACCCATAGTTAATAGCGCTGTATGGGAGAAAACGAAAGAGAAAGCTGGAAAAAGGTGGGAAAGCGTAGACGGGAAAGTATGGAAGGATGTAGGAGAACATGATGTCCGTAGACAAGTTTGGGAGGTACAAGGCAACAGTAGAAGAAAAGATAGAAAGATGGGAAAAAACTAGCGCTGAGAAACAAGGTGAATTCGGAGAAACACTACTGCGAGGCCGAAGGGATACTCCCCGAGGAACAGTGTGGCTTTCGCCCGGGACGATCAACAGTCGACATGCTCTTCGTCGTGCGCCGACTGTAACCACTCGGAAGAGCTAGAAAAATTCCCCTGTACATGTGCTTGATCGGTCTGCAGAAAGCATATGACTCCGTCGACCGAGAACTGTTGTGGGTGGTGCTCGCGCGCTTCGGCGTACCAGAGAAGATGCTAGCCGCTATCCGCCAGGCATGCGCGCTCGCGTGCGTACGGATGACGGCGAACGCTCGGAATGATTCGACGTCACTCAGGGGCTGCGGCAAGGATGTGTGTTGTCACCACTTCTGTTCAATGTCTTCTTCGCTGCTGTGATACACGCCGTGTTGGTACGCTTCAGTGAAGACCCAGATATTGCGAGGGACTTGGTTCACCTCGAGGAGGACCTCCGGGAGGACGGGGTGAAGGTTGACCCACTAGCTTGTGTACGGAGGACAGTATGGGGTATGCTGTATGCGGACGATGCAGGCATTGTGTCAAAGTCGGCGGTAGGCCTTGCAAAAATGATGACCGTCATTGTGATCGTTTTCGAAGCAGCAGGCCTCACCGTATCCGAAAAGAAAACGGAGACCATGCTGCTGCGGACACCGAACTAAGCACCAGACCTCACCGCTCGTCGTCGAAGCAGCAGGACAGAGGTATCGACAGACGATGCAGTTCTTGTACCTGGGCGGTCTTGTCGTCGCAAGCACTGACATTACGCCAGAGATCACACGACGGATCCGACTCGCATGGGCATGCTACAATCGGTTCAAACGGGAGCTGTACGATATGGAGGATGCCCCGTTCACCCTAAAAGTGCGCATGCTAAAGGCCGAGGTGATGGAGACCCTGCTGCACGGATGCGTGACGTGGGCTCTTGGCCAAGAACACTTCTCTGGGCTCCGAACGGCACACCACAAACTCCTCCTACGGATCATTGGCTTCCAGCGTCGACAACGCACTGACCACCTCATGTCGTACGCCAAGGCCCTCAAAAAGGCACACTGCCAGAGCGTTGAGACGACCATCCGCCAACGATGCCTCCTCTTTGTGGGGGCCGTACAGCGGACGACCGATGAGCGGCTGACCCGCCGGGTGATGTTTGGGACGATGGCGGGTGGGAAGAACCCAGGACCAGGCCGACCAGAAAAGAACTGGGTCAAATGTCTAGCAGACGACCCCAGGGTTTTTCAAGCCACCGAGGGGTCTACGGAAAGCTCCCCTTTGCTGTTCGGGGTAGAGACGGCGTTATGACCGAGGGCGGCTGAGACGAGCGGGAAGTGTTACCGGGGGGTCGCCGAAGCGGCGGACTGTTTCATGGCGAGGTGGCACAGGGACGAGGCGCAGAAGGCCGGCTGCGCCACGCAGCTGAGGGAGCCAAGAGAAGGAGAGGGGGGGGGGGGGGGGGCAGCCGTACCGATACAGCTGTCGACGAATGCAGAAACAAAATGATAGATCGGATGGCTAAGCATCGGTTCGACTAGCTCTTGAAGTCTAGCAGGTTTTGTTTTGTTTCTTGTTGAGTTGTTCAATGGGTTGGGGGGACTCGACAGCGGCAGTACTGACACTTGGCACCGCTATTGACGAAAGTAGGAAGGCGACCCCAAAGAAGAGGTGTGGCTAGGTTCCCGAATCAATTTTCTAGGTCAGACGGGCACCCATGTTGCTATCACCGCCTGGAGTACGATGTTCTCTTCTTTTTTGCCTTGTCTCTCCCTTTGTTTTCCTTTCCCCGCCCCGCCGTCCGTATGCCGGTGTCTTCCTCTCCTTCGTGTTTCTTCGTCCGCGCGGCAGCTATATGTCCTTCCTGAGTACGTATGCTTTCCGTCTAGCGGCCTTTCTGATCTCCTTGCGTCATTTGTATTCTGTTTCATTGCAGAATTTAGTTTTGTTTTATTGCATTTTTGTTCTTATTTTCTAGCCTTGCCTGTGTTGTTGTGTTCTCGTACCCGGTACACTGGCACTTCACTTGCTTGACCCTTGAATTTGCGATTATTGTTTTTTTTTTTTGTCTTCCTCTGTCTCACAGTCTGTGACCACAGAATCAGTATGTCTCTAGGATAAGGAATCAGGACGGACGTTGGGTGTATGATGAAGCTGGGTAGAAAAGACGATTTAATGTGAAGACAACAACAGCAACAACAACATTAAGATATACGGGGGGTAAGCGAACGGATAGGAACGAAACACCGTATTTGCACGGCCCGATAGACTTCGCGAAAACGCTGAAACTGCGACTTCGTATGGGACCTGGACCTGCCAGAAAGAAGGAAGATGCATACCAGTAGCCGGGAGGAGGAAGTAGATGCACAGATGTGCCCGTGTGGCAAAGCATTAGAGAGTAAAACTCACACAGTAGGAGAATGTGAAATGTACAAGGACGAACGGGATGTGTTGGAAGAGATGAGGGAAATAGGCGAACGTGACATGGAGGAGTTTGGTACGCTAGATAGCAGCGAGAAAACGATCGCTATCCTAGGAGATAGATGGCGGCCACAGGCGGCGAAGCAGGAAAGGGATATGATCAGCAAAACAACGTAATGAGCGCCCAGCTGTTGGAGGTGTCTCTATTAGAAGTAGGAACGGTGCTCCGTCTCGAAAGAGATGCATGGGGGATGATGAAATGAACAGCAAATGAGTACGCCCCGCCCCCCCATCCCCCCGACATACCCCAGGCGAAGCACGCCGCAGATACGAAGACGTGGTGGGGTTCATACGAGAACGCCGCAAGATGGCGGTCAACCTTCCGCCGATGGTCAGCACGAGAGAAGGGAAGCTCCTCGCCGTCGAGGTAGGAGACAGGGACACAAAATTACTGTACGAAGGCATTTAGTCCAATTCTTTCAGAAGTGCACTGTAAGCAGCCACACATATACGTACCGCTTTGGCTCTGGTCGGAATTATAAGGGAACGTTTAGACATTACTATGAAGACCAATTGGTTCTTACATTTTCACCCAGAGTGATATGGTACGACTCACTCCCTGTAATTCCAATGTTAACATTAATTTCGAGTAATTTGTCCCCCGAACGGGTGTTGGATCCCAAACAGGCCTCGAGGAGTTAACAGAAAGCAGTCGTATACCACCGCGGGGAGGATGGTGGTGGTGGTGGTGGGGGGGTGTTCTGCGCCACTTGCCGGTATAAACAAAGGAAGGTGATACATCCGCAGCCGCTGTTGTCGGAGAGCTCTTTTTCGTTATTATTGTTTAGACTTGCTCCAGTTTTTTTCGCTTTGTGAACTTTGTATTAACATACGGAAGCGTTCTTGTCACAATTTTGTGAATTTTAACAGAGGGAAAAGTACCAGGAACGCTGCGCTTCCATATGTTTGGAAAACTAAGAAAAGGTGGAAAATCTAGACAGTTGAGGGAAAAAGCTCCTTTGAATATAACGGCCATCAGCAGTGGCGAGGACATCGACCGTTTTGACCGTGATCTGGCCACAAAATCTACGACACACGTTTTTGTTGTGGCCATTTACACTGCAAAACATGTAACCGTAGAAACCGTTACGGCATTCTGAACTGCTGTGAACCCGTTGTGTGTTTGGGACCCACGCTTATCGATCAAGAGCACAAGGAAGATGTGTGGACAATTTCCACTTTGTAGGAAGAAGAGAAGAGTACCGACATACAGCGGTGGTGTCATCCGGGACTTCTTGTAGGCCGCCGCAGCGCAACACGAGCCGCCCCCCCCGCGCAAAGTTTTGCGATATATTCGCTAAGAAACGCCGCAAAATCCCCCTTCAAATTCGCACTTTGCCGGATCGTCTTGACCGTTCTAGAGAGCCAAAACGTGGCCCATACGGGCATGTATGTGTGTATACGTACTATGTTGTTTGCCCCAAAATGACCGCTACAATTGTAAAAAGTCGTTGTAAAACTGCACAGTACTGCGGCGAATACAGCCTCTAAAAATACGTCGAGCCTGCGGCGAAGAAAAATACCCCCCCCCCCCCCCGCGAACATTTTCGCCTGCAGCGCTAAAGGCCCCGCAACCAAAGCTTTCGCCTGCAGCGAAACGTGTTGCGCAGGCCGTTCCAATTGCGTGTTGCGCGTGCGAGTGATTTCGCGGGGAAGGTTGCCCTGGCTATCAACCATGGTACACGGCAGTATGATACCAGCCATGGTACGAAGCCCCTCAGGTTGTGTTTCAGACAAACAGCGCGTGCGCCCAAGCAGCCCCCCCCCCCCCCGGGGGGCAATATTCGGGTGGCCCAAGGCTGGCATGCAACCTACCGGTACGAGGTTATGTACTCGTGCATCTCCTGGTATGTGTTTATAGCACGAGTAGAGTTAAGGCGAAGAGAGGCCTTGACGCGCCCCTCAAAGACCGGTCTCCTACATTTGGCGTCAAACCGTATCACACAGGTGACGGGATAGCACACCCCCTCGGATTGATTTTCGAAGTGATGATTTTATCCATGACGGGCGAAAGACGATGAGCGCCGCGTCTTGTAAGGGGAAATATCTCGACGAGAGAGATCTCCCCAAAGCCGCCATTTTCATTGTATGCTCTGTATGCGCTGTATGCGCTGTATGCGCTGTATGCCCCCCCCCCCCCCTCGTTTTGGAGGCAGTCGGCTCGGAAATTTATCCCAGTTACACGCATGTTAATTCGGGTGTTGAACGGTAATTGCTGCATTGGGGTGTTTTCACGCACCATAAACCTGTGCCAGTACGTATCTCGGCGCCGCCGTCAGCATTTGTTTGGTTGGCAAACAGAGAGCTGTCGCTGCTGCTGCTGCTGTTGTTGCTATTACGGGGGTCCATAGTTAATAGGACCATTGGTATACATAGAAACCTATATGCTTACCTATTTTTACGAACAGTATTTGGTCCTATTTACTATGGTCCCCCGTATAAGCCGGCGTGCTTGGCGCGGCCATGGGAGGGGCGGGGGGGGGGGGGAGGGTGTACTCATTATCATGCATGGCCGTAGTCGTACGACCATAGACCCTCGCATACATACAATGCCGGGACGGAGCACATCGGGTTTCACCGACCAGGCAGACACTGCTTGCACCGCGCGCGGAGCAAAACGTGAGGTGTTCGGCGAGCCGCATGAAGAGTGAGCTGCGTCCTACTAAGAACCGCTTTAGAGGCGGATTTTCTTGCTTATGGATGACGGCGTCAATGAATTGAATTATTTTCTGGCGTGGCCACTTCCAGAGACAGCGAGGGGTTTCCCATGTAACTGCCTCGTGGTTGCCTCACCATATACACACCACGTGGTACAATCATCCCCCTTGTGCGGAGTTAAGGGTTCTCCCCGCGCACCAAAATGATCTAACTCGACCGCCAGCCGTGGTGACCGCCAGAAAAAAAACCAAATAACAAAAAAAAGCGGTACCCTGGTTGTGTAGCTCAGGCAGTGAGAGGCGTGTTTTACAGCGTCGTCGCCAACCAACGACAGCCCCACCCATGTGTATCGGGTATATAATATACGGGGGGGGGGGTTACTACTGTGGCTGCTGCTGCGACTGACGTGTCTACTGCTGTGGCTGCTGTGACTTGTTGTGACGGGTGTGACTTGTGATGATGTAGCTGTTGTGACGTTTGCGACTGGTGTGGCTGCTGTGGCTGTTTGTTGTGACGGGTGTGGGTGTCATGGAATGCCCGGTCTGACTGGTGTGACTGTTGTGACGGTCAGGGCGGCTGTGACTGCTGTGACTGCCGTGTCTGCTGGGGCTGCTGTGATTGGTTTGATTGCTGTGACTGCTGTGACTTTGACTCGTGAAGAGTTTGCCGTGACCGATGTGACTTCTCGCGACTGCCGTTGGCTGATGTGACCGCTGTGACTGCTGTGACCTCTGGCTGGTGTCGCCGGGGGGGGGTGATGTCGCGGGCAGGTGTTCGGCGACGACGTCCTGGCGCGCCTGCCCGCCGAGGACAAGGGTCCTCGAGTGGGGCACTGCTCCAGTGGCTACGTTTGCGGGTGAGACTGCTTTGCGCTCCTGCTGCTGCTGCTGCTGCTGCTGTTGCTGCTGTTGCTGCGTACAACGCGCGTTCGGTGTTAGTGTATTGGGGTGTGACATTGCCAGCGACTGTGATAAGGCTGTGGTGGGATCAGCAGGAAATGGTCCCGGCGTGGTACATGCCCCAGCGGCTTCCCTGATGTGCATTCCACCCCGACGTTTTCGTGTCGTGAGTATTAGTGGGCAGGGTGTGCCGGCAGGGCTTGGCGGACGGCCGCTTCTTATACTATAGCCCTTCACAAATAGTGATATAAATAGTAATCCTGGCCAAAAATACGTATATTGGCAGTCTAATTCCAAGGACGTTATCCGCCAAAGTCGGGTGCACCTGTTGAAATCTGTTTCAGTCACCGCTTTCGTTTTTATTATTTCAAAGTGTTGGGCACGTTCCGTAGGGTATATATATATAGCGCAGAAAAAGCCCCCCCCGTGCTCAACAGACGAACAGTTGCATGCAGTCGCGGTTGCGGTGCAATTGCGCATGTTCCAATCTTTAGTTCGATCCCGATTCCGATTCGGCAAATACCAGCACCTCAGAACAACTTGGGCGGGGGCACGGGCGGATAACGTGGAAAGAGAAAAAAAAAAAAGTCGTTACTAGAACGAGTACTATTGTATTGCTGTAGTATTCAGATTGCTTTTTGAACTACGCTGTATATCTACTTTGCAACCCTTTTCCTGTCCCCCGACCCCCCCCCCCCCCCCCGTCGCCCGTCTGTCGCCTGCCATGCCCTGTCGAAACCCCCTGCAGTTACACTCATGGGCGCGTTTGAAACGACTATATCTTACGTTGACACCCTGTCCCAGGAACCACCCCCCCCCCCCCCCCCCCCCCCCCCCCCTTCACCAGAGACATGAGAAAGTTGAACTGGCAATATAAAGTAAGGAACATGCCACAAAAAGAGGTTGCCAGCCATAGTTGATAGAGCTGTATGGGAGAAAGCAACAAAAGGGCGAGCTGGAATAAGGTGGGATGGCGTAGTTGAGAAAGTATGGAAGGATATAGGGGGAAGCCAAGAAGAGATGATGTCCGCCGGGAAGTTTGGGAGGTACAAGGCAGAAGTAGAAGAAAGGATAGAAAGAAGGGAAAGGCTAGCGCTAAGCAACAAGGTGGAATCGGAAAAACACTTAGAGATATACGGGCGATTGAAGGAAGGAATAGGAATGAAAACGTATTCGCATGGCCCAATGGACTTCGCGAAAACGCTGAAACTGCGCTTTCGTGTAGGGGACCTGGACCTGCCACAAAGAAGAAAGAGGTACACCAGTAGCCAGGAAGAGGAGGAAGTAGACCACAGATGTGCCCGTGTGGCAAAGCAATAGAGAGCAGAACTCACATAGTAGGAGAATGTGAAATATGCAAGGAGGAACGGGATGTGTTTAGAAGAAGAGATGAGGGAAATAGACGAATGTGACATGGAGGAGTTTGATACAATGAATAGCAGCGAGAAAACGATCGCTATCCTAGGAGATAGATGGTGGCCACAGGAGGCCAAACAGGAAGGGGATAAGATTAGCAAAAAGTTTCTATGTAATATATGGAAACAACGTAATGAGCGCCCGGTTGTTGGAGGTGTCTCTATTAGGAGTAGGAACGGTGCTCCGTCTCGAAAGGGATGCGTGGTCAATGGTCAAATGACTAAGGCAAGCAACAAATGAGTACGCCCCCCCCCCCTTCACCACGACTGGCGGTCGAGTTAGATCATTTTTGTGCCGGGAGAACCTTAACTCCGCACAAGGGGGATGATCGTATTACGTAGTACGTATATGGTAAGGCACCCACGAGGAAGTTACATAGTAAACCCATTGCTGTCTCTGGAAGTGTCCACGCTAGAAAATAAATCTTTTCATTGGCGTTATGATCTGTATGCGAGAATATCCGCCTCGAAAGCGGTATTTAGTAGGATGCAGCTTACCCTTCATGCGACTCGCCGAACACCTCACATTTCGCTTCCCCCTCCCCGTCGCCCGTCGTCCTCTCCCACCATGTCTTTTGGAGCCCTCGCGTTTTGCATTCATAGACACTCTTGAAACGACCCTATATATTTTGAAGCTCTTTTGCTGTCCCGGACCTCCCCCTCCCCCCCCGGCTCCCTATCGCCCGTCGCTCTCCCGCCACGTCATGTCGAAACCTCCTCTCCGTTGCATTCATAGTCACCCCGTGCCTCGAGGCAAGGAGGGGAACCTGTGGTGCCAGACCCCGGTGCGGGCGTCTTTAGAGAGCAGGATGGCGTGCACGCACCACTCCCACAAGAGGAAAGGGGCCGGGGGGCCCTCGAAGGACCAGAGGCGTTGCATGATGTTGGCAGGCAAGGGGACTATGTTTCTTTTTTTTGCGTGTGTAGTGTTTGAATTTGTGTGCTGTGTTTGTTTGTGTTTTTTTTCCGAGTATGTGTATTTATGATATTGTGCGTTGTTCCGTTTTTCTTTTTTTCAATCGTCTGGTTATTCTGTTTGATTGTTTTGTTTTTGTTTGTTATTTTGTTGTAAGCTCTTGCAAACGGTTTTGGCTCGGGGCACTAACGACCTATCACGTACAAAGCCCTTTGGTACTGTCGAACGGCGTAGGGGGTGTACCGTCGAGGGATGCGGTGGGTTACAGTTGAAAAGGGGGGAGGGGTAGACTGGGGGGTCGGGGGGGCACGGAGGGGTCGCAGACCTAAAACGAAGCATCGAAGACGAATGGATCGCCTTTCAAGAGTACCTCGGGTTTGGTGTCGACCCTGCCTTTCACAAGACGGACACACGCCAAAAGTGTGTTTCCCTAAATAGATTGTAGCAAAAAATAAGCACAAAGTTGGCCTCGAAGAAAACATCGCCTCCCCCCCCAAAAAAAAAACGCCGTCAAGCAAGAACGTCACCCAAGGCGAAAACATCGGCCTAAAAAGCAAAACAAAAAAAATGCGGCCCAGAAGTAAAATAAGAAAAGCCGCCCTAAAAAAATGCAAACGTCCCCCGCAAACCCAAACACCGCCGCCAATAAGTGAACGTCGCCTGAAACCACCGACGCCGCCTCCGCTCCCACCACCGCCGCGCCCACCACTACCGCCACCGCCATCACCATCCCAAACCGCCATTACTGGCACTACTACCAGCAACAACATCACCAACACCTCATCAACACCACCACCACCACCACGGCCGCCACCCCCCCCCACTACCACGCCCAACATCTCACGGCGCTTCGCGCTTGGTGCAAGCAATGTCTGCCTGGTCGGTGAAAACCCGACGCGCTCCGTCCCGGCGTTGTAGGGATGCGAGGGTCTATGGTCATACGACTACGGCCATGCATGAGATCGAGTACATCTCGCCTATCGAGTACACCACCCCCCCCCCCTACTACTACTTTGCTTTCGTGTAGGGGACCTGGACCTGCCAGAGAGAAGAAAGAGGTACACCAGTAGCCGGGAAGAGGAGGAAGTAGACGCACAGATGTGCCCGTGTGGCAAAGCAATAGAGAGTAGAACTCACATAGTAGGAGAATGTGAAATATACAAGGAGGAACGGGATGTTAGAAGAGGACATGAGGAAAATAGGCGAATGTGACATGGAGGAGTTTGATACAATGAATAGCAGCGAGAAAACGATCGCTATCCTAGGAGATAGATGGTGGCCACAGGAGGCCAAACAGGCAGGGGATAAGATTAGCAAAAAGTCTCTATGTAATATATGGAAACAACGTAATGAGCGCCCAGTTGTTGGAGGTGTCTCTATTAGGAGTAGGAACGGTGCTCCGTCTCGAAAGGGATGCGTGGTGAATGGTCAAATGACTAAGGCAAGCAACAAATGAGTACGCCCCCCCCCCCCCCCCCCACTACTACTACCACCACCACCACCACCACCACCACCACCACCACCACTGACCACGCCCCCTTCCCCCACCACCACTACCCTCACCGTACATACTTCTCAGTCGAATTTTACGACGAGGAAGGAGACGTGTGCTGGCAGCGCGTGGTCTCCTACCTTCGATCGCGCGCCTTCCCCCTTGAGCGTCGTCGACAGCGGCTTGTGCTGACCGCGGGCGAGCGTGCCGTGGCGGTGAGCGATGCCAAGATAGCCCTCCACGGCTTCACACAGTGCACGTTCTTCTGGCTGGCGGCGTGCCGCCTCACTCGCCGGGGGTGAGTTTTTTTTTTTTTTGTGAGAGGGGCCGGGAGCGGGGGTGCACTTAGTATCATGCATGGCCGTAGTCGTATGACCATAGGCGGGGGGGGGGGGGGGGGGGTGAGGGGAGTGGTTGGGCGAGGTGTGTACTCGATATCATGCATGACCGTAGTCGTATGACCATAGACCCTGGAGGAGGCGGGGGGGGTGTAGTTGATGCTTTTGGTGGGGGAGAGGGAGGGGCGGGTGTTGGTGGTGGTGGCGCTGGGCAGAGGGGGGTGGGGGGGGAAGCGGCGGTTAATGTTGCTGTTGGTATTAGGGTAGTGGTGGTGGTAGTGGTGGGGATGGGGGTGGTAGTGGTGGCGGCAGTGGTCACGGTGGTCGCGGAGTTGTTGTTGGTGGTCTTGCGGATGATCTTGCGGAAATTGCGGTCCCCTGGGCTCCCCTGTTTTCGCTGCCCATGCGAACCTGATGGTTTTGAGCATCCGGCGGTTTGCGTGCCCAGGATCGTGCCGTTTTTGGTTTCGGCGTTCATTGTCGCGTCTTGCCCTTGACCCTCGCAGTCCGACTCGCTTGCCTCTCCCTCCCTCCCTCCCTTCCTTCCTCCTGCCCCCCCCCCGGTCCCTTCCTCCTGGGATTGCAGGGATGCGAAGGTCCCCTAGTCATACGACTACGGCCATGCATGACAATGAGTACCCCCCCCCCCCCCCCCCCCCCCCCCCCCCCCCCCCCCCCCCCCCCCCCCCCCCCCCCCCCCCCCCCCCCCCCCTGCTCACCCCCCCCCCCCTCTCCCTCGCCCGCCCCACCCCACCGCACCCCACTCGCCTTTTATTCACTACCTCCCCACCTCCACCCACCTTCCACCACCCCCCCTCACCCCCACCCCCTCTCTACCCGTTCAGTTATGTTTTCACGATGGTGCCCCATGCGTCCAAGACGGAGTTCAGGGGTTTCCTGACCAAGCTTCGCGCGAGCGCCGCTCGGCCGCCCCCCCCGCTCAGGCGTCCTCGCCTTTCGTGTGCGTGACCGACAAATCGAGACCGTCGGACAGCGCGTGCTACTACGCCAGCGGCTACGAGAAAGTCTGCCTCATGTTTTAGGTTACATCAGATGTAGGTACGTATATAGGTAGCGGGATAGGCAGCACTCGTAGCAGCAAATAAGGGCACGCAGCAATTGAGTTTGCGCGCACGTATATATGTATGTACTTGCGTACGTTCACGTACATGCACGTACGTAGTGCACGTACAATGTGTGTGCATGTGATACTTGTGCGAACGAGTGGACATTTGTTTGTTGCGTTTTCGGTTTCAATTTTCTTGTTTTCGCCGTTTTTAGTTCTAGTTTGTTTTTTTTTTTTCGTATTTTGCTGCCTTGCTTTGTTTTGTGGTCTGCCCTTTTACTTATGTATGTTGCTACGAATTATATCATACTATACGAAGTACCAGGTGTTGTTTATTTTGCTTCCTTTGTTTACGAAGCACCAGGTAATTTGTTTTCTAGCTTGTACTTCTTTCTTTTTACTAGGCCCTCTTTCTTCCTTTCTTTATCTTACTTCGGTTTTCCAATCACGGAGGGGGGAGGGGTCAGTTGCGCGCGCCACGGCACCGAACGGGCGGGTATAAGGATGGCGGGGGCGGAATGCAGGTTGAAACAAAACGAGACGTGTAGAAGCGAGGGAACTGGGGGCGGTTTTCGGCCATTTCCTGTTCCGTTCCCGATTCCGATTCCGATTCGGTGTTCTTTTCCGAGTCGATTCCTGATTCGGTTATCACTTCAGTTCCGCGTTCCGTTTTTGATTTTTTTCGATTCCGGACTTGGATTCCGATTCGGATACGTAGTGTTTTTTTTTTTCGTCGGTTCCGGATCACGTTATTACTCTCGTTTCGTATACGAGTATCGAATCCGACTCGGGCAGCAACGTCTTGCTGTGCCTGGGTCGAGGATAAATTAATCGCGTTTTCAGATCTGGCTCTGAGAGAGAGAAACGGAGCCTGGGTTGTGGTGGAGCCTCTCTGGGGCGGGAGGTTTCAAAAATATGCTCTGACAGGAGAAAAAAATGAATAAATAACGGAGCCGGTGTTGTGGTGTTGGCAGGGGGTGGAGGGGAGGAGAGGGGAAGGGGCAGGGTGCGTGACGGGGCACCGGTTAGAGCGAGGACGGTTTGTTTTCGTCTCCGGCGACTCCATAGACTTTTTACTTCACCCGTGCCGCCATTTCGGTCGTGGTTGTCGGTGTAACCACAGCCGGGGAGGAGAGGAAAATAGACCATCAATATTTACGACAACATTCGGAGCTATAGTTGCCGGTCCGACTAGAGATTTGAGGCAGTACCACAGCAGCAGCAGAAGCAGCAGCGATGGCACCGATAGTGGCGGGAGTAGCAGCTGTAACAGCAGAAACGGCAGCAGCTGTAGCGGCTCTGCCAGCCGTAGCAACAGCAACGCCAGCGATAGTAGCAGCTGAAGCAGCAAAACAGCAGGAACAGCAGCAGCAGAAGCAGCGCAGCAGCAGATTACAGCGAGAACTAGGCGAGGCCCCGCAGTAGAAGCATGGGGAAACAGTATCTTGTCAGTTCGGCTGTTCTGTCTATCTGTCTATGCCTGTCCTGTATTTCTGTCTTGTCTCTTGATCTTCGTGCCCGTCTGCCTGCCTGTCTTTCTGCTTGGTCTGTCTGTCTTGGCTGTCTGTCTGTCTGTCTGTCTGTTCGCGCGAAACAAAAAAGTACTAGAAGAGTCTCGCACATCGCTAGCGTCGAGCAAGCCCCCCCCCCCCCCTCCCCGATAACCGACCATGCGTTATAATGAGTACAACCCCCCCTCCCCCTTTTTCAGCCCTTGAGGTCAGAAAAGACGGGGGGGGGGGGGGGGGGGCGTGGCGGCAATATCTCGAAGCGTTCAACTCGAAGGAATCTAAATGGCCGCGCGTTGCTCCTCGCGCTGTTACTGGCGCTGTTTCTGGTGCTGTTTCTGGCGCTGTTCCTCGGCGCGAAGTAGGCTATATAGCTTCAAGCACACCAAGCGGGTACGCGGGGAGCGTCAATTAACCAACTATGTATGCGCAGTAGCGGCCACGTTTCTATTGTCGGGGATTACCATCTGCAGTCACCGCCCGGGACGGCCAGACCGCGAACGCGGTTTTTTGTTTTGGGTTGTGTTGGTTTGGTGGCAGAGGGCAGAGGTGCAGACTGCTACTATTTTTAATGATGATGTTAATGATGCTGATGACGCTTACTGGTTGTCTGCAGCGGACACGTGATGGGGCAAGGGGGGTGTGCTCATTATCGTGCATGGCCGTAGTCGTACGACCATAGACCTTCGCATCCCTACAAGGCCGGGACGAAGCACGTCGGGTTTTCACCGACCAGGCGGACATTGCTTGCACCAAGCGCGAAGCGCCGTGTGATCGGGGGGGGGGGGGGGGGAGGGGTATACGCAGTTGGCGAAACTTTTTACTTATGTTTGTTCTTTAGACTTGCAGTGATACCCGTGCGGGTAACAAGCAACAACGGGTCTACCATATCATGTGACACGTATGTGTATGTGTCCGTAACAGCCTTACGCCGGTCGGGGGTGTTGACCGTGATCTGGAGGACGGTGCTGGGAGGGAGGGAAGGACTGATGGGGGTCTCAAGAGGGGCACCGGGGGTCGGGCGGGGGGGATTTCCCGCCGTACTCTTGTACGTCATTTTTAAGGTGCAGTCGGCCAAAGGACAGCAAACGAGTAAGAAGGCACAGACAGATAAGGACACGCCGGATACACAAGCTTGCTGCGGGCAAACAGACAGAACATCAAAAACTTGGCCGGAAAAAAAAAAAAAACCCGCGGTGGTTTGCTGTTTGGTTTTTGCAATGTTGTGGATGGGTGGCTGCATGTATGCTTGTGGCGCCACTGCTGCTGTTGATGGCTGGCTGATGGCGCGATCTGGCTTTGGCTCTTGTCTTGTGTCCTAAGGTTCAGCGGGGGGGGTGAGGGGTAGTTCTAAACCCGGTTGAGGCCGCTAGAAAGATTTAGAGACTAGACGTGATGGTGGTAGAGCTAGCTAGCTAAAATATCAACGAACAACTCGCTACGTGCGTCAAGATACAGCAACTAAAGTAGTAGCTGTTATTGTTTGCTTGTTTGGCGGTTGTAGCGCCGCAAAGCTCCAGCAGTTAGTTGCTGTTGCTGTTGCTGTTGCGGACGGTGCCCGCTTGTCTTTTTTTTTTGTGTGAGTGTTTTATTGACGGCACACGTCGTTGGTGTGTTATTGAAATTACGGGGGTCCATAGTTAATAGGACCTACGGTATACATGAAAACCTATATATTTACCTATTTATACTAACAAAGTTTGGTCCCGTTAACTATGGACCCCCGTAATAGTAGCGACACACGTTGTTAATGTAGTATCACTGCTGTTGTTGTGGTGGCGCAATTCACGCATGATACATACATACGAAGTCATAAACGGATGCTCCGTGCATCTACAAGTACGTGGATGCCATTGTTTCGCTGCAGTTGGGTCGGCGGATCACAGAGCGTGGCAGAGAGAGAGCGTTTCACAATAAGCGACGACGCCTTGGCGGGTCATCATGCGGTGCGGTGTGGAGGGACACCTTCGGTTTTGCGGGCGGGGTCGGTGTCGAGGACGGTGTCGGTCTCGACAACTACGACGGCGTCAATGACCGTTCTGGTATCGGCGCCGTGACGGTATTGGTGAAGGTGTCGGTGACGTGTCGATGTCAGTGACGGCGTCGCGACGGTACAAAAGCGTCGGTGACGATGACGGTGTCGACGGCGTGACGTGCCGGTGACGGTTGTTGGTGAAGGCGTCATTGACGATGTAACGTGTCGGTGACGGTCTCGGGTGACGTGTCGGTGTCGGTGACGGCGCCGTGACGGTATAAAAGCGTCGATAACGATGACCGTGTCGATGACGCGACGTGCCGGTGACGGTGTTAGTGACGGCATATTTGAAGACAGAACGTGTTGGTGACGGCATCATTGACGATGTAACGTGTCGGTGACGGTATCGATGACCGCCTCGGTGACGTGTCCATGTCAGTGACAGCATCGTGACGGTATTAAAGCGTCGATAACGATGACAGTGTTGACCGCGTGACGTGCAGATGACGGTTGTTCGTGGCGGCATCATTGACGATATAACGTGTTGGTGACGGTGTCGGGGTCAGTGACGGTGCCAGTGGTGTGACTTGTGCCCGTCATGGTGAAGCGGCCAGTGCCCGTGACGTGTCGATTTCAGTGACTGCTGTGACGGTGTTAAAACAATGGCGGTGACAGTGTTCTTGAAGAAACACCTCACAACGACTTAGGATAGTTCTTCGGGGAGTGGATTATGATATTTTTCCCGGGAATTTTTTCAACTCGCTAATATAAGTGTCATAAACAAATAAATCATGGCCGGAAGTTCGCGAATCGTGGTCCACTGTATAGTTCGGAATAATTAAAAAATCAGAAAAAAAAAATCGAAAGCGGCGCGGCGCGTTTTTGGCCCGTTTGGGGTTGGGGTTGGGTGTACGGCCCGTGCCTTCATCCCACCATCGGAATGTGCTTCCTAGCCTGCACCATCGTGAAAAATCACCAGCCCGACCCCTGAACGATGCATCCTGACCAACCCGCTGTTAGCAGGCTCGTTAGCGACGGTGTCCGTGACTTGGGTGTTAAGGGACGATGACGTGCCGGTGACGGTGTTCGTGGCGACGGTGTCAGTGACGATGACGAGCCTATGACGTTGTTAGTGACAAGTGTCGATGATCGTGACGGTCGCGGCCTCGGTGACGGTGCGACAGCAGCAGTGTCGGGTGCCGGCGTCGAAGAAACAGTGCCTGCCGCGGAAACGGTGGGCACAGCCCCGTTTAGGGCACAGCAGGATAATGTTATCATCGAAAATACCAGGCAGTTGTTGTGTAGTTAAGGCTGAATTTGCACGCTGACTACTTTATTCAGTCACCATGGCTGTCCCTTGTACGTGTATGTATGCATGCATTATGTATGTAGCAGTACAGTAGTAGCCGCTGTTGTTTTTTTGCTGCAGCTTGCTTCTGTTTTCTTGATGTCCTGCAACTTGAAATAGCTTCAGGCAGTTTATATCCCAGTATACATTATATATATATATATATATGGGGACTTGGGCCGTTCGACATAAACCGGTACATACGCACATGCACTCACTCCCGTCAAGGTTTGCTGGGCCTCGAGCTGATTTTGTACCGTCGACAGGCGCATAAAGAACAACGCGGTATACCGTTTTATGGCGATCTTGACGGGTGATGGACGCGTTCTAGCCCAACATGTTTGTGCTTTTGCTTATAGAAGACCGCAGTGCACTGTGGCATGGGGGGGGGTGTACTCGATATCGTACATGGCCGTAGTTGTATGACCATAATAGATTCGCATCCCTACAACTGCCAGGACTGAGCACGTCGGGTTTTCACCGACCAGGCAGATATTTCTTGCACCAAGCGCCAAACGCCGTGAGGCGTTGGGCGAGCTGCAACCTACGAAGAACCGCTTGCGAGGCAGATTTTTTTTTCGGTAGGGGGGGGGGAGTGGGGGCTCAAACCACCTTTTCAAGCTGGGTCGAGTCGTACAAAAGTTATTTAACCCTTTTCGGACTGCGGTTAGTTCCGTTTAGTGGACAAACTACTCAAAAGAAAGTTTGAGTTGTTGGTCCCCCAAACTGGACTACTGTGCAGTCTTGAACGGGCCTTTTTATTCGTGCCGTACGCAGGTGACCCTCAACCATCTTCTCGAATGTGTAAGTGGTAAGCTGCCCCTCTCCGTGCACACGGGCATTGTGATGAATTGATAACCTGCTGCTGTACTGGAAACGCTGTCATCCTTTGTTTTCCGGAATTTACGGGGAAGCAACAAATGACGCGCCATCATACACCATACTGCTGTCGTTGCTATTAATAGTAGTTGTGTTCGATGTCGCTTTCTTCCACAAATATCTGCTTCTGTTATGATGTCCTGCTTTCTACTGCCTGCTGTTCCTGCTGCTGCTGGGTTTGGGCAGCCCCCGCGACACTAGGCCGCTCGCGAGTGCAGGTACAGCGTTTCAAAACCATCGACGGCGCGCGACGAGAGCAAAGAGAGCGACTTGGCGTTTTGCAATCCGGCGGGGCCAAACTGCGATCACAACGAAGGCCAAAGAGCAAAAAAAGAGATAAAAAAAGCATAAACGAAAAAAAGAAGAGTAATTTCACTCCTTGATGCTTTGACAGATGCTTGCTGCTGAATGCAATGTATTAATATTACCATAATACATCATGTACCATATCCTTACCATTTGCACCCCATTCCAAATCGAAATCGTCATCACCGTCATCATCATCCGTGGCGGAAGCAAATTGCGGAAGAGCCTCCTCGCCCCCCCCCCCCCCCCCAGGTCATCGATGTATTTGAACAACTGCAACCACGCTTTTGGGCAACAACCTACATGTGTGAACCATCAGAGTGGGGAGAAGTTTTGAATGTCCCGTTAGTCATAAAAAAAAAAAACAATGAAAAACAAAAAAGGGGGGTCAACAAGAAAAGAAAAGAAAAAATGAAGACAAGAAAGCGTTTTTTTTCCACAAAAAAAAAAAAAAAAAAAAAAAAAAAAAAAATGACGAAAGACGAAAAAAACTCCCACCACCGATTCGTATCCGTACGCCCGTACTACTATTAATACTGTACTTTTGGCTCCCCGGGGCTGGTGTGCGTTGGCGGTGGTGATGGTGGTGAATGCAGTGATGGGTTAACCCTCAGACCGCTAGAGAGCAATCGGGCGGAATTCAAAAATTCAAAACTTGACCCAACGAACGAAATATCGTAGTACCAAAAATCACGAAATAAAAAACAAAACAAATCGTGGCAAAATGTCAATCAAAAGTATGAAAGAATGAATTAATTGAATGCGCCCATTTCGTCGAGGAGTTCCCACGGCGTGAGGCAGAGGCATGCAATTGGATGGGGTGGGGTGGGAGCGTTCCCCGGCCCCTCCTCACGTGCGTGGACGTTCCCCGCTCCGAATATCTACAGCGTACACTTTTTCGCACCGCCCTCCCACTCAAGATTGCCTCATACCGACGACAATGCACCCCCATGCCACCCCCCCCATCCCCCCCCCCCCCCCCCCCCCCCCCCCCCCCCCCCCCCCCCCCCCCCCCCCCCCCCCCCCCCCCCCCCCCCCCCCCCCCCCCCCCCCCGTCCCCCCCCTCCCCCCTTGCAAAAAGTTTGCCGAAGCACGCGCTAACGTACACCACGTCCTTACCGGCAGCAGCCAAGGGAGGCGGGGGGGTGGGGGGTGGGTACTCGATATCATGCATGGCCGTAAGTCGTATGACCATAGACCCTCCCATCCCTACAATACCGGGACGGAGCACGTCGGGTTTTCACCGACCAGACAGGCATATAGGGGGGTGGGGGGGGGGACCTTTCACGGTAACAATTACGTATGGCACCGTGGAAGCGAAAACCAAAACCTACTCTCGAGGGAGACATGCGTGCTCATACAGCGCGCAACGCCCCCCCCCCCCCCCCCCCCCCCCCCCCCCCCCCCCGCGTCCCTCCCCCGCAATCCTTTCCACTCTCTCTTGTTTAACGATATCCTCGGCAAAACAAAATCACAGAGAGACGGCTAGGCTTCGGCTTCCTGATTTCGTCCGAAAAAAAACGCTCGCGGTATGCAAAAACAAGTGCGCGAAAAAAAGAAAAAAAGAAAAACCAACTAAAAAAAAGGAGGAAAAAAAAAAACAACGTCACTTTCGCCAAAAATGAGCGGCACCACTGGAGGAAGGAGGGGAAGGAGGAGGAGGAGGAGGAGGAGGGCGAGGGCGAGGACAAGAAAAAAACACACAAGCACAAGGGAACAAGCTGGAACAAAGACGACGCAACCCAGGAGGTGGAGGGCCGGGCAGCGTCGACTTAACACGACCACCAATACCCCGTCCTATTCCACCCCGCCACAGCCAAAACCGGGAGCCGGACCCTTCTGTCTGCGTCCCTGTCTCCGCCTCCATCTCCGTCCACGACCCTCCCACTCCGACAAGAACGCCGAAAAGGCATGTAGAAAGAGCGCCGAGAGTCTCCCCTCCGCCTCCTCTCCCGCCCGTCCTCCGGCGCTCAGAGTCCTCTCTCCCTCAACCGGCGGCGCCATCAATCAAAAACGTACAGTGGTAAGCAACGTACAATGAGCTTGCCCCCCCCTCCCCCCCCCTCGCTCTCCCCCAACCTCCTTCCTCCCCTCCCCCACTACCCCCCCTATGCCCACCCCCCCCCAGCCCCCTCCTCCGTGCCCCCCCACCCTCCCCCCCAAACCGCCTGCAGCATGCAAACACAAAAAAAAGACAAAAATGAAACCAGTCATACGTACTCGTACGTAGTACTTTTCGTTTCCTTCTTTTTTTCCTCAAGGCCCGATTAAGGAGACCGCGACCGAACGCGACCGAAACATCCCAGCGCGCGCGCGTCATTCGTCGACCCAGCTCTGTTCCACTACTTCCCGAACGCGGCGGTTGTACTCTCGCCTGTTCTCCTGATACAGACGAGAGGCCTGCCCACCCCGCGACCGGTGGGTCGGTCGGTGGGTCGGTCAGCCAGTCAGTAGGCCCGTGCGTACGTCCATTGGTAGGTCGGTCGGTAGATTGATACATTAGACACGAAAAACGCCGAGTAAGGTATGGGAAAACAGCACAAAACGGGGAATAGGGGGGTATATAGGGGGAGAGAGGGGGAACGGTCAGCCAGGAATCGGCCGGTACGTCCGTTGGTCCGTCCGTCCATACGTCCATTACTACGTCGATTGGAAGTCTGCGGATGGAAAAAATAACGCCAAGTTAGGTAAGGAAAGAAGCACACGGGATAAGGTATAGGGCGGTTTGTCGGTCAGGGATTGGTCGGTACGCACATAAGTAGGTCCGCTGGTACGCCCAATGGTAGGTCGGGTCGGCAGATCGGTAAGATTGGAATCAGACACAACGTCGATCAACGTTTCGGAGAACAGAAAAAAAACGGGGGATGGGGAGTACTAGGATAGGAGGAGATGGGGGAAGGGCGGGCGGCCACGCGGAGCATCAAGGCCACAAACATCATGTCGAGAAAACTGAGAACAACAAGCCAAAAAAAAAAAACGTGGCGAGGGGGGGGGGGGGGGGGACGGGGAACCGGGGGGGGGGGGGGGGGGGGGGGGGACTCGGGCGTAAGCTGCGCATAAAATAAGAGGTGTGTACGCGCGCTCAACCTTAAAACCCCTACAGCGCCGCAACCGATCATGCTTTGAAAAGACTCGCTCGGATTTAGCGCGTGAGATTTTTTTTTTTTTTTTTCAGAGCCAGAGAGGTACAAGGGTGAGAGAACCTCACCTCCGAATTCGCCGGAGACGCCGGGTTGGGGTCGCACAAGAGAGACTGGATAGACGTCAGGATGGCGCAGATGTCGTAGATCGGACTCCACTGGTTCTGCAGGATATCGAGACAGATCTGACCGTTATTGTAGATGTTAGGATGGAACCTGTCCGTTCCATGTTTTCGTCCAGACACCGGGAGGGAGGGGAAAGCGGGCGCCGCAATGGGTCGGGGGGAGGGGGGGAGGGGGGGGGAGGGGGAGGCCGAGGGGGGAACAGGAGTCGTGGAGGAGGGGGGGGGGGGGGCGGGTGTAAACTCGGTATCATGCATGGCCGTAGTCGTATGCATGACCACAACAGACACTCACTCGCATACCTACATTTTGTTGCCGGGATGAAGCACGTCGGATTTTTACGATGATACGATTGTTCCCCTTGTGCGTACTAAAGGTTCTCCACCTCGCACAAATTATCTAAACTCGATCGTCAGCTGTGACCAACCGCCCCGCCCCCCCCCAAAAAAAAAAAAAACGGTGCCCTGGTTGTGTAGCTAACGTAGAGAGCGGCATGTTTTACAGCGTCGTTGCCGACCGACGCCAACCAAAAGCCGGGGGGGGGGGGGGGGGGGGCGTGAACTCATTTGTTGCTTGCCTTAGTCATTTGACCATTGACCACGCATCCCTTGCGAGCCAGGGGAGGGGGGGGGGCGTACGTACTCATTTGTTGCTTGCCTTAGTCATTTGACCATTGACCACGCATCCCTTTCGAGACGGAGCACCGTTCCTACTCCTAATAGAGACACCTCCGAGGGGGGGGGGGGGGGGGGGGGGGGTAAGTGGGGGGGGGGGGGGGGGGGGAAGAAGGAGGGGGGGGGGGGATACTCACACCTCCGAGTGGCGTTCACCGGACGGGAGCTACACGTTGCAAGCAGGCGATACGTGTGCGTGCGTGCACTAATAATGCGACTGAACCCCCCTCCTCCTCCCCCCGATACGCGCTGGTACGATCGCGCCACCAAGCTCTGCCCCAATAGCAAAGCAACAGCGTCACCGGTCGCCTCTTTTGGCCTACAATTCCGTACGTTTCCAACTAAAAACGCAGATGTATCTATGTATTAATGTATACCTGGTACCTGGTAGTCATGATTTTAAAGAAAAAAAACACACACACATATACAAACCCCAGTGAGATCGAGAATTTCGTCGAAACTCATTTTCGATACGTACCACTATGGCCGGAAATATAAGAAGCGTTTACATGCTAATATCAATACCAAGCGGTCCTTGTGTTCCCGTCCTGAGTGACACACACCTGGTATACATATATCACACTGCAGCAGTACAGTAGTAAGTAACACAACAATAAATCAGCACCAGACACCAGATAGTTGTTGAAAGCAACACGGACGTATGCTGCGTGTACTCCCTACCCGTACGTAGCGGTAAGCGACACACATGGAACACGCCATAAAAAAACAGTGGAAAACCCCGTTCGTTCCCTTTTACCGCAATCGGGTACCCATCCGCCGCCACCATGCCACCATGTACGTACATCAAAAGAAAACCACTCATGTACAAGCCGCGTCATCATCGCGTCGCGAATCAAAATCACATCAGGTCTCTCATCACGTCAAGAACCAGTTATATACATTGCGTCATTCACGTCGTGACTGACTCCAACCATGTATACTTGGCCAACTCGTCGTGAGCCAATCATACCAGACCCATCGTTTCGTGGGCCAATCTTATCGGGCCATGCCAGGGCAGGCCAGGGCAGGCAAGGGCAGGCCGATCGACCGACCAACTGACCGATACACCGACCGCATGACCAACATTTACAACGTCCAGCTGACCGACCGACCGACCCATGACCAAATGGCCGGCAGATACATGAAAGCACCACAGGCACACGATCTGCCGACCGCACCAACTACCGACGAGCTTTCTTACATGCGAGTGAGGAAGCGGACCGAAGGCGGCTTGTTGGGGTAATCCTCACTAAACTCCAAGAGGAGCTTGAAAGTGCCCCCTTCCCACGGCGTGTCGTCCGGTCCGAAGATAACCGCCTGCCAGGGATCGAGCGAGCGGGGGGGGAGCGGGGGAGCAAGATGTGTGTGTGTGTGTGTGTTTATGTTTTGTTTTTGTCCTCGGGCAGACGGGCAACCCCAAAAGCTAAGTAACAGTAACGCCTTCCAGCACTGCACCGACGTTTTCGCGGAAACGAGTCTTGAGATGGGTTTATTTTGCGCGATTTGTTTCGCTCCGGTCTCCGGTGGGTTGACTGTATATTTTAGCCACAGTTCCGCGTGTGGGTCGGGTCGGAAACGGGGAACAAAAAAACAAATAAACAAACAAACAGAGCCGTTCCCACAATCAAATAGCGCTGCATGGTGTGTGTGGTGTAGTCAATACCTGGTAAAACAGTCAAAAAGACTCGCACTCGTAGTTATCTACTTGGAACCAGATATACACCAGAAACGCAAACGGACCATGTCACAACAGTATGCGTTGCTATTACGGGGGACCGTAGTAAAAAGGACCTACAGTACACACAAAAAACTATATATATTTAACTATTTTTACTAACAATATTTGGTCCTATTTACTATGGGTCCTCGAAATACGACAAAACCCCCACCTTCTCTTGCCTATCAAAATATTTCTTACTATTTTCTCTCCTTTTTTTCTTCCTTCTTGAGTACCCATACAGTAAGCAATACTACAGTTGTAAGCAGACAGCACTATCTCGACTGGGCATGCTGCATTTTCATCCCACACCGATAGTCTTTACACTAAATCTTCAAAAAAATCGATTTCTCCCTATTTCCTCGGTCTCCGCCGGAATCGGAAATAATCAGAAAAGTGTCAGGAAAAAAAACAGAACCCGACGGTGTCCTACAATGACTTTACCCGGTATACTTGCGTAAA
The DNA here is from genome assembly GCA_031763025.1 of Macrocystis pyrifera. Taxonomy (NCBI): domain Eukaryota; class Phaeophyceae; order Laminariales; family Laminariaceae; genus Macrocystis; species Macrocystis pyrifera. The sequence continues at coordinate 10,776,253 of JASSKH010000001.1, forward strand.
AATTTAGTATTAATAGTTCTTCCTCTTTTCTCGGTCTCCGCCGGCTCGGAAAATTATCGGAAAATGACATGAAATTAACCAGGAAACAACTGGAGATACACACTGGTGTATCACACATGTATAATATACCAGGGTATGTGGACGAAAGAGAAAAAAAAAATGGCGTGGTAGCGATCATCTCGCTTGTTTTGAGTGCTTTTTGATTCTGCGCCCGGTTTTGAAAATCCATTTTTCGATTTCTTTTTTTATACCTGGTACCGTTAGTCGGATTCTTTTTCTTGAAGTTAGTGTGGATTTTTTAATCTTGAAGTCAAGTGGTGGAATTTCCATCTAGGAGCTATTAATAATGGGAGGGCGACCATTTAGAATAGTTTAGTTTTGACCGTTCTTCGATTCTGACTCCAGTCACGAAAATCCGTTTCAAGATATTTTTTTTTGTTCTTTTTCGATAGTTGTATTTTGAAAATATTGTGGGGGCGAGCATCTCGCTCGGGCCCTACTGTTTTCCGATTATGAGGCTGTTTCCTATGCGGTTCGATTTAGAGCTTCAGATTAGCGTTTTTTTTTTTTTATCGCAGTAATAAAAGCACCTGCTCAAGCAATCGAAATGTGCAAAATCCGACCGGAACCTTCCTGATTTGAAAATGTGATCGCCAAAGTGGTAAGGTTTTGGCTGAAAGAATCTGCTTACGCAATCCGAAAGTGCAAAATCATGGTCACTTTTGTTCTGCTCTGAGAGTCCGATGGGTCAAATCGTCAGATTCTGGGCCAAAATCTCACGCTTTGGGCCATCAGATTTTCAAATCGCAGATGGAATGGTCTCGAAATTCAAGATGTTATCTACGCAGCAAGCAAAGCGGTAGCAGAACGATCGATGACCTGCACGGCGACACAGCGACGTTGCTTCGAGCCTGACGCGGGCTTGGGCCTAGGGACCAAGATAAGCGCACTCGGCGCGCGGCTCTCCGCGCATATACGTACTCGTAGACTGTACAGCAGTAGCTGCAGCAGCAATCAGTCAGTCAGTCAGTCAGTCAGTCAGTCAGTCAGTGTGCTAGGCTCGAATGCTTGTCACAACACACAGCAATACCAAGACAGGTCGAGCGCCAGACTACAAAGAGGCTGTCAGCGTGGGCTCAGACGCTTGGGTCCGACGCCGAGAGTAGCGCATTCGGCGTGTCTCTTCGCGGCGCCAAACCACAACACCGGTTGTTGGGCCGTCTGCTCGAGAACATCTGCAGGCACTGCTAGCCCAACCGTAACTAAATGCGTTTTTTCGTGCAAGACGACTGTTTCGAGCTGCGAACTTCACAGCTGAAAATATTATCTTAAAAATCTGAAGCTCAACATCCGGACCGCACACGTAGGAAACAGGCTGAATTGAGTTTCGCAAATATTTTTGTTTACTCATGCGATTTTGTTCGATTATGTTGTCGATTTTAAAAAAAAACTTGGAATATATATATATTTTGGTCTTGTAATCAGTGTTAAGAAATGTTATCTTCCAAGTTAGTGCGTAATTTTGCATCTTCAAGTTAGTGTGCGAACTTTCATGTTGAAGATGGTGTGGGAGCGACCCCGGGAGGGCATAAAGCAAAGAAAAAAACACACACAATTCGTACGCACAAACATAGAAAACAATAAAATACGAGCCTTCTTGTGGAAGTCGTCGTAGACGCCATGATTATTTGTCGAAGACTCTCTGATCTGCGAGCAAGGGCTGGTAATCAAGTCACGTGCGGCCCGAAAAAATGCAAACGTAACGCAAATCCGTGGACGTACGCGAATGCGAAATTCTACGTAGAAGCTGCCCGTTGTCTGCCCGCCAAAAACGTCAAAGTACACAGCAGTACGACCGGTGAAGCAGTCAGTGTACGTAAAGCGGTTTGACTGAACAACGGGAAAAATTGTCCGTCCGTCTGTCTGTCTGTCTGTCTGTCTGGTCGACCTCGAACTCGCGGCGCGCGTGCGTATGTACGTACCTGGTGCGTACTCACGCGAGGGGGAAGGAGGGGGAGGGGGGGTCGGAGATTCGCCCACTAGGCGGAGCATCTATGAAGCCATTTCATCATTCATCATAGTGAACCAACCACTCTCAAGGACGAAGAATCGGCATGGACATAGATAGGGGCGTGCTGGATGTCGACGGGTGCGCAGAAAGAAAGGTTTCATGCTAAGAACACGCACAAAAACACTTACATATTTAGGATCATTCTTATTGGAGAGTTTTTTTTCCCCTAATTTCCATTTTTTTCGCGCAATTTTTCAGTCTTCCAGATTTTGCTGATTTTTTTTTTTCCAAATGTGTGAAGAATAACTTTCGTACCTGATTTTTTTGGATCCGGAGAATTTCACCAACAGTGACAGAACGCCTCCGTATCTTGATACATATCTCCAACTACTTCCAAACTTTGGAAATTCTGGAAAAAAAAAAACTCTCCGATGAGAATGAGCCTTATTATACTCTTTGGTTTCCATCCCATTTATATTATTCGCCCTTCTTTTCGCTCTCTTTCCCCATAATATTCGTCACTCAGATCCGGGTGTCACAAAAGCAGTAGAGGGCTCTTCCTCCCCCACCACATTGTACGGTTCTTGTCTTGCACTTGCTTCTACGGGCATCGCGACAAGACTACAGCTCAAATCTTCCCTCGCCGACTCGCATCGAATCGCGCCTACCCACGCTGCTAATAACAGGCGCTCTCGGGAGTTGATCCCGTTTTTTATATTATTGTTGCAAAAAAAAAAAACTCGAAAGTTCGAGCCCCGTTGGGATTCGAACTCGAGCATCAACTCTTTAGCAGCATCGAGGGTACCACTCTAAATACTGACATCCCACAGAGGGCGACCGACCATTACGAGCGGGTTGGTTGAGATTATTCGGTGAGCACAGCAGTTATTACGGGGGTCCATAGTTAATAGGACCTATGGTATACATAAAAACCTATATATTTGCCTATTTTTACAAACAATATTTGGTCCTATTTACTACGGCCCCCCGTAATAGTAGAAAATACTGGCACGTCATCAACATACCACACTCATATAATACTCCCATGCCACAAGCACACTGCACTGCTGCTGCGGATGCTGCCGCCGCCGCAGTGCTCTTCTACGTACGTATACTGTACGAACACGCACGGCAACATGAGAAGTGAGAAGTGAGAAGACACAGCAGCTAAAGCAGCAGCTAAAGCAGCAGCAACAGCTGCAGCGACCAGTGGCATGCATGTGTTCTCTTCACACTATTCCGTTCTTTCTACCCACAGAACTTGTACCTCTTCTAGGATTGAAGAATCGGCACGGACACTGGCCGTGCTACATGTGCTGGATGCCGACGGGTAGAAAGAACGGTTTAATGTGAAGAAAATAAGAACAACAACACCACCCAGCACAACCAACCAGTGTCTGTACTGATTCTTCAATCCTAGAGAAATTCAAGCTCTGTGTGTGTTGTTTTCAAATTAAACCGTTACCGTTCTTTCTACCCGTTGACATGCAACACAACCAGTGTCCGTGGTGATTCTTCAATCTTATTGATGAGAGATACAAGCGCTGTGGTCGAAAACAAAACTACGACACAGCAGCCTAGAGATACTATTTCGTTGTGAAGTAAACAGGGTAGACAATAATCTCTGTGGGGTAGTTTTGTGGCCACAAACAGTATCTCTCTGGGATTGAAGAATCGGCACTGACACTGGTTGTGCTGAATGTCTACGGGTAGAAAGAATGGTTTAATGTGGCTGGCGAGGGGGCCCCGCTGGAGGCGCCGCCGGAAAATTCAGCACTTTCGCTTCATTTCCCATCAAAATTGGTCCGAAATACGCTATCAAATTGATCTTGTTGAGCCAACAAAATTGAGCGAAAACTTCGAACAGCAATTCTTTATTTTTTTTTATTTGGCATTTCCATGCAGAAAAACTAAATGGAAACCTGCACTGACCAGCAGATACTTACGATGTATGCTACTACAAGGTACAGCCTGCTGAAATGTCTAAAAAAAAACGGTGTAGTTGACGACAAAAAAAAAAACGTCATAGCAGCATATAGCCGGTAAGTGGCAACCAACATGCAAACACTTGAATTGTAGCCTAAACTTACTGCCGAACAAAGTGAACCAACCGATTTCAACAGCAAAAGAAAAGACAGGTGTTCCACGATAGAGGTTCACCCTAAAATTTCTGAGGCTTCCTCACTTGACCTTAAGGAGCTCCACACCTCACCCGAAAAACTGACATCAGCAAAAAAAACATAATTGCACCCCGATGAATAATCCCACGGCCCAAGCATCCCGACGATTTTGGGTTAAGGAGCCCCGTCGTTCAGAAAATATTGTAGCGGAAATGTGTTACCTCTATCGCAGAACGCGTCAATATCATTCCTTACCGACAGACATCCTCCACTTCTCTGACAAGATACGGAGGTACACGAGAAGCTCTACGTTCTCGCTGCTTAGGGAACTCCTCGCGGGCTTCACGATAATCCCCGCGCGCGGTAGAAAACATGCGCTCGGATTGGGCTTGCGATGCTGGAAGGGCAAGCACACGACGAGCTTGCTAGCGCGGCAAGCAGGGGGGAAGTCTCGTTGCTTGCTGCGCCACCACTCAAGCGGGCTGTGGTAGACCTTGATGCCCCCGTTCTCTTCCCCAAAAACCGAAATACCAGGTGCGCTTCTGAAGGCAATCATCTCCATGTCGACTGCGGTCGCCCATGTGTTCGCGGTTGTCATCCGCGCATGGTGCAGCACTACTATCACCTCCACCGGCGGCCTGGGGCTGCTGCCGCCGCCTCGAAAGGTGCTCGGGCGAATGCGCTTAGAGGGCCCCCCGCCGGGTCCCTTGCCGCTGGCGAGGTTTGAGCGGGGACGGGTGCCTTGCCGTGGGACTGCTGCCTCTGGAGAGCTGGTTCCACCGCTTCTCCGGACACAGCCTTCCACACGGCTGCATATTCTTGCGGGCGTATCCCGTCTAGATGCTTGCACCTCGGGTCCAGGGCGGTTGCGCAAGCTTGCGCCCGCTTGAAGCCCTGGGGTTGCCGCCGCCGGCCCTCCTTGTATTCGAGGATATCCTTGCCGTCGCCCCAGCGACTCATGAAATCCGCCCACAGCAGTGAGTTCGCGTCCGGAGTGACCATGTCCATCGCCGTGCGAGTAACATCCGAGAGCCCTGGCGCGTTAACCTTGCCGAGGTCATCCATCGCCACTTCGAGCCCGTCCCGCAACTCCCCGATCGTCGGGATAGTCCGAGTTGCCCGTCACGTACTGGGCGCCCTCCAGCCTCTTCTGCGCCAGCATGAACGGCTCCAGAATTGGGTCGATCAGTCGCAGCACCTCCCAGTCCGTGTCTGACAGCAGCGGGTTGATTTTGTCTATCGACTCATGCAACTCGATGGCCTCTTCAAGGTAGAGGAGACGGCCCACCATCGCCCATGTTGACCACCACCTCGTCTCAACGTCCTGCATTACACACAACGACGGTATCAGGAGGATGCCGCACGCTGCGGCGAGACGAGCTGCCATCTGGCTGTGGACTTCTTGTAGCGCCCAACCAGACCGCGCTCAAGGCTCAAAAGCGCCCAGGCTCTTGCCGTTGAAGACCGATGACGTCGTGGTTTCCAAGCGGTGGGTTGCTACACTCGACGTGCGAAAGCAGCCCCCCCCCCCGACCTCGAGCAGGCGCCCCGCCTTGAACATGGGCGATGGTGGGCCGCCTCCTCTACCTCGAAGAGGCCATCGAGTTGCGTGAGTGAATGGACAAAATCAACCCGTGTTGTCAGACACGGACTGGGAGGTGCTGCGACTGATCGACCCAATTCTGGAGCTGTTCATGCTGGCGCAGAAGAAGCTGGAAGGCGCCCAGTACTTGACGGGCAACTCGGACTATCCCGACGATCGGGGAGTTGCGGGACGGGCTCGAAGTGGCGATGGATTACCTCCGCAAGGTTAACGCGCCAGGGCTCTCGGATGCTACTAGCACGGCGATGGACATGGTCACTCCGGGCGCGAACTCACTGCTGTGGGCGGATTTCTATCAATTGCTGGGGCGACGGCAAGGATATCCTCGAATACAAGCGAGGGCCGGCGGCGGCAAACCCGGGGCTTCAAGCGGGCGCAAGCTTGCGCAACCGCCCTGGATCCGAGGTGCAAGCCTCAGAAAATTTAGGGTGAACCTTTACCGTAGAACAGCTCTTAATGTCAGCACGAATGTTGAAGGAGCGCGGTGTCGTTAGCGCGAAAGTACCACCTGCTGCATACAATCGGTAGAAAGGCGGTGCTTGTTGGTGTTTCTCTTTGACTTAATTTTTTAGTTTCGTACTTGTTTTGCTGTTGCTGTTGAAATCGGTTCACTTTGTCCGGCGGTAAATCAAGGCTACAATTCAAGTGCTTGCATGTTGGTTGCCACTTACCGGCCATGCGGCCATGATGTTACTTGTTTGTCCTCATCTACATCGTTATTTTTAGATATATTCGCAGGCTGTAAGCTGTAGCATACATTGTATGTATCTGTGCTGGCCAGTGCTGGTTTCCATTTTTAGTTTTTCTGCACGTAAAAGCCAAAAAAAAAAAAAAGTTGAAAAAAGTTTTTCCAAGCTTTCGCTCAATTTTGTTGGCTCAACAAGATCAATTTTCATGGCGTATTTGGCACCAATTTTGATGGGAAATTGAAGCGAAAGTGCTCAATTTTTCTGCCTCCGGCGGCGCCTTCGCGCGGAAGCTTCGCTGTGCTCGCGGGCTCGCTGATAATATTTTTTTCGATATATCGGCTACTACGGGGGACCAAAGTAAATATGACCAAATATTGTCAGTAAAATAGGTAAATACATGGGTTTTTCTGTGTACCGTAGGTCCTACCAGGTATTAACTATGGTCCCCCGTAATAGGCAAAACCGCCACTTTTCCCGGCTCCAGCTGTGGAGATGTTAGCGCAAAAATGACACGATGCATGCCTCGGATTCGGATGAATTGGACCTGGACGATGGATCGTTTTTTTTTTTTTTTTTTTTCGAAAAAAAACCTGTGGACCGAGAAAAAAACCTTTTCATGAATCTTCATAGTGTATATGACGTATATTATCGTGTATGGACAGATGCATCATTGTGGGTATACATAAAATACATTTTTTTACCTGCTGCTGTATACATACATGTGTCTTCTCGACAAATCAGGTATGGGTTGGGCGTCATCTCTACTTTATTGTCGATTCGGATCATTTCTGTTTATTTTTTTCAACATTTCGGGGTAATCTCGGGGCAAGTTTTCCCATTGTTTTCGGGGCACTTTGTTTCACCTGTCAATTCTCAAAAATGACGTACCCCCTTTGGAAAATTGTTCTGCCTGGACCATAGAAAAATCAAATCGAAAGGGAAGAGGAGAATATGATACCAGTACCAGGTATTTATCATGTTACAATATCGCAGTTCGGGTAAACAAGGTGCAGGCCTTCGTTTTTTTCCCTAGTAGTGACCGGCAATGACCTGTATACAGATAAAACATAAATCTATCAGACTGCTATTATCACGGAGGACCATAGTAAAAAGGACCTATACGATACACATAAAAACCTACCTGGTACATAATTACCTATTTTTTCTAACAATATTTGGTCCCAGTTACTATGGTCCCCCGTATTAATAGAATGGTTGGAACAGTCGTAGCCGGCGGCACTCTCGAATGCTGCTATCAATAATAGTTGGTGTTGGAGTTCGAATCCCACCTGGGTCGAACATTTGAGTTTACTCGGAGGAAATAAGAAAAACGGAATCAACTGCTGAGGGCGTCTATGATATCAGTATTAATAGTAGCGTTGGGTAGGCGCAATTCGATGCCAGTCGACGAGGGAAGAAAGGGCCGAAGTCTTCTCGCGATAAGAATGCAACCTTGAAAGGCCACAACCGTAGGTATTAATAGTGGGGATGAGGGAGAAGAGCCTGCTTCGTGACCCCCGAATCTGAGTGAGTTACGCATGGCTTAAAGGTTTATTCTTATCGGAGAGCTTTTTTTCCAAAATTTTCAAAGTTTGGAAATAATTGGAGATATGTATCAATATACGGAGGCGTTCTGTCACTATTCGTGAAATTCTCCATAACGCAAAAAAAAATGTTTGTTAAATTTCACATATTTGGGGGGGAAAAAAAAGGAAAATCTTGTGGGAAGACAAAAAAATTGGGCGAAAAAAACACGGAAATGATGGAAAAAAAGCTCGCCGATAAGAACGACCCCAAGATGGAAAGATGTCGTAGAAGAAGGGCGTACATGGGCAATAAATGGAATGGAGCTACCTACGTACATGACACGTATGTCTATCTATTAATAGTACGGATACGAGAGTTTGTGGAGTTTCGACTGTCTTTTGTCATATCAACAAAATAGGAAAAAAACAACCAACCCTCCGGGCGAATCTCCAAGCTGTTTTTCCTTCTCGACAACGGCAGGAGAGCAAAAACAAACGCCGAGCGATGCATGTACGTCTGTGGAAACAAACGTCTGCAGGAAATCTTTGCGAAAACGTCTCTTTCGGTAAAAATGTCTCCGAAATCCATCTGTCATCCCAGATGTTGGGCTATCATCTTGCGTGTCGAGAGGTGCAAGTACCCGAGGGCACACGTCGGCAACCTGCTTGTGTATCATCGGGAACTAGGCCAGGAGTACGTGAAAAAAAAAGAAGCAAGAAAAACACTCGGCAGACTTTTCGGGGGGGAGGAGAGGAGACCGGAGGAGCAAACAGGAATAGCCGTCAACCACAGATAAATCCCCTGACCGCACGTTACATGACACGTCCCTCCACCTGTGGCATCAGACCAGGTTTCGGTGTCAATCACGTAGTGTCGGACAATATCGGAGTCGATGTTGTTTGTGTTCTTTCACAATACACCGCCGTTCTTTCTACCCGTCGACATCCAGCACAACCAGTGTCCGTGCCAATTCTTGTCCTATTGATCAGAAAGATACACGCTCTGCTGCCCTGGTAAAAAAAAACTACGACACATCAGAGATACTATTACGGGGGACCATAGTAAATGGGACAAAATGTTGTTGGAAAAAATAGCTAATTATAAAGGTTATTATGTGTACCGTAGGTCCTATTTACTACTGCTGCGGTCCTCCGTAATACATTGTTGATCCAGTATATAAGCAGAGTACACAACAATAGAATGCCATGTTCATCGTGCTGGAGCCGGCGTCCCCGGTGGCTTGGTAGGTGGTCCGCGTGCCTGTCAAGATAAATTTCGTGAGTACAAGTCTTACCGAGTGCATGCTCACAGACTTTTTCTTGCATAAAAAATTGATAAGCGGAAAGCGCGAAAGCGTGAGTGGGCTATATTCGATGAAAATCGACGATGAACCCTGTGCGCGGCGAAAAATAAAGGCACGTACCGGGGGGGAGAAGGTACGACACCTGTGACCACGGCTTGTCCAGAAGATCGTCGAGGGTAAAACCTCCTACGAGTGGGCTGGAAAGTAAAAGTGAAGAAAAAATATATATACGACAGCCACCACATACGCATTCTATAAACGACAGAAAACGAAAAAAAACGAAAGAAATAAAAAACAAAGAACAAAAGAAAAAAAACTGTCGTGCCTCCCGATGGCGGTCGACGGGTAGAAAGAACGGTTTAATGTGAAGAAAACAACATGGCGGATGTGGGAGACATTACAGAACGAGCTAAAAAGCAATACGAACCGCCACATATAAACAGAGTACGACTTATCAACATTAGTAAGAACCAAGCGGATTGCCACTGAAAGGGCACATCTTAATGGGGAATGATAAATTTTCGTAATTCGGAAATGAAATTTCAATTTCAATGAATTTTAATTCGATTTCGAAAAAAAAAAACGTATTTGTGTCCTATCGGGGAACGGCGTATTAATTGTCAAACAAACGAGAAATCGAAATAACTTGGAAAAGCGCGCCACGTCACACAACGCCCAGTCGACAAACAACGACGCGCGTAGACGAGAGCGAAGGCTTGCGTTGCCGCGTGCGCGCTGCCGCCAGCCTCTTTTCCTTTTTGGTGGCGCAGGATAGGAAGATAGGAAGCTATCATCACTCTCAGGGTGTCTTGGGGGGGCGAAGCGCAGCACCAACGGTCGGTGATGCAGCTATCGAGGTCTAGAGCGTATCCTCTTTTTTTTGCTCGTTTGCTGGGTTTTCGTGCGTGGTGGTTGGCCGATCGAGCAGGCCGAAAAATTGGGCTTGCGGCCGCCATGATTTATTTTGAGGCGCCACCGCCGGGGTACGATGTGCTATGGTCTGCGGGCGTGTGCGCGGCTATTGCTCCGGTCGCCTCTCGTAAAGGTTCGCGTTTTGTCGCCCCGGCCGCGGTCACCGAAGCGGCCAAGAATTACCCCAGATCCCACCGGGGGTGTTGACCCATCGTGAACATGCCACATCAAGGCGGATCAACCCCCAAATTCCAAATGGAAATAAAAAAATCGCACGAAAAAATTCCCAAAAGACTCTTCACTGAAATTGAATTGTTTTTATATGCCTTGAGAATGCCTTGCTTTTGATGATACACTCTTCGGCCAATCGGACACAAATTAAATTAGAAAAAAAAAAATCAAAACGAATTGAAAAAAAAAAAAAAAAAGTACTCGATAAGATGGGCCTTAACAGGCGAACCGAAGAACGACAAAAACAAACAAAAAATATCAGCAACCTATTTTTGGTTATGCACTCGTGTGCCACTGACTCGTACACTCGCACCATCGGGCATCGAGGGCTCGGGCGGTGCTCTTTTGCTCGGTGTACCTGGTACACAACAGCAGAGACACACTACTGCTGTAAACAAATAATGAGCTATCGTAACAATAGCTGACTGACGCAAACCGCTATCATTCCACAGGTTTTGTGTAATACCTACGAGTGCCAGCAACAGGCAAGGTAAGGCAGTGTGTACTGCACACACACACTGCGAGTACTCGTGTAAAAGTATTTCGAGGTAGATGTACTATTAATATTAATACAGCAGTTACTACAATACAGCAGTTACTATAATAACTACCACAACGTCAACAAAATACTGCTTGCACAGGTCGTACAGCACACAGAAAGCACACCATCTCCGCATTCAAAATAGTTCAGAGTTGACGGAATCAAACTGGACAGAGAATGGAAAGGAGCAGCAGCACCACCACCACTTAAGGTGGATCAATACGAATAATAATATTAATAGTCGACGTGTCGATTTCGATTCACACGAGGCGATCAAGAATTACTTTAATACTAATAATAGGCACGAGTACCTGGTACCTGGTACGTATCAATATCTCTTAAGTACTCTGGTACCTACCTGGTGCACGATAATGATGTTCGTCGTTCACTTACCCCGCTGTACACACGAGAGGCGCGGGCAATGCCGCGCTCACTCCAAAAATAAACTCCCCTGCCTCCGTGCGACAGATACAGACCCTCCCCCACCCCTATTCACCACCCCCCAACCTCACCTGCCACGCCAATATGTTGTTGTCCATGGGTGCCCCCGTGACTCCCGACGGCGGGTCGTTCTGGAGCCGCCTGAAGTCGCGCATCAACCGTCTTCTAGCAGGGGTCGACATACCTAAGCTGCTGCCCTAAGCGCCTCGCCGAGTGTGAGCGATTCTGCCTACGCACTCGCAGAGAAGGGGAACTTATTTCCCCCCTCTCACGCACACTCTGGGTCTCCCCCTCTGCCTCCCCCTCTTTCCCCCTTTTCTCCAGCGAACGAGTCCGGGGACTGCGACGAAGAAGTCCGTCTCTCGCGACCCGATTGGCGTGAGGGTTGGGGACGCGCTGTCACTGCTGCCGCTACTGCCGCTGGCACGGCGGTTTGTATGCCCCTCCTCGCTTCTTCGCAGTCGTTTAGTTGTTGTTCTCACGTACTACACTCCGGTGTGTTGTGTGGACTTCGCAGTGGTCGTGTCGAGTGCCCGAGTGTCGTGTGTCGGTCTGCCCGGCGTTTGGAAAAAAATAAAATATAACGCGGGATGTTCAACAAGATATTGAGGCGTTGTTTTCACCACTGCTCTAGAGCTTTCGTTTGTTGGGTGCTTTATTTGTGGACTCTGGACTCTCTGCTCCGTTGTGATCCCTGTCGCCCCGCCAGCCGCCATGTCTGGCCTGCAACAAGGTCTCCGGAGGCTCACGCAGGTGGGCATGGGTATATTTACCGCCATTTGGACAGCGCTCGTATGGCGGCTGTACAACAACAGCAATACATACAAGTATTCTGTTTGTTCGGGCAACAAATGTCGCGACTCGTGACTCGTGACAAAAAACGAGAAAAACGCGCGAATTGTCCATTCGCAAACCGTCACATCATTATTTCATGACTTTTTGTCGCGAATTCGTATCCAGAGTGTAGCTGTAACACGTACTGCTGTTACATAAATACGCAGCGGTACAGCAAGCAGCAGTGCTCGTAGCATACCAGGTAGTCATGTACGTGAAAAGACGTACGCGTACGTAGTTTATGTTTTTTTGTACAATGCCATGTAGAGAGCTATTCGTAGATAGATATCATCGCCCTCTTGTATTAAAAATATTATATGGTACTTTCGACACTTTGTTTTCAACTATTATGGGGGGGGGGTCCATAGTAAATAGGACCTAGGGTACACACAAAAAAACTATATATTTCCCTGTTTTTACTAACAGTATTTGGTCCTATTTACTATGGACCCCCGTAATAGAAAAAACTGCCGGCACTTAATGCCCTCGTCGTGTGTTTTCCTAGGAGTTTGCGCTTTGACCCACACCCTCTCGAGTAAAAAAATCTGCTCGTCCTGTGGTTCGTCGTATTATAAACCTACCTGTGGTATATAATTATGTGAATCGGACGTCCTGTACTGCTGTTTGTTCTGCTACTATTATTATACCGCTGTACGTACTCGTAGTCGTAGTACGTTTTTTTATGGAGGCTTTCTTCGTGACGAGTGACTTTCGAAGAACCGTTTGAGCGACCGCTTCCTTGCCTCTATCAACCCCGAAATAAGTACTCGCGCTCGATCAACTTTTATGATGGCTTCTTCCTCGATCTCTCTCCCTGAATTAAAAAATATTCGAGGAAAAGGCTGTGTGTAGTGATGTGTAAGCATGTGACAGACGACCCTGTCTAGAGATGTATTACTACAAATCCTTAGTAGTGTGATGGGAAGAAACCCTGGTTCGACTCGACATCTATCTATGGTACTTTCCCTTTCTTGGGGCCGCTCCTACACGAACCCAAAAAAAAATCACGATTCGTGACTTTTTGGCATATGCCAAAAGCTCACGACCAGTGACATTTCAGTTCTAAGGGCCACTCCTCCTAACGAACAAAAAAAAATCACGATTCTTGAGATTTTTGTCGTGAATCGTGATTTTTTTGTCGTGAATTCACGACAAACAAAATCACGATTCATGACGCCAATTTTTTTAGCTTTTCCCTAAAAAAAAACAAAATCACGATTCGTGACATTTGTCGTGTCTCAAAATACGCCTGATCAAGGCACTACGCAACCCACGTGCACCGACGGTATCCGATGGTCGGCATAGGGGCATGGCAGACTTTGCTTCGTACGCCGCTTGTGGGCAACGGGCGGCTACCCAAAGACACCGCTGGGCGCGGGCTACGAGGAGGTTGTGGCCTCGAAATTTCCAGGAGGAGGAGCCACTGCTGGAAGACAAACGCGAAAATGACCTGGGGATGTCACAGGCCAGGCCGGGCCGACGGCCTGTGAGATGGGATCTCGCGAAACGAGCTTGGCCGACGGCCGGTGAAGTTGGAATCTCGCAGGCTGGGTCAGGCTTCGGCCCGCAATTCGAATATGTCACGGGCTGGGCCAGGTGCGGACGGCCCAGCCCGGCCTGGCCGTGCCCCACTCTCGAGAGTTTGCTCCACACCCCCAAAAAACGTTGGGTTTGAAATATCAGAACTTTAACTATTTGAAAATATCACGAAACGCGACGTTTTTCGGCTTTTTTCGTTAGAACTGAAATGTCACGGATCGTGATCTTTTGGCATGCCTAAAAATCACGAATCGTGATTTTTTTTCGGTTCGTTAGGAACGGCCCTAACAAAAAAAGCCGAAAAACTCACGTTTCCTGATATTTTCAAGTATGAATAGTAAAAATTCCGATATTTCAAACCCAACGTTTTTTGGGGGTGGAGTCAACTCTCGAGAGTGGGGCACGGCCAGGTCGGGCTGGGCCGTCCGCGCCTGGCCCAGCCCGTGATATATTCAAATCACGGGCCGAAGCCTGACCCAGCCTGCGAGATTCCAATTTCACCGACCGTCGGCCAAGCTCGGTTCGCGAGATTCCATCTCGCAGGGCGTCTGCCCGGCCTGGCCTGTAACATCATCAGGTCATTTTCGCGTTTCTCTTCCAGCAGTGGCTCCTCCTCCTCGAAATTTCGAGGCCACAACCTCTTCGTTAGCCCATGCCCAGCGGTGTCTTTGGGTAGCCGCCCGTTGTTCACAAGCGGCGTACGAAGCAGAGTCTGCCATGCCCCTATACCGACCTTCGGATACCGCTGGTGCGCGTGGGTTGCGTAGTGCCTTGATCAGGCGTGTTTTGAGACACGACAAAGGTCACGAATCGTGATTTCGTTTTTTTTAGGGAAAAGCTAAAAAATTGGCGTTATGTATCGTGATTTTTTTTTTTGTCGTGAATTCACGGCAAAAAATCACGATTCACGACAAAAATCTCACGAATCGTGCTTTTTTTTCGTTACATAGGAGTGGCCCTTAGAGGGTAGCGTGCAGGACTCGCCAGGTTTTGGTACAGGATCGGTACGGATGATCTCGACGAAATGACCATCAACGATGATGGAGAAGAAGGGGTGTGTGCGAGGTGCGGGCCTTGCATTCCAATCTGCAGAGGTTAGTTGCCACGGGACAACTTCACTGATGCTGGACCGGCCCTAAATCGAGTGAAAAAAAGAAAAAAAAAGGAACGAACAGCAGAAGAACTGAAAAACATGTGAGTTTTATCGGTCAAACTAAAAAAAAATGAGATGTAGAGATCCCGATACGTCCGTTTCACGTATAATTTCGTTTTTTTTCAAGTCCCAGAGTACTTAATCTTTCAGCTTTACGACATGGGTGTAAATGTGGAGCCCCGGTGGCTTGGTAGGTGGTCCGCGTGCCTGTCGGTATCACTTCTGAAAACGCTCTGATATGATATATGATATATTTGTAAAAAAAAAGTGATATATGATATGATATTATATAGAATCTATCATATCATATCTAATATGATATGATATATCATATCATATATCATATCATATCATATGATATGACAGAAAACCCTCCCAAGCGCCCGAGAATCTCCCGATATCCACTTTTTTCTTCGAAGATGTATCATATCATATATCATATCATATCATATGATATGACAGAAAACCCTCCCAAGCGCCCGAGAATCTCCCGATATCCACTTTTTTCTTCGAAGATCCGCGTTCTTCGAGATACCCTGACATGGCTCCAGCTAATCTAGCTCGCTCACAAGGAGCCATCGTAGCTTGTCTGCCGTAGTCCACAGCAGCAGCAGTCGTTCTCGCGGCATGGTCTTCTTCGTGGTTCGCGTTATTAATCTGTATTAGTTGGAGTTGTCGTTGTTTAATCTTTTTAACGATGATTTTTTTCGTATTTCGGCTTGCTTGTGTATGATAAAGAAGGGCGGAGTGCTGCTGTTGATTTCGGGGTGAAGATTCTAGCATGTGTGTGGTCTCGTCAGTGTTAATTGCAGTCTTGATGATAGGATACTCTATTTTGAGGACAACAAGCGGTTGAAATTGTAATTGTTGCGAGCATTAATTGTATTGACTGGTGATTGCACAGCTAGCTGCTGTGCATGCCTTGGGCCCGAGGTATACTATTAACAATTGATTTATGATTGTTGCGTGCGTAATACGCACCTTACAGCAATGTGCGCCTTGTTTATTCCGTGGAGGAAGCGAAATATATGCTGCTGTTGTACTACCAGGTACGTACGTACGTACGTACGTACGTACCTGGTATAGCTGGTATTATAATATAATAATAGCCTACCAGGTACTATACTGCTGTATAGTATAGGTGTCGTAGGCGAGTAGAGCCTGGTAGAGAGAGCAGTTAAAATATACTATTAATACCAATTAAAAACATGCAGAGGTTTCCAACAACTATTTTAACTCTCGGCGTCATGACATGAATACATTATTATTACTGATGCTACTTTATACTGCTTATCTCTCGCTGGCTGTGTGCAACATCACCCACCTTTCGTCCCAGCGTGTGTGCTCGAAAACGTTGTACGAGTACTATATACGGTTCGCCCTACTACTACTGACGCTGGGCACATGTTGTTTGACTATTGAAATATCTGCTTACCAGCAGTCAGTGCAAGAGCATTACACACCACCCCACCCCAACCCAACCCAACCCAAGAACGTCCTTGGCAATATACTGCTGTGCGGCCTCAAAGAAAGCTGAAATCGTGACTTTTATTCCGTATCATATCACATATGCTATCATATGATATGATCTATCGATATCATATATTATGATATGATATGATATGATATGATATATCATATCACGGGTTTTTTTTTGTGACATTGATACGCTTATATCATATCACATATCGTATAATATATCACATTTTGTGATATGATACCGACCTCTACTGTCAAGATCAATTTCGTGGGTTCAAGTCTCACCGAGTGCATGCTCACAGGAACTTTTTCTTGCATAAAAAATTGATACGCGGAAAGCGCGAAAGCGTGAGTTGGCTACATTCGATGAAAATTGACGAGCAGTGGGAATGCTGAACCCTACGCGCGACAAAAACTAAAGGCACGTACCAGGGGGAAGAAGGGACGACACCTGTGACCACGGCTTGTCCAGAAGATCGTCGAGGGCAAAACCTCCTACGAATGGGCTGGAAAGTAAAAGTGATGGAAGAAAAATAAATATATAAACGAAACATGCATGGGTTACACAGGGACGAAAAGGAACAGAGGAGGAGCTCTGAGCGTTGGAATGAAGTTCCGATGAAGTTTCTACGACCGGTTGGCAAGCGCACGATGGCCGAAGTAGTGCATGTGGCTGGCACGCGGGTTGTCTGCTAACGGCGCGAGCAGTCATGGGCAGGGGGGGTATGACCAAGGAGTCCCCTCGCAAGTAACCGGCGGGGGATCAGGAAGTGGCTGTGGCCGTATATTATTCGACATGAGTGCTGCTCAACATTCAAACGTCTGCCATCGAGCAGCGACGGCCGATGCACAACTTCTAGAGCATTCCGGAGGGAGCGGGTTGGACCACGAGAACCGCCTGCTGTGGAGGGTGGCTCGAGTGTGCGAGTTGTGCCTGTTCACCGTCGCTGTTGAGCCATTCTGACAAATTGCACCACGTACAAATTCAACACGGAAAATTGCACCACGTACAAATTCAACACGGATTTTTTTTTTTTTTTTGTCTGTCTTAACGAGGGAACAAAACGGGGGAAAAAAAACAAAAGAAAGGAACAGACTCCCGCCTTTTCGTTAAAGACAGCAGATTGATTTGAGTTCTAACGAGAAAAAAAAAAATGACGAAAAAAATCAGAAGCTGACTCAACTTTGTACGCTGTGCAATTTTTCAGAATAACTCAACAGCCGCAGCACGTACGTGCGTGATTCTCGGCGATAGCGCTCAACAACGACGGTGGATAGACACAACTCGCACACGCGAGGCACCCTCCACAGCAGGCGGTTCTCGCGATCCAACCCGCTCCGTCCGGAGTGCTCTAGAAGAAGTTGTGTATCGACCATCACTGTTCGATGGCAGACGTTTGAAGTTGAGTGGCACTCATTATTGTCGAACAATATACCGCCACAGACAGGCCCTTCCTGATCCCCCGGTTTCTTGCGAGGGCACCCCCTCCTTGGTCATACCCCCCCCTGCCCATGCATGCTCGCGCCGTTAGCAGACAACCCGCGTGGCAGCCACATGCACTACTACTTCCTCCGCCATAGTGCGCTTGCCAGCCGGTCGTAGAAACTTTATCGGAACTTCATTCCAACGCTCAGAGCTCCTCCCTTAAGCTCTTTTTCGCCCCTGAGTAACCCATGTTTCGTTTATTACTTGACAACCGTTCCGTAAAAATTAGGTGCGTTGAGGACTTGAAAAAACGAAAATGCGAAAACGGAGGTGTCGGGATCTTTACGTCTATTTCTTGAAAAAAATGATTTAATAAAACGCACGTGCTCCTTATTATTAGTTCTGCGCGTCGTTTTTTTGTTTCGTTTTTCCAGAATCGTTTTTTTTTTTTTTGCCTCCTTGAAGACCGGCCCTGTGACGAGAACAAAATAGTCCAGGAGTATGAGTGACCCTACTACTGCTGTTGTAGTCGTACAAGAAGATAAGGGTATCCACGACCTCGGCGAATGGTGGGACCTTCGCGGGAAAACATCCATGCGACGGTTTGGTGGAAGACCTGGAACCCACACAAGCAGCAATTTTTTTTTTGGCGTAGTAAGAGAAGTTTCTATTCCGGGCGACCATAGTAAAAATGACCTTACTGCTGTAATATTTTTAGTAAAAAGAAGTATTTATATAGATTTTGTGCGTACGGTAGGTCCTACTTACTATGGTCCACCGTGATAGTTACAAAGGTCGTCAGATTACCAGTCCTCCAGGTACCAGTCCTTCTAGCTTATTGCCGTAGCCTGTGGACTGGCGGGACTCTGTCCTTTCAGCCCCCCCGGCACCTTGTGAAGTCCTTTCAGCTTGTGCAGGTGCCCTGTATAGACTGGAGGGACACATTCCTTGTACCCCCCAGGACCGGAGGGACCCAATTCTTTCAGCCCACAGGTGCTCTGTCGACGGGAGGGGACTCAGTCCTTTCAGCTTTCAGGTACCCTGTGGACTGGAGGGACTCGATCCCTTCAGCCCCCAAGGCACCCTGTGGACTGCTAGGACTCAGACCTTTCAGCCCCCGGGTACCCTGTAGATTGGTGGGACTCAGTCGTTTGAGCCCCCTGGTACCCCTCTGGTACCCTGATACCCTGTGGACTGGAGGGACCCAGTCCTGTCAGCTTTGAGGTACCCTGTGGACTGGAGGAAATCAGTCATTTTAGCCCCCAAGCCACCCTGTGGACTAATGGGACTCAGCCCTTTCATCCCTCATGTACCTTGTGGAGTAGAGGGACCCAGAACTTTTATCCCACTGGTACCCTGTGGGCTGGTGGGACTCAGTCCTTTCAGCCCCCGTGTACCCTGTGGAGTGGAGGGACCCAGTACTCTTATTCCCCTGGTACCCTGTGGACTGGTGAGACTCAGTCCTTCCAGCCCCCAGCTACGCTGTGCGCTGGAGGGACTCAGTCCTTTCAGCCCTCCTGCTACCCTGAGCACTGAGTCCTCGAAGCGGACTCGGACTGGCGAGTCATTTACTGAGTCTCGACGACTGGTGCTGGTACTCGGACAACCGTTGCAGGTTCCCTGTACAGGTGACTATTGAAGCGTCCTTTGAGAGATCGCCTCCTTCCTTCTACGAGTATCACCTCTGCACAATAAGCACTTGCACTCCATCAACTACTGCTGTTCTTCTGTTTTCTTCCTCGAGCTCTCTCCCTAAAAAGTTAATATACGTACCCGGAGGAGGCAAGCGCGTAGGCCTGTGACAGACGGCCTTCTATTAGTAGATGTACTGCTACAAGCAGCAGTTTTGATGGTGTCGTAGGAGGAGTTGCTGATACCTTTAGAACCGCAGTCCCGTTTTGGGGACAAAGCGCTCTAATTTCAAGTAGTTTGGCCCCAAATCGGGACTGCGGTTCTAAAGGATACTTCGTACGTACGGAACTAGCTGTAAGTGGCAGTTTTTTTTTTGTGTCGCAGGAGGAGTTTCTGATACTTGTATTATTAGATCATACTTCGTACATACCGAATGAGTACCATGCTATCGTATACGATACTCGTACTACTGTACTTCTGTGCTTAAACTATTAATACTTGCAATGCTATAATACTCGTACATACCAGGTACTACAGTTGTTACCACTACAGCGGTATAGTCAAAGTATATACTACTACTACTACTACTACTACTACTACTACTACTACTACTACTACTACTACTACTACTACTACTACTACTACTACTACTACTACTACTACTACTACTACTACTACTACTACTACTACTACTACTACTACTACTACTGCTACGTTGGCGACTACTAGTACTATTACGGTGGTCCATAGTTAATAGGACCCACGGTACACACAAAACCCTACATATTTCCCTATTTTTACTCACAATATTTGGTCCTGTTTACTATGGTCCCCCGTAATATTACTACTACTACTACTACTACTACTACTACTACTACTACGGGGGTCTATAGTTAACAGGACCTATGGCACACACAAAAACCTATATATTTAGGTATTTTTACTAACAATATTTGGTCCTGTTTACTATGGTCCCCCGTACTACTACTACTACTACTACTACTATTACTACTACTACTACTACTACTACTACTACTACTACTACCACTACTACTACTACTACTACTGTTAAGATCAAGGTTGCGGGACACTTTGTATCCCTGGACAGGTCTGCCTTTTAAGTCGGTAATAGCGTTGGTACTCACGTGTGTTGCTTGCTTAGCTATAGAAGAAGAGCAGTTGTATTCCTTTCGTGCACGCGGAGACTGAGACCAAGCTCGTGCGCCTCTGGAAAAACCCTGGTTTTCCATCTAAGATACGCCTTCCAAGTACTACAAATACGTTCCCAGTGACTCAACCCAGGTAGTTACCGGGCTTTCAACCTCATACAAAGCAGTATCATAACACTAGCCCACTCTGTTGAGCCGTATATGCAGAATTATGGAAAATTCGTGGAAACCCCGATTCCACGAACTAGAACATGAGTCGAAGATGCGACTCCTCAAAACCCACTCCCACACCTCTGAACGGCGAGGCAACGAAGCAAGCAAATACGTAAAAAAATAAAGGGAAGACCTAGCCTTAAGGGACAGGAAGAAATCGTCGATGAAAGCCATCGCCTTGCCGCCCGCATGGGGGGGGAGGCGAGGGAGATGCACGGCAAAGCGATAACACTACTACTACTACTACTACTACTACTACTACTACTACTACTACTACTACAGTAATGGTGACATTAATGGAGTGTGCGCATTGCACCAAGTGTGCAGTAGCGTGTGACTGCAATGTAGTCGTAGGCGTGCTATCTACTAGTCCAGAGAGGCTTGGCGCGAGCCGGTGTTCAGCGTGCTCGTGAGCTGCGCTCAGAAGAAATAGAATATCAATGAGGCTGAAAGGAGGCGCTCTCTGACGGGCCGAAGGTGATGATGACGGAAAGTATGAGAGTGAGCGAATTGGGCGTGCGTATAACCATCCTTGATTCGCTGATTGACTCGCGTGAGGAAAAAGATCCACGATCTACGGACTTAGCGCACCGTGTGGGTGTTTGTATAGTTTGTATGTACTGTACGGACAGACCGCCAGCAATGTTTCTTGATTCTTGTGCGTGGAGGTCGAAACTTCTTCGAGGCAAGGTCAGCTCTATTATATATACTCACTCCTTGCGCTTTTCCAGTGTCCTGACGAAATTTCTCGTAACGTTCTTTTTAAATACCTGGTAGGAGTTACGGGCTACCGATCAGAGGCACTAACTGCCACGTATAGGGTAGAGTATTATTTATATTTAATTAAAGCGGTAGCTACACCTCTTGAACGTTTTACGGTCACACTCATTCTGTCAAGTCAAGTGCCAGGTATAGGTAGCACCTGGCACTTGACATTAAGTTACCGCAATGCTCTCGGCCCGTGATTGGCGGCCCTCGCGACAGGCGGCGAAAATCCTGCAACACGCACCGCAGGCACAGGCAGGCATGTTGCTGCGCGGCAGCCCGCAGCACGTGGTCCCCGGAGGGCCGCCGAAGGCACCCCGCGTAGAGGCCGCTGAAGGGAATGTATGTCCGAAAAATACTGGACGGAGTGCATTAACGGCCTTTCTTTTTAAAGTTTGGAATTTTTCGATGTTTGTTTCGAGGTACGGAGGCGTTCGGTCGCAACTTGTCAAGTTGTTCAGAAGCAAAAATGTAAGGAAAGTTACATTTCACCTATTTGAAGAAAAAAACAGGAAATCTGAAAGATTGAGATATTGCGCGAAAAAAAAATGGAAATTCTGGATAAAAAGCTCTCCGATAACCACCTTTCTTATCGGAGATTTTTTGTTTTAGAATTTCGAAGTTTGGAAAAATTGGGAGTTTGTATCGAAGGCACGGAGGCGCTCTGTCACAATTTGTGAAATTATTCAAAAACAAAAATACCAGGAAAGTTAAATTGACATGTAAAACATTTGAAAAAAAAAAGTCATGAAATTCTGGAATGCAAAAAAATTGCGCGAGAAACAGATGGAAATTATGGGAAAAAAAGCTCTCCGAAAAGAAAGAGGCCCTAAGACGGCTCCGAATTTCGAAGGGCCATAAAAATGGGGCCTTAAAAAGCATGTTCGCCTCACACCCCAAAAAAAAAAATAACGCCTCCGACGAAAAGTTATGGTGCGCGAACCCCAAGTTGCGGCAAAAGCCGGGTTTTTATTTTTCACGCAAGTATCAGCACTGGGCCAGCCCAGACTTTTCTTCCGTGGGAAAGTGTGCATTCTATCTCCAACTTCAGTGCGTACAACAACTCCCGAGCTTCTTATTTTTCTCGAAAAGCTCGGCCTGTGGGGCTTTTCTTCGTATAGTAATACTCGTTATTCTTTGAAAGAGGTGTCCTGTTTGGTAGGAGGTATCGGTCGTCTATATGTGTGTGTGTGTGTCTGTCTTGTGAGGCGTGGGTCACATTAATGCCAACGAAACAAGCGAGGAAGGCTGCAGGCTGCCGCCGTGCGTGCGTGGGTGTGCGTGCGCATGCCACAAAAATCTCACCGGCGAAGCCCCCGACGTACGATGGAAAAAAAAAAAAAAAGCAGCGATAGGCAAGACGAGGTTACCTCTTCTTGGAAAAATACGAGCACGGATCGCACGAACGAGCGAGACCCCTCCCCGCTGGGCTGGGCGGGGCGTGGGGCGTGTGTTCCTCCCTGCCCCAAACTTGTGGGGCTCGGTTTTTCCCCGCCGGAAAACGGGCACAACAAAGCACCGACCGGAGGCATCATGCCACCGGAACCGAATCGTTGGTTGCTTGACTAGTTAATTGAAACACAAAACTGTGGAGCAATAGATTACTACTCTCAATTTGTAGTTGGCGAAGCTTCAAATGGAGGCGTCCCCCCGCCCCCCCTTCCCTCTTCCGTGTAACGCATGGTACAGAAGTGACGCCTCTGTCTCTCTTCTTCGGTCTATTTTTCTTCTTCAAAATAAATAAACGGCAGCACTAACTCGAAAAAAAGAGGAGACAGAGGGAGACGACAGATGCTGGAGACGCTAGCCGACAGCGCCCGCGCTCCCCCCCCCCACAAACAAAAAAAAAAAAAGCAAAAAACACAAAAACTACGCACCCAGGGTACCAGGGTACGTATGATGCTTAAAGTAACGTAGTCCTTGTCGCACTCGTCAAACACATATATAGCTGGTAGCTGGTACTCGATTCCTGATTGCTCGCGCGGGCAATCCGAACAAATCAGTAGATAATCCCTCCCGCCCTCCCCCCCCCCTGTATACTAAGATGACCCAAAAATCTCGAACGAACAGCAAGGAAAAGATCGAGCAAAAGACCGACCGAACGACAGGAGCGGACACGATATTACTGCCTGGAGAACGTCCTGTTGGTAAGTCTTGCTTCTCTCCTCCTCCTCTTCCTCCTCCTCCTTGGGCGAGCGGTGCGGCGAAAAAAGTCGTAGTCTTCCTTCTGTAGGCCGCACGACAAAGTAATTCTTCAGCTTCCGAGTGCCACTGCCGTCCGCTGTCCGCAGCATGTACCAGGGTATGCCGCAAGTAATACGATAGCATTAAAAGCAATACTGCCCTGTTCTTTGATACCAGGAGGTACCAAGTATTTGCTTGTATTTAGTGGTAGCAGTACTGGTATCCATAGGAGGGCGAAATAACAGAGGTAGCAGGGGTAGCAGAATTAATGGTAGTAGACCCCTGCCTTCGTCCTTCGACACCACAGAAACGAAACGAAACAAGAGCAAGAAAAGCAGGGAAAACTAAAACAAGACGTCCAGGAGCAAGAATCGCTTAATGGGCGCCGTGCATTCATCGCGCTTCTGTCTGTATTTTCAGGTGGCGCGCCAACAGAAGGTCAGAACAAAACAAACACAAATGTCGCCGCCCTCCCCCTCTTTCCTCGCCCACCCTCCCTCCCTCCCTCCCTCCCTCAAACCCTCCCCCCTCACGAAGAGCCGCATGCAGCGTCCACGCCAGGTACATAACACACGCTCCAATATGCGTGTCAACAATAAAATCATCACCCGTCACCGTCACCATCACCATCAACATCAACATCACCATCACCGCCGTGTGGAGAACGACGCGCCGTCTCTCTCGCAAAGAAAACGGCCGCCTTACAGTCCCCCCCCCTCTACAGCCCCCCCCCGTCCTCCAACCCCCCTCCAACACGCACCGAACTCCCCTCCGGTATACTGAGCGCCCACCGCTGGGGCGCCTCGAAAAACAACGGAAGTGAAAGCCGCTCGGAAAGGGTAAAAATAACGACATCAAACCTTGAAAAAGAAGCAATACGCTCTCAGCTTCTCGCCTCTGACTCTCTGCTTCTGACCCCCATCCATGCGCCCAAAAATAGCAGGGCCGCTGTATTTTCAGAGGGAACAACGACCTCACCCACTCACTGGGTGGCGAATTTTTACGGCAAGCCAAACTCGTCACCTCTCTCCCCCCCGTCCCCTCCCTCTCCACCGCCTCCTTACCCCCCGCCCCCCACCCCCCCCACAATTCCCGTCCCTACCCGAACCAGGCCCCCCCCACAGCAATGCTCCTTCCGTCGGCGCATTATCCGGGTTTTCGCTCGATAACCCAGACACCAAAAGGCAGAAGGAACAAATGCCCGCCCGGCGGGGAGTGGGATCGCCCCTTCAACGCTTGACACCATCGGCAGAGACTGCCGTGTGTGTCAGTTTCTCTCCCCCTCCCTCTCTTTCGGCGGCGGGTAACGTAGAGCCAAACTCGGCTCTGGCAGCAAACCGGCAGCAACAAGTGGCAGCAGCAGCGGCACCAGCAACTTCGCAACAAGCCGCAGCAAACAAGCAACAGCTACAGCAGCAGTAAGTAGCAAGCGGCAGTGTACATACAGCAAGCAGCGTCAAGCATCAGCAGCAAGCACCAGCAGCAAGCGCCAGCGGCAGGCACCAGCAGCAATCACGAAGAACGGAGCGCGTTCATATCCTTAAATCTGCAGGAGAAAGGAAGAAAAAGTTGGAAGCCCCCAAACAAACACGAGGAAAACGAGCCACCAAGGACGAAGGCGAACGCGGGGGTAGGGGGAGTGGGGGGCGGGGGTTACCGGGGTACACGCTGGGAATTCTCAGGCTTGATTAAAGCGGTACAACTATTAATATTGCGGAGGGCCATATTAAATAGGACCTACGTACACACAAAATCCTATATATTTGCCTATTTTTACCAACAATGTCTGGTCCTATTTACTATGGCCCCCAGTAATACTGTACGGCAGTAGTAGCGTTCATGCAGCAAGCGGTGTGCATGCGCGATGACGCTAGTGCAAATACTTATGGGTCGCCACCACCAGACGAAACGAAACTCAACTCGATGCTACTACTGTATATCCATGGTGCTGCTAGTCACACTGCCAGGTACAGGTCGCAGTCCATTCAGGGCAAAAACAGTCCCCATTCAGGAACGAAACCACTCTAATTCCAAGTTTTTTTTAACTTTACTTTGTTTTTTTTTTATCCTCCGGCGGATTGGTAAAAAACAAACCTTAAGCTCACCACCACACTTCCACGTTCCAATTTCGTGTCGTGTGTCAATTTAGCCCCTAGCTCCCGTTGCAACATCAGAAACAGGCTGCTGTTACCCCTGGAGTTTGGGCACGTTGACCCGACCTGACTGACCCCCGAGAGGAGCAGGTGCGGTGGAGATAGCCACCCGGGAGAGTCATCTCTCCAAGTAGTTTGTCCTCACTGCAGTACTACAGTGAGACGGTTAATAACTCCTTCGGGGGACCCCCACACAGAAGTGAGCAAAACCGGTATTACGTTACGGGGGTCCATAGTAAATAGGACCAAATACTGTCAGTAAAAATGGTAAATATATAGGTTTTTGTGTGCGCCATAGGTCCTATATACTATGGTCCCCCGTAATACTTCACTTCGAAGTCATAGGGTTTGGCACTGGCACAGCAGTACCGTACCGTATCACACTGGGTGATAAGATAACACACCCCCTGGGACGAACTTCAGGCCCGGTTTTGACGCGTTCTGCGATAGAGGTATAGCACATTTCCGCCTTTTGATCGTTTTTCTGAATGACGGGGCTCCTTAAAACCCAAAATCGTCGGAATGCCTATCTTTGTTTCGAAAAATAATCTAATCGTACACTTGGGCCATGGGATCATTCCTCGGGATGCAACACGGTTCATGCTCAAGTCAGTTTTCTGGTGAGGCGTGGAGCTCCTTAAGGTCAAGTGAGGAGCCTCAGAAAAACTAGGGTGAACCTCTATCTATCGTATAACTCCTCTTGCCTCCAAAACATGCCTTAAGGGGGGGGGGGGGCGCACCGCAACCGAAACGGTGGCTTTTGGAAATATCCTGTCGAGAAAGTTGTTGCATGTATTATGACGCATCGCTCTCATCGTATTCCGTACGCCCTCCCCTTCGACTACAAACCCAGCTTAGAAAAGTCCGAGGGGGGTGTGCGTTATCTTATCACCCCTAGTTTGATTATTACGGGGGACCATAGTAAATAGGACCAACTGTTGCTCGTAAAAATAGGGAAATATATAGGTTTTGATGCATACCGTAGGTCCTATTAACCATGGACCCCCGTAATAGTGTTGTACGGTATGTACTGGCAAGAGTAATCTACTGACTGACCTGGGCAGCACATTCGCCGGTAGCTTTCATCAAACGCACGCCCCAAAAAAACGCCGTAGTATACATAGTGCGGAAACCCACTAAATGCGTTTCGGGAGGAGTACGTAGAGAGGAGAGACAGTAGTATACTGCTGCAAATCCATCCAGCAAACTCAACTATTTTGGCGACCGTACAGTTAGTCGCTACCGACTGAGTCGGCTATTAAATAGTTGCCCAGGAGCCCTGAAAACATACGATAAGTTGGGGTATCATCAGCCGTCTACAGACAGCAGTAGCCGTCTACAGACAGTATTGGGAGTAGTGGAGCTACTACTGTACCTCCCAGCAAAATGAGCAACACCATGCCGCCTGCGCCCGAGTGTATACGGAGCTGTTCGTACAGTAGTTCTTCGAGCACCGGATTCAGTATCCATCGCCCACAACCACGCAGTGGTGGTAGACGTGGCGATCAGCAATTTTTCACCATCTCACTTGTTGGCTCTGCAGTCCAAACGGGCCACATACATACACCAGCTTAAGGCCGCTGGTAAGACCGCACTGCCTGTTGTTCTTGGCCGCTACTATTACGGGGGGGAGGCATATTATATAGGACCTACGGTGCACACAAAATACTACATACTCGCTATATTTACTATTTAATAACAACATTTGGTCCTATTTACCTTTTTCTTTATTTTTTTAATCATCACTTCAACTTTCCAGCCTACCAGGGACACTCGTAGAGGAGGTTTTACCCTCTGCGATCTTCTGGACAAGCCGTGGTCACAGGTGTCGTCCCTTCCTCCCTCCCCGGTACGTGCCTTTATTTTTTGTCGCTATGGCCCCCCGTATTACATGCGCAACCTCAGTCGCTAAGAACGGAAATAAGCGAAAAAAAAAAAGAAAAGCCTGGACGGCAAACATACTCGTATAATATATACCACAGACACACGTAGGGGAAAAAAAAGAATGATCTTGATTAGCAACACGAATCTACAAACCGGACGGACGATCGATTCCCACTTCCACGACCCATATCCGTCACGGAAGGTATACAGGGGTAGTCCTGATCAGCGCGAATGATCTACCAAACTGCGGCTCATTTTTTCCGGGTGGGAGCTGTACTGAACAGATAGATACTGCATATGGTCTAGAACATGATTCCTGGGTTGGATCTGTACTCAACAGATCCTGCGAAAAAGTCTCAGAACAGCGGGTTATGATCCACGGTAGAAAATGTACACGTTCAACATGTGAAATGCTGGGAGTAGCATCGGTGCTCCTGGTGTATCGATGTTCCGTGCAATTGTTTGATAGCATTTTTACAGCCTCCACAGCATGCGATGGAGGCCTCGTTCACTCACAATCGGCTTCATCTCCTGGCCTTTCTCCATCAAAACTTTCATAACGTGGTTGCGCATCGCGGTCTCTTGAGGGCTTTTCAACACTGGGGTAGGGTCGTTCCCGCCCACAGCCTGTTCAGAAAAGGATTCGGAAAAACGAATAAAGGATGCGGAAAAGGAGAAGAATGAACGCGCCGTCAAAAAAAGGTAGTAAAGCGGGACGACGACATCAACAAGGGGAGAGGGGGGGTGCGCGTAGCAGAGCGGGGGGGGAAAAAGCAAGCAAACACACAAGCAGCAACAAACCAAAAAAAAAAAAAATAGAAAACCGGAGCTACACCACACCGCACTGCACCGCACCGCACACCTCGGCCTCAGGCACACGGACCTTCCAAACGTTGTCGGGGTCGACGTGCTACTCGTAGCCCCAAAACAGATAAACGAACAGCCGACAGATGAACAAAAAACACAAGAAAAAAAACACACACACACACACAAATGCTTGTAGGCAACACGAATAATAAACGAAAAAAAACAAGACCATAATCACAATACACCGCACAACACCACCCACACACCCAACGCGCAGAACTTCGGGACGTTGTCGAGGTCGATCGATGAGCTCATCCCGAACAGATGGCAAAACAAGCAAAAAACACACAAAAACAACGAAACAAACAAACAAACGTAAAAATACAAGAAACAAAAAAAAAACTCAAAAATAACTGCTGGAAACAAAAAAAAACGGAACCACGCCGAAAAACATCGCACGCATCGCACTATTACGGAGGACCATAGTAAACAGGACCTACGGTATACATGAAAAACCTATATGTTACCTATTTTTACTAGCAATATTTGGTCCTATTTACTACGGTCCCCCGTAATACGTACACACCACACCAAACACAGCACGGCACCCAGCGTACGTACCGTCGGGACGTTATCGAGGTCGACAAGCTCGCCCAAGGTGGACAGGAAATTGCTCCCGCAAACCACCACCTTCGCCCTGGTGTTGGCATGCACGAACGGGGAAACGAACTGCGCCCGAAACAAACAAACACACACGAAGCATGAAGACGCGCGAGGTGGCAAGGCGGAGCACAAAGGAAGGAAGAAGAGGGGAGGGGAGGGAAGGAGCAGGGGGGCATAAGATGGGGCTATAGGGAGGAGCGGGGTTTGGAGGGGGGGGGGGGGGGGGGGTACTCATTTGTTGGTTGCCTTCGTCATTTGACCATTTGACCACGCATCCATTTCGAGACGGAGCAGTCGAGGGGGGGGGGGGGGGGGTACTCAATATTATGCGTGGCCGTAGTCCTAAGACCATAGACCCTCGCACCTCCAACATGCTGGGACGGAGCACGTCGGGTTTTCGCCGACCAGGCAGACACTGCTTGCGCCAAGCGCGAAGCGGAACGTGAGGTGTTCGGCGAGTCGCATGAAGGGTGAGCTGCATCTAGTTAAGAACCACTTGTGAGGCGGACTTGCATGCATGTGGACGACAGCTTCAATGAGTTGATTTATTTTCTGGTGTGGCCACTTCCAGAGACAGCAATGGGGGGTACTATGTAACTGCCTCGTGGTTGGCTCACCAGAGACACTACGCGATACGATCCTCCCCCTTGTGCAGAGTAAAGCTTTTCCACCCCGCACTAATGATGCATGTATAATTCGACTGCCAGCTGTGACCGACCGCCAGAAAAAATCAACAATAAATAACGGTACCCTGGTTGTCTAGCTCGGGTAGTGCGCGGCATGTTTTCACCAGGGCTTTTCGCGGGTCAGGTCAAACCTCACGGGTCGGGTCGGGTCGGGTCAGCTGAGCCGACCCGACCCGCGTAAATTTTGAGGTGTGTTGACTTGACCCGACCCGACCCGCGAGATTTTGAAAGCTTCTTGACCCGACCCGACCCGCAAGATTAAAAAAGTTGTTGACCCGACCCGACCCGATCCGACCTGCGAATTTTTAAAAACTCCTGACCCGACCCGCCACTTTCGGACTGACCCGTGAGACACGGGTTTCATGCGGGTCGGATCACCTTGACCCGCAAGACCATTTATCTTGACCCGCAGGTTCGACACGATCCGGCCCGTGGGTCGACACTTCAACTTAATATTCATTTTCGTGCCCAGCAGCGATATGTGGCCTGGCTGTAGTGGGTATGTATAGATGTGGGTATGGGTATATAGACTGGGCGTTGTTTTAATGTTAGACTAAGATACCAAAGGAGTATTATTGAGAGAAGCCTTTGGGTAAGAGAGCGAGAAGTGTTTCAAGAGTCGGATCCGCGGGCCGGATGCGCGGGTCCGACCCGCGGGTCAGCAGAAAACAAGTCGCGGGTCACGCTGGCCCGACCCGCGAGTGACCCGTTTCCGACTCGTGAGTTTTTCATCACCTCTTGACCCGGCCCGACCCGACCCATGAAATTTGAAAAGTTCTTGACCCGACCCGACCCGATCCGTGAGATTTGAAGAACTCTTGACCCGACCTGACCCGCCCCGCGAGATTTGAAAACCTCTTGAACCGACCCGACCTGACCCGTGACATTTTGAACACCCCGTGACCTGACCCGCGGGTCGGGTCATGACCCGCGAAAAGCCCTGGTTTTTACAGTGTCGTTGCCAACCGACGCCAACCCCACCTATATATACATTCGGGGGGGGGGGGAGGGAGTCATAATATAGACGCAAGCCGACAAGGCGGAGAAATACGGAAGGAAGAAGAGGGGTGGTGGGAAGGGAAGGAGCAGGGGGGGGGATAATATGGGGCTGGAGAGGAGGGGTGGGATCGGGGGGGGGGGGGAGATATTCCACCCGATTCCATGGGGAAAAGGAGGGAAGCCATTAACTAGCACTGATCAGTGACATGTCACGGCCTCTTTTCCCTTAGGCGAACCTAAATCCAACGTATGCATGCTCTTCCGCTTTCAAAGACTGTTTTTTAGAGGAGGCATTTTTTCCAAGGGGACCCACAGATCGCCAAGCCTGCAAAAGTAAATTTACGCGAACGCGACGGCCAGTGTAAATTACTTTTGCAAAATTCGCCGCCTCCTCCCTCCCCCCCCCCCCCCCCCCCCCCCCCCCCCCCCCCCCCCCCCCCCCCCAGATACAAATCCGCCCTCCCCCTCGGGACCGCCAGCTTCCCCGCCGCTGGCATTGTAGGGATGCGAGGGTCTATGGTCGTACGACTACGCCCATGCATGATAATGATAAAAAAAAAAAGAAAAAAAAAAGTACCCCCCCCCTCCCACTTTCGTCTCGAGAACCTCCTCCCACCTCATCTTAATCTTCATCTTCAGAATGCCCCCCTCCTGCCCCCCGACCTTCCTTTCGAGCCCCCCCCCCCCCCCCCCCCCCGCGTTCTCTTCGCACTGAGAACGCTTACCCCGTATCCCCTCCAATGCCATTAACCCTGTGAAAAATACAAACTCCTAGGTTGGACTCAAAGAGGGGGATACTTTGTCGAGGTAGACATTAAAGTGTCTGTGGCTTGGTTTTGGTTTGGTTTGGTGTGGCTTGTTTGGTTTCGGTTTTGGTTTCGTTTTGGTGTGTTTGGGTTTTGGTTTGTTGGGCTTGCGTTTGGTTTGGTTCGGTTCGGTTCGGTTAGGTTTGACTTGGCCTGGCTTGGCTTCCCACTGCTCATCGACTGTCCTTGAATTTTGCCAACTATTCATAGAAAAACTCAAGGCACGGCACCTACAGAAAGAACTTAAAACATTATCGTATTTACGGGGGACCATAGTAAATAGGACCACATATTGTTAGTAAAAATAGGTAAATATATACGTGTTTATGTATACCATAGGTCCTATTAACTACGGACCCCCGTAATAGCATATATACGACTGACCTTCCAGACGACGCTGAACCACCAGGGAGCGTTAAGGATGAATATCTTGTACGAGCGTTCGGGATAATGCGCGCCGATCATCTTGGCCGATCGCACCAGGAACTCCTGCAGAGAGGCGTCACGTCCGGACATGCATGTCAACACATGCCAACATCCGTGCCTATCCCATTGTGCGGACGTGCGTGCGCGCGTCTGACAGGCCTGCCTGCAGGATGATGGGCGAAACCTTCCGCGCGGTTTCGGTTTCTCACTCGTCACACTCCCTACGTACGAGTATTCCCCACACCGCTTCGCTCGGGGTCTTCTTCCGTGAGCAAAAATTCAAAAAGTGTCCGTCACACGCCGAAATCGCCGCCAAAACGGTACACCACTCTTTCGTCCTTGAATATACGGGGGGGCTTCTTTCCTTGAATATTATTCTACTAAATGTCTTTATATCAAGGTAAAAAAAAAAAAAAGCGGTACGTACGCGTTTACCTTTGGTCTTCGCCCCACTATCGAATACCTGGTATTAGTATAGTAAAGGTCTTTATGTTAAGGGACAAGGGTGGTTGGTCGGTGGTCTTCGCGCCAGTTGACCGTACAAAATCAGACCAAGGTCCAACAACAACAACAACAACAACAACAACAAAGGAGACGGCGTTTTTTTTTTTGTCCCGGGATACCGGTTCCTACCCAGAACGTTTTGAGTACAGCAGTGGGATATACAATACACTGACGGCACCAAGTACCCAAACGTTACAGCACGGTTAGTGTAGAGTCACTTCTAAAATCCGCGAACGGCTACTTTTTACTGGTACGTTGATAACGTCGCGGACGAACGTGGTGCCTACACGTTACATGCATCCCCGCTTAGAATATCACCCCCGATTTCGGAGACCAAACACTCGGAATCAGAATCGGATAATAATAATAATAAAAAAAAAAATGCAGCAGAAAATAAGGACAACGTATCAACTCTCCACAAAAAAAACAACCAACGAAAACATCGTTTCAACGGCTGTCTCTCGCGGTCCCCTCCAGCAGAGGAGTTCCTAGAAAATAACTTCTTTTTTTTTTTTGTGTTGTTGAGCGGTAGACTTGTCCTTTCTGCGAAAGCTCTTCTTGAGTAGCAATCTATCGCTCAGCGTAAGTTTCAAGCATCCTGTCGGTTCCGCTGTATGACCATATGAACTTGTAGGACTACAGCGTCCCCCCCCCCCCCCCCCCTTTCTCTGGCACCTTGACTTCCCCGGCGAACATCGACAGCTTTGCCCCCTTCATGTCCATGCACGTCAGCAGCTTCGCCTCCGGGTTAGCGTCGAGCTCCTGTTCGTGCCATGGAGGAACAGAAGAAAAAAAGGGGGGGAGGCGGGAGGGGGGGGGGGGGGGGGGGGGGGGGGGGGGGGGGGGGGGGGGGGCGTACTCATTTGTTGCTTGCCATAGTCATTTGACCATTGACCACGCATCCCTTTCGAGACGGAGCACCGTTCCTACTCCTAATAGAGACACCTCCAACAATTGGGCGCTCATTACGTTGTTTCCATGAATTACATAGAAACTTTTTGCTAATCTTATCCCCTTCCTGTTTGGCCTCCTGTGGGGGCGGGGGCGGGGGGGGGGGGGGCGTACTCGATATCATGCATGGCCGTAGTCACACGGCCGTAGACAAACGCATCCCCACAATGCCGGGACGGGGGGGCGCGTGGTGGTCATTTGTTGCTTGCCTTAACTCATTTGATCATTGACCACGCGTTCCTTTCGAGACGGAGCACCAAAAGAAGCGGGGGGGGGGGGGGGGGGGGGGGGGGGTACTCGATAGGAGAGATGTACTCGATCTCATGCATGGCCGCAGTCGTATGGCCATAGACCCTCGCACCCCTACAATGCCGGGACGGGTATTAAAACATAAAAATAAAATAAAATAGAAAGCAAGTTTTTTCTTTTTTTAACAAAAATGACATACAACAGACAGATTCGGACGACGAGCATATAATCAAACACAAACAAAATAGACCCCAACTACCGAGAACAACAAAAAACCCCCCAAAAAAACAGCAGCAGCAGCAGCAGCAGCAGCAGTAACAAAAAAACCCAACAAAACTCCGACAAACAAACAACAGCAGACACAGGAGGCAGCAAAAACAAGTTTTCATACCGGTTACGAAAAAAACTTTTTATCAACAAAAGAAAACACGAAAACAACAACAACAACAACGACGACGGAGGTCGGGCCAGGGGCTTACAACAGGAAGGACGGACGGACGGATGAACGTGCGCACGCATGCAAACATCCAACACACGAGACACCATCCGGCGCTTATATATTAGCCCCAAAGCATGCAGGGGGAAGAGAGGGGGGCGGCGGCAAAAAAAACGTCTCCGGCTCGCGCGCGGGTGCGGCCCGTTCGTTCTGCTCGTTTTGCACCTGCTGCAAGCAAAGGCTCGAACGTACCGTTCACCTCAAGCTTACCACAGGTACCGAGACCCAGGCATACCTAGCCACCGAGACAATGGTTGATTCACAACTCTGGTGTCATCAAAAGGGCAACGTGAGCGCCCGCAGGCACACGGGGTAGGATCATGATGCGCGCCGTGTTGCTGCCGTGCATGCGTGCGACTCCCCTTCATTGTGACTCCGGGGGGGACCCTCAAGTCTGTACCACCGCAACAAAAAAATCCCGTCCTAGACACCGCTTGCTTAAATCGCCACTCACATTTAACGTCACCAACCCCCCCCCCCCCCCCCCCCCCCGCGCCCCCCCCCTCTTGCTGTCTCTGGAAGTGGCCACACCGGAAATTAAATCAATTCATTGATGCTGTCATCCACATGCAAGTCCGCCTCTAAAGCGGTTCTTATTAGGATGCAGCTCACCCTTCATGCGACTCGCCCAACAACACCTCACGTTTCGCTTCGCGCTTGGGCAAATAGCAATGTCTGCCTGGTCGGTGAACACCCGAAGTGCTCCGTCCCGGCATTGTAGGGATGCGAGGGTCTATGGTCGTACGACTACGGCCATGCATGATAATGAGTACACCCCTCCCACCCCCCCCCCTCCAACCCGGCATTGTAGGGATGCGAGGGTCTATGGTCATACGACTACGGCCATGCATGATATCGAGTACCCCGTCCCCCCCCCCCCTCCCCCTCCCCCTGCCTGGTCGGTGAAAACCCGACGTGTTCCGTCCCGGCATTGTAGGGATGCGAGGGTCTATGGTCATACGACTACGGCCATGCATGATATCGAGTGCACACCCTCCACAGGAGCAAAGCGCTATTGGCGCCGTGACGAGGCAATCCAACCAAATATCGGGCGAGAGCATCACCTCCCAGTCTCGTTCCGTACGCGCAGTGAAACTACCCCCTCTCCCCCCCCCACCCCCCCTGACCCGCCCCGCCGCCGCCTTCTCCCTATATCAGGAGCAGGAACGGTACTCCGTCTCGAAAGGGATGCGCTGTGAATGGTCAAACTACAAAGGTAGACAACAAATGAGTACCCCCCCCCCTCCCCTCCCTCCCGCCAGGGGACAAGTACCATTGGTGCCGCGACGGGGCACAATAAAACTGCAAGAAACCCGGGCGACAATAATGATCACTTTTACTTGCTCCCACCCGTTCACTTTCTCTTCCCTCCCTCCTACAAAGCACAGACCTGCTGCTCCTCTCCATCCTGCATACCACCTACCTACCTACCTACCTACCTACATACGTAGGACGTGTTCCTCTCCCTCCCTGCCTCCTATGGACGTTTACCTATTATCCACCGTACAGCACTGTTGTCCGGCATTGCAAGGGAGGTGTGGCTGCTCATACGAACACCCAAACGGTCTTTTACATTCTCGGACAGAGCGGCGTCAAGGTGTACTTTTTCGAATACTTCCAAGCACACCAAGTGCGGGGCTATAAAATAATGTTTCACGGGTACCTGGTACGATCATTTCCTCGTCCTGTCAGCCGCTGGCAACTAAGAAGACCACGGAACAGACCACCAGACTCACGGCCGAACGGACCAGACTCGCGGCCGAACAGACCAGACCCACGACCAAAACCACCGGGCGATTTCAAAAGTCAACACATCATCGGACACGATATCACTATCTACTATCCACTATTAATACCTGGTATTTCACAAATCTGCCACGACGGCAGATCCTAAACCTGCCGTTTCGAGATGTTTTGGTAAGGGTTTGAGGTGTTCGTCCTTACCAAAACATCTCGAGGAGGCTCTGCAAATCACAGATCCAGTCCTGGAAAACACGGAAGTACTTGTATAAGGACCGTAACGACACTAGTCTCGATATTCCCGCCCATATAGGCAGTTACATTTACACTTATATATATATACCTGGCATATAATGCAGCAGTAGATCGTGCAGGCTACACAGGTCAGATCCGGCAACATGAGCTAGTGCTTGCAGCATAGGTCACACAGGTCAGGAACCCACCTGTCCTGAAACATATCAACCTAATCCTGAAATATCAACATACAGAGTAGGATGTGTGCAAGAGTTCCTCACCACTCCGGAGGCGGGAGGGGAGGTAAATGTAAGGACCGCTTGGTCTTCATGTTAATGTATACACCGTCCTTATATTCCCGCACAGAGAGGTATTACAGTTACAGCAGCAGCAGCAGTAGTGGCCCCACATACAGGTGTGACCAGCGTAGTCGCGTGCGAAGTAGCTATCAATAGTGCCCGTGTTGCCGGCTGGCGCATACCATACCGGCACTACGTACAAAGGGACCATTGCCGTGAGGCCGTGATAAGGATACCAGCATGACTACGCGTTCGAGAACTGCAAGATTTTACTCATTTACAGCGAATCTCACCCTCCACAAGTACTCCGTGATGTAGACGTAGTGGTGGCACAAGGCGTCCATGTCGAGCCCGTTCTCCCTCAGCTTGGACAGGCTGATCTGACCCGGGATTTCGTAGTAGACGATGCTGCCTTCAGCTGGAGTGAGTTATTTTCCGCCGAGTACGAAGGGTAACACGATTGAGAGAGCAGGCGGGGGGTGGGTAGGGGAGGGGGGATACATTTTAAGGGAATAGAAACGCAACGCAAATCGACGCAACGAAATGAGTACGAGAGCAAAGCAACGCATAGCAGAGCAAAACCTTCTAAAAGCAGAGCAGAGCAAAGCGATGCAAAGCAAACCGAAACCGACCAAAACTCTGAACAGAGCAGAACAAAGCATAGCACCGCACCGCACAGCAGTGCACAGCAAACCACATAGTACCGCACAGCACAACATAGTTCAGCACAGCCCAGCAAAGCTAGCACAGCAGCGCATAGCACCGCACCGCACCGCACAGCACAGCACAGCACAGCACCGCACAGCACAGCACAGCACAGCACAACATAGCTCAGCACAGCAAAATACAGCACAGCGAAGACACATGGCAGAGGGGCGGCCTGTTTTTCGCTCACGGTTTTTGGCCTGCTTGAAGTAGAAGTGTGGGTAGTACTTCTTGATGATGTCGAAGTGCGTGCTCGGCTCGTCCAAAATCGCGTCCACCTTCTCCTCCTCCCGCCACTACCAATAACCACAGGGAACGGAAGGTTTCAACATAAAAGGGGAAGAATGCGGCGGGGGGGGGGGGGGGGGCGTAGGGGATGAGCGAGGAAAAATGAAGAAGGAAAGAGGGGATACGGGGCAGATAGGAGAGGGGAAGGGATAAGGGGAGAGCGGGAAGGTTTCAACAGAAACACAAGGGTAGAGGGAAAGGGGGATAGGGGATGGGCGGGGAGGTACAGGAGATACCATAGGGGGAAGGGGAGACAGGAGGGGGGGGGGAGAGAGGGAGGGGGTGAGACGGGGAGAGGGAGGTGAGCAGCCTAGCCACCAAGCGTGCCGAGTGTGAAGGCAAGGATGGTATTACGGGGGTCCATAGTTAACAGGACCTATGGTGTACATAAAAACCTACATATTTCCCTATTTTTACTAACAAAATTTGATCCCGTTAACTATGGACCCCCGTAATAGTGTAGAGGGAGGTCAGCAGTCAGCTGTCAGGCAGTCAGTCACGTTCCAAAAGCGTTCAAGGTAGTGAAAGCAGAGGGAAGGAGAGGTTTTGGAGGGTGATAGCTGCGTCGTGGGTAAGCCCAAGTCGCCGACATTCGCGAAGGGGGCGGGCGCTGGAGGCGTGGAACATAATGACCGCAAGAGAACCAAACCAATCAAACCAAATCAAACAGAACCAAAACCACGTACTACTACCTACTACTATCACTACTATCACTACTATAACTACTACTACTACTACTACTACTACTACTACTACTACTACTACTATTAATACTACTACTACCACTACTACTACTACCACCACCACCTCTACCACCACCACCACCACTACTGCTGTAAGTTTGATCGCCATCGCCACCACCACTACAACTTCTACTGCCACCAACATCACCACCTTCATCACTACAACTTCTACTGCCACCAACATCACCACCGGCACCACTACAATCTCTACACTACCACCACTACTACGCTACCACCACCAAAACTACCACCGCTACCACTGCAAGTTCTACGGCAACTACTCCTCCTCATGATGATATGCACATCAGCAGCAGGAGGTCAACTCGGAGCGGGCAAAAGGCAAGGGTTCCACTTGTGAGACCGAATGAGCCCCGTTCGTGACAAAAGCAGCAAAATAAACACAAAGAGACAACGACACGAGGTACCATTAATCCACGGTGAGCCCCCACCCAACGAGCACACCTCTACCGTCATACGACTACGGCAATGCACGCTATCGAGTACCCCCCCCCCCCCCCCCCCTACCCACCTAATGATGGAGAAGTAAGACAAAATATGGCGGAGGGCGAGCAGGGTTCAGGCCGAACCGTGGCTGCGAAGGCCATGCGTACACATTGGGTAACACAATCCAAGCTAGGAAAGACGCGGGGCTGACAACGTACTGTTTCTTTTCTACTCTACATGTGCACAAGGCCTACGATACGGCATGGAGAAATGTATTGTGGAAAAAAGTTGTGGGACGTAAGAATCAGAGGAAACATGTGGAGAATGATGCAAAATATGACGGAATGCGCGAGAAGGGCCGTGACGCTGGACGGGGAAATATCGAAGTACGTTGATAAGCTACAAGGAGATAAACAGGGATGTATGATATTCATCACTTTCACTTTCCAGCCCAACTCGTAGGAGGTTTTACCCTCAGCAGCCATCTTCTGGACAAGCCGTGGGTCACAGGTGTCGTCCCTTCTCCCCCCCGGTACGTGCCCTTCTATCTTTTGTCGCGCATAGGGTTCAGCATTCCCGCTCACTGCGTCGATTTTCATCGAATGTAGCTAACTCACGCTGGCGCGCTTTCCGCTCATCATTTTTTTATGCAAGAAAAAGTCCCTACGAGCATGCACTCGGTGAGATTTGAACCCACGAAATTGATCTTGATAGGCATGCGGACCACCTACCAAGCCACCGGGGACGTATCACCTACTCTATTCAAGATATATATATATATATATTAACGACCTGACAGTAGCAGTCGAGGGAGCAAGGCAGGGAGTCATGTTGGGGGAAGATACGGTGTCGGGATTGATGTTTGCGGATGATTTCGTGGGGATATCAGAAACACCCGAAGGATTGCAGAAACAAATAGAGAACGTGCTAGAATACACTATTACGGGGGTTCATAGTTAACAGGACCTATGGTATACATAAAAACCTATATATTTTTACCTATTTTTACTAACAATATTTGGTCCTATTAACTATGGCCCCCCGTAATAGGAGATGGAGGATCGAGGTGACCGTCAACAAGTGGGCAGTAGTTGTACGTAACGAAGACAAGGTGAAGCCGGTAAATTTCAGTTGGAAGTGGGGAGAAGATGAATAACCGATCGTAGACCAGTATAAGTACCTTGGCGTAGATATCTCAAAATCTGCTCTTGGGATACACAAGTAATACCAAAGGGTAAATAAATCACACGTCGGCAAGATGGATGCGATCCAAACAGACTCCCATCTTAACACTAGAATTAACCTTTTTAGCACTCCAGTCCCGTTTTCGAGACAAACCACTTGGAATTAGAGTGGTTTGTCCCCGAATCGGGACTGCGGTACTAAAGGGCTTAAGACAAGTACCCTGATGAATGTGATAATACCAAAGCTAGAATATGCAGGAGAAGTATGGGAAGGGAACGCGAAGTTCATAAAACGGTTGGAAACAATACAGATGACGACAGCTAAAAAAATCCTAAGATGCTCAAGTACGACTAGTACGACTATGATAGTAATACAGCATTTAAGAGCCGAACCGGGAATGTGCCCACTCAAGACAAATAGAGGCACGAGAAAGTTGAAATGGCAATATAAGGTAAGGAACATGTCAAAAAAGAGGTTGCCAGCTATATTTGATAGAGCTGGATTGGAAAAAAGCAACAAAAGGGCGAGCTAGAATAAGGTGGGATAGCGTAGTCGAGAAAGCACGGAAGGATGTAGGAGGAAACCAAGAAGAGATGATGTCCGCAGAGAAGTTCGGGAGGTACAAGGCAGAAGTAGAGAACGGATAAAAGGAAGGGGAAGGCTAGCGCTAAGAAACAAGGTGAATTTGGAGAAACACTTCGAGATATGCAGGGGATTGAGGGAAGGAATCGGGATGAAAACGTATTTGCACAGCCCAATGGACTTCGCGAAAACGCTGAAACTGCGATTTCGTGTAGGTGACCTGGACCTGCCAGAAAGAAGAAAGAGGTATACCAGAGTAGCCGGCAGGAGGAGGAAGTAGATGCACAGATGTGCCCTTGTGGCAAAGCAATAGAGACTAGAACTCACATAGTAGGAGAATGTGGAATATACAAGGAGGAACAGGATGTGTTAGAAGATGGGATGGGTGAAATAGACGAATGTGACATGGAGGAGTTTGG
Organism: Macrocystis pyrifera; assembly: GCA_031763025.1. Lineage (NCBI taxonomy): Eukaryota > Phaeophyceae > Laminariales > Laminariaceae > Macrocystis > Macrocystis pyrifera. Next base: position 10,817,288 of record JASSKH010000001.1, read on the forward strand.
TACACTAGACAGCAGCGAGAACTCGATCGCTATCCTAGAAGATAGATGGTGGCCACAGGCGGCGAAACAGGAAGGGGTTAAGACTAGCAAAACGTTTCTATGCAACATAGGGAAACTACGAAATGAGCGCCCGAATTCTGGAGGTGCTTCTATCAGGAGTAGGAATGGTGCTCTCCGTCTCCAAAGGGATGCGTGGTCAATGGTCAAACGACTTTAAGACAAGCAGCAAATGAGTACGCCCCCCCCCCCCCCCCACCCTCACATGACATGTGTAATAAACAAAGACGGTGTTAATTAGCTCTTAGAGAGAAGTGTTCGTCAGCGTTTCATAGTGACGTTTCCGTGCGGTCATTATTGTCTATCTGCCCTCCGGGGACAGAAATTTCCTACGGTAACATCTATGATCAACGTGAATGCATCCCACATCGAAGCATTTCGAGACCTACACAGCGATGGAAGATGAAAACAGCTGCATCGTGCCATCGTGCCCCCCCGGCAAACAATGCCGTACATAACGTCTCAAAATATTCGCAAAGGGAAAACAAAACCGAGCAGTGTATCCAAGCGTACCCGACAAAAAAAAGAGATATATACTAGACACACCCCCACTTTCTCTTTTTTTTTAGTCCCAGACGGGGGGTACTAAAATCAAGTAAAACAAAACTGAAAAAAAAAAAACGCGGAGTATCTCTACGTTCACGAGAGATGCATGTTTTGTTCACAACCGACGAATTTAATCATTTATAGTCATGGGCTCTACCGACGGAAACTAATAGCTGAAGTTGCCCAGAGGCAGAGAGAAGAGAAGAACGGCCACACTCGTCCCGCGCCCCCGCCTAGCTTCTCGTGATAGGTGCACAAGCAGAGCACGGCACTGCTGGCTGCCGATTGATAGGCCTAGAGGCTAGGTCTACTGTTGTGGTTTCTCGGTTCACGAGAGATGCATGTTCATTCGGAAAAAAAAAAAATCTCAACCCGCTACTGCTGTACGTAGTTTGTTTTCAATTCCGACATGGTGGCGAGTGTGATTCCGTTTTCTGTCTTCCTTTTTTTTTACCCCTGGCGTACCAGGAATATTATACGTACGTACTGTAGGGCTCCCCAACAGCAGCCGGAAGGCGTGTTTGGGCGCAACACGCGCCGCTGGAGACCAAAAATGTTGTGCGTGAAGGTATGGCCGATAACCGCTACGTACATAGATAACCTGCTATTCCTAGAAGCCTGCGTTTTTTCTTTCGCCGTATAATATGTACCAGGTATGTACTAAGACCTATGCCAATGGGAACGCGAAGTATCAATAAAAAGTTTGAATTCCGAAGATACCCGCCAAAAAAATTTAGAACACGCTTCCTATGGGCATGTTCAGAAAAGAAAAAGTTCCCAACTTTTGGAAAAGCATGAAAAAAGCAAATCTGGGGCCGATGTTGGGCCAAGATCGGCTTGAGAAAAACTCAGGCCGATCTTTGGTTCGATGCGGCGAGATTCCGAGTCCTCGACAGACATCGATCGACAAAACCAACGAATGCGTCATGAATTCTGAACAGAGTGCACTCGTTAGGGGCTCCGACCCACCCTTGGGTCACCGTCTTCACACAATGGCCAGTGACGTGTGGCGGGTGCTGGCCAGGCGTACGATAAAAAATCAATTAGCCGCTGGTGTGTACCAAACAGAAGACAAAAATTCTCGATCCGCCTCGAATGGCAAAAAACAGTTTGTTTTTTCAGGTTTGGGAGGATAACGCAGGACGCCGCCGGCAAGCTTTCGCCCCCTCGAGCATTTATCCACTTTCTATCTTCGATGCCGTCATCTATACTCGTTGGCCTTGCCCGACACCAAAAGCGGGTTGGCCGTGGGCTGAGTCTATATCGAGATCGAGCATCTATCGTCGCACGAGCTGATTTTTATCAGCGTGTTGACAATTTGCAACGAGAGAATACAAATTGCGCCGCCTGCAGCCGTTAGAAAAAAAAGAAGGAAAAATCAAACATTTTTTCTTTTTTTTTTCCCCACAGCTGTGGTACGAGGATATTTTCGGCTGTTCTTTTAAAGCAATATTTTCGAAAGAAAACCTATACCAATGGAAACGCCAAGTAAAAAAGTTTTCTTTCGAAAAGATTGCTTTAAAAGAACCGCCGAAAATATCCTCCTAGCACCGCTGTGGGAAAAAATGGAAAAAAAAATGTTTGCTTTTTCTCCTTGCGGCGCAATTCGTTTTTTTTCTCGTTGCAAATTGCCAACACGCTGCTAAAAATAAGCTCGTGCGACTAGAGACGCTCGATCTCGACATATACTCATCCCACGGCCAACCCGCTTGGTGACGGGCAGGCTAACGAGTATATATGACGGCCTCGAAGATATCAGGTTGATCCATCTTCTAGGAGGCGAGAGCTTGCCGGCGGCGTCCTACCGTATGCTGCCAAACCTGAAAAAAAGCCTACGAATCGAGAATTTTGACATCTGTTTTGTGCACACCAGCGGCCAATTGTTTTTTATCATACGCCTGGCCGGTGCCCTCCACATGTCACCGGCCATTACGTATACACGGTGACCCTAGGGTGGGTCGGAGCCCCTAACGAGCGCACTCCGTTCAGAATTCATGACGCAGTCGTTGCTTTTGTCGATCGATGTCTGTCGAGGACTCGGAATCTCGCCGCATCGAACCAAACATCCGCCTGAGTTTTTCTGAAGCCGATCTTGGCCCAACATCGGCCCAGAATCGATTTTTGTGGGCTTTTCCACAAAGTTCGGAACTTTTCGTTTAAAGATCGTGCTCATAGCAAGCTGTACCTGAAACATTGTGATGGGTATCTTAGGAGTTCAGACTTTTTATGGGAACTTTGCGTCAGGTCTAACGGCGAAAAGGTAAAGGTTCCGTGAAAATCAACAATCAATCGCCCCCCCCCCCCGCCATAAACAAACACGCGCAAGTCTTTTTCTCGTGACATTGCGGCGAAAAGAATTGCGCGGCCCGAAAATCCTGAGGCCAATTCTTACCCCGTCGGATTGGAAGGATCGAAACGGTCGGTTTCCGATCCACAGTAAATTCACCGGTGCGTGTCTGGATACCTCCCTATGCTATAATATCGTCAGTCGGATCGAGTTTTTGTAGTTCTTAGCAGGTTTCTGCATTTTTTTTTCTGAGGGCGTTTGATGCGAGCGTTCAAAACCGCTTCGCGTCCTGCTTGCGGGTTCTAGGAGGTGCTGCGCTGTGAACAGCAGCATCAGCAACAGCAGTAGGGCGGTCAACCCAGCACCCGAGAGGTGTTCAGGGCTCTGTTGCTGTGTGGCGTGACCGTTGTGTTTCGAGGAGTGGAGAGGGTAAAAAAAGAAAAAAAAAAACTCGACTCTTTCGACGGGATGCGTGGATCGGCTCACTCGATCGAAATAGTCGGGATCGAAAAGGCTCTTTTTCAACAGTATAAGAAAGCCCGACTTTGTCTCCAATCGGAAACCGGCTTTTTCGATCTACACGTATGTATATCCGGCTGCACAAGAACTAGCCTTAAACAGCAAAGTCCGACCCGAACGTTGCGCTGATACCAGGTATTAGCGTAACAAAACAACAGCTAATCTTGACCAAATAACGTACAATTACATACGCAGCAATGTTCGAACAGATACATCAGTCTATTAATATTAATAGCAGTTTGAGATAGACGAGCCCGAGCGCATACGCGAGTACAGATTTCTGCACATCAGCTTACATATCAGGGCGTACCCTGGTCGAGTGTTGTAGTACCAGTTATATGCGCACAACATGATGGGTAATATGCATGTACCGTATGACACTACCGTATGTACCGTATGACACTACCGTATGACACTGGGTGATAAGAAAACACACACCCTTGGGACGAATTTCAGGCCCGGTTTCCTCCAAAACATGGGGGGCGAACACTACGAAAATGGGAGCATTTTGGAAAGATTTCGTCGAGAAGGTTGTTGCATGTATTATGACGCATCGCTCTCGTGTTCAGTATGCCCTCCCCTTCGACTAGCTTAGAAAAGTCCGAGGGGGGTGTGCGTTATCTTATCACCCTATTAATAGTGTTATACGGTACGACATCAAGTACCAGGTATAATACGAACGATGGAGTTAAAGCAGAGTGCGGTACTAAAGATTCAGCGATCATTCCATCCGCAGAACGTTCACCGACCGACATCACGACATCACCCGCATCAAACCTTGAACCTTCCGAAAACCTTTCTGCTGACGGTCCGGCCACTACCTGCTACGCGTACTACCAGGAGTAAGGCTGGTCGGACACACCAGGTTGTCCTTCACGGGGACTGGGATTTGCACTTCGCATGGATACAACCGCACTATCGTAACTCGTAACACACGCGACCGGCGTGATATCAATACTGCTGCTGTATAATACAATGGATCTATCTATCATTCACACAGCAGTATTAATAGTTGAACTGTTGTTTTGAATACCGAGCGTGGTACAGCAGCAGTAGCTATACAGCGAAGCCGATCGCCAACTCTCTCGAACTCAAGTCACAGCTGGCAGCTGACCTACCTACGTACGTACTCCGGTCGAAAACCCGTGCTTGTACACCTGGCGAACTGGTGGCACGGTATATAACCACGCACCGATCGAAATACGATGAACCTACAGCCAGCTATTGTGCACGTACTGATCATAAATCATACCTGGTACAAGGTAACGATGTGTGCGATACAGCAGTTAGCAACAAAAGTCGTACGCCGTACGTACAGAAAAAATACGGCGTAAAAATGTACCCGAGGACACCAGTTCGTCTAGAGGGCGCTCCCGGGTCGCGAATCGACGATCACTCGGCCCACGCAAGCAGCGTCAAAAGAAGAAGCAGAAAGCCACACCCCCGACCTTCCTCGGTTGTGCTATGCCTCCATGCTACGTACGAGTGTGCACATCCCGTCCTGTCGTCTCTCCTCATATCCCAGGCAGGTGCTTCTGCGTACAATATAATAGTGGTGCTGCATCTCATTCATTCACGTACGTACGGGGCAAGATCTGCAGCAGTGAATCAATCCATCATGTCAGCAGACGCCGCCGCCGTCGTTGCCTCCGCCGCTCGTTCATGGCCTATTATATTCGACCAAGTATGTTCCCCTACCGGAGAAGCCCTCTCTGCCTCCCTCACAAGGCTCGAAGTTTGTGCTATAACATTAACATGCCAACCCTACCTACCCCTCTCGTCCAGGCGCACGTCCAGGAACGATGCCGGTGACGACGGCGATGGTGACGACGCTGGTGATGACGACGACCATGTCCACAGGCGAAACTCAACATGATACGAACGTCTGCTATTATTAATAATATTAATATGTGTTACTACTGTAATACACACCACACCTACAACAGCAGTACCAGTACCAGGCAATACGGGGGACCATAGTTAATAGGACCTACGGTACACACAAACACCCATATATTTCCATATTTTTACTAACAATATTTGGTCCTATTTACTATTGCCCCCCGTAATCGTATATACACCAGGTGGGTAGTAGATGGTATGCTACGAGACAACATACAGAGTAGGTCGACAGCTGCAGCAGTTGTCGACAGCCGCAAGCATCGTGCGCGGCAGCTACTATTACTAACTGCAGACTGGCTGTAGCAACCCTTGAAGCGCTGCAGTCCCGTTTTTGGGGGCAACCATAAACCCTAAGGGCCCATCTTAACGGCGAACACAAAATTTCGTTCAATCAGATGTAAATTAAATCAGAAAAAAAAAAATCTACGAGTATTAATAGTCAAATTGAAAGAACCGAAAGTCCTCGATAAGATGGGCCCTTAAATTAAACTAGAAAAAAAAAAAAATCAAGTCAAATTGAAAGAACCGAAAGTCCTCGATAAGATGGGCCCTTAAATTAAATTAGAAAAAAAAAAAATCAAGTCAAATTGAAAGAGCCGAAAATCCCCGTTAAGATGGGTCCTCAGAATTTGACTGGTTTATCCCCTAAAGGGGACTGCAGTTCTCAAAAAGTACCCGAGGTCACACGATGGTCTATTCAAATAGTCAGAAGTTTCGAGACAGAAGAATCACAGGCACACATACCCGTGGTACATAAATACTAGATGTACGTACAAGAAAAGTAACTTTGGGCAAAAGAAGAGGCAATTTGAGAATTTGAGGTAAAAAATCGTCGACCCTCGATTCTTGTACGTCAGGCATGACATCACATGCATGATACACCACAGACAAGTCGTACTCGTACATCACATGCATCAGTCAAAAAGACGATGAAAAACACTGGGAAACAAACAAAAAAAAAAAAAACGGGCCGATCGAGATACGATGGCGATATATATGATTGTGTGCGTCCCCCCGAGCGTGCAACCTCATGGCTAACCTTGAGGGTGGCAATCCATCGCCGTCGGGCCTCCACCCTGTCCCCCTCCATGCCTTTGATGTACCGATTCGGGATCTCCATGATCAAAGGGTAGCCATCCTCCGCTAGGGCCGCGCCGGTGGGCTCTGCTGCTGTCTCTGCGGACACGTCCGCCAGGGGGTTGCTACAGTCCACAAAGGTCGACATGGAGTTTCTACCGGTTCGTTCGGCTCAGGCTGTAGGCGACAACGCCGCTCCTATGCTGGTTTTGATGGCAGCTCCGGGAGAAAACCTGCGCGTTTGTCGCTGCTGCTGCTACTGCTGCTGCTGCTGCTGCTGCTGCTGCTGGTGGTGATGGTACTATTTGAGAGAACAGCGTGAGGAGACAGGCGTGTGTGGCTTTGATGATTTTCGTAGTAGATGGCGAGCCGTGTTCTCCAGCTGCCAGAGAGACGCGCCGCTCTTGTGTCTCTCCGGAAGAATGTTCTGTGCCAAAGAAGTTTTTGGGGATGCTGCTGTTAGTCGCCCTCTTAGCACGGTGGTCTTGGTGCGTGATATTCGCTCTTCAAGAATGAGCTGTGTAGCTGTAGAGAGCAGGTACCAGTGGGGAGCCGGATGTTCTCTCGGGCGAGGAAGATGGCCTGTCCTCGCTGTGTGAGTGACAAAGTGTTTTTTTGGTCTTTCGGAAAAAAAACAATCGGCGGAACTGATGATATGAAGATTTTCCATTGAAAAGGCGTGTTTTTTGGCGGGAACCGGGGTTATTGAACCTTCAGGACGAAGTGCTACGTGAGGATGCACACATGTGCTGACTAGTGTAGTGCTGGCAGTCACAGACGTCCTGTGAGGAAGAGAGTGGAAGAACGCCGAGCGAGATACACAACACTCTCGGTCGTGGTGAAAACCCTATAGGGTGTAGAGCTGGAGGTGCACGGTTATCGAAAAGGACAAAACAAAATGAGGGGTTTTGCCGCGTGGACACCATACCTGGCGGTTCTCGCAGTGTCTGGAATCACACAAGGTAAGCACAACGTACTGCTGTAGCTCCACCCACAGAGAAGATAGCATCAGGAAGCGGGTACACCGACAGCGGCCAAGTTAGAGACCAGGGCGAGAAAGCACACCCGAGTTCGTTGGCGCCCTCAAGCCGTCGATGTAACTGCTGTAGCGCTCTCGCCCAAAGTAGGAAAATCCTCCACGGCAACATGACAGACACCACACATGGGGCCATCAACATACAGCAAGCAGTACCTTCTCCTGCGTGTCATGATTTATTGTTGATATGTTATGTTTATGAGGTTTCATCATTGTGGAGTCAACTCGAGTGTTGTACCTGGCGACAGGCGACGTTTTGTCGCGTTTCTGCTGGTGTGCAGTGTGCAGCAGGAGGCTTAGGGCGCGGGGTGGACACTCTTTACGTACGAGTGCTGGCTCGCTGCGAGTTGATGTTGCACCAGGGAACCTTCGCGACCGAATTCGAGGATCATGAACGCGAATAATCCACTGCCAACACATGTGTTGCGTGCGCGAGTGTTGCGTGCGCGAGTGTGTTGGGGGCTGCGAGTTTCGAGTTGCGAGTATCACTGTTCACTACTGCTGTATCATACTACGTACAGGTAGTTGGTTGTGACAGCAGTTGTAGCGAGTACCAGGTATTATGGTACGCAACGTACATCCCGGTGCCTGGTATCTGGTGATCGTCCTTGTATCACGTCATGGGCAGAGAGGCGCACGAGGCTTTGCGCGCAGAAGCGTTTCGCACCTTTGCACCCTGTGCGCTTCGCCCAGCACGACGTCCAGCAGGCCGATGTACGATCGTCCTTTGAGCCTGTCGTTGCCTTGTGTTGGCAGGATCGAGAGTGGAAACAGCAGTGTGAAGCTGCAGTGCAAGCTGCAAAGCTGATTGCACCGCAGTATAACAACTGATACCAGATAGATAGATATGTATGCTTTATTCACTCGAGGGCTTGTGAGTTGCGAGTCTGAGTGGCGAGTAGCCCGAAATTCCCGCTTTCGTCGTATAGCTTGCCAGGTATAGCCAGCCCACGCACGCCCTAAGAAGCGACACACATCAAGGGCAGAGATCAAGGCTAAAATCGAGCACACAGCCACCGCTTCCGTGGAAGCCGTGTGATCATGTGTATACACAACAGTATCCGTACAAGTATTAATATCGTGGCAGCAGTGTGTATTCATGATGACTCTTGCTATCATACGGCGGCAGCGAGCCGACAGAGTCTTCCACACGGTCCGTCCGTACCGTAGAGCTAATATTTAATACCTGGTACTTATAATAGCAGCCCACCCTCTTTCTTGTTGCCGCCCACTCGACGCTCGACTCTCCTGCTCGTGGGTCGCCAACAAAAGGATATTGCTTGCTGCTGCTGTTGTGGTCTGCACTGCACTGCTGTTTCGCTCGCTTGGGCGGCGAAGACGGCCAGTAATGGACAAACCTTGATAGTAGATCTTCCTGGGGTAGCTAATTAGGCACTCTGATTGGCTAGGGGTATGTTTTACGCAGCTTAATCAACTTTCGAGTCTTTCCCAGCCATCCCGAGCCATCCCGAGTCAACTTAGAGTCTTCCCAAGCTCAGCATCCACGCCGGCCGAGCCAACCTAGAGTCTTAACAAGCACAGCATCCCAGCACTGACCACTGGCATAGGGTTCGGGTTAGGGTTAGGGTTAGGGTTGGGGTCGGAGGGTCGGCTTCAGGCGTCCAACACAAAACCCCCATAAAGATCTACTATCAAGGTCTGTCCACCCCTCAAGACGGCAGCTACGGTATGTATATACGTCAGTACGTTGCGACCCCTGTCTCTTGTCGATGATTATTATTCACAGCATTACGGTGCTACTGCTGTATTACGGGGGACGATAGCTAATAGGACCAAATACTGTTGGTAAAAATAGGTAAATATATAGGTTTTTATGTATACCGTAGGTCCTATTTACTATGGTCCCCCGTAATGGTACGAGGAGGGAATGCTTGTTTCCTTCCTTCAAGCCGTCAGTGACAACGTCGTAACACTCCACACCTTGGACAGATAGATGATCTACAGATAGATGATCTACAAATAGATCATCCAGATCCTAACCTACCGTTATGAGAGTTGTGCAGGATCTGCATAGTACAGATCCAACCCAGCAAGTATGTCCTGCAACAGTAGATCATGCACATTATTTTGGGCTCCCACCCGGCACCGTGAGCTAATCATGCGTACAGGTCAGGGATATATCAGGTATTTAGTATTTGCCCTGAAAGATCTACTTTTTGTAGATCATCAAGTGGGAATCGATCGTCTGTCCGAGGTGCGGAACATTCAACACTACTAATACTACGTTAATGTATACCAGGTATGTATTGCAGCAGTGCAGTACTACTGAAAAGTACCGCATAGAGCACCTTGTCGTAAACCCAACTTTGCGCGTTGCTTGTTGCGGCGCAGGCTTCGTCATCCACGGCTTGCCTGCCGTGCGATCAGCTGCTGCTGCTGTCACGGCGTGGGGGGGCAGCGCTAGGCGGGCAAGACCAGCCGCGCGGCCGTTAGTTGGCATGCAGATGCACAAAGTCACGATCGAGGTGGGTTTCGGTTGACAGGGATCATACCTGTACGCTACGAGTAGCGGCATCTTTTATCTTGTGTTGGGACCTGCCGCAGCTTGCCCGGGCTAAGTGGTGTGTTTCTGAATCCAGGCATATATATATACATTACGTCGCCAAAATGTGGGTGCAGTTACAGTTGCAGCCGTATACAGAAGGGTCTGCTGCCATAACGGTAGTTGCGGTGTTGCGTGTGGTGGTGTGTTTTTGTTGCACAATATTGATAGCGGGAAAGTGCGCCACCCTGAGCGCTTCGCGACTCCCCTGGACAGCTCCACCGTTTCGTTCGATCAGCTTGTGGGAAAAGGAAGCGCGAGTGGGTTTCCTATTGATATGGTGGGGTGACGACCGGCCTTGTTGACGAACAACGACGACAACAGCAGCAGTCACGCTTGCACTTTCCGTGGTTAGCAGCACTTGTACACGAAGTATCTGAATTGCAAAATAGGTTAGCTTTCGTACGAGTACGAGGGCGCTCTTCGCATTGTTAACACCGGTACGTATGGCTGGTGGCTTGCCCTCAAATTCCAGTGCTCCACGAGCGTCAACCAGTAGTCGCTCATTTGAAGTTGTAGTTTTGATCTTCGACTCGGTAGCGCAGCGCGCGTCAACATGTGGCATGTACCCCCTCCTGCGTCTACGGCAAGATAAGCAACGAAGGAGAATGCTACCACAAGAGCGCCAAACGAAGAGAGATATTCCCCAGGTGCATCTGGTACGCTGCGCCAGTACAAGGTAGTCGTCTTTGTTTTTGCCACCGTGGTTCGGAGGGTGCTTGCGCATTGTGCGCACCGTGCGATATGGCGCAAAAGCGAGGCTGCCGAAAGCGCCGATACTCGTCATGATCGGCAGCGAAACCGACGACTCAATCGACTGACCGACCACCCGCTTCGATCGACGCTCATGGCACAGTAGCATTGAGATTCGAAACAACGCGGAAACCGTCACGGTGCGGCTCTTCCCTCGCCTCTGCGCCCCGTCCCTGCCGCTTACCCACCCCTCGCCTTCCCCATCACCCTCCCCCCCCCCCGCCCATCTTGCCGACGCAGCACGAGGGAAAGTCCACCGTTTTGGAGGTGGACGAAAACACGAGCATACTGGAGGCGGCCCTAGACAACGACATTGAGCTCCCTCACGACTGCAAGCTCGGGGTGTGCCTGACCTGCCCCTCGCTCATCGTCAGCGGGGACGTGGACCAGAGCGAGGGGACCCTCGACGACAGCGTCATGGAACAGGTGAAGGCGTCGAATCGAAGAAGCCGCGGTAGTTGCCTCGAGGGCGCGATCTTGCTTCGGCGTTGGGCTCGCACGGGGGCTTTTTACTCCAGTACCAAACCCCTTTGGTTCCTGTGTGTTTGCTTGTTTCTCTGTTTTCTTCTTCCCCGAAGATACACCGCCCGGGCCGAGCCGGGCCGCTGGCATGCCCCGGAAAGTGTTGGGGTTGAGAGTAAGACTTTCCCGGGGAGTTCCACTCTCCCCGCGTTGGGCTTTTGAAACGTATCACCGTTGTTCGTCGCAAAATATGCAGAAACGCCGAGGGAGGCCGTGTTGTGTTGGCACCCTGGCACAACCGTATCCGCACCGAAAATTTGCCGCTCGAGTAGCGCCCTCCGGAAAGCGGAAGTCTGCTAGCGTGCCAAGCTGTTCCCGCGGTCCAGCTGCCATAATGCATTAAAACACAATGCTAACCCCCCCCCCGTCTGTCCCCCGTCTATTACCCTCCTGGAACCGCGCGACAGGGATTTGCACTGACGTGCTGCTCGTACGCGAGGTCGGACGTAACTATCCGGTCCGTAGAAGAGGACCAACTTGTCGGCGCCCAATTCAGCGATAGAGTGTAACTTGTGGGCGCGTGCGCGTGTTTTAAAATGATATGTAAACTAGCGCCTGGGAACGCAGGAAGGCGCCCACGGCCAACACTGGGGTGTGAAGCAACTTAACAGTCTTTTTGTGTGAGCGAGAAGTGCACACGCTTGAGAGAGGGAGATACGAAGGGGTGTGCGTGAGAGTGAGAGAAAGGGAGAGAAGCAGAAAGTATCGTACCCCAAAGTGAACATTATTTGGCTCGTGCTAAACCGGGTGCATACGCGGAAGTGCACCACAAGTCGTCGAGCCGACGGGGGCGACGTGGGGGTTGGCGTGGCACATCAAAATCCCTCCGCGCCCGCCCGCTGCGTACTTCGCCCTTTTTTTTTTCCTTTGGCGCAGCTGTGTGTCGCGACACTTTAGCCTCGGGTGCTGGTGCTGTTCGAAGCGTAGGGAAATTGTGTACATTGCTACCTTTTTCCACGTGCCGATTTGCCGCTGCGTTCATTTTTGGTCGTCTCCATGATTTTGGTTCCGTTACATATCAGTACACGAGTTGGCGGCTAGGCGGAGTACCAGAAACAAAGGTGGGGGGGACGGGGTGTACTCGATATCATCATAGGGGGGGCAGGGGGGAAGGGACGGCGGAAATTCGGAAAGAGTAGGGGCGAATTTCAAGTCCGTCCGCGAATGAACACCGAAGAAAACGTCTGTTTTCAGCGCCCCCCCACTGTTGAGAGGTATCTCTACTAGGGGTAGGAACGGTGCTCCGTGTCGAAAGGGGTGCGTGATCAATGGTCAAATGACTGAGGCAAGCAACACATGAGTAGCCCCCCCCCCCCCCCCCCCCCCCTCTGGTTTTACGTCCGACGGGCGCAAGAAGAGGAGATATATACGACCGTTGGAGGCGAGAGGCATTTTCAGCCCGCCGCTATGTCATAAGAGGAGGCGATCAGATCATTTTTTTGCTCGGGCTGCGCCATCAGATCAACGTTGTTCGTGGGCGATGCCATCGGCGAGGACGGGTTTCTGCACTGAATCCTGATACTCTACAATCGATTAGAGTCGTCGTTGCTGGTTTGTGCTGCAGGATTTACGTAACGTCTTCGTTGAAGTTTTGTCGGCGTTCCGAGGGGGGGGGGAAGTCATCTGCTGGCTCGTCCTATTAATTCATGTTAGTTTCGTGATTCCACACACACTGTACATGCCGTGCTGCTTATATTGGGCCGGGGGGAGGGGGGGCACACCTCAGGCGCTCCTTCCCTAGCTTCACAGGGGTAGGCTTTTTGTTTCACGGCGCGAGTCGACCCGCTTCTCAGTTTGTGCGTTCTGGTGTTGGTGGCGCACTCACTCGTCGGTCCCGCCCTATATTTACTGTAGTAGACAGACACCAGATACAAAGACAGAGGGCGGCAAACCAATCACAACCTGGCTCGGGAAAAGCGACAAACGGCGAGCATTGCACGCGCATTCCCTGGTGACACGAGCCTTGGCGATCGCGCGGTGTAAACTACGTAGGATCGAGGAGCCCGAGCGCAGACATCGCCGAGGACGCAGAAGACGGGGTTTTGCCCAGAGTTTTTGCATTGTGACGCGGGGCGGCTTTTCGGAGACGAACAAAGCGAGGGAGGCGCCGCGCGCCCCTGGACTGGTGGCGTGTGACTTATGTTCCCTACTTCCTATCAGCACCGACGAAGCAATCAAGTTGTTCCGACTGTTGGACGTGCGGTCGCCTTCCACCACCACACTAAGCCATGGTGCAGTTTTTCCAGTAGTATAATAGCACTATATAGAATACGCGCGTTCGGTTTATCACAATACTTGTAAAATTCGGTATAAATGGAATATAGACGAGGCGTATTACGCAGCTTGCAAAGTTGAATATCAACTATTTAATCAGCCGAACTCACAGCTGACGTGTTTCAAAATTTACCAGGTATAAAATAGCACTATGGCCTACCCTGCTCTCAAATGCGCCGGGAGGTCTATGCCGCGCCTGCTGCGACTCGCTTACTGCTAAACAGCGTCCTTAGTAGGGAGAGCGGCCACAGCGGAAGAGGATTTGGCTCCAACCGTCGCTGACCCCTATGGCAGTACGTATTTTAACGCAAACACACAACAACAAACCCGGTACCAATCGACACAATGAAAACAATCCCCAGGTTCCCAAGTTGAGAATTCTGACCCCAAGCCCTGTTCTTGGCACGCGAAGCGCACACGCCGCCATTCCGGACGGCGTTTTCTATTAATTGTAGAAACTCTCAGCTGGGTGAGCCTTGCAACATAGTATAACTAAGTGAAGAAACACACGCACACGCTCGTACGTAACGACCCGATCAAGCATCAAGACTTAATATCACAAACCTAAATCAACATATCAGCCGGCGGCTATATCGTTTCGACACGTACATGTGATACTTGATACATATGTGATACTACTCCGTACTCGTACTCTTGTTTCTTTTGTCACTGCGATAGAAGTGTCGAGGCGCATAACCTGTTAAGTCCTTCTGTCAACGCCAACGGGAGGACTACGTTCCGACCCGGTCGTCGGAGGGTACGAGACCTCAACGGCCTGCCGTATCAAGTGCCCCCTATACGCTACAATGACGTTGGGTGAGGGGGACGCTGGGTACGCGCTAGGACGGACATGAGGGCGACCAGCCCGGTTCGGACATACCAAAGGTAGAAGCGCCAGCGCGGGCGAAGTATTCGTTCACACAGGCAACAGGAAAGCTTTAGGAAGCTTCCGACAAGAACGGCCGGACTTTAGGAATCGATATCGCATAACCCATACGAATAACCGGGACAGCCGGATTGGTCAACCCTCTGATAAGATCCCCTAAGGTCAAGATCTGCAAAAATCGGTTTGGGCGTGTGGGATTTCCCATGTACATATGAGTAAGCAGGTTGGCCTCAAGGGACTTGATATCCATACTGAGCAACAGCAATCCTGTTTCACATAGCCTTGTCACGGCCGAGGCTCGTAACCTTTTATGGATTATTACGTGTATGAAATATGAAACCATTGTCAACGTTGTTGTGATGATCGTACCGAACGTCAGCAACGATGCACAAAGAACATACTGTACACATATCATGAATTGCGCGGATGGTGTCGTCGCTGGAAGGGCCTATTCCCTTGGGCACGTTTCTTTGCTGTGTACTGCTTGTATTATAGAAAAAAAATGGTGAAGTGTGTTTGTTTGCATTTCATTCCCCGACGAACTTGTTCGCAGAAACAAGTCGAGGTGGGTTGAACCAATAAGACCTTCCGCACATGCGTGTGATTCGTCAGGGGATATCTCGAGGACACCCCCAGGTTTTCTAGGTGGTTAACAAGGATCATACGGCGGTTATTTGACAAAGCTACGACTCCAAGAGCACCGCACACAGCGAGCGGTCACTTCTCGAACAGCTTGGAACGGTTTTGACCCAACACCCAAACCAAACGCTGCCAAGCGCAGACAGTTAGCTGGAGACCTGCATAGATACGCGTGCAGGTATACTGTGCTACCACGTACAATCTTAACAGGGAACGAGAACTTACGACAAATGTGGTAGAGAGAGCCGGCTCGTTTGCTGATGCAGCTGGATCAGGGAGTCCCGAATCATGTCCACTCAAGGCACGCGGTTCCGCGAGACTTCGCTTTTCACAGAACCTACCCCCAACATCTGTTTTCTTGTGTTTCTGCCCGTTTCCCTGCGACTTGTCGTCGCCATTTGTTATGGGACGTCCTGAGGACATCCCGCGCTGCCTTGCTGGGTATGGATCATATGATTGGCAACCGACGAAGCTATTATACTACTGTAGAACGTCGTGCACAGCGGCCACTTCTGCCACTTCAAATTCAAACACTCCAAAACCACAAAGGAATTTCTCAAATTTGTCAGCACAATTGAGAAAAAAAAACAATCCACCAAAAACACGCAACCCATCAACACAGCAGTGATGGGCGAATCCTACCGTAGACCATTTCTGCTTGCTGGCGACGACAGTATACTACATGCGCAGCTCTCCTCTCGCTAGTACATATCACACACCGAGCAAATTGCCGCATCCAATTCCGCGGCCATGGGCCGCCGTAGTTGAAACCCAACCGGTCCTAAGACCTCGGCTCATGTCCGAACAGCCACAGCTTACGCGTTCTCTGCTGGGTATTGTTGACGCCCTCTGTTGATGCCACGAACTCGAGCCACACAGATAAAACTACAACTAACTGCTCCTAAAATAGTAACCTAGCGATTTCCCTCACATTCTACATGGCCTACATATACCCGAGGTTGGCCGTTCGGCCGGTGTGGCTGTACGCGGTCCCGCAAGGGTCGGAATATAAAAACAAAATACTTTTTCTAGCCAAACCTTAGAACATGCCGGCTCCAAATCTACACAAAAATAACCGCGGAACAGGGCCACCAAATCCCAGTCAGAATAAAGCCTACCAGTGTACCTCGTACTGGTATATGATAAAAAAGAGAGGAGCGTGAACACAATTAGGACCCGCGACCCCAACAGAACAAATTCGTTATAGCGAAATAACACTGCCTAATAAGCATTATACGAATATATGATACCTGGTATGAGACAAGCGTAATGTCTTTTACATACCAAGCAGTGCCGCAGGACCCGTAGCTCTCCATTTTTTAAAGGTACCGACGCGCGCGCGCGAAAGGTAAGATAGTCGACATCCATGACCGGGAGTAACATCAAAGGACCGACAGCGTCGTTGCTACTTTTGCCAAATAAAACGCATTGGCAGATATTTCACGTGTTACGATACAATTTCTACAAAGCTCTGAACTGTTTTCTGACCACTGGCGATGGCTTAATTTACATCGTGTCACCTCGAGCCGTAAGCGGCAATCCAGCCTCACCAAACCATGACCAAAACAAATAACATACACACACGGAGACACGCGAGCATGCATGCTTCGAACACTGCCGCAGGAGCGCACGACCTCGTCGACGACAGCTGCCAAAAAAGTGCCGAGATGCAACTTTGTTGTTGCGTTTCACAGAGCGCGAAAGAACGTTGTTCGCCTCTCACGACAACCTCGCCGAGCGTGATCGCGGCCACGACGACGGCGTACACTCGAGCGAGCAAGCGAGAAGAAGGCACACTGCGATCTCTTCCGGTGGCCCTGGGGCTAGAATGGTTGCATGTCCGTTAGCGTGTAGAAATACGCGCCCAACACCAACACCATGCTGCCCAGAAGTACGCCTTCGGGAGCCAGCAGAGGCCACCACCGTCACTGCGGACACAACCATCAGCGCGGACGTGCTCGCGCAGCACGTGTTACACATACGCATCATACCGAGGAGGCCGGCAGGGTCCTCTTTTTTCGCTCCCTTGCCATCGTCATTTCTTTTCGGAGTACCTGCGGGCGGACGAAGAATATAGGGGGAGGAGCACCTAAGTTTTACATGGCGCCGAAAGTCACTCGGGAGGTGCCCGGGAAAAAAACTTCCGGAGACGCCGGGCTGCCGGGTATCAAGCGTTTTACGTCGTGTGCCTATGTGTGGGCGATGCCAAGGGGCAAAAACAGTGGATGCAATGTAGATCGACATGGTGAAGTTCGTTTCGGCTTCGCTCGCTTTTTCACCGGACGGGCGACATCGGGTAGAACCGTGATAATTGCGGGAGTATACCACAACCAACCCTAACGCCTGCGCGCCCAAGGGCATATCAAATCGCAAGGGTTGGGTTGGGAATACACGAGGAAGAAAAAAGCCACGTAACTAGGTAGGCCAGTGGGCAATGCTCTATAACCAACAGGTTATAACTTTATCGACCACCATCTTGTGGTCCGCGACACACGGTGTATCAGCCAGTCCTCCGTGCCTACCGGCCAGTACATAGCACGCGCTCCCGAAACCATAGGATGCCGGGAAAATGATCGCCCGAACGATCCTCAGCGAAGGCAAGAGCACACGTCATTGAGTGGCGGGCCTGATCGATTGATAAGTACTCGTAGAATCAGGCAAGAAAAACAAGGAGCGCCCACCGCCCGGCTACGGCGGAAGGAGGCGCACATGAATGGTTTACCTGACCAAGCTTGCCACCACCGCCGAGCGACGGTCCGCCACTGATCCGCCGGAGCTGGTCGCTGGTCGACGGTACACCGTCAAGCTGACCTTTCTCGCCCCTGCGCATTCCGCTGCAATCGCCATTGCGACCTCGAAGGCGAGATCAAAGTCTTCGGCGGTCATCTCCTCCGAGTCTGTAGCCCCCTCCACCGCTCCTGCCTCTGTTTCCGCTGTCATCGGTTTCGCTGCGTTTTTTGTCGATTCTGCCTCGTCCTTTGCCGACCCCGCCGTGAGCAAAAGTGAGGACGAGGCCGACGTATTCGGCCACGTCCACGACCGCGCGCGGTACGCTGGACCTTGCGCCAGCATGCGCCTCACCCGTCGCCGTCCTGTCCCGTGCTTCACGTGCTCACTCCTCATGGTGTCGACAACGTCCACAGGCGTTTCCCCCTCGATGTTCGCGGCCTTTTCATCCCCGCCCGCCTCGAGCAGCACGGACGTGGCGAGCGGATGGCAGTAGCCCGCCGTGTAGTGCAGCGGGGTCATCTTTTTGCTCGTTAAGGCGCCCTGGACGTGAACGCCACCCTCCGCGCGGACCAATGCCCGAATCATCCTGACGTTCCCAGCCATGGCGACGCCGCTCAGCGCGTCTCGGTAAGCGTTGGGCCCGAGCTGGCTGACGCCGAACTTCAGGAGCATCTCAACCGCCTCGAAGTGCCCGTGCTGAGCGGCAATCGCGAGGGGGGTGTACCCCACGTCGTCTGTTGCTCCCGGATCCGTCTTGCACTTGTCGAGGAGATACTTGACGCACCCCGGGTCCCCTGTCATGCACGCCAGAGTAAGCGGCGTCTGACACGTGTTGCTAAGCCAGGCGTGACTCGAGCCTGCCCTCACGAGCTCATGCAATATCGGGAGATTGCCCGCGTCCGCAGCGTAGTGGAGGGGAGTGTATCCGTTGGGGTCTCTGGCGTCTATCTTCGACCCCGCTTGGATGAGACACTTCAGGATCTGCGACGAGCGCGCCAAGACGACGTAGACCAGAGCGAAGGAACGAAAAGAGACACAACAAGGACATCGCGTACACACGCGCATAATTGCGTGAACTTTGAGAGCGCCAGAACAGTAGTGCCAGAAAGGACCGCGGCCGTCCAGGTCGCCCCCCCCCCCACCCGTTTAAATATTACGCACTCCTCGCTCGGCGAAGCACGTCTACGTACGTACTGAGATAGCACCTACAGTGAGGGCCGCGCATCTCTCGATCCACGACTTTCGAAAAATGACATAACAAGGTTACTAGCCCCGCCCCCCCCACGCTCCTCTCCGCGCTTCGCGCTCCTCACCGCGCTTCGCGCTTGGGGCTAGCGATTTCTGCCTGATCGGTGAAAGCCCGACGTGCTCCGTGTCCCAGCATTGCAGGGATGCGAGGGTCTATGGTCATAAGATTGCGGCCATGCATGATAATGAGCACACCCCCCCCCGCTCCTCCACTTCCACCTGGATTGGCTCCCAAAAATAATCGTTTACCCACCTTTACGCTACCCCCGACGAGCCAGCCAATGCAAAGGCCCTTTGCCTCCCTCATCTCGCTGGTTGGGGTCTGCGCCGGCTGCTATCAGCTTCTGGACGATGGCAAAATGACCTCCGACGCACGCCGTGTGGAGAGCGGTGGGCCCGCCGGGTCCGCACATGTCCACCTTTGCGCCGTGGCGGAGGAGGAGCAGGACTAAGTCTAGGCGGCCCCGGAAGGTGGCGAGGCCGAGCGGGTAAACGCCATCCTGTTTTTGGACAGATATTATTGCGCACGAAAGGGAGGTCGGACGAGACACGGATCAGTACTCACTTACCCGTCTATGCATCACCACCCTCCCCCAGCACGGCACGGTACGAACCGACAGGGTGCAGGGTGCCTGCTCTTGCGCTCTACCTGATAGTATACCATTACATGCTACAAAATAACCCTGTGCCGGGTGAACAAACGAATGTATTGAGGTATCGTGTTTGTTGCGTCCTTGACAGGTGGTGACATCGGCTTACGCTGGCGGTGGTTCAAGTACCTGGCTGGCGTTTTTGAAAACTGAAGAAGGGGTCTCGTGATGAGCTGGCAGTGCCGCTTGCCGTCAATAAAGCACAAACGAGAAAATACGAGAGGGAAAACGAAGAGGGAGAAGATGTGGATGCCATCGTCTGAGTGCCACAATTGGCAGAAGATACCGCCTCACCATAATAGGAAACACACCCCCGGTGAACAAAAATAGACAAAACGTAAAAACAAACCCGATTGTACCGCCTGAAGTAGATATCGCCCCCCTTGGGCCGGTAGGCCTCCCAAGCAATAGAAAAAAACGAAGTATCACCTGCAGTCCACACAAAAAAAAAGTTCAGCACCGCACATGGAGAACAACATTGAACAGGGGTGGAGCTTTGCGGCACGGGCGGCCCATCACGCTGGACACAGAACTCGTCTGTGGCTTCATCTGCCTGTTTCCTCGACACGGCCTGCCGGCCTGCAGGCGCGTCCCAAGCCATGAGCGGAGCTCAAGATCGGCATAAAAGTTTTCGCCCGTTCCTCAAACCACCCCTGCTGGACCTGCACCTCAACCGATCACTACCCACTTGCTATTTCGGGTCTTAGTGATAGGCAACCAGATGCGGGTACGGTATTTCTACACGACGTGAGAATAGGGGCATCACCTCCTCGCTATCACCCCCCCTCCTGGTACCTGCCTGCTAGAGTTCCATTTCCTCGGCTTCCGGTATCACCCCCCTCTGCTGCCTGGGGTGGGGGTGCCACCTTCACCAAATCTTCCCCCTCGTACTTGCAAGCACCGCTGTCATCACCCCCACCAGCATCACCGTATTACCCTTCCCTCACACGAGTACACTCACGCCCCCCACGGGGAACCACCCCCCGTAATAAATAAATACAGGGGGTATGTAGTACGAGGGACCATAGTAATCAGGACCCGTCATATACATTAAAAAACTATATGTTCCAGTATTTTACTATACATATTTGGTCCTGATGAATCGTGAATTCGGGAATGTGTAGGTCCTTTACACACCAACGTCCCTTACTATATTTGGCCCTAATATAGGGACCTACAGAAGGTCTCGCAAAGTGGACCCGATCTCTCCAGACAATCCTCCTCAAATTCCGAGTGCACGGTCCCCGAAACAAAGGTCCAGTGGCAACGGGGTTCAAGGAACCAAAAGTCCCCGGTGCAAGGGGTCGATACGACGGCATGCTGAGGCGGGGACGAAAGAACGGCAAAAGAGGGTGGGTTGGGGATTGGGGGGCAAGCACACCCCGTTTTTAAGCCAATCTATGAAAGGCGTTTTCTCAAGCGGGAGGCAGCGTGCGTTGGCCCACTACTGTAAGGGACCTGGAGCTCCTTGCTGAGCGTTGCAATTTTAGGTCCCTTATAAGCCGTTTCCCTTCTCAGTCGTTTTCTGCTAGCTTCTGTAAACCAAACCTCGAATAAAACGTGTCCATTTGTCGCCGGGAATCGTTAGATAGTTTTCCACCTTGAGGTTGAGGAAAACAAGCCCGGCACGCCGGGTGATGAAAATAAACTAAAACGTAAAAACATATCACCCGCTGGTGGATTCTTAGGCCAAACACCAAACAAACACGTTACGTGGGTATATAGGAAAGGGGATATTCTACAACAGCGGCACCTACGAAACGATGAAACATGCCATATGATAGTACGAAAACCCACTAAACGTGTTTCGGGAGTAGA
Source organism: Macrocystis pyrifera (assembly GCA_031763025.1). Lineage (NCBI taxonomy): Eukaryota > Phaeophyceae > Laminariales > Laminariaceae > Macrocystis > Macrocystis pyrifera. The sequence goes on from JASSKH010000001.1 coordinate 10,838,795, forward strand.
GAGTGAGAGAGTAGAGATAGTCTACTGCCGCAATCTAGTATACCCATTGATTTTGACAATACTACAATCGCTACTGACTGAGTCAGCCAGTCCCCAGCCCTAACACTTCCTGACGCGTACGTCATCCACCAACAACGCAGGTATACCTCATTTTGGTTTTATCGCAAATCCACAATAAATAGGGACCCCTCCCTCTCGAGCTGGCTGGAGCCGATTTCCTGAAGCAGACAACAACAACAACTGCCGTCCACCATCATCAACGCTCTCAAGTTAGCGACAGCTACGAGTATCCTGCTGCGCGAGATGCTATTGCAGCGACAGCTACACTTTTTGTACCGCGTCTCGCTGCTGTTCGTTTGCAAAGGAAAAACCACCGAACTACTCAGTCAGCCGCGAGCGGGCTGTTGAGACTACCACACATCGCGGTACAAGTGGGCCCTATAAAAATACTTTCAGGCATGCCTGAAAAAATGCCTGAACTACCTTTTCTGAAACGGGTCCCTGAACTACAGTGTTCTCGTACCCATCTTGCCTAGTTCTCGCCAGCCACGCGCCAGGTACGCCTAAACGTACTTTCAGGTGCACAAAAATAACGCCGTTAGTCCGGAACTCCAAAATCAGGGGAAAGGGGATACCTGTGCGAGTATACATACAATGTAGGGTCTGTGTATGCCTGAAAAAATGGAAAACATGCCTGTACTACGAGTACACCCCCTTCTGAAACACGCGTGTCTAAACCCACTGTTTTCGTGCCCATCTTTTTCAGGCGAGTACATTATACGGCATTTTTTCTTCTCTGCAGGAGTTCCACGACTTGAAACAAAACAACGTGAACTTAGGATAGGAGAGGGTTTTAGGCACGTCGCAGGCTTGTTTTGGCAAATGCTTGGCTAAGGGGGCCCTTTCGGTTAAGACAGGAAAAAAAAGGTACTTGCGTCTTCTCAAGTGTAAGATTTTTCGTGTTTTTGACAGCGGCAACACTATTTCTGGTACAATTAACGACAAATCACGACTCCTTACGGAACACGGCATAGCTCCATCACTAGGCCTCCGACCATCTCCCCACCAACGTGTAGCTTGTTCGTTGTGGTTTAGGCGTTGGGGCCCTCGGATCTGCAAGGGAGGGCAGCCATCGCTGAGCTTGCATCACGCAACGAAATTGCTCGGCAGCAAAAAAAATGGTCAATCCGTTTGGTATCTACTGCTGTACACTCCCCTGTGGCTGCGTAGGATGCTACGGACTGTCTAGAGGCCCAGATAGGTTCCCCTGCTGTTGCCAGGGCCCGGCGCTGTCGTCGAAACCTAAGTATCAGCAGCCTGAGGAATTTCCATTGTTGAAGTTCGTCTATGGGTATGGTAGCAGAGGTGTGAGAAGTTGTTTTTTAGTAAGAGGAACTTTTCGTGATAAAAAAAAGGCGTCGGGTCTATCCGGCGTCTGAAACAAAAATATCAGCCTTTGACCTACGTACGCTAAAACTGCCGAGAGAGGGGTGGTCTGAGCTTTGGAATTGGAGAAAAGTTTTCGGTACAAGTACTGTATATAGGGAGTCGTGAAAGGTCGAAATTATACCATAAATAGTATTTTGTTATGGTACTGCTTCGAATGAGCCTGAAAGCCCGGTAATTACCTGGGTTCAGGTATTGGGATCGTATTTGTAGTATTTGGGAGGCGTATCTTAGAAGGAAAACCAGGGGTTTTCCCAGCAAGGCACGAGCTCTGCTCTCAGTCTCCGCGTGCACGAAAGGAATAAAGCTGCACTTCTTCTATCTCTACCCGTTTTAGAACTGCAGTCACGTTTAAGGGACAAACCAGTCAAATTCTAAGTAATTTGTCCCCAAAATGGGACTGCGGTCCTAGAAGGGCTAAGCAAACAACAAACGTGAGTACCAACGAGTACTGGCTTAATAGGCAAACCTGTCTATTAATAGGGATACAAAGTGTCCCGCCTGCATCATCTTTACATGGGCGTCGTTTCTTCTGTTTACTTTTCGCTTTTCGGTCCACACTTTCTCGCCCTGTCCCCGTTGCGGGTGGCATGGCGATGGCTTTCGTTGACGGTTTATTCCAGTCCCTCAAGGCTAGGTCTTCTTTTCTTTCTCTTTTTTGACGTACTTTGCCAGCTTCGTTACCTTGCCGTTCAGAGGTGTGGGAGTGGCTTTTGAGGAGCCGCATCTTCGACTCATGTTCTAGCTCGTGGAATCGGGGTTTCTATGAATTTCCCATAATTCTGCATATACGGCTCATCAGAGTGGGCTAGTGTTATGGTACTGCTTTGAATGAAGCTGAAAGCCAGGGAATAACCTGGGTTCAGGTATTGGGATCGTATTTGTACCACTTGGGAGGCGTATCTTATTGTTGCGTACAGGCCTAAAAGGGTTGGTTGGTGAGAGATTGAACCCTTCTGTGCGGGTGGCTATCTCCACCGCACTTGCTCCTCTCGGGGGTTAGGTCGGGTCAACGTGCCCAACTGGGCTAAATTGACACACGACACGAAATTGGGAACGTGGAAGTGTGGTGCTTTATTTTTACCAATCCGCCGGAGGATAAAAAAAAATCTGTGCCAACATCTGTCAGACCAGTACTCTAGTAGTCACATACCTGGTACACTATCAAGGTGTGACGGTTGCTCACCATTGTCTCCAGGAAATGTTGGCTCATGCTGCTGGGTACGAGACGAACCGTAACAACTCTAATAACAAGACAATCGGATGACTCAACAGACTCGTACTGCTGTACGTAAAACTTGAACAACGACTACATGATGTACAACCAGGTATTTGCAAGACAGAGCATGATACGCCATACCCAGCTCAACTGCGGTTGGGACCTAGTCCCGTGCCGGCAGTGGAGCCTGTCTAAGCTACGTACTCTAAAGCAGGCCAGTGCCAGCAGAGGTGAACCAAAGCTACATCTACGGCAGTACATATCATACGAATGAATGTTCTGGAAAGTGCACTGGTAACCACAACCACTGCTGTTATTCGCAATTTTTCCAACTCATGTTTCACCTCCATAGGGATGTTGGGATTTGATCCGCTCGCGAGGAGAGCACCCACCCTCTCGACGTGTTCCGCAGATACGGCATTCACAAGATGGGCTGCGGCCTGCTGCTGCTGTCGTGAAGGCATGATCCAGGCACCTGAGCGTTTTCGCGGGCAAGGTGGCAAGGTCAAGGTTGATGGTGACATGCTTGTTTTTCGTATTTTGAATCTTTTTTAAAGTTTTTTTGGTATTTTGTATAAATGGAACACGCTTCCCCGGCTGTTGCAACTCCCTCTCGTCGAATTCAAAACACGCTTGCAAAACATGTGTCCCGGACGAGAACATGAGGGTGGAGAGGCTGGATGCTGAATGGGTGTTCTAACGGCGGTGAGCATCGCATCCAACCGGGCCTACTCTAGGGGTTCGAGTCTGATTGATTCGTACTCGTCCGAGCTACCCCTGCTACTCTAGAGCCGACGTAGATCTAGCTAATTATGTTGACGTCGTAGACTCGCGTACTTTACGTCCAACTGCGGGTACTCGTAGCAGTGATCATATACAGCCGTCATAAGTAGTGGTACGTAGATGCGAGTGACGCAGTGCCCGCCCCCTCTCTTGAGCGAAGGCAAGCCGGGCTGGTTGTGCCCGCACACCCGGACATTTTAAAACCGGAGCAGCATTTTTGCTGACGAACAACCACAACTCCGGGTATTGTTTTTTTGTACTGTACATTGCTGCTGCTGTAGTTATTAATCAATGTAATATTAGTATAATAGTGTGTTGTCAATTTAATTACGTATTACAGGGGACCATAGTAAAAAGGACCTATTATACGGTCCACCCATGAACCTGTATAGAACTACTATTAATACTTGGATCTCGATCTCTGAGTGTGCTCGGTTGGTACATCCCTGGCCTCCCAGAGCTCCCACTTGGGAATCGCCTCCTTTTTTTATTACTTGCCGGACCTTTCCAGCGGGTCTTTGTTTTCTACATTTCTCTTTGCACTTTCAGTCCTTCTTTCCTTTTTTCTTCTCTCGTTTCGTGTGCGCGCGTCTACTCCGAGCACGGTTCCGCGGACGAGCGCGGCACCGTCGCGGGTGTCAGCGGGTCCTGGCGGGTAGAGGGGGGGTTGCAAGCAGGGCGGTCGCCGTTTTCGTGGCTAGGCGACGCGTGTGCCTCGAGACACGAGGGAAGCATGAATGGCTCTGTCTGGCCTCCTGGTGTGGTTCCGGTTATTCTGTGTACGAGTATATAAGGGTCGTTTTGATGAGCAAAATAAAATTCAAGTGGTGCTTATTGTTGCTCATCAAGTACTTATTCTCAACGTTGTGTTGAAATGCCAGCGTACCGGGTACGAGAACACAACGACACACGCTAGACTAGAAAATAAGAAGAAAAAAAAAACCAGCCAAACAAAAATATATTCTGAAATGAAACAGGATACAATGACTCAAGGAGATCAGAAAGGCTGCTATTAATGCAAGGAAAGCATACGTACTCAAGAAGGATAGATAGCTGCTGCACGGACGAAGCAACACGAAAGAGAGGAAGATAACGACATAAGGACGGTGGGGAAGGGAAAGGAAGCAAAGGGAGAGTCAAGGCAAAAAGCAAGGAAGAGAGAAGGGGGAAAAGAGAAAATCGTACTCCAGGCGGTGATGGTAACATGGGTGCTCGTCTTTGCTAGAAAACCAACCTAGCCACACCCTTTGCCGTCTCCTTCCTACTCTCGTCAATAGCGGTGTCAAGTGCCAGCACTGGCGCTGTCGCGCCCCCTCCCCCCTCTGAACAACCCAACAAGAAACAAACAAAAACTACTACAAATCAAGGGCTAGTCGAACCGATACCTAGCTACCTATATATCATTTCGTTTCTGCATCCGTCGACAGCTGTATCAGTACGGCTGCCCCCCCCCTCCCCTTGTCGTCGCTGTTGGCGTCCCCAGCTGCGTGGCGCGACCGGCTTCTCTGCGCCTCGTCCCTGTGCCACCTCGGCATGAAACAGTCCGCCGCTTCGACGACCCCCCGGTACCACTTCCCGCTCTTCCTAGCCGCCCTCTGCCATCACCGTCTCTACTCCAAACAGCAAAGGGGGGCTTTCCGTGGCCCCCTCGGTGGCTCGAAAATCCCTGAGGTCGTCTGCTAGACATTGGGCCCAGTTTTTTTTTTTCTGGTCGGCCTAGTCCCGGTTCTTCCCACCAGCCATCGCCCCAAACATCACCCGACGGGTCAGCCGCTCATTGGTCGTCCGCTGTACGCCCCCCCGCAGAGACGCCCCCCGCAGAGAGGAAGCATCCTTTCCGGGTGCGGTGTGTGCATTGAATACTTGACCACTCCGGTACTCCTACCTACAGCAATAGTCTCTTCTCGTACGTACTGGGTATACCGGTACATATGGTTCGTGTATGCCAGATTTTGAGTGTGTAACTATTACGGGGGGCTATAGTAAATGGGACCAAATATTGTTAGTAAAAATAGGGAAATATATAGGTTTTGGTGTGTACCGCAGGTGCTATTTACTATGGTCCTCCGTAATAACTGCTGTGCTGTGCGTGAAACTGCCCTTTTGGGATCCCGAGACAAAAAAACAAAATGTTTGGTACATTTCGTGGCGCCAACCATCTTCGAGCGGCATGAGCGCCCAGCAGCAGTACGTTGGTGCCGTGCCGTTCGACTCCTTGCGTCGCACCTCGGACGCCCCACTTTCTATCATTTTTTCCCCAATCACGCAGGGTGGTCGTTGCCGTAGTCGTCACTTCTTATCGTCAGTTTTCCACTCTGAACTCCCAAGAGGGTTGACTTGAAGCTAATAACAGCTCCTCCTCCTCCTCCTCCTCCTCCTCCTCTCCTCCCGTGCACGTATATAGCGGTGGTAGTCGTTGTTGTGAATGTTCGTAATACCTCGTGCCACGTGCCAGGTGTGCTTGCTTCTGCTGTCTGCTGCCGGTGTTCGTCACGGGCACTTATTAACTCCTCGTCATGGACCCCATAAGTAGATATCACAACTACTAGTCACAACCCGAGGGTAACTGCTATTCTATTACGTACGTAAATAGCACACGGAGTACTCGGTCAGATAGTAGTGAAGCGAGGCCGAGGGAGCGAAGCGACCGAAGCCGATTTTTGCCAGTATACGGACAAAAGAGTAGAGCTGTGAGTTGGATCCCTAAAAGTCGCCCGCTAGGTCTCTTGGTAATGATAGTGGTTGCAGCGGTGCCAACTATCTGACTACACTGTATTTGGGTTTCCCTGTTTACCGAAGGCTTGTTTGCTACGTCGTGCGCAAGTGATTCTACTCGCTGAGAGAGGGGGTGTGGAGAGAGAGAGAGAGAGAGAGAGAGAGAGAGAGAGAGAGAGAGGTCTAACTGCAACCCACTCAACGTTGCCATCGATTTGCTCTGTGGCGGTGCGGCCGATAGCAGTGCCGAAGGCCGTTGGCGCATGTTTTATAATATGCTTGTATACTTAGGATATACCTGGTCTAATATAGTGAAGCCAAAGAGCGCCAGCCGACTACTAATGGGGGACCATGGTAAATAGGACCTACGGTACACACAAAAACCTGTATGTTTACCTATTTTTACTAACAATATTTGGTCCTATTTACTATGGTCCCCGTAATAGTCATCACCACTGTGAGCATCAATACAAGGACCGCTTGGTATTCATATTAATGTCTAAACGATCCTTATATATCCGACCAGAGCGGTACGTAAATAAGTCGGTTAGTTGGTTGTCGCCAGCCAACTGACAGTTAGCCGGGAAGTCCAGCCAGCTCACAGCCCTACTAAAAACGCCTCTTCATTGCTTCACTAGGGGGGGGGGGGGGGGGGGGGGGGGGGGGGGGGGGGGGGGGGGGGGGGGGGGGTACACAGGCTCCCACCACAGCAGCGGGTACCCCGAGTTTAGAGCGCTCCCGTGACAAAGCTAATACAGGCCCTCTTATAACTACACAATCCTGTGAACTGGAGTGGGGCAGTTTTTAGCTTATTAGTACAGGCGGGACATGCCGATTTGACCTCTTAGATCCCGAAATGCTCATATCTTGAGCGCTCTTAAATCGGGGTACCCACTGCTGTATGCCATTACGTCTGTCTGTGTGTGTGTCTGTATACTGTGTACTGCTGTCTGTCGTGTTTTAGTCTGCTCGACTACGAGAGCTGTATGCGACCGATTTCGGCGAACCTTGGCGTCTACAAAAGCAGGCGGACCCTGGCTATAACGCGTGGAACGTGTTTCGTCGCAAAGCCGTCTCTCGCGTTGGCCACGGTCGCCGTGCTGCTGTGGTTTTGCTGTGTTTTTTTTATCCGGCGGGAGCTGGTTTTCATTGTGTTTTCCCGCTTTTATCACGTACTTTCAAACGCATGGCCTGCGGCATGTATCAGGCAGCCTTGCCTCGTTTACCTCGCTACTATTACTATTAAGGAGGCAGTCTTATTTTTTGCCTGTGGGCGAAATACCTCTTTCTACCGGGCTTCGTACAGGCTTCGATTACTTAATTCTCGTGTGTCTGGCTGTCTGTCCTTTGTGCAGTCTCTCTGTAATGGTCGTGTTTTTGCGTCTCTGATTGCGATAGCTGTGCGTTACCGATTTCCACGAACCCATCGTCTATAGAAACGGGCGAGCTTGGGCTGTAACACGTTGGACATGTTTCGTCGCATGCCGTCTCGAGTTGATCGCGTTCGCCCTGCTGCTGTGGTTTTGGTGGTGTGTTTTGAATGCGGCGGGATTGCTTTCGTTTTGTGCTATTTTCACGTCGAACGCACACCGCCTACGGCATCTATGAAACAGCTTTGCATCGTTTACCTCTCGACTATTGATAGTAGCGGGGTGCGTACAGGCTTCCATTCTTAAGTTAGCCTGCCTGTTGTGTGTCTGTCTGTTGCGTACTGTCTGTCGGCGGCCTATATTGCTGATTGCGAGAGCTGTACGCGACCAACTTCCACGAACCCGGCGTCTACGGACGCGGGCGAGCTTGGGTTAACGCGTAGGGCTTGTTTCGTCGCATGCCGTTTCGAGTTGGCCGCGGTCGCCGTGTTGCTGTATTTTTGGTGATGAGTTTTGAGTGCGGCGGGACTTCGTTTTTTTCCCTATTATTTTTCCCGACGAACGCACACAGTCTTCGGCATGTATATACGACGCCGCCCTGCCTCACTTACCTCTCTACTGGTAATCGTAATAGAGCAGGCACTCCCCAGGGCCCAGAGCGAACCATCGCCACTACCAACGGCGTGTCTGGCTGTACGTCATTCTCATTGTTGTTCGCGGCGCCGGCTGGTGTAAAATCAGGTGTCGCAGGACTCTGGCAAGCGTACGGCAGACAGGGGGACACAACGTGGTATTGATTATTAAAATAGCGGAGACTGCTTGAGGTAAACGATACTCTGTGCAGATAGTACGAGTACTCGTCTACTCCTGACGGCGGGAGCACGTCTGGTATACTCCTAGGCAAGAGACCGAACAAGGCAGAGCCCCCCCCTCTTGTTTTCTCGGCTCCGATTCGGGCTCACGATGCCGACCAACTATATCCTCCGCACGACGGACTGAATGACGCAGGTGTGGGCGATCGCTGTCTTCGGCCTGGCGGGCTTATGCGAGATAGGAGGAGGGTGGTTGGTTTGGCACGCCATCCGCGAGAAGCGACCAAGGTAGGGAAGCACCGCGCTCACGAGAGCAACTCAGCATTTTTCTACCGAGGGCACAACGAAACCGGTTGCGACCCTACCTGAATACTGTAGATACCGTGGCTCAACGGCCGCTTCTACTACATACAACAGCGTGCGTCGTACGTTCAGTGTTCGAGCGGTGGGGTGGGTCATCTCAGGACGGGAGGTCATCGCTGGGCTGGATCGCAAACATATTATCCTTTTTCTTGCTGGCAGTCTTGTGGGCTACGTGGGAGTAGTTCGCAAGCCGTGTTTCCGTTGCTTCGCGTCCTGGCGCTCCCGGACAGAAATAAAAAAAAAAAAAAAAAAAAAACGATTTTGAAAGCCTGCGCAATAACCTTGCCCCGGCTGTATCACTGACGGATCTCAGCCGCTGGTCTCTTGACAGTGTCATCCGGCTGACCACTGCCTAGTGTCTTGTATGGTAGACCACAATCCTCGCCCTGGACCTCGCAGCTCGTACCCCCCGCGCCCCCCCACGACCATGCATGACATGAGTACCCCCCCCCCCCCCCCCCCCCTCGGCTCATATTACAGACACCCCGCCCTTGGCCTCGCAGATCGTAGTGCCCCCCCCCCCCCCCCCCCTCCCCCGCTATGTGCTGCAGACACTTAACAATGAAGACAGTCCCAGTCGTACTCAATTCCTTGATAATCCTGACCCAGCAGGGATATGGGATAGTGCGATCACTACACATTTTTCCGGAGGATGCATGACGGCGTGTCCCCACTCTCCGCCCGCCACGCAGGTGGTGGATAATCCCCGGGGTGCTCTTGCTCGCCGCGTACGGTTTCGTCGCACCAGCTCTGCTCCCGGACGTTGCCTCCGCCGAGTTCGGTCGGGCGTTTGCAGTGTACGGCGGCGTTTTTATCGCCATGTCTCTATCGTGGGGCGTTTTGTTTGACGGCTTCGCGCCGGACGTCGGGGACTACGTTGGTGCCAGCGTGGCTTTAGCCGGGGTCGCAATCATGTGGTGGTTTCCTCGGTAGCAGTTTCGACACCGCCCATGGCAGCAGAAAGCACGATAGGTGCCTGCCGCAGTGTGCCGCTTTAACTGTAATTTTCTGAAAGATGCGTTATAGGGTGATTCATGGGGTGGATATCCCCTTGGGTCCCTCCGACCCTCCATTTATTGCAGGTGGGCCGGGCCGTTGACGTGGTTTGTAGATGTAAATACATTGCTGCTGTGCTCGCAGTAGTCGAGGTATTGGGGTCGGCACGTACGTACATAATGGGCGGGTACGGGCAACAATTTCCGGTCTACACTTAAAACAGAACCGTGAGGAAGTATTTCTAGTTACGCTGTGTGCAGAAACGTGTTTTGCTTTTGCTATGAGGATAGGTGATGTCTTCAGCAGAAACCCACGCCTTCAGTAAGCGGCGGGTAGGGGCGGCTTCGCGAAGTGAAACGGTTGCGTTGACGTGGTGTTCTCCCTGCAAGACAATTAACTTTGCCAGCTGTACGCCAAAAGTGCCCCTGTCGAAGGACACAAAAGAAGAGTAAGACGTGCTTACCACCGATGAGATGTCATAGCGGCAGTCGCACGAAGTGGGGGGTGGGGGTGGGGATTCGTATCCCGTCTGGTGGTACCGGTAAGTAGAAGCGAAATATCAAGACAGGCAGCCGGTGTGTGTGGAGACCTTGCCGATCCGACACCAGCCACGCATTGCCTAAATGGATCGTTGCCACATCAAATCGTCGGCGACTGGTCACCGAAAATGTCCGAAGAAAATCGGCAGCAGCCCCGGAAACGGCGAGGGGCCAGACCTCGAGCGAACTACAGCTCTAGGACAGGAGGAGTGCGACGCGCAATAGTGTTGGCGTCTACCGCAGGACAACGGTAGTTTTTCGCTTCGTTTTGTTTTTGTCGGCGGGGGGTGGACGACTTTTTTTTCTTCTTTTGTCCATCTCTTCAGGCGGCCAATTCGGCGCGAGTATTCGACATTGTAGTGGAACACACAATAGTGTTCCAAAGGAAACACCTCTTACCACGTACTGTACATAGAGGACAAGTGTTTATATATACGTGCAGAAAACGGCCATCCATCACTTCGAATTGTACGTCAAATAACGCCGCGGGTCGGACTTTTTTCCCCATCCCCTATTTTCCGTACTTTTTTTGTGTAGTACGAGTTTACAGAGTAGTTTTTTTTTTTTGCCCCCCATCCCCGCTATTTTTACCTCGATGTCTTAGAATGGGCTTATTATTCTTGGTTTTCGCAAGCAAAGGGTACTGTCACTGTCATCTTTTTTAGCGAAAAACGCGTCAAGGTGTAACCAGGTTCAGCGCGGAATATATTTATCCTCCGGCGGATTGGTAAAACTAGAGCTTATTTTGTAGTCCTCGCGACGCACAGGAGTTCCTCCCCCCCCCCTACCTGCTATTACGGGGGTACACAGTTGATAGGACCTATGGTATACACAAAAACCTATATATTTACCTATTTTTACCAACAAAATTTGGTCCCGTTAACTATGGACCCCCGTAATAGTGGACTACAGCAGTAGAGCTGTGTGGCTCGAGGTGGGTGCTCTTCTTGAAACGAAAAACGGAGATTCTGAAAAACACTTACGATTAATAAACAAAAAACCTGTGGGGAAACGACCTGAGGTCACGAGTGGCTTGCCCACTGTTACGGGGGTCCATAGTTAACAGGACCCATGGTGTACATAAAAACCTATATATTTGCCTATTTTTACTAACAAAATTTGGTCCCGTTAACTATGGACCCCCGTAATAGCCACAACAGCGACTAAAAGCCGCGAAACCGAGCACCGACCGTCTTATGTGTGGTGCGTGAGAGGAGTTGCTATATACTCGTGGATAGTCTGAATTATCCGTCGTCGGCTGGCAGAAATGGTTGAATCGCTGTTTGGGTGTGCGGGGGGGGTTGGGGGTTTCTATCCAGGACCAGAACGTCGAAATCAGCACCTAAATTTTGTCGTGATACCCAAGCACCGGCCGAGAGACCTGCAGCTCCGAAGAGACAAAACAGGTATCCACAGGGGAATTAGTCGGCTGGTGTGATGATGCAACTATTCCTCCTGGTCACACCTGGAATGTGTAGAGGGAATTTCGATGCCACGTGACCTCGCTTCTGACATGGCCTGGAATGTCAAAAGGTTGCCGTTTCCTTGTTCCAACCGCTCGTGCTCGGGACTGTCACGAAAACACACATTATTTTGGAAGCCCGTGACTCGATTATCAACTTGAAATCGGAGAAATTGCCACATGTAAAACTCGCCCCGGCACTGCAAAACTTCCCTGCTCCGACCCGCGGCCGCAAGGGACTACCAGGTATAGTTCAACTCCAGGGTAGAGCCATGCCGCCAGTCCAGTCGTGCGGCCACATTGGCAGTGACACACCTAAACGAACGCACGAACGCATGCGTGCCTATAAACGGCATGAAACGCACGACGAAAGCGACGTATGCTGCCAAAACGTGCCGACGCAGCACGCCGTGGGCGCATTGAAGAACGTTTTCTCCAGATCATCTTGCCGGGGTCAGGTAGCCGCCACGGCGACGCTGACAGCCCGTCCGTTTCCGGCGAGCACATAAACGAAAATAACATAATGCTATCGCGGTTAGCACCGCGATAAAAAAGAAAGCTGCGCACACCACGTCTCCCAGACGAGGGACCGTCACTGCTGACACCACTGGCGCAGTCATCATCCTGACCACGTCAATATAGCCCTCGCTCGCGCCTTGCTATTGCATGCCTGATAGGGGGCGTCTGCTTGTCTCGCCCCCTTCCCGCTGTCACCTCTTTTGCGCGTACCTGCGGACGGGCGATAAATACACGCGCAAGGACGTACCGGGCATGTTACATGCGACACCAGACACACGGCGCGGGAGGGGGTGCCCGAGAAAGAAACGCTCTGGAGACGCCGGGCTCTTAAGAGCAGGGGCGTCCTGCGTTTGGCACGCCCCAAGGGCAAGAAACGTGTACAGACTGGGTCGTTGTCGTGCCGTATGCATTCCGGCATTGCTCCACTCTTCGCCGGGGAACCGATGTTGGAGTGGCATAACGTAGCGCCGAGCGAATAGAGGGGTACCACGCAAACAATTTGAAAACGCCAACGCTCTCATGCCCCACGCGCACGCCGCCGGGGCCGCCATTCTGTCTAAATCGTACATTTCGGCTGACCCACCCAACTTCTCTCCCTCCGCCCTGCCTCGCTGTACCTGTGCATGGCACGCACCGCCGGCACCTCGTCAGGCTATATAAATAACCTATGTACCCGCCCTTGTACGTGAAGGGGTGGGATTCCCCTTCTGTAAACGGCGGGTTAGGTCGATTGAGACACCAAGACATGAACGAAAACAAAAAAAAAACAGTCCTCGCGAAGCACATCGTTTGAGCACATGAGCACCAGTACTAGAGCGTCGTATCCAAGACACGCCTGAGCGAGGGGGGGGAAAACGCAAGGAGGGTGCGCCACCGCGCCGTTTGCGACGATCTCGTCGCGGCGTTTCGCGCATATTTTCCGCCCGGTACCAGTGAGAGCGTGTTGGCGACGGGCGCTCGGACGCCCCCTGCCTTCGCAGGGGGGCTCGGGCCGCGGCCGCTGCTGCAAACCACATCGCTTAACAGAAAAACCGGTTCACCGGCTTCAACGAAAGGGAACGCGCATCGATAGTATACCTGATCAGGCTCGCCACCGCGGCCGAGCGCCCGTCCGCCGAAGACCCGCTGGAGCTGATAGCTGGCCGACGGTATATCGTCGTGTCGACCTTTGCCGCAACCGAGGGTGCCGCCGCAAACGACATCGCGGCGTCGAAAGCGCAATCGAAGTTCTCGGCGGTCATCTTCGCCGGCTTCGGCTCGGCTTTTCGCCGACCTTGCTCCTGCTTCCACCGAAGTTTCTTGCGGTACGTTTTTCGCCGGCCCCGCGGCGGCAGCTGGATCGGCAAGCACCGCCGACGTATCCGGCCACTTCCACGACCGCGCGCGGTACGCCGGAGCTTGCCGCAGCATACGCCTCGCCTGCTGTCGCCCAAATCCGTGCTCCATGTGCTCATCTCTCAGGGTATCGACGACGTCGGAAGGCGTGTTTCCCGAGGAATCCACGACGGTTTCGTCCGCGCCCGCCTCGAGCAGCAGGGACATAGCGAAGGGGTGGCAGTAAGCCGCGGCGTAGTGCAGCGGCGTCACCATTGGCGCGAATCTGGTTTTGGAACCTCTGACGTGAACGCCTCCTTCGGCGTTGATCAGCTCTCGCATTACAGGGAAGTTTCCTAGCACGGCTGCACTGCAGAGTCCGTCTAGGTAAGAGTTGGGCCCGAGCTGGCGAACGCCACACTTCAGCAGCACTTTTACTACCAAGAGGTGCCCCTGCTGGCAGGCGGTCGAAAGGGGCGTGTACATAGTATTGTCTACAACGCCCGGGTTCGCCTTGGCCTTGTCGAGGAGATAAACGACGGATGCCACATGGCCGTGATAGCATGCGAGGGCGAGCGGAGTTTTACCGCCGTCGTCGCGCCAATCGTGACTCGAGCCTGCGAGTATAAGCTCACGCAACGCCGGGACGTTGCCCGCATCGGCGGCGTAGTGGATTGCCATAAACCCGTCAGCCTCTTTCAGGTCCAGCTGCGCCCCCGCTCGGATGAGCTCCTTCAAGACCTGCGCTGCGTGCCGCAGAACGCGTAGACACGAGCGAGGGAAGGGAGGGAGGGAGGAACGCGAGGCCAAGACGTTGCGTACACAAGCATGTGTCACCGTTTGTACGTGCTGCTGCCGTGGTAGCAAACAGGGCCTTACAAGGCACCCAGCCCGCAGCCCGACCAACTGCTCGGAAGTACCTTCAAGTGATGACTACCGGAAAACTTAGACCGCTCCTTACCGGTACCTCCCCCCCCCACCCTTCATGCAACTCGCCCAACATTTCACGGCGCTTCGCGCTTGGTGCAAGCAATGTCTGTCTGGTCGGTGGAAACTCCACGTGCTCCGTCTCGGCATTGTAGGGATGCGAGGGTCTATGATCATACGACTACAGCCATGCATGACAATGAATACACCCCCTATATTATATACCTGGTATATATATATATATAGGTTGGGTTGGCGTCGGTTGGCGACGACGCTGTAAAACACGCCTCTCACTGCGTGAGCTAGACAGCCAGGGTACCGTTTTTTTTTTTTTTTGCGGTTACCACGCCTGGCGGTCAAGTTAGATCATTTTTGTGCTGGGAGAACCTTTACTCCGCACAAGGGGGATGATCGTATCTCGTAGTGCGTACATGGTGAGGCACCCACGAGGCAGTTACATAGTAAACCCATTGCTGTCTCTGGAGGTGGCCACACCAGAACTTAAATCAATTCATTCATGCTGTCATCCATATGCAAGATAGTCCGCCTCTAAAGCGGTTCTTAGTAGGATGTAGCTCACCCTCCATGCGACTCGCCCAAGCGCTTCGCGTTTGGTGCAATGTCTGCCTGGTCTGTGAAAACCCGAAGCGCTTCGTCCCGGCATGGTAGGGATGCGAGGGTGTATGGTCATACGACTAGGACCATGCATGATATCAATACCCCCCCCCCCCCCCCCCCCTGTACACCTGAATCGGCTCCTAAAATGGACTGCATGCTCACCTCAGTGTTGCCGCGACGAGCCATCCAGTGCAAAGGGAGGGGGTTCTCAGGACGTCTACGATTGAGATTCGCGCCGGCTTTAATCAGCTCCTTGACGATGGCCAGGCGCCCTCTCTCGCACGCAACATAAATAACAGAGCAACCTTTGGGCTCGCACAATTCCACGTTGGCTCCGTGGTCGATAAGGAGCCGGACAATGTCTAGGTTGCCCCGAGCGGTGGCGAGGGTGAGCGGGTAGGTGCCTCCCTGTTGTCGGCCAAACCGTTCGTGTGAATGAAAAAGGAGGCGAGGTCGCAGTTAGTACTCAACAGTCACCACGCGATCCGACCTGGCCCGTAGCTAGGGTGGCGGGTGCATTTAATACGCCACAAAAACAAAATCAGTCACCGTACAAAGTACACCTGTACGAGCGACATACGAGGACACGAAACAAAAGAAAGCCACGCAACCTAAGTCCACAAAAAAACACTACTGCTCTGTCTTCCACTCGACAGGCAGTTGGCATGCTAATATAGTATGAGTCCCGAATACCGAGTGGGAGGTGTACTCATGTCAGGCATGGCCGTAGTCGTATGACCATTGTAGAGCAGGGCAAGCGTTGCCCTGCTGTTCTCTAGTTGTTTACCATTTAATACAAGGTTGGACGCAGATATGGAAACTTCAGGGATTGGTCGAGCTTAGAAAAGCGGTCAAAAGCAGGAACGACACGTTCGCAAAGACGTCGGCCAGAAACAATAACATGTGCATTTGGGGTAGGGGCGAAAAAAAAAGCAGCAGCGATACAATAACACCGAAAAGTATGCAAGGAGCCGCACCTGGTGGTGGCAGTCTCTCGCGTACACACACAAGAACACAGGAGTGAGCTGTATCTTGTCGTCAAGCTCCACCCACGCATATATGTATACGGACAGTATCCTGATATCAGCCCGGGTCGTATCTTACTACCATCAGCGACTGCTTCCAAACAGAAAGCACCCACCCGCACCGAAGCCTCCAGCATCACCTCAGATCTCCGTGCCTCGCCACACAATACAAAACCCTAATCTCCGGGGATCTGTACGAAACCGCCGAGTACTACAAACATAAGCTTCCATCCACTCTCACGAGCTTCCACTCAAAAACCAAATAGTTATGTGAGAACGTTCTAACGTCGTGCTAAAACACGGGGCGGAAATCGCTGGGACCTAACCCACCGACCCTTCCTACGATGTTAGGATAACCGCTGCTGTCCTCCCTGCACAAATGGTACTGCTGCCGCCGCACAGACTACTCGAACTATGCATGTATCACGCTTGTGCACATAGTGCTTCCGTGTACCATACCAGTATCTTAGTGCTGTGTACGTACCGTATTCACATCGTCACACAATATCAAGGACAAGTTTGTGTTGTTATATCACTGATAGCGTCAATAGCCATAAAACGGTATACCGACGGTGTTCTGCGCTATCTGCCGTAATATGGAAAATCCGCCACAGAAAGTACCGTCATCTGGGCGCAAAATCTATGGTATACCGGCTCCTGTACCGCCACCTACGCCCATTAAATGTGTTGTACTTTTCCTCTGACTTCCACCAACTTCATTGTCATTGTTTCTTTTCGTGGAAGTAGATGGCAGCTTCCATGGAAATAGTTGGAGCTTCCATGGAAGTAGTGGAAGCTTCCACGGATTCAATGGAAACTTCCAGCCTTCTGTATTTACTTCCACTGGCTTCCACCCACTTCTTTCGATCGACTTCCAACTACATCCACAAAGTCTTCATGTACTTGCACGAGCTTCCACGATCTTCGTTATTACCCTATATATCGCCGTGGGGAAGGGAGGGGCGCTTATCCCCTACAATAGCACAATACATGGATCTATATGTACCACATATGCTATTGTCCTGCTTAGTCTAAAGCTGACCTCGTAGTCTACTGCTGCAGGTTGGCGTTGCCCGGGTCTGAAAGGAGTATCGGTCGGCGTCATGTGTGCCATAAACCAGTGAAGCACAATAAACAACAAGACGACGAAAAAGAACCTGAGGTACACCAGTACTCAGGAGCCGGTCTAAAGATATAGGGTTTGTGGCCAGACCACGGTACAGCGGATTTTCTCGGTACTGTACCATAAATTGGCATAGAATACCCCCACGGTGTACCGTCTTCTGTCTATTTGCCGTCAAAAGATAGTGCTGGATATTCTGTGTGTTGTCTTGACAATAACTCTCGCGGGACTTCCGAGGGGAAAATTGACGATAACGTTTTACGGTTACAGCAATCATTGTGGCCGCTGCGTGATCATCGGGGGATGATATTCTACAACATGGTGTCCGTGTTACAATGGTTGATGCAAGGAGTCGTACGGCACGGGTGCAGCATGATCCCATCCGTACCTCTGGACCCTCACGCTGCTCGTAGACGGGTGATAACACTAAAGGTATCAACCGTTGTTTTGGTCGCTATATTCCAACACCCAAAGGGGTACAACCATTCTTCCTACAGCCAGTACCCCACTAAGCAACTAAATCAGTACAGCAGTACACCCAGTGTCCGTCCTGACTATTTAATAACATCAGAGAGAAATACAAATTCAGTGGTCGCAGACTGTGAGACAGAGAAAACCAAGATAAACTAATCGCAAAAGAATCAAGGCACCAGGTATTGCCTTACTTGTCGTAGGGAAGAAAAGCGTCCCTCTGGTAGCCTGGCAGTGAAGTGCACTGTCACGTCACTTGTGGACTTGGGGCCCTCTCGTGGAGCAGGGGGTTCATAATATACTGTAAAGCAAGAAGAACACCAACGTACCGGGTACGAGAACACAACGAAACAAGACAGATCAAGGGACAAAACAGACGATAAATCGAATACAACCTGAAAAGAAACAGAATACAAATGACGCAAGAAATCAGAAAGGAAGCGTACGGGCCATTTTTTTCTCGAGATGTTACAGTGTCGCCGCTTGGTAAAAACTTGCCTACAGCGACCACTTGTATTCCCCCGTTACCGACGGTCAGCGAATAACAGTTTCCAAATTTGCGCAAATACGGCCAACTTATGTATATTTGAAAGGCAACATTTCGTAGAGCCAGAAAAATATACATAGAACCGAAACAGACAACGACCATGTTTGACGGTTGGCAACATCTCTATAACTCCCCGAGCCTAGAGTCATCCCCGTTGTTGGTAAAGCACACCCGACGAAAACTGCGTAGGCGCGACCAAACGGAGCTGACCATCTGACCATACGCGTTGCCTCGCCGTGCGTCGTTGCCTGGTGACATCTCTTGACCTTCGTGTGAAACGGCACGTGTCGAGACGGCCCCCGTGCGGTAGGCGTGCGGTCTGAGCTACATGGCACAGTGGGGGACAGGGCTGGTGATGTGGTGATGGCGGATTCCCTGCACGTTTGCGCTTTTTTTGTTCGTTGACCTTACTGTCTACAAGACCCGTACGTGGCAGCAGCAGCAGCTAGCTGTACAGAGCTGTGGCTACCGCAAAGCCCCGCCTCGGCCAGCTCCGACGTGACAGGCGAAACCCGGCTAGCTGTGGTCGCCGGGTATGGCTCTTCTGAGGATCAAAGACGCTTGTCTTCCTGTCTGGTGCTCCCTCTCTCTGTCTCGTTCGCTCGTGTGTAGTGTGTCCGAAGCTGCGCTCTTCTATTGTCACCATATACCGGCACCTGATACCTTGGTACCACGAACGCTACTTTTATTGGGTGTAAAATACGAGTACATACATACATAACAGCATCTTGCTGTGTTGTTTTGTTTCTAACTGCCTGCTTTTGTTCCTTGCCGCAACGCGCCGGGAGAGCGGCAGGGCGCGGGGAAGCGATGAAACGCATGCCACCAGAAGGTTCACTGCTGTACTCTGCTGCTTTGCTGTGCTGCTGCTGTCGGGTTCGGCGCGGTGCCTTGGGAGGGCTCGCCGCAGCGATGACTGCGCATCATCAAGTCACCTCGCTCACACACTCTGGAACACCACGACAACGGCAGCAACGCTGTTTTACTTCGGTACACATGTTCGTTTGGATCGTTCCAGCACCGACGGTTACAAGTTGTAGAGGGTTGCGAATATCTTCGCAGGCGGTATTATTATGAATTATGCCCGTGTGTTCATGAGGAGAGTTTGAGCACTCCGTTCTCTGCTCCGAGCTACGAGCTAGCCTCCGCTCTCTGTCCCCTCCCCTGTCCTCCAACACAACGACTATAAAGAATCTCATCAGACCACGTGGCGGTCAGGGCATCCAGGCTTGGACTCTACGAACAACACAGCGCTCAGAGTATACGAGATTTGTAGGGCAAACCATCTTGCAAACGATTGCACATCGCCACCGATCGGGTCGTTTTCCGAGACCAAATTTTAACAATTGGTCAACCGCAATCCGGAGTGAAGTCATTTGAGGACAAGTTTATCGACGAAAATACTCTGTATTATATAGGCGCCTTCCGCAATCACGCGATATGGAAATTCACCAGGGGTTGGGGGTGGTGAGGAAAAATCCCATACTACGTAATGAAAAAATTATGCTGCACTCAGGGTGCCTCCATTCTTCAGGGCGTCGAAATTTAAGAACGAATACGATGTTAGTGCCCGGGGTTCAACGGGTTTTGTCTGCCCGCTGCGACCATATTATTCCCAAAACGCAAAAAAGCGCTGACGGTACTTAAAAATCTTCCCTCCCTATTTTTTTCCTGAAAAAAACATGGATCCCAATTGGACTGGGGATTACGAATCTGAAGTCAGAATTTTGAAATCGTACCTCGTCGTTGCGTACTAAAAGGCACAAAACGCTGGGCGGTTGGCGCGTTATTTTTGGCGCGAAGCCGTTCTTCAGCAAGGGTTGGACTTAAACAAGCGGACCTCAAACAGCCGGATAGAAAAAACAAAACCAGAATCATGACCGCTCAGCTGGTACCTGATATAACCCAGCTTTTTGCCCCTTGCGAGTATGATGCTGAAGCACGTCGCACGAGCCACCAACCGAAAACCCAAACGTGCCGAGAATGTACCGGTTTCATGCCTGAATTCTCGACCCTCCGGAGACCCGAGTCTCGCTCGGATCGTGATTTATAATCTGAGAAGCTCTTTCCCCCCCTAAGGCGGCCAAGCGGTGTCGTTTAATCGTGTGCGCCGATAAAAAGAATAACATCACCTTTGTGGACTTTTTTTTTCGATTTTTATTCCAGGAATTTTGGGATGGTGATTTTTTTTAATTTTTTTTTGTTGTTGTACTTTTTCTACCGTGTTGAAGGCCATGCTGGCGCCCAAGTGTTTCCTGGTCCCCGGCTTTCCGGTTACTGTAATCTATAGATGTTTTTATGGCAACATAAAAAAAAAAAAAACACACTGCGTTTAAAACGTCGGCTGGTTCGTGCTTACCGGAGAGCGACGGTGACTTGAAAAAGGTTCATCACAGCAGCTTGTTTCTCTCGAGATTGATCTCCCGCAGGTTCTCAACAGAGGCCTACACCTCGACTTGGAGGGGCTGCAGAGGTCGAAATTGGAAGAAACTTCGGGTGGGCAGATGAGAAAAAAAAAAAAAAACTCCAATTGAACGTTTGCACTTCGCTTGCGGGCAGCTACAGCTCCTCACAGAAAGCTACAGCACACGAAATCGAGGGATGCTCCTGATGGGGTGTGCGAGGGCGTCGGGTGCGCCAGACGGCAGTCGTAGGCAGCCAGAAACGACTCAAATGGTGTTTTCGTGCACTCGAAGTTGCGAGCGAGCGGCACAATAAGCTCGCAAAAACGCACGAAAGTTTCATTTCATGCAAGGGAGCATACATACGAAGCACATAATGGCTGCACCACATCACCGATGAAGAAATGGCCTTCACTAAAATATTGCTGTTCTCCAGGCGAATGATATATCTCTTCAGTAGTCCTCGTCGGAGATGCCGCGGGAGGCAAAACTAAGTTCCCTGATGGGTAGTAAGCTACTGGGCCCAGAAAAGGGCCAAACAAAAGATCGGGATTCTTGTACATTTTGTATCAACGATTCCACAACTACGAAATACAGATCTTGGGTGCAAATCCCTTACTCTAATCCCCAAGTCGTACCAGGTATGTACCTACGCGCGGGTATTTGACATAATCCTGAGGGTGCTAGCGTCCCCTTGAAATGACGTTTCTCACCGTTTCTCCTATTTTTTTCTCCTTTTGGCTGAATATCGGCGTTTCCGCAGCAAATATCGCTTGATTGCGGAAGGCGCTTACAATTTTGTTTTCCGCCAATACTCTGGTTCGTATGTAAGGCTGTTTCCTATGCGGTTCAGATTTTGAGCTATACATTTTGACCCCATCGCATTTTTAGCTGTGAACTTCGCAAATCGAAACAGAGTCTTCCTATGCGGGACAATCGGATTTATCATGCGTGCAGAGTTTCGAGCAAACGCCGAGACCAACTGCTGTTGGTGTGGTCTGGCGCCGCGAAGAGACGCGCTGGGTGCGCTGCACTGCGCGTCAAGCGTCCGAGCCAACGCTGACTGCCTTTGGTCTGGCGGCGCACAGCCGTGCCGAGTGCGCTACTGCTGCAGAGTCAACTTGTCTTGGAATTTTGTATTTCACAATGTGACTGACTACTGCTGCTGATGCTGCTGTGGTCTAAGAGTATGTATCCACGGAGAGGTGCGCGCCGAGTGTGTTTCTCTTGGTCTCTAGGTCCGAGCCCGGCTGGTGGTCTGGCCACTGAGAGAGACGCCGCCCGCCGCCCGCCGACCGCGCGTCGGGCGCGAAGCAATGACGCTATACAGCTGTGTCACCATCACGTCATCGATCGTTCTGCTGCTGCTGCTTGCCGTCGTGGATAACATCTTGAATTTAGAGACCATCCCATCTTTCGATTTGAAAATCTGATGACCAAAGTCGTCGGATTTTGGGCCAAAATCTGACGGCTTGGGTCATCGGATTCTCGCATAGAAAAAAATCCGGTCACATTCTGCATATTCGGACTGCATGAGCAGATGCTTTCATTTTTGGGATCGAAAAAGACAAGTCTGAAGCTCGAAATCGACCCGCATACGAAACAGGCTTGAAAAAAGAAAAATCGATTTGAGAACCCGATCGTCCAACTCGTCAGATTTTGCCCCAAATCCAACGACCTGGGTTATCAGATTTTCAAAAATTGAAAAAAGGCATGGTCTCCAAATTTAAGATGCCATCCACGACAGCAAGCAGCAGCAGCAGCAGACCGATCGATGAGTTGGATGGTGACCCAGCTGGATAGCGACGTTGCTTCGCACCCGACGCGCAGTCGGCGGGCGGCGCGTCTCTCTGTGGCCAGACTACAGTCGGCTGGCGTGGGCTCGGGCCTAGAGACCGAGTTTTAAAAAAATGAATGATTTGCAACCCATTGCCAAAATAAAAAAAGTTGACGGCTGACAACCAGAAGGCAAATCGAAAACACGAACAGCAACAATACAGCGCGTCCTATTGGCCAGCGCAGTCACGTCAAAGTATCACATCAGGACCGCCGTACACAGCATCCAACCCACAACCCACAGCTAGCACGGCAACACAGCCGCACAGACCCCCCCGTAAACAGCCACAACACCAGTCCCGACGTTCTCGGTCCTTCGCTTCACGGCGTTCGACCCAAAGCGAACATAATTTTGAGGAAAAATCAGGATGATGCCCTCGAGAACGAGGTTGGAAGTTCGTTCTCTG
This sequence comes from Macrocystis pyrifera, assembly GCA_031763025.1. Taxonomy (NCBI): domain Eukaryota; class Phaeophyceae; order Laminariales; family Laminariaceae; genus Macrocystis; species Macrocystis pyrifera. The sequence goes on from JASSKH010000001.1 coordinate 10,861,689, forward strand.
TATCACAATACTTGTAAAATTAGGTAAAAATGGAATATGGACGAGGCGTATTACGCAGCTTGCAAAGTTGAGTATCAACTATTTAATCAGTCGAACTCACAGCTGACGTAATTGAAATACGTCAGCTGTGAGTTCGACTGATTAAATAGTTGATACTCAACTTATAAAAAAAAAAAATTAACATTAAAATTGGATTCCGGGGCGTCAACGTTGGACGCGCCACCACCTCCACGGGAGGCCCGAGGACCTCTCGGGATCGAATTGTCGTCGCGTTTGCCTGCTCCTGGGGTGGATCTGTGTCGCCGAGCCCTACTAGTTATAGTTATCAACGGCCCGTAGGTTGCGCTCTCCTTTGTTTTTCGCCTGGATTTCTATTTTCACATTTCGCTTCTGTTTGGACACCTCGTCTAAAATACTCTCGAAAACGAAAGCTATTTCGATTTTCGATTTTCGATTCTGTTCGGACACGCCCTCATTCACATGCATTGTGAACTGCAAAATACCAAGACCGGTTGACTCTACGTAGCCACTCGACATCTCTCTTCGCCGCCAGACCACAGGCGGTCAGCGTGGGCTCGGACGCTCGGGCCCTACGCGCAGTGCAGCGCACTGGGCGCGTCTCTCCGAGGTCCCAGACCACAACAACAGCAGCAGTTCATCTTGGCGTTTGCCCGAATCTCTGCACACACAATAAACCCGATTATTCCGCACAGGAGGGCTGTTTCGATTTGCCAAGTTTACTATAAGCTTGAAGCTGAAAATGCGTTCGGGTCACAAGCTCAAAATCTGACAATAATGCTGAACCTCATGCCTGGTAGGAAACAACCCACACAGCAGTGTGCATTGCGCACTTGTCTTAGATTTTTCCGTGGGACTGGGGCCCTGGTTCTCTTCTGCAAACACCGGAGGCTGTCTAGTGATGCAGCAGCAGGGCCACAGAGCCATCCTTTGCCACCCTTTCAGACTTATGCGGAACGCTTTCCTGCGTGTGTTGCAAGTTCAACTCGTGATTTGCTTTCGTGTTCTCACCTCTATGAGGATGTTAGGGTCGGCTCCATTCGCGAGGAGAGCCGCCACCGCCTCGGCCCGTTCGCCGGAGACCGCAGTAAGAAGCATGGTTGCTGTCATTTTTTGTTGCTTTGTTGGCATTTTCCTGCGTGCTTGCGAGGGCATAGCAGACATGCGGTACCCACCTGGTACCACTGACCAGCAGAGACAGCTGCCTCTCCCTGCGTGTGGCGTGTCGGTCCGCAGGGATCTGGTATAAGTACCCCATGGGGTACGTGGATTAAAAGTACCTCAAAGAGGTACTTTTAAAATTGCAAGTACCCCAAAGGAAGACCTGTGTACAGCAGTAGTGCTACTGCTGTAATTACACACGATACATACATTCAATGTCGACGTATCCCAAGCTTTGATCTGATCCGGTTCGCTACTGCTGTACAGCAGGCCGCGGCACCCACCACATAAGGTCACATACAGCCGCAGCAGTACTATCGTGTCAATTGGTATCTTATACTACCACTGCCCCGTAATATTAATATTACGGCCGTAATATTAATATTACAGGGGTACATAGTTAACAGGACCTATGGTGTACATAAAAACCTATATATTTTCCTATTTTTTTCTAACAAAATTTGGTCCCGTTAACTATGGACCCCCGTAATAGTACGTCGACGTCGTTCGTTAGAGTATGATACTCTCACTCGTACTCGTATCAGGCAGATCATGGCCTATTAATAGTACATTGTTTACGTATCTATCTGTAGCCCATAGCTCTCCCTCCACTACCGGCGAACAAACAACCTTTACCTGGGTATGTTGCTACTGCTGCTGCTATACTGGTTGTCCTCACCATTTTTTTTTGCGGAAATGCGTGCAGAAGAGCTATCAAGTATAATAGGTTCCTACCCGTCCTGGCCTCATGATTCGGGTGATAGACACAAATAAATAAGAATTGAATGTATTAATTTGGTTCCTGTTTCTTCGTGAGTTTTTAGCGATTGACACACGATTAATATATACCAGGTATACTATTAATACTGTTTTGATGGTCATATCCCTAATTTTGTCGTAAAGAAGAAGAGCAGACGCCATGGTGCACGAACGACCACCCACCGCACGTGCATCAAATGAGCAGCGCGAGCATCAGGCCAGGACTGGACCGCTGCCGGCCTACTACTGCTCAACACCTTCAGGAAGTACACCGTGTATCTGTATACATCCTCTGAGTTCCACAGCTGTCAGATTTTGTTCCCCTCAAAAACGGTAGTACGTGCGATTGAAGTATCCCACGCAACTTGCAAAGATGAGTTTCGATTCAAATCCTCGATCTCACAGCTGTCGTATTTTTTTAATTTTGTAATACAACCATAAACAACAACACGAGTAGCAAGCAGCAGTAAGGCTTCACAATACACTGCACATATAATACATTGTCGGATGGCCAAACCGTAACTTCATGGGCCCAACTTCATGCGCAAGGAGTTTTACCTCCGATATGTTATTCAGGCTGCCCTCCGACACAATGTGCCACTCAATTTCCACTTTTCGACGTACCTTAAATATCGATATTGGTGTATATATCAGCACGATACAAATGGCTGTGCTTGCTTCGTACTCGATGTAGGTATTACGGGGGTCCATAGTTAACAGGACCTATGGTGTACATAAAAACCTATATATTTGCCTATTTTTACCAACAAAATTTGGTCCTGTTAACTATGGACCCCCGTAATAGTATACGCGTTCTGACGTATTAATTTGGTCGTCATAGGGCGAGAGGGTGGTAGGTAACGCAATGCCCCCCAACGACATAGTACGTAGCGCGGGCGAGTGGTCACGCATTGGAAATAAACATATCTCCAAGCACACGCTGTTGCGTACCAGGGGATTCTTCAATTCATCCATGGAACACCATGTCTGCCTACCGCCATCTTCTATGCTTCGCGCTCCATTCACCTCGCGTTTTCGCCGGGACAATTTTCTTTGTTAACCTCACTTTTACTTTGCAGCTTCAGGACAAGCCGTCCGTACCCCCCCCCGGTACGTGCCTTCATTTTTATCGCGTAGAGGGTTCAGCATTCCCGACTGGTGGTCGATTTCCATTGAATGTCGCTAACTCACGCTCTCGCGCTTTCCGCAAGTCAACTCTACGCACAAGAAAAAGCCCCTACGAGTATAGACGAGCATGCAGTTTGGCGGGGCTCGAATCACTACGCGGTTTACCTACTAGACCTTAGGGGACACCATGACCCTAAATGACGTACGCTGCGCCCAACATGAACTATTTTTTTCTCTTTCTTTTCCCATCTCATTTCTTTTCTCGCCCCGTCTTAGTCGTAACTGAGATCCGGGGTCACATAGCAAGCTTTTCTGTCCCTCCCCCCGATACCCCCCCCCCCCCCCGCCCCCCGTGCGCGCTACCGTGCACATGTTGTATTTCTATCGCGAAAAAGGTTCAGCACCTCCTTCCTGTGTCGACTCGTGTCGAATCCTACGCTCCTCTCACTCGGTCTTCTCTCTCTTGGCTGGCCACCTACGTGGCTTTGGGTCTCTTCCTGGACGAGATTGATGTAGACTAAAAATGTTACGTAACAAACGCTACATGAATTTAAGGCTTATAAACTCAATTTCCACCACATTCTCCCTCACTAAACCTGGCTTATCTCTCCTTGCGAGTAAGCCAGGAACCCCGATGAGATTCTGAGTATCCAAGTTTTACCTCCGACTTTTCGGTACCGGACTCAGTATGCAATGATCGCATTGCTCTCATCGTTCCTTCCTATAGGTGTTTTCTAAGTGAGTGAGTTTTACAGGTTCTTGAACATGAGATATTCCCCTTTTTTCCTTTTTTTTTTTCGGGGGACGAAGAAGGCGAGAATCGAACCACGGACCTCGCTCTTCAAAATCTCACGTCCTGCCGACGACGCCATTGTAGGGAAATGTAGACTAAAAATGCTACGTAACAAACGCTACATGAATTTAAGGCTTATAAACTCAATTTCCACCACAAGGACGCTTGATGAAGAGCAATGGGAATGGGTGTGTCTAAACAGAATCGAAATCGAAAATCGAAAATCGAATTGAAAAATAACCAAGAAGTTGATTGGTCCCTGGTCAGAACATGTTCCCCTTCGTTTTCTAGGTTCCGAAAAAATGAACGATTTACAACCCAAAAAAAAATCAAAAAGTTGACGGCTGGGAATCGAAAAGGAAGTCGAAAGCACGAGCAGCAACAATTCAGCTCGTCCTACTGGTCAGCGCAGCCACGTCAAAATATCACATCAGGACCGCCGTACACAGCATCCAACCCACAGCTAGCACGGCAACATAGCCGCATAGACCAAACAGCCAGCAGTCGAATCACAACACCAGCCCCGATGTTCTCCGGCCTTTGTTTCCCGGCGTTCGAGCCAGAGCGAACATATTTTGAGGAAAATTCAGGATGATACCCTCGAGAACGAGGTCGGAAGTTCGTTCTCAGCATAATTTCAAGTTTGATCTCGGGGCGTCAACGTTGGACGCGCCACCACCTCCATGGGAGGCCCAACGACCTCCCGGAATCGAAATGCCGTCGCGTTTGCCTGCTTGTGCGGTGGATCTGTGTTACCGAGCGCTAGATTGCCGGCATGTGTGCACAGATAGATGCGAACGGCCTAGTAGGTTGTGCTCTCCGTTGCTTTTTGCCTGGACTTCTATTTTCACTTTTCGATTCTGTTTAGACACCTCGGCATATTTTTATCGAAATCGAAATGAATTCGATTTTCGATTGAGCTTTTCGATTCTGTTTAGAAATGATAGAGTCATCATTTCCATTGATGAAGAGGAAGGAGCAATGAAATGGGAATGCCTAGATAATAGTAATTCCCATTGATGAGGAGAGCGTTCGAGCACTCCGCCCTCTTTCTCTCTCTCCTCCTCTGTCCTCTAACACAACGACTATTAGTAATCTCATCAGACCACGTGGTGGTCAGGGCATTCGGGTCTGGACTCTACCAACACACGAAGCCAAGGATGTCTTCGGAGAGGTAGTCCGACGTAGGGCAGGAGATTCTTCGGGTGAAGTTCAAGAGGTGCGACGTGAGGTCCAATTGGCGTTGGAGCAAAGGCAGGAATCGATGATATACGCCATAATAAGGAGCATGATGGCCGAGTTCATGAGGGATAATAACGATCGATCAGAGCCTGGCGACGCTGGGGTCAGCGTTGTTGTAGGAGAAGGCCCAGCAGAGAGAGGTAGGAATCACTGCATGCAGCAGCTGCTTGCTGATGTAGTAGTGGAAAGGCCACAAGGGGCAGTACCCACTGCTGAAGTACGAGAGACTTCTGGTGCTGTTGAAGCAGGAATGGGTCGATCGGAGTCCAGCAGGGGCTGAGCGTAGCGCTGCTGTACGGGAGAGTCCCCGAGAGGCAGTACACACTGCCATACGAGACACTACACAATAATACAGCATGAGATGATACGATTTTGCGTGATAGTAGTGATTCGCGTGGTTTCGTAGCCGGTGGCGCGCGAGGTTGGGGCAAGGGACGACGACCAAGAACCTAAGGTCCAGGCTTCAGCTTTCAAGGCCGAAGAGAGAGGCGAGTGCAGTGCTGGTTCGGGGGAAGGGCAATCGACTTGGCGGGTAGGAGACGAGGCATGGAGCTTCTATTCACATGACGCCCTCAGCATTGCATGCTCAATTATTAAGAATGCAATGTATGCCAAAGTGAACACTGCGTCTGGTACAGGGTGGATCCACTCGATCGATCGAAGGATACGGTGTAATGAACATTGTCTTTCGGTCCGGAAACGGTCTAGAGTGCAAGTGCTGATGGCTAACGTTGCGTACGTGCCGGACCTCCGCTACCACCTATTTCTTTTTTTAGGTGGTAGCGCATATCCGACACGTGCGCAACGTTACTTATCAGCACCTGCAATAGACTGTTTCCGGACCGAAAGACAACGTTTATGTCACCGTATCCTTCGCCAATCTCTATGTCACCGTATCCTTCGATCGATGGAGTGGACCCATCAGCGATGCGCAGTTTGAGGTTGCATTCTGGATAGATGATAATGAAGTCTGCTGAGGGCGTTGTGGGTAGATCCGCCACTATCGCAGATCCAGGCCTCGTCTCTCGTGAAATAGGTGGTAGCGGAGGTCCGGCATGATGTGCGCAACGTTAGTTTTCAGCACTTGCACGAGACCGTTGCCGGACCGAAAGACAACGTTTTTGTCACCGTATCCTTCGATCGATCGAGTGGATCCATCTGCGATGCGCAGTTTGAGGTTGCATTCTCGATAATTGAGCATCCAGTCTGCTGAGGGCGTCATGTGAGTGGACGCAGATCCAGGCCTCGTCGCCTATCTGCCAAGCCGACTCCCCTTCCCTGGATCTGCGATAGTGGTGCGTCTATTCACATGACGCCTCCAGCAAACTGCATGCTCAGTTGTTGAGAATGCAACCTCAAACTGCGCATCGCTATTGGATCCACTCGATCGATCAAAGGATAAAGTGACTAAAACGTTGTCTTTCGGTCCGGAAACGGTCTCGGGCAAGTGCTGATAACTAACGTTCTCACATGCTGGACCTCCGCTACCACCTCTTTTTCCTGCGTCCACTCTCGTGAAAAACGGCCACACTTCCGAAGGGCGCCGCACGGGGGTTGTAGTCAGACTCAAGTCAGAGCGTTCGATCGTGTTTCCGTTGAGTGGGACCCTTTACAGCCTTTACGGCGATCGGTTCGACTGCAGTAGTAGGGAAAATGCCTGTACCTGTGTTGTACAAGCCCCGGGGCAACTGCTCAACCAGTCTGCGATTAACATCAACGACTTCCATTGCGATGCTGGACACTCTCACGAGGCCCTACTCCGCAAGACCGCGAAGCAGCGAGGAATCGTTCTTAAGGGAGAGCTGCTGGAGTGCAGAGGGTGCTCCATGGCGAAGGGTCTCCGCAATGGTATCAAGCAGTCCACGCACACACGAGCAGATTGGGAGGGTTTTTTGTGGATTTGAGTGGACCTAAGGTGGTAGAGTCTCTCGGGAGGAAGCGGTATACTCTCATCGCACACGACGATATTCACGGTATACGTGGGTGTACTTTCTGCGCCAAAAGTCGGACGCCGCGAAATGCTTCGAATGGTTCCTCGCGGATTCCCGTGCAGACCGTGTGTCCCTTCTAAGGTAGTATTTGTCCGATCTGAGGGGGAGGTTGAATTCTACGGGGGGGAAATTTGGAGACCTGTGTAGATCACGAGGGATCAAGCAGGAGTTCACGGCGGCCGATAGTCCCCAATTCAATGCAGCGCGCGCTACATGTAGGTTTGATTGAGACGGCCGCAATGGCGGGCCGAATCCAGGCTCCAGAGCGTTTTCCCGACGCGCAACTCCCGGCCACTGCGTCGTTGTGGGCGGAAGCGTCCCACTGGGCGTGTGACGCCTTGAACCACAGCAACGACAGCTAACCCAGAGAGCAAGTCGCCGCATGAGATATGGCATGGTAGCTCCCCCCCGGCAGTACTGCTACCTTTCCTCAAGCCTGGCTACTGCAATGCGAAGAGGGAAAATAAGTCACAGGCGAAAAAGCACAGGAATGTCTTTACCTTGGCCCTGCACTCAACTACTCCTGAGACTCAGTACGAGTACTGACGAGGCAACGTACTGTACTGATCACGCGAACTGTCACCTGGCAACGCGTGCCGCCTGCGCCACCTGTACCTGCCCAGCCGAATGACTCCCTGTCTACGGAAGACGTGGGGTCCGAGGCAGACGACGTGAGCACGTCGGATCGAGGTGGGGGGGGGGGGGGGGGGGGGTGGATGAGCCGGACGACGGCCTGGCTCACTTGAACGACCTCGACGTGACGTGGCGTTTTGATTTGGACGCTTTCCTTCGGGAGCGCGCGCAGCAGGCACTTGCCGCTGGCGAGACAGCCGAGACGATTCATCTCAAGGGGGTGCGGTTGACGCCTCCTCGACCCCGATAGGGAGGACCGAAAGCGACCCGGGCTCTGCAACAGCCTCGGACACCGGCCAAGAGAACGGTGAGGATCCCCCCGCTGTCCGGGAGGCCAACACACGAGCTTAGCAACTGCTGACGGCTCCCCCCGACAGTACGGGGCCTGACGCGAGGTCAGAGCCAACGCTTTGAGGGTGAACCTGCTGTGCACCAGCTGAGGATGAACGATGAAGTCGCAGATGCGCTGCTTGCAACAGCAAACGATTGGTGAACGAAGCCTGGGAATATCCTGAAACGTACATCCTGGACGACGGAGGACGCAGTGGCCTTGATGGCCGCAGGATCTGCTGTAGAGAATAAAGGGGGTTTGAGCGTGTGCATGCCGAGTGGGTTCCCGGAAGACGTAGAACTGCCCCCGCAGTACGTGGCAGATGTAGAGCGTTCCCAGTATAAAGCGGCGTGGCACGAGGCCATGAAAATTGAGTTGGACGGCCACAAAACGACCGGTACATAAGAAGCCGTGACACCGCCACAAGGGCAGAAACCTGTGGGTGCAAAGTGTGGGTGTTCACCTACAAGACGGACAAGGATGGCCTGAATGGCAAAGGCAGGACTTGTGGCCAAGGTTTTTAGCCAGGTGCAACATGTAGGCTACTTTCAAACGTTGCACCAACTCCCCCTCGTCAGCGTCAGTTAAAACCCGGGCAGCTGTTGCCAATGAACATGGCTTAGATATTTTCCATCTAGACGTCGCACAAGCTTTTGTTCGCGCGAAACTCGACGCCGAAATATATTTGGAACTACCTGGTGGGCGTGATGACTTATATAGGAAAGTTCGTCCTAACAGATCACTGCATGGTCTAAAGCAGAGCGGACGACAGTGGGCCGGATTATTGGTAGAGACCGTGGTAGAGTGCCGTATGGAGCAATGTACAGTAGGTCTGACCCGTGTGTGTTTCGCATGGTTGTGGACGCCAAAGTAGAACTGATGATGGCTGTTGATGTAGATTACATCTTGATCGCAGGGTTGGACGAGACATGCAGAGACTTCAATGCCGCGCTAGTTACGAAAGTCCCCAGGAATAATCGGCGTACTGACTTGTTACACTGGTTGTGCTTCACAACGCGACTGGGAGTTGGGGACACTGGAGGGTGAACTTGGAGGAGACTGGCCGTACAGGGGGGCTGTGGGCAGCTTGATGTGGACCATAACGAGGCCGGACATCTCGAACGCTGTGCGTACTGTGGCGCGCCACTCCCACAACCCTAAGGAGAGGCGTTTTTGATTATGGCATAACTTCACAACGGGACCATGCTTTTGGGATTGAGTTTTGTGCGAGACTCGGGATTGGATTTGACTGCGTATGGCCGGCGTCCCCGGTGGCTTGGTAGGTGGTCCGCGTGCCTGTCAAGATCAATTTCGTGGGTTCAAGTCTCACCGAGTGCATGCTCATAGGGACTTTTTCTTGCATTAAAAATTGATAAGCGGAAAGCGCGAAAGCGTGAGTTGGCTACATTCGATGAAAATCGACGAGCAGTGGGAATGCTGAACCCTATGCGCGACAAAAAGATGAAGGCACGTACCGGGGGGGAGAAGGGACGACACCTGTGACCACGGCTTGTCCAGAAGATCGTCGAGGGTAAAACCTCCTACGAGTGGGCTGGAAAGTAAAAGTGATGAAGAAGAAAAAAAAAAAAAAAAGTGATGCTGATCATGCTGATAAGTCGAACGATAGGGGCTCGGTATCGGGGGTGTTTTTTTAACTCGGTGGGTGCAGCCGTCAGTTGGGCAAGTAGCCCGCAGAGGTAACGTTGTCCGCAGCAGAAGCAGAGTATGCCGCCATGGGTGAATGGGTGAAAGAAGCTTTGTTTGCAGGCGCAGTGTTGCCGTTTATTTGTCCAGAGCTGAGCGGATCATGTGTCCGGGTTCTCGAGGATAACCAAGGGGCGGTAGCGTTGGCTGACAACCCTCTTAGTCCTGCTCGGAGCAAGCGGATCGACGCGCGCTTTCTTTTTGTTAGAGAGTTACTTCGTGCTAAGAAGATCGGCATTCACTTCGCAGCTTCGGAAGAGCAGCACGCGGACATTTCGAAGAAAGCCCTTGTTGCGACCCCTTCTAAGTCTCACCGTAGGTTCTTGTTGAATCTGCCTTTGGAGGATGAGTAAGGGATACAATGCGCTCCGCGGGCGGCGTACGCCGCCCGCTACGCTCGCTCACGCAGGAAAAGTACATCAAATTATTCGAAGCGGACAGAGGTCCATGATTGAATATAGTTTTTTTTTATGATTGTACAGGGTTGCAAACTGCCGACTCGATAATGCCAAGAGTCCATCCGCCATGCTTCAGGAGAAAACAGGTCGGAAAGCACATACGCTTCGCGTCGCGGGCGGTTCGCTCACATGCCGTACGTACGTACATACCCAGGTACGTAGGGTACTTTTTTTCTTATACCGGTAGTGAGCAAATGCTGTATGTACGAAAGAGAAAGCACCGCACGGCGCAACAGCAGCACCGCAAAAACAATAAAAATGAAATCGAAAGTTCGGAATGAAAAAAAAAATCCCCGTCCCTTCTCATGTAATAATTTTCTGTCTGATTGGAATACCTTGCACTGGTAAAAAAATAACAAAATCCAACAACAGAGCTTCTTTCTCAGCCTCGTACGCAGCCCGCCCCTCTCGCGACTACCTCGCCACCGATTCGGTCCGGGTAAAGCCCCCTCACTCTCTGTCACAGTCAACTCCGTCATCCGCCTCGCGTGAAGCCTGGTGCTCACCGTGGCCGTCGTTCGCGAGCTCGACAATGTTGGTGCTCAGACTGCGTACCTCTCTCTTTGAGCTTCAAGACCGGTCACAAAAGTAAGCACCGCTCGAATCTTATCTTGAAATCCCGAACGACCCTTATGATCTCGTATATGCTCTATCGAAAATCACAAACGGAGACCAGACAGAGCTCATTCATGCTTCCCTCGTGTCTCGAGGCACACGCGACGCCTAAGCATGAAAACGGCGACACCGCTCCTTTCAACCCCCCCCCTACCCGCCAGCACCCGCTGACATCCGCGACGGCGCCGGGCTCGCCCGCGGTGCAGTGCTCCGAGTACACGCTCGCACACGAAGCGAAAGAAGAAAAAAGGAAACAAGAACCGAAAGTGCCAAGAAAAATGAAGAAAACGAAGACCCGCTGGAAAGGTCCGGCAAGAAATAAAAAGAGGCGATTCCCAAGTGGGAGCTCTGAGAGGCCAGGGATGTACCAACCGAGCACGCTCAGAGAGTGAGATCCGCGGGCGGCCTACGCTGCCCGCTACGCTCGCACAGGAAGGAAAAGTGCATCAAATTACTATGCGAAGCGGACAGTAGTCCATGATTGAATATAGTTTTTTTAATAGCGTAGTTGCAAACTGGCGACTCGATAATGCCAAGAGTCCCGCCGCCATGCTTCGGGAGAAAACAGCTCGGACGCCACATACGCTTTGTCTCGCCGGCGATTGCAGTACGTACGTACGTACCCCAGGTGAAGTAGGGTATTTATTTTCTTCTTTTGATATGCTGTATTTGTTTTTTTACATTTTGATATGCTGTGCTTGCTTTTTCATAATTTGAAAACTAAAAATCCTGAAAGTGCAACAAAAGTGGACGAAACAAAGATCGTCGTTTCAAAATAGAAATACTTGAAAGTGCAAAACAAATGGAGAAAACAAAGAACTGCTGAAAAGGTCCGCACCGGCTAAAGAAGAAGAAAAACGAGCAACAGAGCTTCTGTCTCAGCCTCGTACGCCGCCCGCCCCTCTAGCGACCACCTCGCCACCGATTCGGTTCGGGTAATGTTTTTTCTCAATCTCTACCACAGTCAGCCCCGACGCCCGCCTCGCGTGAAGCCCGGTGCTCATCGTTGCTGTCGTTCGCCAGCTCGACGAGATTGATACTTAGACTGCGCAGCTCCCTCTTTCACCTTCGTCGTGGTCGCAAAAATAAGTACCGCTTGAATCTCATCTTGCGATCCCGAACGGCCCTTATAACTCGTACATACTCTATCTAGGATCCCGAACGGCCCTTATAACTCGTACATACTCTATCTAAAAGCACAAATGGAGGCCAGACAGAGCCCGTTGATGCATTCCACGTGTCTCGAGGCATACGCGACGCCTAGGCACGAAAGCGGCGACCGCGCTCTTTGCACCCCAGCCTCTACCCGCCAGCACCCGCTGACACCCGCGACGGCGCCGGGCTCGCCCGCGGTGCCGTACTAGGAGTACACGCACGCATACGAAACGAAAGAATAAAAAAGGGAGAAAGGACCGAGAGTGCCAAGAGAAATGAAGAAAAAATAGTTGAAAGTGCTAAAGAAATGGAGAAAAAGTCAAAGAACTGCTGGAAAGGTCCGCACCGGATGAAAAATAAGAAAAACGATCAGCAGAGCTTCTCTCTCAGCCTCGTACACCGCCCGCCCCTCTCGCGACCACCTCGCCACCGATTCGGTCCGGGTAAAGTTTTCCTCACTCTCTGCCACAGTCAGCCCCGTCGCCCGGCTCGCGTTAAGCCCGGTGCTCACCGTGGTCGCCGTTCGCCAGCTAGACAATGTTGTCGCTCATACTGGGCACCTCCCTCTTTCACTTTCATCCCGGTCGCAAAAATAAGCACCGCTTGAATATTATCTTGCCATCCCGAACGACCCTTAAATACTCGTGTACGTACTCTATAAAAAATCACAAATGGAGGCTAGACAGAACCCATTGATGCATCCCTCGTGTCTCGAGGCACGCGCAACGCCTAGGCACGACAGCGGCGACCGCGCTCCTTGCAACCCCCCCTCTACCCGCCAGCACCTGCTGACACCCGCGACGGCGCCGGGCTCACCCGCGGTGCCGTGCTCAGAGTACACGACACCAAAGAAGAAGAAAGGAAGAAAGGACCGAGAGTGCCAAGAGAGATGGAGAAAACAAAGACCCGCTGGAAAGGTCCGGCAAGTAATGAAGGGAGGCGGTTTCGAAGTGAGAGCTCTGAGAGGCCAGGGATGTACCAACCGAGCACGCTCAGAGAGTGAGATATCCGTAAGTAGTTCTATGATGAGCATTATTCGATGAGTACCATGTTTGAGTGATGCGAGGAATAATTTGTCTGGTCGCCACCCTCGCTACAGTATGGGCCCGCCAACAAGAAACACTCAATTTGGGCAAGCCTGAGATTCTTATTGGGGCCCCCTCTTCAAACAACCTTGAGCATAGGCTATTATATAGGATTTAGTGTAGAGTTCACCACTGAGTCGTTCTTCTTAGCATTATCCAAAAAGTAAGCATTACGATCTTAGTGGGCACTTTCTTATTGGCGGGCCTATACTGTACTTTGAGGAGCATGGGGGAGTAGGGCACAGCTTGGTACCAAACGAACAAATGGCCGCGGAAAGATCCCATGGCAAGATCCGCGGCAAGTCCCACGACAAGACCCACGGCGAGAGTTTGCGGCAATAGACCGCAGCAAAACCCACGACATGACCCACGGCAAGACCGCACCTGGCACCCTGTTCCCATCTGTTGCTTTCATTCCGCAAGGGGGCCCATCCCATTTAGTACCCTGCTCCGATCCACAAGGTGCAGATATATTGTCAGCCCTCCGGAGCCTCCGCAGGCCCACCTGGCACCCTGTTCCCAGCGGTACGTGCCGCGGTACTTTCCGCAGGACTTGCCGCGGGACTTGCTTGCCACGGGTCCTACCGTGGGACATTGCCGTGGGACATGGTGCGGGTGTTGCCGCAAGTGTTGCCGTGGCCATGGCCGCGGGGCTTGCTGTGGGTCTTGCAGTGGTATGCCGTGAAGATTGCCGTGGCGTGCCGTGGGTCTTGCCTTTTGCTGCGGGCCTTGCCGTGATGTGCTGTGAAGGTTGCCGGGGCGCTTGCCGTAGGCCTTGCCGCGGCAGTTGTTTAGCGGCATGTCACGGAATGCCGCTGTACTGCCCGCGGCATGCCGCGGCATGCTACGGCAGTGCCCACGGGACGCCACAGTCAAACAATCGCTTCTACGCACACGGCTTATTTTGACGGGTTTCCGTTATATTTTTATCAAGAGACTTAGCCTCACCGCTAGGTAACGGGATAAGGTCTGGGCAGTATGGGACAAACCCGATTACGTTATATCATTGTTGCAGGTTGACTCTAGAAACGATTTCTTAACGTAACGGGATAAGGTCTGGGCAGTATGGGACAAACCCGATTAAGTTATGTTATTGTTGCAGGTTGACTCTAGAAACGATTTCTTAACCACTCGCGTTTGCGATGGTTCGCATTATCTTCTCGCCCCGCCAGGTGAGATCTGAGGGCGATTAGATTCTCGGATAATATAGTAACGCTTCCACATCAAATAGAGGAGAAACGGGGATACCATGACACAAGCCCACCTTGGAGGGCTGTATATCTTGTGCAGATGCGTATAGATCAGGAGGGTCCAGAATCTATCTGGAAACTCCGAAGAAAAGGATCGAAAATACTTATAAGTGACTTTTTCGCGGGACATGACCCGGGTCGGGTCACGGGGTGTTCAAAATGTCACGGGTCGAGTCGGGTCGGGTCAGGAAGTGTTCAAAATCTCACGGTTCGGGTCGGGTCGGGTCAAGAAGTTTTCAAATTTCACGGGTCGGGTCGGGTCGGGTCGTGTCAAGAGTTTTTCAAATCTCACGGGTCTGTGTTATACGGCTTAGATTGGGTAGGCGATTGGTTAACCTTTTTACCTTTAGCCCAACGGACTAAAACCTCAACATCGGGTCGGGTCGGGTCAAAAGGTGATGAAAAGCTCACGGGTCGGGTCAGGTCATGACCCGCGAGAAACGGGTCACTCGCGGGTCGGGCCAGCGTGACCCGCGAGTTCTTTTCTGCTGACCCGCGGGTCGGACCCGTGCATCCGGCCCGCGGATCCGACACTCAAAACACTTCCCGCTCTCTTACCCAAAGGCTTTTCTCGTACAAATACTCAATAATACTCCTTTGGTATCTTATTCAAACATTAAAACATTGCCAAATCCATATTCGCATGCCTGCATCGATTTATACCCACTACAGCCAGGCCACATATCGCTTGTGGACACAAAAATGAATACTAAATTGTTTTTGAATTGTCGACCCACGGGCCGGATCCGCAGATTGGACCTGGGGGTCAAGATAAATAGTCTCACGGGTCAAGGTGACCCGACCCGCATGAAATCCGTGTCTCCCGGGTCAATCCGAAGGTGGCGGGTCGGATTGGGTCGGGTCAGGAGGTTTTGAAATCTCGCGGGTCGGGTCGGGTCGGGTCAGGATATTTTCAGATCTCACCGGTCGGGTCGGGTCGGGTCAACAACTTTTTTAATCTCGCTTGTTGGGTCGGGTCGGGTCAAGAGGCTTTCAAAATCTCGCGGGTCGGGTCGGGTTAGCTGACCAGACCCGACCCGACCCGTGAGACTTGACCTGACCCGCGAAAAGCCCTGCTTATAAGCGATGCGCGTCACAGCGCAGAAACCTTTTGTACAACTACTACAACTTCTTGTCGCGCAAACTCGTCTCTGTCTAGGATAAGACAGGGACACTGGATGTTCACGGGTGGAAATAGCAGTTGAGTGTGAAGAACACACAGACCCACACCGCACACCAGGCGGTGTCTGGTACCAGGTAGCCCTATTTTTGTTTCTCGCATGAAGTGAAAGCAATTTACTGCACATACAACAATTCGATACTCTTTCGAGTCGACGAGACGAGGAAAGCGCATGGCTCGAGCTGCTGCACACCACCCTTTGCCTCTTGCGCGAATGCCTACATTGATTGCCAGGGTTGGAAGTTGGACTGGGTCGAGGGTCAACCCTGCCGTGTAAACTGTTCTTTTGGAAACGCCCGCGAGGTATCATAGGTTGAGCCCTTCGGGTGGTGTATAGTATGGGTGTGATACGATACGTGGTACGGTACGGCATGAGATGGTGATTGGTGTGGAACAGTATGTGATGTATGTTGGTATGGTACCAAAATGATATTACGGTTCGGTGGATATACTATATGGAAAATCACGGTATGTGATCATCCACATGTATGTTGTGGTTTGCTGCTCCTGTTGTTGTTGTTGCCTGTTTGATGATTACTCCGATTTACTGTAGCGCAGGAAGCGATTCTGCCGAAAACCTGCCACAGAATATATTGCGAACCCCATGGGGCCGAGACCTTTCAGCCAGAAGCGACCTTACACGGCCGTTTGCGAGCGGCGGGCAACGAGCTCATTACCGCCGTTAGCCAAACGCGCTGAGCGAGCCATGCCTCTATAAGGTGATCTTACTTTTGTTACGATCGATGCGCTATGTCGTAGCCTATTTGCGAAATATTTCGCTGCTCGTACCGACTCTTGACACAAGCGACGGACGACGTAAGCGTGGGTGGGCGAGAAAGGCGTTTGCGGGTGCCCACCAGGCGAGGCACAGTAAGTCATACTTACGAATACGCCATGCGGCGTGCAATATGCAAGGCCGTGCACGTAACAAAAAAATACAGCACCAGTACCGGATTTTTGGCGTCGACACGTACCTCTCATATACCAGACCTACGTGTGTGTCTTCCTAAGCGTATCTTACCAGGAAAGCGCCAACGAGATACCATGTATCACACGAAGCGGCAAGCGAAAGAGGGAGGGAGCAAGGGTGCCACTCGCGGCTGCGCGCGCACCCCGGCTTATGACGGTAGAAGCGGAGCTCCCTTGTAACTATTTGAATGCCGTTTTCACGTGAAAATCCTGCCGATCGTTGACACCCACGCGGGCGTTTCCTCGTTGCCACTATTACCAACGCATAAAATAGTTTCAAATATACCTGGTATTATAGCAGCAAAAGAAGCAAAACAAAAAAATGATTACCGGGGATGTCTCGTACCGGTACATAATATGCTCAGGCAGCCAAGTTGGTACGAGCGTTCGGCACGGCTGACATAATTGCCAAGATATGGTACGGCAGGATCCACCGAATAGCCAAGTTATTAAACTACAGCAAATACCAACACCACCGAATAGCGCAGTTTAGTAAACTACTGGAAGTTCTACCCCAATGACCCTAACTTCGAGACAAACATACTGTACACTAATGGGCTATGTGAGTTGTTTCACTGCTAGCGCCGATGTACCTCGATACTGCTGTGTCGCTTCAAGCGACTGCGAATATCCAGCCGTGCGCGCCGCCACGAGGCAAACAAACGCGAACCATGCACAGGCATGCAGGCACCCAGACCTCACGACTAGAAAAGCACACACGAACGACTCGTACGGGCATAAAAAGAAAAAGAAAAAATAGAGAACGGAATGCCATCAACGGCGACGACATGCTCTGCCAAAACCGCGCCAACAAAGAGACGACGTTGACAATGCCACGGCACCCAGGGGTGATGACTTATTTTTCCGGGCTCCTCACAGGAGGAGCTCAGTATAACGAACCCGAAACACGCCTTCCAAGAAGTTTTGTTCGCGCCACTCGACCAACATTTCTATGCGCTCCTGCTCAAGTTCTTGAAAAAAAAACTATACTATTATACAGCACGTACATAGTATAAATAACCGGTATACTAATGGTTGCTCACTTGAGGAGCCCAATCGGTCAGAAACACCACTGATCCAAAACGTGCAGCCCCGGCCGTGGAATGAGTCCGCTGCGCCTCACGGGCGCGCAGAAGAGCGCTATACGCTTCAAACTACTGTACTACTTTGGTGGGCCAGGTCACAGTCACAGCGACCCTATCTGTCCGCCCGCCCGCCCTAGCAAGGTACGAGGAAGGCAGATAAACCAGCAACACGACTCAATGGCTCCGTGGGGTAAAGCTTGCTTCCCTACCGGTACGTCACAGATACTCGCAGCGTGTAGAAAAACACAGCGGACCCCACATCGCCCGGCATTCAACTACATGACGGCAGCCGAGCGTTACCAGCACACACCGTGGAAACAGCCACCATCAGCCTGGTCGCGCTCACGCCACACACGCGCGCGCGCGTTCTTCGGCAGCTTCGTGCCTACAAGACAACGTCCTGTAGTTCAGTCCCCTAACGGCAGTCACATTTTTTCAGCGTATCTGCGGACGAAAGATGGAAGAAATGAGAACACGGGGAAATATTTCATGAGCCACTATTGATGGTCATGCGCGGGGGAGGGGGGAAGGAGGGGCAGATAAAGACTCGCACTCCAGAGACTTCGGGCATCCTGTGTCCTGGGTGTGGGGCGGGCCACACTCAAGGAAAAGGGTGAGGCCTGGCGTTGTCCTTGCACGGTGCATGTTTCAGCTGCGCTCTCTGTATCTCTTTATCCCTTTCTCTCTAACTCGACAGAGGGGTGACGTTGTAGACGCACCGCGGAGCACCGCTGACTGGAGCCGAAAGAGAGAACGACACAAGAAAAAAAAAAAAAAACGCGTACGAGGTATGATGCAGTGCCCAAGCAAAGGCCAATAGTTTCGTCAGCATTACCCCCCCCCCCCGCCGCCTGCCCCGCTACACCTCGCTCCCTGACTGCCTGCACTGCTGCAAACAGGCGTTCCTAGTCCTCATGTGATGTACAGCACACAACTTATCAGGTGGTCTTTGGAAGCGAACAGGAGAGCATTTATATTGCCGTCAGAGAGAGGGTACCGGTACGTCAATCGAGAAGCTGAGTCAGCGAGAGAATAAAACCGCAGTCCCAGCGGACCAACCGTTACCGTTCGGGCGCGGGTGCTTTGTCCCCCGTCACATTCCACGAGGATCTCGACGCTACGGCTCGCGCGTGTCGGCCGGTGGATTGCGGATGAAAGCACGTCAGCAGCGGGCGCGCGCCTTCGCGGGGGGCTCGTATCGCCACCTTTACACGCACCACTGCAGCGCTGACACGCAGTGCGCTGGCTTCGACGAAAAAGACGTGACAATCATCGAAGATATTATACCTGATTAGGTTCGCCACCACCGCCGAGTGACCGTCCGCCGCTGATCCACTGGAACCGGTGGCTGGTCGACGGAACACCGTCACGCGGACCTTTCCCATCCTAGCGTGTGCCGACGTCACCGCCAGCGCGACATCGAAAGCGCGATCGAGGTCCTCGTCGGTCATGTCCACCGGCTGCTCCCTGCTCTTTGCCGGTCCTGCTTCTTCTGCGTCCCCCGCGGTGAATTCGCCCGCGTTCGGCGCGGGCGGGCTCGTGGACGCAACCGGCCACTTCCACGACCGCGCGCGATACGCCGGGGCTTGCATCAGCATGCGCCGTATTCGCCGCGCTCCCCCCCCCCCCGTGCTGCACCTCGTCATGCCTCAGGGTGTCGATGACGACGAAGGGCGTTTGTCCGTTGCGGTCCTCGGCGAATTCGTCCGCGCCCGCCTCGAGCAGCATGGACGTGGCAATCGGGTGGCAGAATCCCGCGGTGATGTGGAGCGCGCGCATGCTGTAGGCGGTGTTGGCGCGGTTGACATGAACGCCTCCCTCGGCGTTGATCAACTCACGAAGCACCTCGATGTGTCCATGCATGGCCACGGCAAAGAGCGCTTCTTGGAAGGCGTTGGACCCGAGCCGGTGGACGCCACACCTCAGCAGCACCTTCACTATCTCGAGGTGCCCTTTCGACGAGGCGTTCGCTAGGGGCGTCTTCTCCAAGTAGCCTCGCGCGCCCGGGTCCACCTTGCACTTATCGACGAGATACTCGACGCAATCTAAGTGGCCGCCAAGGCACGCGAGGCTCAGCGGCGTCTCATTTTCGAAGGTACGCCAGGCGGGACTCGAGCCCGCTTCCACGAGCTCGTGCAGCGTCGGCAGATCGCCCTTGTTAGCTGAGGTGTGGATGGGCGCGTACCCGTCAATATTTTTGGCGTCCAGCCGTGCTCCCGCGTGGATAAGCTCCCTCATAACCTGTGTGGCATGCCCCAGACACCGTGGTCAGGAAAAAAGGAGGGAAGGAAGGCGCCACAAGGACATCGTGAGGGCAACCATGTGTGGACATTGTGCATCACAGCTAGTGCTTACGTTTCAGGACCGCGCCCACCCCGCGTTGCGGTCCCACCCGCCGTTTTATAGCACCCCCTCCGCGTTTGGTGGTGGTGGGGCCCTCACACCCTTGCGGCCATAGTGGCGCATGCAGGGTCGTCTACAATGTGTTCAAGCGATGCCTTCCGGTGAATAATACAGCACAATCATCCTATCCCCCCTTCCCCTATGTGGTCATACGACTACGGCCATGCATGATACTGAGTACACCCCCCCCCCATCCCTATATTATATACCTGGTATATTATAATAGCTTGGGTTGGCGTCGGTTGGCGACGACGCTGTAAAACACGCCTCTCACTGAGTAAGCTAGACAACCAGGGTACCGTTTTTTGTAGTTTTTTATTTTATTCTGCGGTCACGACGGTTGGCGGTCAAGTTAGATAATTTTTGTGCGGGGAAAAACTTAACTCCGTGCAAGTGGGATGACCGTATCACGTAGTGTGTATATGGTAAGGCACACTAGAGGCAGTTACACAGTAAACCCATTGCTGTTGCTGGAACTAGCCACACCATAACAAAAACAATTAATTGACGCTGTCAGCCACATGCAAGAAAATCTGCCTAAAAGGCGGTTCTTAGTAGGAAGCAGCTCACCCTCCATGCGACTTGCCCAATACCTCACGGCGCTTCGCGCTTGGTGCAAGCAATGTCTGCCTGGTCGGTGAAAACCCGACGTGCTCCGTCCCGGCATTGTAGGGATGCGAAGGTCTATCGTCATACGACTACGACCATGTATGATAATGATACCCCCCCCCCAACGAACAAACAATAGAGCACAACCCCCCCCCCCCCCCCACCCAACAAACTAAACCAAACAAAGGGGAATCCTGGATCGGCTCCCAAAATAGATCGTTTACTCACATCTACCCTGCCCCCATGAGCCAGCCAGTGCAAAGGGTTGTGGCCAACCTCATCTCTCTCATCGGGGTTGGCACCGGCTGCCAGCAGCTCCCGGACGACAATCAGGTGCCCCCTGAGGACAGCCTTGAAAAGAGGGGAGTTCGCCTCGGGATCGCGCGAGTTCACGTCGGCGCCGTGTTTGAGGAGAAGCTGGACCATGCCCAGCTTGCCCCGGTCGCAGGCTTGGCCGAGCGGGTTGGTCCCTTTCTGCGTTGGCCGAACCGTTGGGGCGAAAAAAAGGAGTCAAGGTCAAGCGAGGGCACCACAGGAGGCTTGACACATGCCACGCACGGTTGGAGCCGGTCGGCCGGTGCGGGCGGGTTGGGGTGGCTGGTGCGCTTGACCCGCCTTGCGCGCTATGAACACAGCAGTACAAGACACCACTGTAATAAGGAGCAGGAATGCTACCCAGCCTGGATTTTCTGCTACGTGGCAAAGGGTGTATCCTTCTCTAATTTCAAGACAACCGGGCCAGGGCTTCCCCATCTCCGGGTATACGTCAACCCGCCTTAGTGCTCGCTTTCTTGCTGCAGCCAGTAGCGGACGGCCTGCGCGCAAAAACGCCGTTCGCCAACGAT
Organism: Macrocystis pyrifera; assembly: GCA_031763025.1. NCBI lineage: Eukaryota > Phaeophyceae > Laminariales > Laminariaceae > Macrocystis > Macrocystis pyrifera. The sequence goes on from JASSKH010000001.1 coordinate 10,883,103, forward strand.
AGACAAAAAAACGTGATTCGTTTTCCTGGTTCCTGTCGTTTGTTTTGCTTCGAAAAATTTCACATGTCGAGCTAACCACGTCGGACAACAGATCTCGATCTGCCTGACCTACATCGCACAGACCAGTGGGTTGGGGACATACGGCATGTATACATCAGGAATATCATATTCTACAGGTCCATCACGTGGAAACGTGTACACAGACATTAGTAGTACGCAGACATTAGTAGATGAGGGAGCACACTAGATGCGTGCTACGATGTGAGGGAGGGGGGGGCGGGGGGGGGGGGGGGTACTCATTCGATGCTTCTCTTCCGTAGTCATTCAACCATTGACCACGCATCCCTTCCGAGACGGGGTACCGCTCCCACTCCTAATAGAGACGCCTCCAACATTCGGGTGATCGTTACGTTGTTCCCATATAATCACACCTGTGACAGACAGATCGTCTACATATCATCTGACAGATCATTCCCACAGTTCATGATCCAGATATTTCAAGGCAGATAGATAGATCATCTATTGCCGATTTTGTACGATCTAGCTCATGTTGTCGGATGGGACCCGTACACTCGCCACCATCTACGCACTGTACGGTAGCACGTGCGTTTCCTTGGTCTGATCTGTATCGTTGTGCAGATCTTGCACAACCAACCGCTCGAAACGGCGGCAGGTGATGACCTAAACGATCTACGTAGAACCTAAACCATCTACGTACACCATGATCTGGCGGAAGCGTGCACACCTTACGAATACACTTTTTGGCCCAGCTCTCTTTCTGAGCGACGGCGCTTCTCAACTGAGAGGGCCTACCCGGTGAATACCGGGCAGTATACCCCATTTTGCGTTGCACAAGTACTTTTCGTCAAAAAACCTGCGCCAACGGGATTGATCGGCCACCGGGCCTATGTATTTTCTCAGTGTCAATTTGGACCTACCAATAGTATGGAGGTTCAGAAAACTTAGGTGTTGCTTACGTACCCCACTCGCAGCACGCGACATTTTCTTTTTTCTTTCTTTTTTGCAAAAACCCGCACACTGCTTGCTGTATATGGACCACGCGGAACATGCACATGTCTTTTCAGATCCTATACGTACACAGATCAGCCACGCTCGACGCACAGGATGATGCAGACCCATGTCCGACGTGTGAACCCTTTTGCTTGAGAGTTGGCATTGTGCAAGCAGGATCCAGCTACCGCGAAACACTATCGCACAGTTATCGCACTAGGGTGATAAGATAACACACCCTCTTGGTCGATTTTGAGAGCCGAGTTTCTCAAAACCAAGGGGGGCACACACACATCCAACGCAAACGGTGGCTTTGAAAAAATCTCAGTCGAGCTGTCTCCATAGACGCGTCGCTCGGCGTCCGTTTGCAATCTCCCTCCCCGTTGCTTTGAAATCCGCCCAAGGGGGCGTTTTATCTGATCATGCTATTGATTGTGCGATACGGCAGTCGTGGGATAGATATGATACATGATTTGTGTGATACGAGCCCAAGCAGTTTGTCCCCCAGAACTTGCTTGGGTGCAGCAGCTGAAAATAAAAACAACAAGCCGGAAGATGTCCCCCCTCCCGCTTGCAACATGAACGGCAAGCACGCGGCAGTTGGCGTGTTGAGAACGGTGGCCGACAGCCTACAATCTGAACACCAAGACAATTGTCCTTTATAATACATCATTCATTGAGAAGTACACAACCAAGGCCCTGGTGCGTAGGATAGGTCCGACATGCTCGTACGAGTTGGCGTATCGACGCTGTGCGCTCAACAGGGCGGCAGAAAGCAGTGACCTAAATCCTCCACGGGGCAATCACTTAGGACTACGTATAGTACGCGCACGCGACGAACCCACCTACGTACCAACCCACCCACGTATCAGTCTCTTCTTTTGGTTGCTGTTGGCTGCATCGTAGCGAGTCGGCGAGAGAGCCAGAGAGGCTACGAGACAGACACACAGCAGCGCTCGTACTACAGATACACGCAGAGCCCCACTTTTTTTTCCAACCGGAGAATCTCGCGTATTTTCGTGTTTGGTCCGCGTCATATTATTCCTCCTCCCACCCTGAGCGTATTTTTTTTCGATATTTTTCCAAATCCTGTAAACACGCACCATGAGCACCCACCCTGAGCACCCACCCCGAGGAAAGTTTTTTTTTTTTCCGAAACTCTCTATGTTTTTTTTTCCATAGTTTCGTAATCTCGTCTATTTTCGCTGCCCATTTTCCGCATTTTGGTGAGAGTTTTCTGCGGTAAGCAAAAGGAAGCTGTGCGGGTGCCGGCACACATCGTGCAGAACACGCACCATGCTGCCATCGTACACAACACACATCAGACACACATTCCGTATAGTGTGGGGAAATCTACGTACGTACTATTACGGGGGACCATAGTAAACAGGACCAAATATTGTTATTAAAAATAGGCAAATATATAGGCTTTCATGTATACCATAGGTCCTATTAACTATGGACCCCCGTGACAAGTACTGCTTGCTGCTGCTGTGCCGCGAAATTCAAGTGATTGCTGTGCCGCATATAGGTATAGTTCAGGATATTGACTACGTAGAGCTGCGTAGAGCCAGAAAAGTCTGTTGCGCCCAGGGACGCAGCATAAACACCACCGCCTTCCCGATCGTCATAATGGACGTGATATCCGCAACGATAATGGCAAATGACTTCTGTCGTTCGCCACCAAATAATTGCAAGTTAGCTCTCACCAGCACATTGTTCAGCACGCGCAATGGTGGGATATCGGCATACACACAACGGCACCAGCCCGAACGACCGTAAGCGGATCGACTACGTCCTAATCCGTCAAGCCCATCGGCCTAGAGTACATGATGTTAAAGTCGTCCGACAGCCTCCGCCCCCAGCTAAGGCCGACTCAGACCACAACATGTTGTATATCAAAGTCCGACTCAGTGGTCACTTTGCTCCCAACCGACGAACACGAAAACCCCGGAAACACCGAGAGTTCGACAGGCAGCTTTTCATGTCCGATGAAAAGTGTCGTCCACATGTAGTCGCGAGGGTCGTTTCCACTCTCAACCATCTTATCCAGCCCCGTAATCCGTCTGGCATGGTTGAGTTTTTCATCACGGCTATTATTGATGCGGTCGAACAAGAGGTACCACCCCCCTCGACGTCACCACCGCAGACATGGATGGTGTGAGTCTGGCGAAAACCTTGGCCGCATTCATATTAGCCCGAACAGCGAGGGAGGATGCACGACAATTCTTGCGCGCCCACCCCCGGGACAAGCCCGTGGAAGACACTGAGATCTGCGTGTGCGAACCTGCAGGAGGTGATTGCCGCAGGACTGCATGCGCACTTCGAATACCACCTCGCCGAAACCGAACGACTTCTAGCGAACAACGACCAGAGGGGACTTAAAGCAACTTGAAAATTACGGGGGGATTGGAAGGTACAAAAAGCGAGGAGCGAGCAGTTTATTGCGGATGAGGGTGGCACGATGTTGCGGGATAAGGTGCGAATTTGTGAACGATGGGCGAGGTTCTACCGCAAACTCTTGAACAACACGAAATCGCTGAAACTCGATCGCACGATCATCGAACGACCTCTTGCCACCGCGACCGCTTAAACTGTCACATGGATGATGAACCGTCTATGGACGAGATGACGGAAGCACTCAAGGGCATGTCAAATTGGAAAGCTGTTGAGCCAGATGGCCTCCAGGCCGAACTCTAAAAAAATCGACCACCAGTCATTTGCCCAGCGCTTTCACAACATCCTTGTCAACGTTTGGGTAACAGGAGAAGTCCCCCAGCAATGGAAGGTCATTCACAAAAAGAAGGACCAAACCGATTGCAACAACTACAGGGGGATCTCGCTTGTTGCCCACGCAGGCAAAATGTTGAAAATCGTAGCGTGCCGCCTTAGCAACTACTGCGAGACCGACGGATTACTCTCGGAGGACCGGGGCGGCTTCCGCCCCGCACGATCAACAACCGATATGTTGTTCGTCGTGCGTCCGTTGCAAGAGCTCGGACGACCGAAAGCTGCTGTGGAAGGTATTCACACGCGATGGCATACCAATCAACCTGCTTACAATAATCTGCAATTTGCACGACGGCATGCGGGCTCGCGTGCGTACGGATAACGGCGAGCACTCGGAATGGTTTGAAGTCACGCAGGGGCGGCGACAAGGCTGCGTGCCATCACCGTTACTGTGTTCTTCGCTGCTGCGTTACACGTCGTACTACAGTAGTACGCTTCAGCAAAGACGAAGCCATTCATTGTAAGGGATTTGGTTCAACTCAAAATGATGCTGGAGTAGTCGGAACAGAGGAGCAGGATCCGCTGGCATGAGTGCGAAGGGCTGTATGGGGCATGTTGTACGCCGATGACGCAGGAATTGTCAAGTCGGCTGAAGGGCTCGCAAAAATGATGACAGTCATGGTAACTGTCTTCGAAGCCGCAGGCCTCACGGTATCGGACAAGAAGACGAGACAATGCTTCTACGAACACCAGACCAGACAACCCTCGCCCCACCGCTCGTCATCGAAGCAGCAGGCCAGAGGCATAAACAGACGGCCCAGTTCTTGTACCTAGGCGGCATTACCCACAAAAACGCTGACCTCTCTCTCGAAATCGACCGACGGATCCGTCTCATGCGGGCATGCCTCAAACGGTTCGCCCCGGCGTTCTATGATAGGACGACCGCCCCGCTTAGCCTGAAAGTCCGAATGCTGAAGGCCGAGGTGATTGAGACGCTGCTGTACGGGTGTGTGGCGCGGACCCTCAGAGCGGAACACTTTGCCAAGCTTCGAACGGCTCACCACCAAGTCCTCTTGCGAGTTATTGGCTTCCAGGGCCGACTTCGTACTGGCCACACTACCCTCTCGTACGCGAAGGCCCTCAAGATGACACGTTGCAAGAGCATCGAAACGACCACCCGTAAACGGCGACTTTTTTTCGCGGGGGCCGTGGCACGGTAAAGCAAGGAGCGATTACCCAGTCGGGTATTGTTCGGAACCATGGCTGGCGGGAAGAACCCGAGACCTGGCGGACAGTTTAAGACTTAGCATAGATGCATAGTCGAAGACCTTGGGGAGTTCCGAGCCACCGGAGGGTCAACGGAACACTCCCTCTTGGTGTTTGGAGTTGAGAACGCGTTGTGGTCCACTGCAGCAAAAAAGGCGGGGAAGTGGTACCGGGGGGTCCTCGAAGCAGCCGAACGGTTCATGGTGAGGTGGCACGAAGATGAGGCACAGCTGAGTAGACGGCGCCGGGATTCCGCCGTGGGTGGTGTCCAAGGGAACGAGGGGAGGGGGGGCAACAGGAGGAGTGGAAGGAAACCCAACCAAGGGAATGCGGGGAGGGGGGGCAACAGGAGGAGTAGAAGGGAAACCGCGGTGGACGAAATAGGAAGGAGACGGCAGACAGGGTAGAAAGGCACCAGGCCGGCTAGTAAGTAGAACATGTCTACGTTACTCGTGATGCCAACTGCTGCAGCTGGTTCGAACGTGGTCTTCCTTTGTCTTCTTTTTCATTTTTCGCATGATCCTCCGTGATTTACATTTTATTGGAGTGTTTGCGATTTATTTTTTTTTTACTTTTACTTCTCTAAAAATTCTCCCGAGGTAAATTTTTGAGGTAAATTTCTGAAAAAAAAAAAACGGCCGGAAAAGACTTCAGCGAAGTAAGGATTTCAGCGAAAGTTACGGTAACTTTTGGCTCTCTGTTTCATTGGCCTACACGCACCGAGCATTATCCCGACGCAGAACGCAACTAAAATCTCGAAGGATCAAAACACCGAGCATCTTCCATGCCACCATGCTGCTTGCCACGGATCACGACAACCGCTGGGAGCACAGAGGCTCGAGAGGTGTAGCTTGGGTATAGCGCGCACGAGCGGCGTTGGATCGTGCCAGCGGGTCGCCGCCGCTGCTACGGTACACGCTTTCGCCCGCTTGGTGACGACGTGGAGGATGCGTCGTCCCAAAAAAGGACTCGTATTCACACTCGTACTCGTACTCGTGCTCGTAGAGAGCGCGACAGCATGACAGCTCGTGTATCATTTCGATTTCACCATACTACGGCTGCAGCAGCAGCAGCAGCAGCGGCGGCGGCGGCGGCGGCGGCGGCGGAGCGGAGCGCGCCGGCGCTGTGGCGTGCGTAGGCCGAGCGCAGCAGCAGCAGTAGCACCAGCAGCAGCAGCAGCAGCAACAGCAATCCAAAAATGGAAGCTGGTTGGTGCTGGTGCTTGCTGGTGCTGGTGCTGGTGCTGACGCTGTTTATTTTTGTTGCTCACGCTGCCCCCCTAGCTGCGTCTAGCGCCAGCTAGCTGCTATTGCTGCTTGTAGTCGTGGGATGGCTGTGGTGGCTTCGCGGTCAACTGTGCCGCCGAAACGTTGCTGGGCTGCCGTCGCTACTCGCACGCTGTTTTTTTTTTCCGTTCACAGCATTCGTTATTTTTTTGTTTGCCGCGTTGCCTCACCTCCCCACTTCCCTTCTTATTTTCGGAGGCGTCGCCTGCAGGATTTGATTTACCTCACTCGCAAACACACCGAAATCAGGAAGGGAAGGAAATTCACTTTTTTTAGCGGAAGTAAAGTTTTTTTTTTTTTTTACCTCTATCGCAAACACTCTATTACTTCATCTTTCTTTCTTGTCCTTACGAAACGAGTCGTGTGGTGTGGGTGGATGACGAGCTTGCCTTGATTGTTTCGTATTGTCTGACGTATCCTCTCAGGATGGGGCATAGTTGACCAATGCAGGACAGAGACGGTAGACAGGGTAGCACGTTACCGGACCGCCTAGTAGGGAGAACCTGTCTATGCTACTCGTACCACAAGCTGCTGCGGCTACCTGGAGGATGTTTTCTTCTTCGGTTTGCCTGTTATTCCCCTTAGTTATTATTACGGGGGACCATAGTAAACAGGACCTACGGTACACACAACAACCAATATATTCACCTCTTTTTCCTGACAACATTTGGTCCCATTTACTATGGCCCCCTGTAATAGTATCACTCTGTTTCTATGCAGTATGTAGTGGTGCTGTTTTTTTAGCTCGATATTTTCAAGTGTCTGCCCCATCTCCCTAGGGGATGGCACGGCGGATTTTTATTTTCATTTTTTCCTTTTATTTTCACTTTGGTTTTATTTCTTTGCTTTCTGTTTTTGTTTGTTAGATTCCTCTGTTATCTCTCTTTCACATTAACAGAATAAACAAAATGTCGTGCTTGTCGTATCCAGTACGATATGACATGGCCTTGAGTTGTCTGTTCTGGTTGTATTGCGTAACAATGTAGTATCTCTGCTGTGGCGGAGTGTTGTGGCAACATAACTTACAATCTCTCTAGGATTGAAGAATCGGCACGGACACTGGTTGTGCTGGATGTCGACGGGTAGAAAGAACGGTTTAATGCGAAGAACACACACACAACCGGCCACGTAGATGTTCGCTCGTGTTGGTTCAGCACAACAATCCGTGATCGCCCAGCATGATGCATCGCAGATTTGACTACTGCCAGTACTGAGGTCGCGCCTCATTACCACAAACTACTACCCGGTAGTATACATTGGAACGCCCCTGTTCCCCCTCTTCAGCCTGCGTCACCCCCGGGATTTCAAGTCAACCCACATCCCGAATGGGCGCCTTGTACGTAAACAGATGTACAGACAGTTCAACTTTCAATAAATCGCACCCCGACTGACTGAGAACCGGCTACCCGGTGGCGGGTACTCGGAACCGTCGGAACCGGATTCATCCCGGTCCAACCCACGGAACCGCGGGTATTCGTACCCCGGGTACCCGGGTACCCGTCAATTGTTCTTACCGGAGCCCCCGAGACTGGGGTATACGTTGATTTGTACATGCACTGCAGCAGCTGTGCCCCTAGACTCTTCTTGCCTCTCGCCTCCCTGCAGACTACAGACCGAGAATAGAGAATGCCTCTACCTGCGTTCGCATGACACGCTACACACACAATACCATACCCCTGCCAGGGTAAGCGGCCCTACTTTACCATGTACCAGGAAATAGACCAATCACAAGAAGTCTCAACCTTTCGATGTTGCTGTTCGGAGAGAGACCGATGTGCTGACGGCGATGAGATCAAACACCATGGTTTCCCCGTGGGGTTGATACCGGATGCTTAATGAGATGATTGGACGGATATCGGTACGGGTTCTTGTATTTTGAGATTTTTACAGCGAAGTCTACTTTGATATGTACTTGTTTTTTTTTGTCGCAGCAGTACGGGCGAAGGTTTCGCTAGCATTTCTTACGTTCTTGCTAGTTTCTGGGTGTGTGGATTTTTGTCGCATGATTTGTTTGACGCAACCAACTATTTTCGAAGGATCTTCCTGATGACTTGACGAGCGAAATAAGCAAAGAAAGAAAGTTACATTCCATGATAGGTTAATATTTCAACTCCCCATTCCCCACCTCTCTACTCGATCCCCAAGAGAATACCTCTACCTACTTCGCCTTCTGCCTTCTTTGGCATGATTCATTGAGAGAGGCGAAATGATTCCATGCCTTCCTACCTTCCGCTCAACCACGCCGCCGCTCAAAAGCTAAAAGGGGGCAAATAGTGTATGGTAACCCGGGTAACCGGGTACCCGTGTTCGCCTTACCACGCCGCCGCTCCAACCAAAAGGGGAGCAAATAGTGTATGGTAATCCGGGTACCCGTGTCCGCCTTACCCGCCGCCGCTCAAGCGCTAAAAGGGGAGGATATACTGTACGGTAATCCGGGTACCCGGGTGTCTGCCGGGACCCGGGTACCCCCCGTCCCGGTTCCGGCTCAACCCCCCTCCACCCGCTCGGGTCCCCGGTTCCAAATTTTCAGGGCTTTTCGCGGGTTATGACCCGACCCGCGGGTCGGGTCACGGGGTGTTCAAAATGTCACGGGTCGGGTGGGGTCGGGTCGGGTCAGGAAGTGTTCAAAATCTCACGGGTCGGGTCGGGTCGGGTCGGGTCGGGTCAAGAGGTTTTCAAATCTCGCGGGTCGGGTCAGGTAGGGTCAAGAGTTTTTCAAATCTCACGGGTCGGGTCGGGTCGGGTCAAGAAGTGATGAACAGCTCACGGGTCGGGTCAGGTCATGACCCGGAGAAACGGGTCACTCGCGGGTCGGGCCAGCGTGACCCGCGAGTTGTTTTCTGCCGACCCGCGGGTCGGACCCGCGCATCCGGCCCGCGGATCCGACACTTAAAAAAAACACTTCCCGCTCTCTTACCCAAAGGCTTCTCTCGTATAAATACTCAATCATACTCCTTTGGTATCTTATTCAAACGTTAAAACATCGCCAAAGCCCGCATCCATCCATACCCACTGCAGCCACACCACATATCGCTGCTGGGGCACAAATATGAATATTAAGTTGTTTTGAAGTGTCGACCCACGGGCCGGATCCGCAGGTCGAACCTGCGGGTCAAGATAAATGGTCTCGCGGATCAAGGTGACCCGACTCGCATGAAACCCGTGTCTCACGGGTCAATCCGAAAGTGGCGGGTCGGGTCGGGTCGGGTCAGGAGATTTTCAAATCTCACGGGTCGGGTCGGGTCGGGTCGGGTCGGGTAAACAACTTTTTAAAATCTCGCGGGTCGGGTCGGGTCGGGTCAAGAGGCTTTCAAAATCTCGTGGATCGGGTCGGGTCAAGTCAACACACCTCAAATTTTCGACCCGACCCGACCCGACCCGTGAGGTTTGACCTGACCCGCGAAAAGTCCTGGTTTTGAGGCTGGGGTGAACTAACTTTCAATGTCAAGATCAATTTCGTGGGTCAAGTCTCACCGAGTGCATGCTCATAGGGACTTTTTCTTGCATAAAAAATTGATAAGCGGAAAGCGCGAAAGCGTGAGTTGGCTACATTCGATGAAAATCGACGAGCAGTGGGAATGCTGAACCCTATGCGCGACAAAAATAAAGGCACGTACCGGGGGGAGAAGGGACGACACCTGTGACCACGGCTTGTCCAGAAGATCGTCGAGGGTAAAACCTCCTACGAGTGGGCTGGAAAGTAAAAGTGATGAAGAAAAAAAAAAAAATAAAATAAAATGCAAAGCTCACTCACTACCACCAGGCAAAAGATGTCAGGAGCCAGAATTTTCACTCCTTGACAGGCAGCAACTTTGCCTCGACGTGCCTTGACTGACACCAAACTAATAGGTTTTAGCGTAGTGCAATCTGCCCCACACCCTTGACAGCGTATGTTTTGCCTTGCTTGGCATGTTTCCTGAAATATTTGCTACCAGGTACCTTGCTGGTACAATTTACAGCAGCTCTTGCATCACTGCAACAAAAATCAGTCGGCAGCCGTTCGCCCAACCAGGTGCCAGCTGCCGACTATATGTCGCTGCCTATGGACATGACAATGTCCAGAATGTCCAGACACTCCGCACTGTAGATAGCTTCGGGTGGCCGACGATGCCCATTGTCGTTCATGCTTAAATTCTGTATTGAAAAATGCTGGTGTTCGTATCGAGAGATGGAAAATCCATGATGAGTACTCCTAGCCTTCCCCCTGCTTCAGTCCCATCATAAGTTACATTTCACCTCCAAAGCGATCTCAGGATCGGCTCCGCTAAGGAGAAGATCGGCCACCCTCTCAGTCTGGTTGTTGCCAATGGCATCTAGGAGCTTGGCTGCGACTTCTTTCTGCTGTCTCGTTGGCATGATCCTGCGTTGCCGGGATTGGAAAATGTGTGCAGCTCCTCGAGCTGAGCTCCTCTGGATGCATGCCCTTACAAGACACGCCCACCACTCTGTACTGCAACTCCTCTCATTTGCAAATTTGTTAAAAAAAAATCAAATCTCCATTCCCGTTGATCCACGCCTATAAACATTAAAGTGGCCCTTCTCGCCTATGCTGGTAGGCAACCCCACCCGATCCTTCTTCTGTTATCCGGTCTACACAGGCGGGTAACCCCATGGCAGTGGTTGATGCTGCGCCCCAGCCCCAGCACTTTTGATCCTTAAGCTCTATAGATACGGGTACGTGATAAGTGACAAAGAGTTGCTTGCATGAAGCTCACGATTATAGTTCATCGGTCTTGGATTCCTGAAAACGGAAGCCGCCGAGCGAGTGTCATCCGCTTTCCAGTCTTGCCTCGCTTAGTGCGATCCACTTTCCAGTCCTGCCTCGCTTATGATGTGCCCACGTGTTTCTAGCCAAGAGCAATCTCTGCTGGCTATAAATCATAAACTTCTATTTTTGCTGACACTTTTTGTTGCGATGCGTAACGTTGGAGCTACACACTTTGTAACAGCTTTGCAATGGATACAAAAAAAAATGTTGACGGGCAAATGATCGGTCAACGGCCAACAGGAAGGAGCACAGCACCAGCACAAGAGCGCCGCCACAGTAGTCGTAACCGAGTATGCTCGAAGCAACCACGCCTTACGCCTGGGAAAATGCCACAGGGTTCTGTCAAGAGAGAGACCGGACAGACGGAGACACGTGGGGCAAAAATGAAGCCGACAGAGGGCAAGTCCCGCGAATCCAACCGCCGCGCTCACAGGGCGTGAATCGTTGAAATCCGTTCGAGAAAATTTGTCATGGTGTTGTACTCGTACACGCCAGGCCTTCTCCCTTGGTTGCAACGGAAAATCGAACTTGAAATTACTTGAAACACGGAGAGCTTCCAAAAAACGAGGTGCTCCGGCGGGAATCGAGGTATCAAGTTCCGGCGCGGTATGGGCGTCAAACAACTCGTCTGGTATCGTACGAGGAGGGGCGGGGGGGGGGGGGGGCACTCGATATCATTCATGCATGGCCATATAGTCGTATCACCATCCTAGACCTTAGCATCCCTACAATCCCGAAGGGGCATGAATGATATACCGTGATTTGATGGGACGGACGCATATACCATATGAACAATTTCTCTTTTTTGAGAGAGACTCGACTAACTGGTTGACTACGAAATGCTATACGCGTAGAAGACCCAAGATACCGGTGTTTTGGGGCGCGCCCACTATTAATCCTCATGTCTGCGAAGGCATGTATAAGGGCGTGCCCCCCCCCCCCCCCCCCCCGCGCGCTCCCTATCCTTCTCGGAGATGCTGGGTAACAGACACCGGGTTCAAGGGGGGCGGGGCGGGGGGCACCCTCATGACCAGCTCGCTGTCCGCAAGCAACCCACCTTGCTATTGGACAGCAGCTACAGCAAGCAGTCAGCGTCCCAGGAATTCGGCGACTCCAATCATTTACCCTTTAAGCTCAATACCGGAGCGCGATGACGACCGTGCGTCGTGAGAGATTGTCGCAGGAGTCACCGCTGAGGCTCGGGCTAAAGCAGGAGGGGGGCGGGGGGGGGGTCACCGCCAGGCAAAAATGCCCAGCGACAAAATAAATTTCGCGCAACGATATTTTCAAGCAAAATACAATTGACGGGGCTCTGTCGCGAGCAGCCCCGGGTTTGCCGCCACACACATAGTGCGTGCACGCATGCCGGTCCCACACACTTATCGGGTCCCGGGTACCAGGTGCCTGGAAAAAGCTATCGACCCGCTGCCGCAGGTAATATAGTGTTCCTCTACGCAAGTATATATAGCGACAATAGGCCAAGCGGAGAAATAGAAAATACATTCCCGTGCATTCCGCGAGTCCCGCACCAATTTACATCCCTAAACTGTTGCATTTTCGTATTTACCGACGAGCCAACCAACCAACCAACCAACCCACCAACCAAAAGCACGTCAATTCCGCTCGCTCGACTCCGTAGGACAGAGAGAGCGCACAAACCGAAACAAAAAAAACTGCGAACCCTCTACCTCCACCGAGCAAAAAACGTAAGCCCGAGCCCCCCGCCCGCACCCGTCCCCCCGCCCCCCCCCCCCCCCCCCCCCCCCCCCCCCCCACCACTATCCTCCCTGGGCCCCGACCTGGAGAGCAATACAGGCTACCAGTAGCATCACTCGGTCGCGCAAGAAGCGACCGGGCCCGGCTAGCAAGCAGCAACACATGTCGCTCTCTCCGCATCCACCATACCAGTCCTTGCGGCATAACAGATGGCAGGCGCCACGCCGCATCTATACCCGTCCACTGCTGAAAAACATCCACACTACTTCCAGGCAAGTCTGTCTCCAAAAAAGTGGGTATACATAGTTCTGAGCCGGTTAAGCGCGCGCGTCTGGACCGGAGCTGTCTGCTTCCAGCTTCGCCTCGCCCCTCCCCCCCTCCCTCATCCCCACCCCCCCCCGCCGCCGCCGACGCGCACCCCGCGCGCTCCAAACATTTTTTCCTCCCACAAAAAAACAAACTTACGGCACCAAACACCCAAAGCCAGTTCCGTCGCCGCCGCTCGTTCCCCGGCTGAACAACAATAACCGCGGGGCGCGCGCGGCTCACCAAAAACCGCGGCTACCTTCCGACAAAAATACAACAACGAAAAAGCATAAACAAGATCAGCCACAGCAACACCAGCGCAACAAAAATCGCCTGGATCGTGTTATTTTATTTCCTCCCCCCGCAGGACGCGCGCTGGTGCCACAAAGCGGCGTATCCCACATCTTTGCGTCGCGCGACGCGGCGAACCCTTGCGTGGTTTTTGCTATATACGCCAGCAGCGTCGCCACAAGCTCATGCCAGCTTCTGGGTAACAGAGGCGTTCTTCAAACCGGCTTTCTCCAACGTCAGCGAGGCGTCCGTGAGAGGGGCCGGGGGATAGCCCGCGATCAGCATATAAGAAACGCCTCCAGCCCCCTCTCTGGGGGACGGGTTTAAATAGGGAGAGTTAACCGAAACGGCCGGAGAAGGTCACGAGGGACGAAAAGGACGAAAGAGAATGGGCGCGCGGGTGAGCCGTCAGTCACAGAACGGCTGGGGGGGTTCGGGAGCATGCAAGCCCCAAGAAAATAAGAGAACAAACGCCCCCCGTTACGTATGCATCGAGTTCGACTAGCTGGTCAGGCGACTGGAGGCGGAGCGTGGGTGGAAGGGGGGGGGGGGGGGGGGGGGGGGTTGTGGACACGTTAGAGGACCCTGTGTATACCCAAGAAATGAGGTGCTCCACAGGTTGAAGGCTCGCCGCGAGATCGCAACCCACGATAATACGGTTTCTATTCAACCATCAATCGTACCAGGTAAGAATATACCATGCGACAAAAAAAAAATCTAGCCAATCCAGGCCATGCAAAGACGATGTACGGGTGACAAGAGCATCGCCTACCAGTACTACAGCGACGCCATCCAAGGACGATAGAACATCATCCAATAAAAACGAGAGGCGAGCCAGACAATTCAACCCGGCTTACTGCTCGCAGCTCGTGATATGTATTCGTGAAAACAGACCGTCGGTAGCCCCCGCCGTCAAGCGCTAAAAAGACACAACAGCCGAGAGCCACTGCCACGAAAAGCCGCGAAACGCCTGACCCCAGATATCGAAACCCATTGAATGTGCATCTGCTCGCGAGCGTACGGGTTTGCGGTGCCTGTGCGCGCGCGTTCAAATACAAAGACGTCGCCACTTCCGCTCCCCGGCCTGACGCGACCACCCCCCCTCCCACAAACGACGGCAGTACTAGACCTCGCGAACGAAGCAATAACGTCTGACATCATCAACATCGCCATCAGCAACATCACCAACACTAACATCACTAGGAACATCAACACCAACACCACCAGATCACCACAGGAGGCGTTCTACGACAAGAGGTATCACATTTTGGGGGGAAAAAAAGTTTCTTGAGCCACCACTGCGTCTTTGCCGGCCCCAGTTGACGGATGGGTATGTAACTTGTGCTCTACATCGCTGGGATATTGAGCATGTACACGTACGAGATGCGTGTAGCTTCAGTCGTATGCAAACGTTTGTCCACGTTGAATTGCGAATTGTACCTCGGGGGCCACAGGAAATCTCATAAATGATGGGGTGCACCTCTAACGTACAACACCTCACAACGTCAACGTCAACATCACAGCAGCATAACCAACATCAACACCAACACCACCGCCAATAAACCAACACCAACACCACCGCTATTACGGGGGTGTACTCGATAGGAGAGATGTACTACTCGATCTCATGCATGGCCGTAGTCGTATGACCGTAGACCCTCGCATCCCGACAAGGCCGGGACGGAGCATGTCGGGTTTTCACCGACCAGGCAGACACTGCTTGCACCAAGCGCGAAGCGAAACGTGAGGTGTCCGGCGAGTCGCATGAAGGGTGAGCTGCATCCTACTAAGAACCGCTTGTGAGGCGGACTTGCATATGGATGACACCCTCAATGAGTAGAGACGGGGGGGGGGGCATAGTAAATAGGACCTACGGTACACACAAAAACCTATATATTGACCTATTTTTACGAGCAACATTTGGTCCCGTTTACTATGGTCCCTCGTAATACCACCACCCACCACAATAACAACATCGTCAACATCGACGTCACCATCAGCAGCATCACCAACATCAACATCAACGACTCTAACACCACTACCACCACCACCACCACCAAAGCAAATACCGGTACCAAGATGCAGCAGCAAACGAGGTGCCATATTTTAGACCAAGTCTGAACCCAAGCGAGTACCTCGCGATGACGGCGTGGATGTGTCGCACGGTGTGGTGCATGTTGAGCTGCGCCCTGACGCGCCTACCATCGTGGAGGCGGATCTGCAGCGTTGTGGAGGGTTGGGAGGCGTCCACTTCCGGGACTTCCTCGGCCTCGGGAGCACCCGTCGCCGACATCACAGCGCCTTCTGCTACGGTTGACCTTGTTGGGGGAAAACATGCCAATGATACACAGGGTACCAGAACGAGGGGCAGGGGGGGGAGGGGGGGGAGGGGGGGGGGGGGGGGGGGGGGGGGGGGGGGGGGGGAGAGAGATGGGGGGGGGGGGGGGGATGAAATACGGAAGGGGGGAATTGGGAGTAAGGGAGGGAGGGAAGGAAGGGGGATGGGAAGGGGGGGGATCACCCATGCACACAACAAAAGTACGATTGTCGGAGCCATCCGTACTGCTGTTCTTCTCCATTCGCCCAACAAAAAACTTCGAAACCTGAACAAAAAGGACAGCGCAAGACACAAACGTTCAATATATTCTACAAAAGCAGATCCCACGGTAATCGAGGCCAATCCACGCCAGGCGGCTACATTTCCG
This sequence comes from Macrocystis pyrifera, assembly GCA_031763025.1. NCBI lineage: Eukaryota > Phaeophyceae > Laminariales > Laminariaceae > Macrocystis > Macrocystis pyrifera. The sequence continues at coordinate 10,899,182 of JASSKH010000001.1, forward strand.
CAAACAGCAAAAGCGCGCCGAAACACCCTTGGCTTTAGATTGGCGACCTTGACATCTCCGACACCCTCTCCGACAGCCGCGCATTTCGTCATCTCCCGCCTTCCTCTTCCCCTTGCTGTTTCTAGACCCGACCAGCCACGCGCGCTTCGTGCCATCGAAAATCCCCCCGTTCGTTGGAAACCCCGCACCGGGTGCTCGAAACGGTACCCTCGCGTGCGCGAAACATCGGAATCATAACAAACACCGGTATGCTATGCCTCACTCTGGACGGTAATATAAGCCACGTTTTTCGTCTGATACGTACATTAAACGGGTCTGCCAGGCCAGATTGGTATTCGCTAGAATGGCCTTCGAACACAAGCGAGTTTAAAACGCGACCGCCGGCTAAGTTGCCCCGAACGGCCAGCCGGCGTGACCCAAAAGTAAAAAAATATCACGTCCAAGGCAGGCGGTTGGTTGGGCGGGCATGGCAGCACAGCAGCTGTAGTGGTCCCTCTTTTAGTGCAGGTATGTGCATGCGTCTGTTCTTCGCATTAAACCGTTCATTTTACCTGTCCACATCCAGCACAACCGGTGTCCGTGCCGATTCTTCAATCCTAGAGAGACACAAGTTATGTGGTCACAAAGCTACGCCACAGATATAGAGATACTATTACGGGGGGCCATAGTAAATAGGACCTACGGTACACACAAAAAACCTATATATTTACCTAGTTTCACTATTAATAACAATATTTGGTCCTATTTACTACGGTCCCCCGTAATACATTGTTATGCAGTAAGCAGAGTAGACAATGTAATGCCATCATATCATACTGGATACGACGGGCACGACAAACACATCCTACTGAAAGAGAGAAAACAAAAAAAAACAAAAAAAAAAATCGAAAGAGAGAAGGAAAATTAAGGAAGAAACTACTGTCGTGCCCCCCGCAGGGGATGTGGCAGACACCTACAAAAAAACGAGGTTAAGAAACAATACTACAGATAGAGAGAGTGAGACTAACAACCAAGGGAGATAACAGGGTAAACCGATGCACAACAACAACAAAAAAAAAACGCCCTCTAGGTAGCCGCAGCAGATCATGGTACGAGTAGCATAGATAGCCAGGTTCTACCTACTACTAGTATAGTAGTCGGCCTGGTACCTTTCTACCCTGTCTGCTGTCTCCGTCCCGCGTTCGTCAACTGTATCACACTAGTGAATCCCATCTGTGCCACGCGATTCCACGGTCATTCTAGCGGGCGACCGGCATTATAGAGGAACCACCACGAAGTGAGAGGAGGAGGAGGAGGAGGAGGCCATGATATCGATGCGCAACAAGACCGTCACCGTCAACAATCGAGACCCGTGCTGAACCAGGCCGTGAGTGACCACCTTCGCAAACACACAAAAAAACGTCAAAACTAGTACGTATGTGCGTTCTTTTTTGCCTTCGGTGCCCTATGACCGAATGGAGCCCACGTCGACTGAAATACAAAAACAAGTTCGTCATGAAACGAAAAATAAACAAACGAAAGAACAAACGAAACCACTACAAGAGAAACTACAAACAGGAGGACAAAAAAAAAAAAAACGAATAAAAAACACACACACGAAAGACAAAAAAGGAAACAAGCAAACCACGGAAAACCAAACAAAAAAACAAACAAACAAACAAACAAACAAAGAACTGCTGCGTCAGCTTTGGTATTTTGAATGAACAATGTCTTGCACATTGTCGCAAGGCAAATGCAATAAGTACTACAGTACAGTACGGGGGCACACAGTAATCAGGACCAAATAAGCTGAGAAAAAATACTGGAATATATAGGATTTTGTGTGTATGATGGGTCCTGATTTCTATGATCCCCCATAGGTACTCCGCTATTTTGTAAAAAACACTACCAGGGCAATGGTGCCACACCGGCAGCGTGAAGCCTACGAAACCCACAACACGCAACACACGCACAGGGTCATGTTGGAGGTTGGGTTGTTGGAGGGCTCACCCCATGGTCTGGCCTTCCCCACCATACGCGACGTACGCTGGCGCAACATAGTCCTCGTTCTGCTTGTCAACGAGACGGACGTCCGCGCCTTTGCCCGGGGTCGCGGTCGCCTCCAGTTCTTTCGGCACCAGGCTGCATGCAACAACGCATCGATTCGTCAAGAGACATATTTTTTTTTTAAATGTTAAAAGATGTGCCAAGAGGAGGAAGAGTAGGAGGAGGAGGAGGAGGAGAAGGGCGGGGGGGGGGGGGGAGGATGTTTCGACACCAGGCTGCATGCAACGACGGCATCGATTCACCAACAAAACCATCACGTTTTTTTAGGTCGTATGGGTGGGAGGGGGATGGGGGTTGAGGTAAAAACATGTACCACTTATGTCCCGTAATATAATAAACGATTGTACTAATTATTAATATACAAACGTTCATAATATTCCGGGACAGTCGTTGTAGGCACCTACCTTTCGCCGTGCGAGCATCGACTGCAGCGTCGACGGTGAACGAAGGAGCAAGCCGTACGTGCATCCGCGTCAGAGCTGAGAAAAAAATGAAAACAACAAGAAGAAGCCGTGCGTGCGTGCGTGCGTGCGTGCGTGCGGTGCCGAATACTGCACTGACGACCGGCCTGGCCTCCCCCACCCTCTTCCTGACGAAAACACTGTTTCACATAACATACACACACCGGGCACTAAACAAAGGAGGTGACGGCAGTCCCGAGAGTTTCGGATAAAAATCAAAGACAAACACCCAGCCAGCACCAAGAAACAGAATAAACACAACGGAAAAGGCCAAAAAACACACACACACACACACACACGAAACGTACAAAACGCGTAGACGCACCCTTCCGCCAAGTCCCTCAAGAAGTCCTTGTTGGCCGGGTCGTCCAATCGGCGGAATGGTCCGTCGTCCACCGTGAAGCCCCCGTTGTACATCGTGATCGTCCGAGCGGGGGAGGCGCCCCCCTCTGCCCGGCGGCTCGCTGCGCAAGGCAAGACCCACGTGCGCGCACGCACAGCACACACCACCGCGTCGCACCGCAGACATCACCGCGGCAACAGAAAACTCTCAGCACATGCATCATCGTCGCACACGGAGCATCTCAGCACACGCACGCACGGCATTCGCAGCACGTTTTTCAACAGCAGCATAATTGGTCACACCCAGCATCGCCGCACACACAGCATCTCTAAAGCACACACACAGCATCGCAACAAAACAGCAGTGCTGGCACCGTCAGCGCATGTGAGCATATATACGCCTCTGATGCTTTCTGAGAGACACGAGCGAGCTGCCCGCCCTCCAACACGACCTTGACGTTGCTTCTCTGCTGTGCCCTCTCCCTCTATCAGTACATACAAACATTGCATGTTTCTGTCTATGTTGTGCACGTGCGTGTTCTTCTGTTCATCTTCGTAGGCAACACTCGGCCGTCGGGCCGCTGCTACAACTGCCACGTAGCAGGTCTTAGGCTACTGCTATCAACATCAGGTCTGCGGCCACTGCTTGCGGGACAGCTGACACGGACGGGGGGGGGGGGGGGGTGTACTAGTTCCTCTGTTCAATAGCCTGGGAAAGGTTTGAACTGCTCAGGCGGCTGAGATGCTGCATATTTGTCTACCAGGTAAGCATATTTCAGTGTACCTGGTACACCATCAGACATACCTCGGAGGGTGGGAGGGGCGTTCTGGGGAGGGGGGGGGGGATACTAATGTTTTCCATGGCCGTTGTCGTATGATGGCGGGGGTTACGGGTAAGGGAGGCGGGTGTACTCGATATCATGCATGACCGTACGTAGTGAGGGGGAGGGGGGGTGTACTCGATAGGAGAGATGTGCTCGATCTCTTGTATGGCCGTAGTCGTATAACCATAGACCCTCGCATCCCTACAATGCCGGGACGGGGCATGTCGGGTTTTCACCGACCAGTGAGGGGGGGGGGGTGGGGTATTCTGCGCACTTATGGTGTCCGACCATCGCGATCGCAACCTAGCGAATATTAGCCGGTTATCTCCACCACCAAATTACTTCCCGCGCACTATTGCAATCCAAGAAGCTGAGCTATATATGGACCTGGAGAAAAATAAAATAAAAAACTCTGTATACATGGAAGAAACATGATGTTGTTCGTGTCTGTCCGGATTGCTCGCAAGGTCCCTTTTGAAGTGGACTCTACAAGGACACCGCCCGACTGCCAGCCGTCAAGCACCCCCGCCTCTCCTCCAACCCCCACTATCCCTCACGTTCCACCATCCCGGCTCCTGAAACCACCCACACCCCGCTACCGCTACCGAGGCAGCTGTCTGCTCCTGGATCTCAGCAATATATTCTCGATCAGCAATACCCCGCACCCCTCCACCCTCTACCCCCCCCCCCCCCCGGCCCTCTACAGAAAAAACGCCTGCCGGCACAAATCTCACCCCGCTTCGGCGCGGCGGAATATCTCCTGCACGTGCGGGTCGCCTCCTCCTCCTCCTCCTCCTCCTCGTGCCGCGTCTTCGTCGGGAGGCGGACCCATCACGTTCAGCCCACTATTGGCGCACAATAAGTTGACGTTGAGCAGAACGTGGCAAAATGCGGCAGGATACAAAGGAAAATGAAAGGACAGACGAGGGTGGGACACACGGCAGGGGGGTCGGGTGGGGTTGGGTGGGTTGGGGTTAGGGATGGGTTGGCTTGGGTTGGGAGGGGTTGGATCGAGTTGGGTTTGGTCGAGTCGGGTTTAGTGGCCTTGTGTTGCGTATCGTTTGGAGCGACGCAGGGAATGACTTGTTCAACAGAAGTGCAACGCTCTCCATCGACAGCGCGAAGCCGTGGACGGCATGGGCCGGAAACCTAGGGGCTATGGCACACCCATACTAGCGAGGTCAGAGGAAATCTACATCGTAGGCGCACGAAAATTCAATTTTTGAAAAATTCTAAAATATCGGACAGATACGAAACCGATCCCCACTTCATGATATGTCAATAATGCCAATACAGTCAGTCGATGATTCCTGGGGACAGCTGTTAATCTGTACCAATGTACTGCTGTATATGATCTACAGAGTAGTACCACTCTGTCCCTGAAGATAAGGAGGCGTTCCCGGTGGCTTGGTAGGTGGTCCGCGTGCCTATCAAGATTAATTTCGTGGGTTCGAGTCTCACCGTAGGGACTTTTTCTTGAATAAAAAAATGATAAGCGGAAAGTGCGAGAGCGTGGCATGTTAGATCATTAATGAAAATCAACGAGCAGTGGGAATGCTGAACCCTATGCGAGACAAAATGAAGGCACGTCGTACTGGGGGGGAGAACGGGACGACACCTGTGACCACGGCCTAATATGGAGTTTTTTTGGGGGGGGTCCTGGTCACTCAAAATGGCGACGGTAATACCTCGTAGCTAATACGAAGCAACGTAATAAATAGCTCATGTTGCCGAGTGCGGAGCGCATGATCTGCATGGTCTGCAGAGTGACACATGTTTCCTGGGTTGGATGTGTACAATACCATACGGTAAATGGATGAGCAGATCCTGCGCAAAACCTCATTGAAACTGCAGCTGTAACCGCTGTAACTGCTGTAACTGCTGTAACTGCTGTAGCTGCTGTAGCCTATACAAAGATGTCAGGGGCCACCAAAGATGTCAGGAGACATGTCAAGCGAGGCAAAACGTGCGCTGTCAAGGGTGTACGGCCGAGTGTTTTACAATAAAACCTAGTAGTTTGGTGTCTGACAAGCCATGTCAAGGGAGAGTTGCTGTCTGTCAAGGGGTGAACATGCTGTCTCCTGACATCTTTGGGAGCGCCACGTCAAGTCACGCAAAAGGTGTGCTGTCAAGGGTGTATACAGGGCCGAGTGTTTCACACTAAAACCTAGTAGTTTGGTGTCCGTCAAGGCATGTCAGTCAAGGCAAAGAGTGCTGCCTTGTCAACGGGTGAAAGACAGCTGACAACTTTGCACGTATATAGGGAAATCTACAGGCGGTCGTTCGTATTATATATAGAGCAGGCGATCTACGTGCAGTAGGCGATCCACGTACAATAGGCGATCTACGTACAGCAGTAGATCCTGACACAGGACATGCCCGACGTGCGCGAAATAATAACCCGCGGCACAGCAGCAGCAACGAGAAAATTCGTCCGCGTGTTGAAGTTGTGGGCGGTGTGGGGTGGGGGGGGCGGCTGTTCGTGCTGCGTGAGACTCGCCTGGTCCATTTCATGCTGCTGTAGACTACTCTACTCGTACCGACATTATGCACTGCTGTACTTGCAGTTCGACGGGATATGTATGTCCAATGCTCACGTGCAGCTCTCTCGTAAGGCTACGCCTATTATGCACGGAGTAGGAGGCATGCTTTCAACGTCCGCGCATCGCTACGGCAGGCAGGAGAGTGCTTGCAAATTACTCCCACAGCAGCAGCAAGCACACCGCTTAATGACATTAATATTTTTAGCAACAGACAAGAGTACTCGTACGTAATCGCAAAACTCCTCGTACACACCAGCATACTGCTGTCGTTGATATCAAATATGATAGTTGAGGCTTCATTCAGACAGGGCAGCCGCAGCAGCAGCAGCTGTGGTGGGGACCGTACCTGGTATTTGATGGGGAGCGTCCGCCCTCCTTCATTTTCGTATAATCTCGAGTACGTACGTACTTACAATTAGAGGACTGACGACGTGACAAAGTAAACCTGTTCTTGGGATACCGCCGTGGGAGAGGTACGAGCAGAGGTAATGGGTAAGCACGACGCGACACAAGCAAGGCCAAACCAACTGCAGTTGCAGTAGCAAAAAAAAGTGGGAGAAAGGCAGAAAGGTTCCGTACTCCGCACTCGGAGCAGCGCGAGAAACAAACATGGTACGCGTGGAAACTAAACCCAGCATCACCATGCACGGGTCTAAATAATGCAAAGGTCCATTTGAGGCGAATCACCTTCCTCCGTGGCCGGCGCCCCTCGCCCCTCCCGCGTAGTAGGCGTTGCCCTTCTCCTTCTCCTCGTCGCCCTTCTTCAGGCTCTCCAAGGTAGCGAAGTTGGCCATGATCGTGGCCGGGGCAAGAACGCCAAAAGCTTAAGGAAATATAAGCACGTCGCTTGTTGCTCCGATCTTGCGCTTCAGCTACCGATAACAAACGCACAAGTTTATCTTCGGCCCGTCGTTCTGTCTCGGGGAGAGCGGGGCCAGGCGGAGTCTGGCACAAGCAACACACAACACAAACAGAGTCCTGCTGCGCTGTTGTCTGATCTTTTGTGATCTTCCACCTAAAACACACGGAGGGTTTCGACTATTTTAAGGCGCTGTTTAATTGGAAAAGCGGGGAGATCAATTCGTTCTTCAGAGATCTACGTGAGTTTATGAGAGTTTGACCAGCGGCCGCCCTTGAAGCACTTTCGAGGTCTTGTCCAAGCCCCCTCGATTTCGACGTCTGCGCTCTCTGCTGAAGCTCGACCCCACGCTCCAGACACACCAACAACCTAGAGCATATTTTTCTGCTGCTGTCGGCACACACGGGGCACCAGGGAGAAAATCGGAGCAAGGTGAGCGACTGCTCTCTCGGGCAAGCGGGGGGTTGCAATTCCGGAGACCTACTACTCATACTGACTTGTAGCAGATACACAGCAAGGCAGTTGCAGCACAGCAGTCTCGGTACGAGCAGTCACTCGATCTTCTCGGCAAAGCTTTGCGCCACGGCGACCCCCCCTCTCCCTTCGCCCGTACCACCACCTCCCGAGGATTTTCTTTCCACTAACCGACGAATACCGACGACGACGACGACGACGTTGACGTTTGCTGCGTTCGCTCCCAAACTTGCAGCAGCGAGAGAGGGGCCGACGAGCAATCAAACAGCGCGCTTTCTCTCTCTCGCTCTGCCGTTCTGCGACCTCCCGGGAACGAACGAAAGAAGTGCAAGGAAGAGAGCGAGAGGAGTCATGCCGGAGGTTTCAGTGAATGTCCGATGCTCCAACGGAGAGAGGTTCACCACCCAGGTGAGCTGTGCCCCCCCCCCGCCTTCCCACGGTCTGCTCTCGACGAGCTGTCGGCGGTCTCTCTTTTCAAGAGAATGTCGGGTTTCAGACACTTCGGACTGGCACAAACGAGTTGCCGACCAAAACGTCAAAACTTTTTACTCGTTTTCCCAGTTTTCCTCCTTTTTTTTTCTGTTGTTGTGTCCGTGTGTGTATACCAGTACACCCGGAAATGTAAAGGCCATTTGATGTCTATGTGAATACTAAAACCATCCTTATGTTTTCGGACAGAGAGGGATTGGGGAAAATGCCGAAGCTCTCTTTCATCAAGTGTTTTTCTGTCTCTGCCAGCATGATCGAATCTGACACAAGAGCATGGATGCCGGCATCCGTTTTTGAGGAATAAACTCTGTCGAACTCGTCTCGTGCGTGTGCTTGTATTATTCGTATGATACACACACTGCACTACTCTGTACTATTGTCTTGAACGAAGTATGTCGCTGAACACAAACCGCCACACAGCAGCAGCAGCAGCAGCAGCAAGCAGGAGTACACGAGAGCAAGGGGAAAACGGACGAACAGATGGGATGCGGTCTGGTTGAGAGTATCACGGAGGTTGATAGATGATATATACGCAGTGCACAGCGCACAGCAGCGTTTGCGGCCGCCGAGCCGTCGTCTTTGCTGTGCTCTTGTGAGCTGTGAGGGTTTCAGAGGGGCGGGGCGGCGGTTTGTGTCGACTTTCACGCCGTGAACCCCCCGATCTCTTCAGCGAAAAACACTGACTGCTGTCCGAACACCAAGTTAAATGCCGAAAATGGTGTACAACTGGTACGTACTCGTACCAACATCTCTTATCTTAGGAGAAAGCTGAAAGGGGAGTCTCGAAGCCAGAAAAAGAAGAGAGAAGAGAACCGCGAGAGCAACGACACGACTGCACACGACACATACCCCATGCATGGGCACCGACCGCTCTGTGCCACCAGTATCATTCATGCGCCCGGTACCTGATGTGATACAGAAGTACGGATGCAAGCTGCAATGACGATTTCGCGATAGTAATATTTATAGTATGAATAGTGAATAAATGGACCGGTATTTTATACGAGTACCTGGTGCATCGAATGTACCTGGTACGACGTGATGATATTGCGTACACGCATGCATGTGCAAGTATATGGTCGAAGATTCACGAGGAGGCCTCCGGCGAACCCTTTTAGCACTGCAGTCCCGTTTGGGGGGAAAACTACTTGGAATTAGACTGGTTCGTCCCCAAAAGGGGACTGCAGTTCTAAGGATGTATCGTAGAACAGCAGTCGTGATATATTCTTACAGGCGCGGACGAATGACATGCATGCCATGATGCACCATCATACACAGCGGCAGCAGCAGCAGCAGTCGTACGTAGCAGGTGACTGCTGTAATACCTCTCCAAGAAATTTCCGATTCTAATTCCGACTACGAGTACAGCAGTAGTACGAGTAGTAGTTTTTGTTCCCAACACGTCGGTGCAACAGCAGCAGCAGCAGCAGCAGCAACAGCAGCAGCAGCAGCAGCTTGGCAACGATAGTCTGACACACCATTATCGTACACCCAAGTACTTGATTAATATTAGTAGTATCAATATTACAGCAGTGCTGTGGTACGGTATGCTTCGCCGAGAATACTGCCGGTTTTTCCAGTGCCTCTTTTATTTAGTACTGCAGTCCCGTTTGGCGGACAAACCACTGGGAATTAGAGTGGTGTGTTCGGGACTGCAGCAGTAAAATGGTCGTGTGTGTTAGGTACTGGAAGTACCATGGTACTGGCTTGTTCGATGTGTTTCTACGTATTGGGAGTACTGGCGGGATGTTGGACATGCTGGCGGTATGTTTTGTACCGTGACGACGTTTGTTTGCAAATCGAACGAAGTCGTCGAGCGGAATGATGAGACGGTCTTCCAGAAGATCACAAACAACAAGCACGGCTGCGGCAGTCCCACTCCGTGAGGGAGATTTCACGGGTATTATAGCAACCGATTCTGTCGAATTCACAGCCCCATTTGCAGCAGCAGCAGCAGCAGCAGCAGCAGTGCTGCGGCGTTTGTAATCTGTAAATCGTGTTGTAAAACAGAACTGAATGTGAATGTTGAAAGTGAATAAACGAATGTGAAGCAAAAAATAAAGAGCGGAGTAAAGGATAAAAAGACTAAAATGAGAGGAGAGAAAAGAGGAAGAGGGATGCCACCTCTTCGAAACTTGGAACTGCTGTCGAACCTCATCGTCAGCGTTGAGCGGAGTTTAGATTGTTGCTGGCACACCTACCTCGGACTATTAATAAAATTAATTTCAGGACGTGGTAGTGGTCCCTCTATTATAAGATGCCGGTATGATATGCCCCAGCCGAGAATGCCGGCACTATATAGCGCCAATCGGCACTAAATACGCCGCACATTGCCACACTTTCTTTTCTTTTTTTCGGCGGATTGGTAAAAATAAAGCTTTAGCTCACCACACTTCCACGTTCCACTGGTGATTAGTCCCGTCAGTGCCAAGCAAGTTCACCGACAATATAGCCGGTTGCGCGCAAAACCGGCACTATCGAGGGATCGAGGGACCACTACTGCGATAGCCCCTTTTAGGGACGTCAGAGGGAAAATAGTGCACGCCTCAGGCAGATCATGATATATGTCTGTCTGCTGCTGTAGATCATCCGGTTCCTCACCCCACTTTGTGAGAGGCTGTTGGGGATCTATCTATCTGACTTATATAGGGCAGATCCAACCCGCGGAAACATGTGCTACAGCTATTTTCGGGGGACCATAGTAAATAGGACCTACGGTACACACAAAAACCTATATATTTGCCTATTTTTATCAACAAGAATTGGTCCTATTTACTATGCGGATGACGCGACTCCCACCTGGCAAAATGTACAGTAACTACAGGTGTTTCTTTACATGGGAGCACAGCAGTAATCAGGACCGAAGATGCTTCGTAAAAATACTGGAATATGTAGTATTTTCGCCTGTGTGATTGGTCCTGATTGCTACGGTCTTCCGCAAAAAATAGATCATATCATATATCTGCCCCGCAAGATGGAGGTCATCAAGTGGGATTCGATTAGCGGCCTCCGAGATGTGCATAGTCTCGAAATCTCTGATGGTTACACTCGGCATATCTACCACACCAAGCATACGTATAGCCCCGAGATGCCGGGGTATGTATGTCTGTAGGGTGTTTGTCCGTTTTTTTTGCGATATGAGCTTGATGTACCACACGCGCGCAGGCACAGCGTGGTGCACGCTCTTCCTATTGTCTTACCAAAGCGTCGCCCTTTTCGTTGTGTTGGGCGCCGTATGTGGATCTATCTCCTAAAGGGTTTTCAGGGATGCTTGTTACCGAGTCCCGGTTGCTCGCGAACAGTCCGCAAACCCATACATACAGGTAGTACGCGGCTCTCGGAAAGTTCTAAGGTTCTTGAAGGTTCGGTAATATACTCACAAGGGGATGATAGCGATCGAACCCCTACCTGAATGGTATGCGGTAAATAGCGGCTCTCGCCATTTGCTAATTTGGCGGACCTTCCAGTATCCGGCCGATTGCATGTATGTATGTATCCCCAAGACGCTAATAAGGGCTGTAGAACAAACAGCCACAGCAGCAGCTGTAGAACGAACAGCCAGCATCCACGGAACGGACAGCCACGTGGTTGACATCTACAAAGTAGCTATCCATGTTTTTCTTATGGAACAGCAAGCAGCAGGAATGCTTACTACAGCTCTAACACAACAAGCTCTCGCTGAAAGAGCAGCGTCGACTGTCGAGCAGTGCAGTAGTATCCGGTCAGTTGTATTCTGTCCGCAGGGCTCATTTTGTCTGTTGCCGTAGAAAGTATTACGGGGGACCATAATAAATAGGACCAAACATTGTTACTAAAAATAGGCAAATATCTAGGTTTTTGTGTGTACCATAGGTCCTATTTACTACGGTCCCCCGTAATGGTGACCCTTTGTAGGGCAACATGCAGTCCCGATTGGGGAACAAACTACTTGTAATTTGACTGCTTTGTCCCCAAAAGGGGACTGCAGTACTGACAGTTCTAAAAGAAAGGGTTGATACAGAACACGCTATCATTGGTAGCGATAACCAACCCCTTAGCACAAATTTCCGAGCCGATTTTCTGCAAAACATGCCTTAAGAGGAGCATGCACAACGAGAACGGCGGTGGCTTTGAAAATATGTCGACGAGATATTTCCATATATATGTACATATAGACGCATCGCGCGGCGTTTTTTTTTCACCTCCCCCACTCTCGAGAAAATCAGCTTCGAATCTCTTCTAGTGGGGGGGGGGTGGGGGTTATTTTATCGCACGTGTTTTAACACACGTAGGTTGTTGGGGGTACTTATTGATGGCGAACGAATGCATGTTATTTAGTTTGCACGCGCAAAAAAAAGGTACTGTACCCTGTACCCCTTTCGAACTGGCTGAAGTGACGCCGATTCTACGACCGCCGACCGGGCTAGACGTGATAATCGTGTACGTCGTATACGGTTATCTAAATTCGACAAATGAACCACCGCACAATTTTTTGTTTTGGCTCTTGTCTATTTCTCTCTTCCTCTCGTCACCCCTTGCACTTTCTCTCTTATATACCTGGTATATGTATATACCTGGTATATCTGTATTATGTGTAGATGTGTATATTTATTGCAGTCTCTCTCTCCTTGTATTTTTCTTGATATATCTAATGTACGAGTATCCCTCTTCCTTCGCATTTTTCTTGATACATCTTCTGTACGAGCATCTCTCTTCCTTTGTATCTATCTCTGGCTGTAGCCGTCGTTGTCTCTCTCTTCAACGGCTATCTGTGCATGTCTCACCGCTATGAACTGAACTGGAACTTTTTGACAGGTGGACCCCGAGGCGACGGTGCTCGCGTTCAAGCTCAAGATTTCGGAGCAGGCCGGCGTCTCTCCGGAGCTGCAGCGGCTGATCTACAAGGGCCGCGTCATGAAGGACGACCACAGCACCCTTGCCAGCTACAGTGAGTCAGCCAGCCTATCCAACCATGCGAATGCACCGATTATGAGCGCTCTCCCCATTCCCCGCGGATTCTTCGCCCAGGACGCGCGGGCGGGACAGCGTGTGTTCACGTCCGGGTTCGCGGACTCTAGGATGGGGTCCTCGCTCCGGCGAAGGTCCCGCGCGGAAAGGCGGTGTGCGGCGGTGGGAGAGGTCCGCAAACCAGCGTTGCCTGAGGACTACTTTTCTGTAACTGTTGTCATACGATCGGGTATTTTTAGTCATTCGCGCTCAATCGAGCAATCAATCAATTAATCAATCGAGCGATTAATTGATCGATCGTTCAATCAAGCAAGCAATCAATCAGCTTTCGAATCAGGCACTCGCTCACTCATTTAAAAGCACCCAAATGTTATGTTTATCAACGACCCAATCAAGTTCGCACTCAATCAGGAAAGCAAACCAATGATGGAATCATGAAATCAAGCAAACCAACCTATCAAGCAATTGTGAACAGTGAATCAGCCAACCAACCAATCAATCAAGCAAGCAGCAAACAAGCAATCGAGCACTCCCTGCCTATACCAATCAGCCTTTTTTTTTTGTTTCGTTTTTTTTCAAATCCCTCCGTTGTGTATGTATCTTTCCTCTCTTATCTCCCCGCACCCCTGAAATCAATCCCTCCATGTGCGTACCGTTTCTCTCTTTTCTCCGCCCACCCAAAACCAGCCGTGGTGGCGGACAGCACCGTCCACCTCGTTCGCTCGGTCGCCCGGTCGACCCCGGCCCCGTCCGCCGCCCCCGCCCCGTCCCCCGCGGCAGCTGCGGCAGCAGCAGCGTCACCCTTCGGAGCACCGCCTCCGTCGGGGGGGTCCCGGGGGCCCCCGGGGGGGCGCCGCGGCGGGCAACCCTTTTGCAGAGATGATGGGTATGGGGGCGGGCGGGATGGACATCAACCGAATGCAGCAGCAGCTCATGTCCAACCCGGAGATGATGGCGAACATCATGAACTCGCCCATGATGGAGGTGGGGCGCTCGAGGGTAGGGGGTAGGGGGGTATATATACGGCGGGGAGGAGGTGGTGATTGGTGAGGGGGGGGGGGGGGGCGGGAGGGGTTATTTAATCGGACCCGCGTTTGTTCGGAGGCGACCTGGTTTACTTCGTTTTTTGCAGTTGGGTTGGGCTGGGCTGCGTTGGGTAGGGTTGGTTAGGGTTGAGCGGGATCGGGTTGGGTTGGGTTGGGCCAGGCTGGATTCAATCGAAGAGGGTAGGGTGGGGGTTGGATTGGGTAAAAGATGTGGCGGAGTGGGGTGGGTGGTGGGAGATGGACTGAGTTGTACGGGGTTGTGTTCGTGTTCGTAGCCAATACGGGTCACCGGGTGGCAGCGTTGGGGGGGGGGGGGGGGGGGGGGGGGGGGGAGGTGAAGGGGTGGTGTCGGGAGTGCTCGTCACTCTTGGGGTTTATTGTTTGTTTTGCTTTTCTGAAGAGGGGGAGTTTTGAGCCGCGCCATGGGTGTCGATTGCGTCCGCCGGATAAATTGAACTCCTTTTTCTTTGGCCTCTCGTTGTCGTTCGCGTACGAGATTTCTAGTGTGTCACACGCGCCTGCCTGCCTGCCTGCCTGTCTGTCTGTCTGCCTGTCTGTCTGTCTGTAGCGGTGTTGGAAGGTCTAGAGGTAGGGTAATGTTTCGGATGCATCGTCGTTAGTGTGTTGAGTTTTGCTTCCTTGAGGGTGCAGAAGAAGCAAGTGTGTCTTGAGACGTTTAGAAAAATTCGTGGCTTCCTTCTGCATATCTAAACAAAATGGCTACCTCGCCGCCGCCCAAAAAATGCAGGCGTCTCTATTAGGAGTAGAACCAGTGGCTCCGTCTCGAAAGACACGTCGTTTATTGGTCAATAGCTAGGGCAAACAACCAATGAGTGCCCCCCCCCCCCCCCCCCCCCCCCCCCCCCCCCCCCCCCCCACCCGCACGCTTCTGCTCGGCTCGACTTGTTTGGCTTATTCCTTCTCAGGGACTCCTCAGCAACCCAGACATGCTGCGCAACATGATGTTCAGCAATCCGCAGATGCAGCAGGTAAGAGAGGGTCTGATCGCTCAAGTGGTGGATGTGTGCACTAAGCGAAAATCCTGGTTCCCTCTTTCCTTTCCTTTCATTTCCTTTCCACTGCCTTTTTTGCTCTTGCGGCGCTCCGACCGCGCTTCCCCCCCCCCCCCCCCCCCCCCCCCCCCCCCCCCCCCCCCCCCCCCCCCCCCCCCCCCCCCCACCCCGCCTACAACCACAACAACACCCACGGCGGTAAACACCGAACCGACAGCAGCACCAACTACAACACCAGTAACAGCAAATACCACAGTAGCACATGACCAACACAGCGACAACGACGATCAACATTGAGCTGGGAAAGTGCTAGTAGTAGCAAGCGAGACACCCAACGCCCGACTCCCCCCCCCCCCCCCCCGCTTGCTGGCTGCTCACGTACACCTTATACCAGGTACCAGTATTGTTTTGGCGTAGAGCATCGCCCAATAGCACGCCTTGTGTGCGTCGGGAGAGTGTGCATGCGGAGTGTGCGACGACCCCTCTCCCCCAACCTTTTTTTTTCCCTTCTCCCCTGCGGTGTTTCGTTTTGTTGTTCGTTCGTTGGTTCGTTCGTTCTCTTGTTTTTCGTCTCTTTTTGGTGCTCGTTGTGTTGTTTCTCGTCTGTTTTCCGGTGCTCGTCTCTTAATGTTTTTCCGTCCGATTTTTTTTTTTTTATGTTTTCCGGTTTTTGGAAGGTGATGCAGAACAACCCTCAGCTGGCCCAGGTGCTGAACGACCCTGCCACCATGCGCCAGTACCTTGACATGGCCCGCAACCCCGAGGTGCGGCCCCTGTCCTTCCCCCACACACGAACTACCTCTCTGCCCTAATTAGAAATGGATGTTTTGTATGTATACAGCAGTGCGCGCCCCGGTCTTGTTAAGAAACATCAATTTGGTGTCCAGGCTTGGTTTTTTTTTTTCCCGACCTTGATCTATAACTCTTGTTGTATAGGATTCAGAGGTGGTCCCGCTGCTGTTGCGTCATGTTTCTTAGCCCAAGTTTCTCATTGTTCGTGCCGATCTGAGCCTATTTTTCTTGACACCACGGTTCTTAACTGCGAGCGCCCACTGTACTTTAAAGTACTACAGGAATAGAAACTGCTGCACTTGCGTTTCGGTACAGAGTGGTGTTCACGGTAGGGTTTCATTTTTTTTTGTTCTCCTTCTTCGTTAGTTCCTCCCTTGCTTCCTTTTTATAAATCATTTTGTTTTCGTTCATTGTGTACGTATGTTATTTGCTGATTTGCTTCCTTCCTTTTTGTTCGTTGTTGGTGTTTTTTTTTTCTCGTGGTTTATTATTGATTTCCTTCCTTGCGTCCTTTTTCAGCGTTCTACCGTTTGTTTTTTTTTTTTTTGTTCTTAGTTTTTTGTTCTTCCTTTCTTATTTCGTTCCGCCCTTTTCTTTCGTTGTTTCCCCGATAGTTCTATTCATTTTATCTTGTATTTCTTATTTCCTTCCTCCCTTGTTTTTATTATCGGTTTTGTTTCAAAGCTCGTTATTTTTTATCTCCTTCCCTTTTTTTCTTTTTGATGTCTGCCTTGTCTCCTTCCTTCCTTTTTTTTCTCGCGTACGTTCTGACTTTCTAGTTTCCTTGCTACACCTTTTCTTTCCTTGCTGATGTCCTTACTTTATTTCGTTGGGGGTCATTCTTTTCTTTCCATGTATTTCCGTCCTTTTTTCGTTGTCGTTTATTTGTTTCAACCTACTGAAGACCTATGCCAATGGGAAAGCGAAGTATCAATAAAAAGTTTGAATTCCAAAGATACCCACCCAAAAATTATTAGAACACGCCTCCTCTGGGCACGTTTAGAAAAAAAAAAGTTCCCAGTTTTTGGAAAAGCCCGAAAAAAAGCAAAGCTGGGGCCGATGTTGGGCTAAGATCGGCTTCAGAAAAGCTCAGGCCGATCTTTGGTTCGAAGCGGCGAGATTCCGAGTCCTCGACAGACATCGATCGACAAAACCGACGATTGCGTCATGAAATCTGAACGGAGTGCGCTCGTTAGGGGCTCGGACCCACCCTTGGGTCACTGTCTTCACACAATGGCCAGTGACGTGTGGCGGGCGCTGCCCAGGCGTACGATAAAAAAGACAATTAGCCGCTGGTGTGTACAAAACAGAAGACAAAATTTCTCGATCCGTCTCGAATGGCAAAAAACAGGCTTTTTTTTTTCAGGTTTGGGAGGATACCGCAGGACGCCGCCGGCAAGCTCTCGCCCCCTAGAGCATGTATTCACTTTCTATCTTCCATGCCGTCATCTATACTCGTTGGCCTTGCCCGACACCAAGCGGGTTGGCCGTGGGCCGAGTCTATATCGAGATCGAGCATCTATCGTCGCACGAGCTGATTTTTATCAGCGTGTTGACAATTTGCAGCGAGAGGAAACAAATTGCGCCACCTGCAGCCGTTAGAAAAAAGAAAAGAAAAAATGAAACATTTTTTCCCTTTTTTCCCACAGCGGCGGTACGAGGATATTTTCAGCTGTTTTTTTTTTAAAGCAATATTTTTGAAAGGAAACTTTTGGACTTCGCGTTTCCATTGGCATAGGTCTAAACTACTTCGTTGTATATAGAATATCGCACATGCCGTGGACAGCTCACCGATCTCCACAGCTGAGACTATTAGTAATGATATGTACAAGATCAGGGCGGCTGTATATTTTTCCCGATTTGTATCGTCTATTAATAGCTAGTATTGCCGTACAATCTGTCCGGAAATATAGGGATACTTTTTATACCAATACTCAATACAAACGGTTCTTCTGTTAAGGGACAAAGTGGGACATGTTAGCACTGTTTGCTGGGTGGGATATCTGCAGCACTGGTATATACACAGATCATGCACAACACCTCATAACGGCAGCTTGGGACCCGGATGGCCCGGACGATGATCCGGATCGTGGAAACCCGTTGTCCCGTTCGTGGAAAAAAATTCTCCGTCGCCCACAATCCACCTTCCATCGTTCTGTGGCTCGAGGACCACCCAGACCTTTAATTTGTATGTTTTGTTTTGTTTTTTGTGTGTGCCAGGCGTTGAACCAGGCGAGGCGGAGCCAGGACTTGATGATGAGCCAGATCGAGAACCAGCCCGGCGGGTTCAACGCTCTCCGCAGACTTTACACGGTACGTTGCTGTGCGATACAGCAGTAGTTCAACGGTACGGCACAATACCAACCGATGCAGGACGGGACGGTACAATATGGCACAGCACGGTACGGTATGGCCCGTTTCGGTACGGCGCGGTTCGGCTCTCCGCAGACTATAGATAGTACAACAGTACGGTACGGTACAAAACGGCACAGCACGGTACGGTATGATTCGTTACAACTATCGGTTCGGTACGGTAGCGTACAGTATGGTACAATTCGGTACGGTTTGGGCTACGGTTTGGTACGGTACGACACGGCATTGCGGCGCGCGGGGTAACGAACGGGGAGAGAGATCGGGCCGGTGGAGCTCTGGGGGGCATGCTTGATATGTGTTGTTGCTGTATTTTTTGCCGGCATCCGCACACCGCCGCTTGTTTTGGTCACGCTGTTGACAAGACACATCGGGTCACGTGTTTTGGCTGCTTGTTCGAGACCTTTGAACTTATTTGGGGTATGTGCTTTTTGTTTGTTTGTTTTTTTTGGTTAGGGTTTCAGTTGTTTCTCCAACACCGAGCTCGCGTCCTCTCCCCCCCCCCCCCCCCCCCCCCCCCCCAGCAGCCGTTCTTCCCTATTCCGTGCCTGTGGCGTATCGTCAAGGGTTTCATGCTGTGGGTTTTGGGAGGCAGCGTCAAGAGGGGGGGGGGGTAGGGGTTGCATATTAGTGTTTTATAGAGAAGAGATTGCCCTCTTGTTTTTCGGCTTGAGCAGCACCTGCAACCTACGTCTGCTGCTCAAGGTGCCAGTCCTGTCCTGCCCCCCCAAGCAGTGTCTGCCTGGTCGGTGAAAACCCGATGTGCTCCGCCCCGGTATTGTAGGGATGCTAGCGTCTATTATAGTCATACGACTACGGCCATGCATGATGTCGAGTACACCCCCACCCCCCCACCCCCTCCTCCTAAGCGTGGGCCTTTTTAAGCATGAGTTCCCCCCTCCCCACGCATTTTTGGCTTGAAAAATACCTCCTTCACGTATATACGGCAGGAAGTCCAGGAGCCCATGATGCAGGCGAGCGACGGCATGGTGGGCAACGACAACGCGGGAGGAGCGAACCGACAAGCCGCAACGCCTGCTGCAAACCCCTCGGCCGGGCCCAACACGTCGGCCCTTCCCAACCCTTGGGCTGCCCCAGGGTGAGTGGAATTAACCCGGCCTCTCTTTCGGTAGTCGTATTTGCGTATATGCCATGGTAAATACTCTTGTCTCATTTTCTCTCTTTCCGTCGTTCTTGGCTTAAGCCGTAAATATGACATTTTTACCTTAAAAACAGAAGCAGGAGTTGAGAGAAATTCGCTCGGGTTTTTCACGAAACCAGTTGAGGCCTGTAGTTTGTATAGTAGGAAATACGCTGCCTCCGGCAACAACTTGACCCTGGCCCCGTATTGTTTACTGAGGTATATTCTGAGGTAGAGTCGCGGGCTGTACATAGTTACTCTGTGCTACGCTATTAATTGTTGCCCTTCAAGCCTTATCTCGACCCCCCCCCCCCCCCCCCACTGTGACCATGCATCACATGAGTATACACCCTCCCCCCGAGCAGTCTCAGTCCATCCCATACCGACCCCTCCCGTCTCCCGTTTCCCCCCCTCCCCCGTCCTCTTCGCTTTCTACGCTACGCTACGCTGCATGCACTCCACTGCGCTGCCACTGCCCAACGCTACTCTACGCTGTGCTTTGCTGTGCTGCCCTACGGTATGCCTTGCGATGCTGCTGCTGCTACGCTTCCTTACGCTATGCTACACTACCCTGCGGCTCGGAACGCTTGTGCTTTGCTATGCTATGGTATCTCAGGGCACCCGCTGCGGCTCCCGGTGCTGCCGGCACGCCCGCCCCAGCGACTGCGGCGGCGGGCGCCAACCCGTGGGCATCGTTAGGTGGGGGCATGCCAGGGATGCCTGGGATGCCAGGCATGCCTGGGATGCCTCCGGGGGGGCAGTTTGACCCTGGGATGATGCAGGAGATGATGAACAACCCCATGGTTCAGCAGGTGAGGGTTGGGGGGTGGAGGCGGGATTAGGGGGTTGAGGGGAAGGCGGCGGTTATGGGGGGGGGGGGGGGGTCTTGTGTTCTGATTGGTCGGTTTGTTTGGCGTCTGTTCTGATTGGTCTTACGTTCTGGCTGGTCGGTCACTGTTCGGTCTCTGGACTGGTTGGTCGACGTTTTTGGTTGGGGGCGGGCTGTTCTGATTGGTCTGTGTTCTTGAAGGTCGCTGTTTTGGTGGCTGTTCTGTCCTTGGTCTGTTCGGTCAACGTTGCGGTTGGCGGCTGTTCTGGCCGGTCGCTGTCCTCAACAGGCCACTTGCTGTTGGTCGGTCACTGTGTGTTGAGTCTCCCGCCGTTTTGATTGGCCTGTTCTGCTTACAATGGTCGCTGCCCTGTTTTTGCCCTCTTGATATTGGTTTATCTATCTCCACACCATGTCCCTGTACCGATGTACTGCGGTTGGTGTTCCGCTGCCGCCTTTTCCTCCCGTCTGCTGACTGCCCCTCGCCGCTCTGCCTCCCCAGGGTGGCAATCGCGCCCTTGTGCAAAAACGAACATCTAAAGCTTGCTCGACACCGAAAGTGTGCGTGTGTGTGTGTGTGTGTTGTTTTTTTTTTTTTCCCCCTGTAATGTTTTTGGCGCTTGGAAGTGACGAGCGAGTGGATGGGTGGGACGCGCGATCGCGCCGCAAGCGAAACGAATGCTAGAAACACGCACGAACGACCTACCCTACCTACAGCATTGTCAAACTGAATCTGCTCTCCTCTGTTCGGAATTACAAGGACACTTTTGCGCTTTTAATATGAACACCGAGCGGTCATTGTGTGGTACGCCCAGCGTGGTTTCTACGACGACTGCCACATGGCATATGAGTCGCATGCACGAACACCGTTATCCCTGTTTTGGAAAATAGAACAAGCGCCATCGATGCCGCACGCGACGTTGACAAGGTTTGAGCATGTCTAACCGCCCCCTTTTGGGTCCAACGCACGCGCGCGCGCGCTCACAGCTTGGACGTCTTGTTTTTCTTTTATGACGTACCAGGTAACTTGTTTGTAGGCATTATATTCTGTCGATCGTGGGAGTGAATGCGAAAGCTGATGACGGAAGTAAATGTATGACTTGACTGACTCACACCTCAGGTTGTGCTGTCTTCTCTGCCTTGTCTATCTGTCTGCCGTGAACCTGTGATTCCTTTTTTTTTTTTTTTTTTTTTTTTTTTTCTTTAGATGGTGAGCCAGATGGCGGACAATCCGGCGATGCTGGAGTCGATAATCGCGCAAAACCCTCAGTTACAACAGGCGATGCAGGTGCGGTGCGGCTTGCGGCTTTGCGTGCGTTTTGTTTGTTGTTTTTTTTTTCTTGTTCCTGTTTATGTACGTGGTCTACGTCGCTGTTGATGCTGTTGTTGTGATCGCGCTATACCCGCAGTTGCAGCAGGTGACGCACGTGTGCGGCTTGTTTTTTCTTGTTTTGTTTTTTTGTGTTTGCTTTACGTGCTGTACGTGATTGTTTGAGCTGCTGTTGCTGTTTTTGCTCTTGTTGAGGCTGCTGCTGCTGTGATTGTTGTTGCTGTTGTTGTCGTTCTTGTTGTGCTTGTGTGTAGGTTTGTGCTCTTGTGTTTCGCTTGTACGATTGCGCAAGCCTTTTGTAAAAAACCAAACACTCCCAGCCCACGCTTACGGTTTCCCTTTCTGTTTCGGCCCTGATCCTCCCTCTCATCCCTCCCTCCCTCCCTCCCTCCCTCCCTCCCCCTCTCATCCCTCCTTCCTTCCCTCCCTCCCTCCCTCCCCCCCCCCCCCCCCTCCCTCCCCTCCCTCCCCTCCCTCCCCCTCCCTCCCCCTCCCTCCTTCCCTCCCTCCCTCTCCCTCCCTCCCTCCCTCCCTCCCTCCCTCCCTCCCTCCCTCCCTCCCTCCCTCCCTCCCTCCCTCCCCCCTCCTCCCTCCCTCCCCTCCCTCCCTCCCTCCCTCCCTTATACTCTGGGTATCCATGGTTGTACGTTACCTGAAACACCTTACCTGGTTCATGTTGCATGTTGTAGGCCAACCCGGCGCTACGCGATCAGTTGCCTCAGTTCATGCGCGGCATGTCCGACCCGCAGACTGTGCAGGCCTTGGCCCAGATGCAGCAGTCGATGCAGCAGCTGCAGCGAGCAGGGGTGCTGCCCGGCGGCGGCATGCCTGGGATGGGAGGCATGCCCGGGATGGGGGGGATGGGGGGCGGAGGAGACTTGGGAGCGGGCCTTGCGGGCCTGGGAGCCTTCGGGAACCTCAACCTTGGTAGAGGTGAGGGAGAGAGATACAGAGGGTTGGAGGCGGGAGAGATTCGGGGCGGGGGGGGGGCGCGGGGGGGGGGGGGGGGCGGTACTCATGTCATGCATGGCTTTAGTCTTCCGTATGGCCATAGACCCTCTCATTCCTAAATTGTCGGGACGGAGCACGTCGGTTTTTCACGAGCGAGGCAGAGGCAGACATTGCTTGCACCAAGCGCGAAGCGAAACGTGAGTTGTTCCGGGCGATATTCGGGGGGCGGGGGAGGGGGGCTGCAGTGAGAATTGGGTAGAGCTGTGAGTGAGTCGGCACGACTTGAACCCTTTCAGGGCAAAAAAACTGCAGTCCCTTTTTTTTTTGGGGGGGGGGGGGGGGGGGGGGGGGGGGACCATAATAAATAGGACCTATGGTACACAAAAAAACCTGTATATTTAACTGTTTTACTATTACGGGGGTCCATAGTAAATAGGACCTAGGGTATACCCAAAAACCTATATATTTCCCTATTTTTACGAACAATATTAGGTCCTATTTACTATGGTCCCCCGTAATACCAATATTTTGGTCCTATTTACTATGGTCCCCCGTGATAATTTAGGATTTGGATGGTTTGTTACCCTGAAGGGGACGGCAGTTTTGCCTTGGCAAGGTTAAGCCTTCACCAAGTACAGCGCTTTCCCGCGGGGCTACACGAGTTGCTGCCCCCGAGGGGCAGCATATGGTGCTGGAGCGGGTAGCTGGGGGTCGAGTGCTAGTACACACTTGTGTCTGCTTTTGTCCTACCTTGTGGGCGCCCGCGCGCACGAAATCTTTCAAGAACGATGCAGGGGTCGTAAACCCGATACACAGCAGTACACTGCAGCAGCTAGTGGTTGGACAAAATGTAGTTATTGCGGAGGTCCATAGTTAACAGGACCTACGGTACACACGAGAACCTATATATTTCCCTGTTTTTACCAACAATATTTGGTCCTATTTACTGTGGTCCCCCGTAATAGTATAGTGACCGGAGGTGCCGTCTATCCGACTGACCAGGTATTGGGTTTCCATACCTGGAGGAAGGATTGTTGAATGCGGGGTGCATTTTTTTTTTTTTTTTCTTCTTTATTTTCTTCTTTTTTATTGCGGCGCGAAGCCCTCTGTCGATCGGGAAGGGCTGATTTGACTTGAAGTCGGTCGGCAAGTCGGCTGGTGCCATCTGCTGGTTTTCGCTGGCCGACTTGCCGACTAGAGTCAGCCAGTCAGTCAGTCACCTGGCTAACGGCACCTGGGGATTAGTTACTAATAATAGTCGTGAAATCCTGTCTAATCGCGGCTCGCTAGAGAACGGGCCACCCGTTGAACTGCGGAGTGCAAGAGTGGGAAGGTAGGGCAGGCGGAGGTATGGAAGCGGGAGGAATTCGGGGGGGGGGGGAGGGGGGGGGGGGGGGGGGGGGGGGGGGGGGGGGGGGGGGGGGTGTACTCGTTATCATGCATGGCCGTAGTCGTATGACCATAAGACCCTCACATCTCTGCAACGCCGGGATGGAGCACTTCGGGTTTTCACCGGCTAGACAGGCATTGGGGGGAAAGGGGGGGGGGGGGTTGTTCGTGAGAAAGGATAAGCTGTCAAGACTAGTGGTTTGGGCTGTCGGTGCTACCTGGTAGTTAACTAGTGAAGTAGTCCCGACTGGCAATCCCTTGATGGCGGAGCCTTAACCTTCGTTTCGGTTATAGGGTTAGGCTAGAGGAGCGCATGTGGGGCAGGCAGGAGATGGAGCCGGGAGATACTGTGTGTGGGGGGGGGGGGGGGGGGGGGGGGGGGGGGGTCGGAGAGGGGGGGTCGTAGGATGAAAAGGCGGGGGGGGGGGGGGGGGGGGGGGGGGGGGGGGGGGGGGGGGGGGGGACATCTGTACGGGGTAGTGTGCGTACTTCAAGTGAACGAGATGGATAGATTTTTCGGGTTAGGGTTGCCTTCCACTTGTTCGAGAAAATGGTCTGACACACATTGTGTACGGGGACGAATATAGCTTTCGCCCTAACCTTGCGAGATAATGGTCGACACACACTGCGTAAGGGACGGATAGTAACTATAACCCTTACCTTGAGCCGATCAGAGCAACCCTAACTCTGACCCTAAGCCAATCAGAGCAACCCTAATCCTGACCCTGAGCCAATCAGAGCAACCATCCCCCGGACCCTGAGCCAATCAGAGAGCAACCCTAACCCTGACCCTATAGGCGAATCAGACCAAATTTCGAATACGTGGCACTCGTACGCTCTACTGGATTTTTGTACATGTGCAGGCAGGCCTCTGCTCTCATGTTACGGGGGACCATAGTAAACAGGACCAAATAATGTTAGTAAAAATGGGTAAATGTATAGGTTGTTGTGTGTACCATAGGTCCTATTTACTATGGTCCCCCTCTAGGTTTCTGTCCTGGCAAGAGGTTTAAAAAAAAAACTATTGATAAACGCCTCATGCTTGAAACCAGCCCCGCTAAATCAACCTGTTAACTGCCGTACTGACCATACACACCAGGGATACCTTTTCACCAATCCCCCCATCCCCCCCCCCCCCCCCTGCCTGGTCGGCGAAAACCCGACGTGCTCCGTCCCGGCATTGTAGGGATGCGAGGGTCTATTTTCACACGACTACAGCCATGCATGACAATGAATACACCCCCCCTTGCCCCATAGGTACACCAGTAGCCGGGGAGGAGGAGGAAGTAGATGCACAGATGTGCCCGTGTGGCAAAGCGATAAAGTAGAAACTCACATAGTAAGAGAATGTGAAATATACAAGGGAGGAACGGGATGTGTTGGAAGAGGAGATGAGGGAAATAGACGAATGTGACATGGAGGAGTTTGATGCACTAGATAGCAGCGAGGAAACGATCGCTATCCTAGGAGATAGATGGTGGCCACAGGCGGCCAGACAGGAAGGGGATAAGATTAGCAAATAGTTTCTATGTAATATAGGGAAACAGCGTAATGAGCGCCCAATTGTTGGAGGTGTCTCTAGTAGGAGTAGGAACGGTGCTCCGTCTCGAAAGGGATGCGTGGTCAATGGTCAAATGACTAAGGCAAGCAACAAATGTGTACCCCCCCCCCCCCCCCCCCGGTTGTGTACGGCCTGCAGGTGCTCCACCAGCAGCCGGCGGCCTCGACTTCTCGACGTTGCTAGGCGGAGCAGGGGGACTCGGGGCGGGGACCGGGGCAGGGGCCTCGACAAATCCCTGGGCCGCTGTTCCTCCCGCTGCTACTACTACTACTACCTCTGCTACGCCGTCGTCAGGAACGGACTCCGCTAACTCCTCGAGCACGTCGCCGGCGGCGGCGCAGGCACCAAGCGCGGCACCTTCAACCCCGGCAGCGCCAGCGGCAACGCCTCCTGTGACGGCAAACCGGAGGAGACGTACGCGGCGCAGCTGGTGCAGATGAACGACATGGGTTTCACGGACAGAGCGGCGTGCGTGCGCGCGCTCGTCGCGTCCCAGGGGAACGTTAACATCGCCGTCGAGCGCATGTTGAGCGGGGTTTGATTTGAAACGCCCCCCCCCCCCCCCCCCCCCCCCCCCCCTTGTCCCTTGTCCCTAGTGTTTGACCGTGTTTCTTTTTTCTGTACGTGGGAGGGGGGGGGGGGGGGGGGTGGGGGGTGCCCTACCCCCCCAATCGGCGGCGGGGGGGGAGTTCAGGGGTTTGGAAGGTCAGGAAGGGGAGGGGGGTTGCCGGCGGGAGGGGGAGGGAGTGGATGCGAGCGTATTGTGTCATGTTCGTTTTTCGGCTGCCTCTGCGCTTCCGTACAAAGAACGTCGCGGTCCAAGTCTTTTTTGGAGTTTGTACGTGTTAGTTTTCCAACGAGCCAGGAAGCTTGCGAGCGACTGAGCGAGCGACCGAGCGAGCGACCGCGCTGGTCCGTTTCTTTTTTGTGTTTTTGAAGGGTGACATTTGTTTTCTTTTACTTCTTTTTTTTTTTCGGTTATTTTTTGTTTTCATATCATGTGTTTTTTTCTGCCCGGCCTTTGGGTGTAAAAGGGGAATTGGGGGGTGGGGGGGGGGGGGGGGGGGGGGGCAAAAAAAGAAGAAGAGCGCTTTTAAAAACAAAGAGAAGGAGATTATTGGTGTGTGCGGACACACCTGTGCGGGCTCTCCCCTCCCCCTCTTCCCCCCCCCCCCCCTCCCCCCCGTCCCCTCTTCCGTTCCTTTTTCTTTCCTATTTAGACGGCAAAAAAAATGGAACAGAAAGGGCCGACCGTTTTTGTTACTTGCTGGGCAACGATCGCGCTCCGCTTGGTCGGCCGCCCTGTTTTTTTTTTGTTGTGCTTTGTTTTGCTTTTTTAGCAGCAGGCGGCGGCAGGGGGGGGGGGGGGGGGGGGGGGGCACGCAAAATGCGGAAATCCGATCGAGGCAGAAATATAAAATAAAAGAGGGCTGAATAATGAGAAGGAGAAGCCAGAAGATTCATGAGAAAATCCGATCGAGGGGCAGGATAAAAGGCACAAATTTCTCGTCGTGTGCTTTTTTGTTTTTTTGTGCCGCCTCTTTTGAGAGCTTTGGTTGGTTCTCTGGCTCGGTTCACCAATTACGAAGGTTTGGATTCGTCCGTTTTTGTTGATTTTTTTTTCGTCCAATCAGCGCTGCCCGATGTTCGACCGCCCTTGTTTTGTGCCGTGGAGTGTCGGTTCGAATCAAGTTCGGCTCGTTCGTTTTTTGTTGATTTTGTCGTCTGATCAACGCTGCTCGAAGTTCGACCGCCCTTCTTCCTCTGAACCGCGGGGTGTCGGTTCGACTAGGTTCGGTTCGGTTCGGTTCGGTTCGTTCGTTCGTTCGTTTTTTTTGTTGATTTTTTCGTCTAATCAACGCTGCTCGAAGTTCCACCGCTCTTCTTCCTCTGAAGCGTGGGGAACGGGTGCGTGTTGGCGCGGGGGAGGGGGGGGGGGGGGGGGGGGGGGGGGGGGGGGCGGGGGGGGGCGGGTTCCTCGTGGATTTTTTATACCGACTCAGCGACACCACCACCCATGCCATGTGCAGCACTGCCACCGCCACTCAACCAGCACCTACTATGCGCCAACACCAAAGCTATAACCCCATCAAGACGAATAACAATACCAGCGGTTCAACGCCGACACAGCCTACACCTCCTACAGCACGCCAAAGCCCGAAGAAAACCCCCAAGACCAGTACAGGCGACATCGAAACACGCCTAATACCAGGTACCAGGTACTATAGCCACCGACGCCAACATGAACAAAAACGCCACTCAACGCTGCAGCCGTGCAAAAGCTTTTTTTTGCTGCTTTTTTTGTGTGTGTGTGTTTTTTTTTAGCAGACAGCGTCAGACGACACCGCCTGTCCTTTATCGACAAGAGCCGGGGGGGGGGGGGGGGGGGGGGGGGCGGGGCGCGTTCTGCGATAGAGGTAGCACATTTCCGCTAAATTGTTTTCTGGATGACGGGGGCTCCTTAACCCAAAAATCGTCGCGGAATGTCACCAATCTTGCTTCGACAAATGAATGGCGTTTTTGTGCACGTGGGCTCTTGGGGATTATTCGTCGGGACGCGATAATTTGATCTTTGCTGAGGTCGTTTTCGGGTGATGTGTTGAGCTCTTCAAGGGAGGAAGGAACCTCAGAAAATTTTGGGTGAACCTCTCTGTCGCAGTAAAGCCTCGGAGGGGGTGGGGGGTAGACGCCTCCCACGTACTACTCTACTGCAGGCCGAAGACTGTGGTCCGGATACTCGAAAGCACACGATCTGAGGCACCCGAACCTTGCTCGGGTTATACTCGGGTGGGCACCCGGGTACCATGGTGTACCGATTGTCAAGATCATCCGGTGCAATTAAGCCCTGTGTAGTAGGGATGAAATGAAGACCGGGGAAATCGGCTTGTCGCGAGTAAAAAGTACTCAGGAATTAGTATGGGATCCTTTTTTTAGTGCGTAACCAGGTAGTCAAAAGATTAAGACCGTACTATACATGATACCTGGTATCGCGTTTTCGGGGTTGTCACCGGATGGTCTTGAAATGGGTTCGAGTAGACCGCTACTGTATGTACCGGAAGGCCTTCTACTCAATACTCGAGTATGCATTCTGGGTATACCCGTATACCACACCTGGTTGCTTGAGTCGTACTCGGGTAGGTAGGCACCCGGGTGTTGCCAAACCTGGTTGCTTCGGTCATACTCGGGTAATTACGTACCCGGGTATACCAAACCTCTGGTTGCTTGGGTCATAATCGGGTAGGTAGGTACCCGGGTATACTAAATCTGGTTGCTTGGGTCACACTCGGGTAGATAGGTACCCGGATATACTGAAGCTGGTTGCTTGGGTCACACTCGGGTAGGTAGGTACCCGGGTGTATCACACCTGGTTGCTTGGGCCATACCCGGGTAGGTAGGTACCCGGGTATACCAAACCTGGTTGCTTGGGTCATACTCGGGTAGGTAGGTACCCGGGTTTATCACACCTGGTTGCTTGGGCCATACCCGGGTAGGTAGGTACCCGGGTATACCAAACCTGGTGGCTTGGGTCATACTCGGGTAGGTAGGTACCCGGGTATACCAAACCTGGTTGCTTGGGTCACACACGGGTGGGTAGGTACCCGGGTATACTAAACCTGGTTGCTTGGGTCATACTCGGGTAGGTAGGTACCCGGGTATACCCAACCAGGTTGTTTGAGCCATGTGTCGGGTAGGTACCTACTAGGTACCCCCAAAGCAGATAGCAGCTGGGGCGGGGGGGGGGGGGGGGGGGGGGGGTGTACTCATTATCATGTATGGCCGTAGTAGCATGACCATAGACCCTCGCATCCCTACAATGCCGGAACGGAGCACGTCGTGTTTTCACCGATCAGGCAGACATTTCTTGCACTGGTGTTGGGTAGACTGGCATGAGGGTGAACTGCATCCTACTAGAAACCGCTGTTGGGGCGGAATTTCTTGCATATGGATGACAACGTCACAACGAATTGATTCAATTTCTGGTGTGGCCACTCCCAGAGACAGCAATGGGTTCACTGTGTAACTGCCTCGTGGGTGCCTTCCCATAAGCACTGCTACGTGATACCATCATCCCCCTTGTGCGGAGTTAAGGTTCTCCCCGCACAAAAACGATCTAGCTCGACCGCCGGCCGTGGTAGGGGTGGGGGGGGGGGGGGGGGGGGGCAGCTGGGCGCGGGTCACTCGCGGCGACAGCAAGCAAGCACTGCTCCTTCCTCGACGGTGCGAGAAGCACAAAAAGCAATCTGGTGAGCCTTTTTTGAGCCTCTATATGTATTGCTTGTTTGCTTGCTTGGTTGCACGCGATCTTCCGTCCGTCCGTCCTTTATCTCCTCGCGTGGTGTGTGGGGTGTGGGTTGTGATAAAATAGCTCGATTTTGATGAGACACACATAGCGAAAGGACCGCCGAGCTGTGCAGGTGGTTGTCTCATATACAGGAGTGGTAGTGGAGTAGCGGTGTTGACCAGGAGTTGTAGGGATTAGGGCGCGCGCGGGGGGGGGAGGGGGGGGGGGGGGGGAAAGGGCGTACTCATTTGTTGCTTGCCTTAAGTCATTTGACCATTGACCACGCCATCCCTTTCGAGATCGAGGGGCTGGGGGGGGAGGGGGGAGGTCGACGCATGTTGACGCGCGCTATATACGACAAGTGTACAACGTAGCCAACAAATATCAGCTCATTTTTGTAGGGCAGAGGATGCGCTCCCCTTGGGAGGGTCCGTCTGAAAACCCGCCCAAAGCTGATTCAGATGTTGTCTCCTCGAGGCGTGCTGCGATAACAAGCTGGTAGATCATTTTTTGGCCAAACTATTTTCCGACCGATGGTTTGATGAAGGGACTACCCAATATATCGTTCGGTTTTTACAATACATATATATATATATTTTTTTTTTGGGGGGGGGGGAAGTATACAGACCCCGTATAGAAGGCCACAGGATTATATTGCTCGTCGGGTGGCAGGGTATAAAACTTTCTTGAAATCCGTTTTCGGGGGGTTAATAAGACATTTGAGACAGAGCTCGTCACGCGAGAGCCTCTCCGAAACTGCTGCGCAGGTGCGCACGCCTACATATCGTATATAGCATTCGTCGTCGACGAAATACGTACGCAGGCTGACACATTGTACGGTAGAGATGCCCCGATTTTTTTGGTCAGGGTCCCTCGCTTGAGGGGGAGTTATATGCTATTAACTATTTTAAGTCGTTTCTAAGTCACCGGGAAAAAACATTGTTTTTTTTTTTTTAAAGAGGAAAAAAAAGAAAAAGAAAGGAAGGTGCAATGGTTGATGAGAACCAAAATCCCGTGCCCTGCAGGTATAAAAGAGAAAAAAAAACACACAGACACATGATTTCCAGAACAAGAAAATGGCATTTTTCCGACGGCTTTTGGTTATATACCAGGTATATATATATAAATATATAAGACGCTCCCTGTCATTTTCAGGAAATGTTTGGGCCAAAAAGTGCTCGTATAACACCCATCTCCGTACAACGCATCGGCTTGTCCCTTTTAGAACTACAGTCCCGTTCTGGGAGTTGAAACCACTCAAATTTCAAGCAGTTTGTCCCCCCCAAAAACCGGTCTTTGTCCCCCCAAAACGGTCTTTCGTTTTTGCCCAGAGGCCCAAAAACCGGTCTTTCGTTTGCCCAGAGGCCCAAAAATCGGTCTTTCGTTTGCCCAGAGGCCCAAAAGACCGGTCTTTCGTTTGCCCAGAGGTAAAACCGGTCTTTCGTTTGCCCAGAGGCCCCAAAACCGGTCTTTTCGTTTGCCCAGAGGCCCAAAAACCGGTCTTTTCGTTTGCCCAGAGGCCCAAAAGACCGGTCTTTTCGTTTTTGCCCAGAGGCCCAAAAGATCGGTCTTTCGTTTGCCCAGAAAAGCATAATAACCCGCGGTGAACACCGATCCCATCGCCTATGTTAGCACAGAGGTGCTACAAAACGGGGAAAATGTTTCGAGCAACAAAGACGGGATGGTTGTAGATACGTCGGGGGGAGGAGGTCTTCCCTCCCCGTCGAGAAGGAACGCCGCTCTCTGTCGTGTCATGATGAAAAACTACTTCTGCGGCTGAAAATCGATACCTCTTGTGATCGTAGCTGCCGTAGCCACGCGCCTGGCTGTTGTGTGCTATGATACTGCCTTGAGTGAGGCTGAAAGCCCGGTAATTATCTGGGTTGAAGTGTTAGGATCGTATTTGTACTACTTGGGAGGCGTGTCGTCTATGGAAAACCAGGGGTTTTTCCAGCGAGGCACGAGCTCGGCTCTTATTCTCCGCGTGCACGAAAGGAATAAAACGGCTCCTTCTTCTACCTCTAAGCAACCAAGACACGTGAGTACCCACGAGCACCGAATTAATAGGCAAACCTGTCCAGGGATACAAAGTGTCCCGCCTGCTGATATCAACAAGTGGCGTCGACGGCAGGACAAAGTATTGTCCCGCTTTTTTTCTGCAATCGAACCCTACTGCTTCCTCCCCACAATCGGGATAGGAAGGGGAGCAGGGTGGGAGGCGCGGGGAAGGAGGGGGTATACTCCTGCCATGCATGGCCGTAGTCGTATGACCATAGACCCTCGCATCCCTACAGCGCCGGGACGGAGCACGTCGGCTTTCGCCAACCGGGCAGACATCGCTATTTACACCAAGCGCTAAGCGAAATGTGAGATGTTCGGCGACATACATAGCGTGGGGGGGGGGGGGGGGGGGGGGGGGGGCGTTGACATACGCGTTGTATTGCGATATATATATAAATATATATCAGGTATATATATATATATATATATTGCAGAGACTACACGCCTGACTCCCACCCGCCTACAGTAGCAGCTGTGTACGTGCGCTGGAGACCATGCAGATCACGACAGGAACCAGCGTCTTCTCCCCTCTCTGAATGACCTACCTGGGGATCATGAAGGACTGGGAGACCAAACCGCGATCTGTGCGCGAGCTACATGCACGTGTGGATGTACCAGTAGCTTCTCAGTTCTAGCCCTATATACAGCCACACTGCAGTCCAACTCTGGAGACAAAGCACTCAAAATTCCAAGTATTGCGGGGGACCACAGCAAATAGGACCAAATATTGCTGGTAAAATTAGGTAAATATATAGTTTTTTTTTTTATGTATACCGTATGTCCTATTAACTATGGACCCCCGTAATGGTGTGTCTTCAGAATTGGGGCTGCTGCAGTCTGCAGTCCTCGAAAGCTCAAACAAACTCTTTGAGCAGTGGACTGACTGTACAGAAACCCCGAAAGTTCTGACCCTATTTCCAAGTGTTTCCCTCCCTCCCTCTCCAACCGGAGTGCTACAGTAGAGGAAGGGGCCAGAAGAATAGCTATTTCCGGGGGACCACAGCTGGCAGTAAATAGGACCTACGGTACACACAAAAACGTATGTGTTTACCTATTTTTACCAGCAATATTTGGTCCTATTAACTAGGGTCCCCCGTAATAAACGTTCTATGTAGTACATGGGAACGACGTAATGAGCGCCCAAATGTTGAAGATTTCTCTTGTATCAGGAGTAGGACCGGTGCTCCGCCTCGAAAGAGATGGGCGTGGCCATTAATGGCCGAGTGACTAAGGCAAGCAACGAATGAGTACGCCCCCGCCCAGCGGGAGTGCAGTCCTAAACGTGGGTTAAGAGTCTCTCTTTTTCATTTCAACTCTTCTGTTTCTTCTCTTTTTTTGTTCTTGTTTTTTTTTTTTTTTTTTTCTTCTTCTTGTTTTTCTTCCGTTTTTGTTTTGTTGTTTATGATCTACCGTACTCGTCCCGTGTACCCTTTTTCTCTTTCGTTTTGTTGTTTCTGAAACATGTACCCGTGGTATACGCTTTTTTTCATTTTGTTCGCGTCGGGGGGTACTCTGTATAAGTACGAGCGAAATGCGGGGATTTGTTCATCCCCCCCCTCGTAAGGTGCAGCTCACACTCCATCCGACTCGCCCAACACCCCACGTTTTCGGTTCGCGCTTGGTGCAAAAAGAAACGCCTGCCTTGTCGGTAAAAACCCGGCGCGCTCCGTTCCGGCATATTGGGGATGCGAAGGTCTGTGGTCATACGACTACGGCCATGCATGATATCGAGTACACCCCCCCCCGCCGCCGCCGCCGCCGCTGCCGCCGCCGCCGCCACTGCCCCGTGTTATGTAACTTCCTTGCAAAGTGTCTTAACACCCGCCTTCCCGAGTGTCCGTCCCATTCAAGGCAGGGGAGGCGGGCGCCGTTTTTGTATCATGGCAGAAAATTGGTTTTATTTTTTATTTGGTGCGTATAATACGGGGAGATAAATGAAGGAGGGGGTCGTATGGGTACCGTTTTGAAGTGAGGGCGGGGGGGGCGGGTAGTTGGATGAGGGGGGGTGGGGCGGGGGGGGGGGGGGGGGGGGGGGGGTAATGGGGTGATGCACATTGACACTCACAATATTTTTTGTTTTTCAACCCAGGAGTGCACGACCGTCGAAAAACAAAAATCCCGACGTGTACCCCCCCACAATCAATGTTCGAGCAAAAACCAAGGCAAAAAACTCGGGCGCTGAGGTGGGAGGGGGTGGTGATGGGGGGACATGGGCATCACTTTATGTAAAATCGTCTTGAATTCCCCACCTAAGACCTATGCCAATGGAAACGCGAGGTCAAAAGGTTTTCTTTCAAAAAGATTGCTCTCAAAGAACAGCCGAAATATCCTCGTATCGTTGCTGTGGGAAAAAAAAAAAGGGAAAAAAAACTCTTTGTTTTATGTTTTTTTTCTTCTTGTTTTTCTAACGGCTGCAGGCGGCGCAATTTGTTTTTTCTCGTTGCAAATTGTCAACACGCTGATGGAAATCAGCTCGTGCGTTGATAGACCCTCGACCTCGACATAGGCTCAGCCCACGGCCACCCGCTTGGTGACGGGCAAGGCCAACGAGTGTAGATGACGGCCTCGAAGATACCAGGTGGATCCATGGTCTAGGAGGCGAGAGCTTGCCGGCGGCGTCCTACGGTATCCTCCCAAACCTAAAAAAAAAAGGCTATTTTTTGCCATTCGCGACTGATCGAGAAAATTTGTCATCTGTTTTGTGCACACCAGCGGCCAATTGTTTTTTATCTTACGCCTGGCCAGCGCCCTCCACATGTCACCGGCCATTGTGTAAAACACGGTGACCCTAGGGTGGGTCGGAGCCCATAACGAGCGCACTCCGTTAAGCATTCACGACGCAGTCGTTGGTTTCGTCGACCGATGTCTTTCGAGGATTCGGAGTCTCGCCGCTTCGAACTAAACATCCGCCTGATTTTTTTTTTTTTCTGAAGCCGATCTTGGCCCAACATCGGCCCCAGATTTGATTTTTTCGGGGGTTTTTTCCAAAAAAATTGGAACTTTCCGTTTCAAGAAACGTGCCCATAGCAAGCTGTACCTGAAAATTTCTGACGGGTATCTTTGGACTTGAATTTGTTTATGGGAACTCTGCGCTTCCATTGGAATGGGTCGAAACCACAATTGCTTCGTTTTCCATTATTACGGGGGACCATAGTAAATAGGACCAAATATTGTTAGTAAAAATACCCAAGTATATAGGTTTTTATGTATGCCATACGTCCTGTTAACTATGGACCCCCGCAATAGTAAAAAACAGGTAAATACGTAGGTTTTTGTGTGTATCATAGGTCCTATTTACTGTAGTCCCCCGTCATAGTACGACCTTTCTGGAGAAGGCAGCGGTTGTTTTGTTTTTTCGTGTTCAGTCTTTTTTTTTTGTGTGTTCGCACGTGCGTCCCTGTGGGACCCGACGTTTTACATTTTGCGAACAGGTACTAGCACCGTGGAGGTTACTCACGATGGTTGAGAGTTCAAAGGTACTCGTACGATAAGGTATACCCGGTAAGTACATTAAGCGCCCGCACAAAGGTATTCGTTATTAAGGTGCACACATGCATGTACACGAAGTATGTTTTTCGAGATACACGTGCAAGGCACTTTTCAGAAACGGGGGGGGGGGGGGTGTACAGGGTACAGGGTACAGGAAGGGAGGCGGGGGGTGAGGAGGGGAGGGGCAGAGAGAAGGGCGGAGGAGGGAGGGGAGGGGAGAGGATGAGAGGAGGAGGAGGGGGGGGGGGGGGGGAGGGGGGAGGTAGTCGACATCATGCATGGTCGTAGTCGTAAGACCACAATCCCCTACAATGCCGGGACGGAGCACGCCGGGTTTTCACCGACCAGGCAAGACATTGCATGCACCAAGCGCGCAGCGCCGTGAGGTTTTGGGCGCGTCGTATGCAGCATGAAGGGTGACCTGCATCCCACCAAGAACCGCTTGTGCGGCGGATTTTCTTGCATGTGGATAGCAACTCCAATGGGTTGAATTATTTTCCGGTGTGGCCACTTCCAGAGACAGTGATGGGGGTACTATGTAGCTGCCTCGTGGGTGACTTTCCTTAAGCACTGCGAATAGCCAGATGGCAAACGGAAAAAAAAAAAATATATATATATATGTATATATATATATACCTGGGAGGTGTATTCATACTTACGGTGTGTATCATGGAGTGAGGATCATGATGATGTGTGAATTGTTGCAACCGCCGAAAACAAATCAGAATACTATTCCGGGGGTCCATAGTTAATAGGACCTATGGTATGAATAAAAACCTATATATTTACCTATTTTTACTAACAAAATTTGGTCCCGTTAACTATGGACCCGTAATAGACCGACGCACTACCAACGAAAAAATCTCTATAGAGGGTCGATTTGATACTTCGTCGGGTGTGGACATAGGACAGGTGTTCCGAGGCGCCAAAGCTTTGCTATTTTTCTGGCAACGACAACAACAGCAGGGGCTTTGACCCGTCAACATCATGAAGCGATTTGTTTTTATGCATACGTGGCGTCTGCGAGTTTCTGCCCCAAAATAATTTCTAAAAGCGCACGAAGTATTACGTTTAGTACACACCAGGTGCACGATTCACACCAAAACGTCCAACTTTGCAATTTTTTGCCGCGAATTCACCTCAAACTCGCATGCCACGGTACAAATGTCTGTATAGCGTGTTTGGTACTCTAAAGGAGCTATTAATTAAACGCGTACTTCGTACATCGCCTCCCAAAAACAAACCAAATATAAATCGATTCATACTACGCCATGCACGAGTACGGACTGTAACACTTACCCCCCCCCAGGACTATGCATTTGGTGAGCCCGGTGCCTGCATATGCGACAACAACACGAAGCAAAAAAAACTTCCATTTCGCTTTGGAAAAATAACCGCGAGCTCACTGTGGCTGCAAGCCCATAACAACAGGCTCTAGAAAAGGAACGGCCGCAGACAGGCGGTTGTTTTGGGAACTCCCTCCTGGAGGGGCGATGCTACGTTTCGCTACGCTGCGTCATTCTCACATGTTTCTGTACCCCTCCCACCGCCCCCCACCCCCCGCATATCCTAGAAGACCAACCTTCCAGGGCGAGGCGACTAAGAGCGGCTAGTACCATCATCGAGCCACCAAGCCGGGAGAAGAAGAGTGAGTGAGTGGCCAATGACGTACTGCACGTGTACCCCCGGAGACAACGGCAGTAGCAAGCAGTAACACCATAGCAGACATCACCCAAAATAAATATACAGCCCGGTTCAAAAGCTGTGGTCCCTCCCTTCTTTTTGCCGTTTCCGTACGCATGCTGCAGGTTCGTACTGCCGTCGTCTAATCTGCACTTCGTTGATGTGTCTTCACGCTATACACGCTGCTATTACGGGGGACCACGGTAAATAGGACCAAATATTGTTCGTAAAAATAGGCAAATATTTAGGTTTTTGTGTGTACTGTAGGGTCCTATTTGCTGTTGTCCCCCGTAAACACTGTAGCAATTGCGGTGCCGTCGTCGCTTCAGCCTACTTACAGACGCATGCTTTGACACCTACACGGGGTTAAGAAAAGCCAATCTGGTGTCCAGACCCAAATGTCTTTCTTTTTTTCCGACCTTGATCTACCTGTACTACTACTACTGCTGCTGCACGTCTGCTGCATAGGAACTAGAGTCGGTCCCATTCGTTGAGCCGTTTTTCTTAACCCAATTTTCTTATTTTATTTTTTCGTTTTGATGTGAGCCCACTTTTCTTCCACATAACGTTTCTTGACGCATGCGGGCGCCCCCGCTGCAGGTGTTCAAAGCCCGTTTTAGCCAGTTCCCTCCCCCCGCTACCCCCCCCCCCCCCCCCCCCCCCCCAAATAAGACCATCGTGTTTCGAGCGATGAATGCCTTTGCAGGGGTACATAGTGGTGCCTTGATTTTCCGAGCAATGCCTTATTTACAGGGGTGATGCCTTATTTTCAGAGCAATGCCTCTCAGGGGTGTGCCTTATTGTTATTATTGTTATTATTATTATTATTATTATTATTATTATTATTATTATTATTATTATTATTATTATTATGCTTGCCTTCTGACAAAACAGCGTAGATGCCGTTCCTATATAAAACCAAGTATCCTTCCCCAAATCAGTAGTATCCCTCATACACTTCTCTGCCAGTCATTTATTCCCAATTTCCATTATTATTATTATCTTCATCATTATTTTTATTATTAGCATTACTAGGCTTGCCATCCGACAATGTGCAGCATGAGCTTCACCGCTGATCGATCAAAACCATTCCTGAAAGAAGAAGTCCCCGGATACAAAGGTGCCTTATTTTCAGAGCAACGCTTTTCAGGGTGTGGTTCCTTATTTTTCAGGGCAATGCCTTGTAGGGGTGTGGTTCCTTAGTTTCAGGGGTCCTTTGCACGAGGAGGAGAGGAGCCGGAGTCCCTAGTCCATGGGCTTGTTGATCGGGTTTGCCTCGGGGTTACCAGTTCTTTTTTTTTCATGTGACATCTATAGGGTGAGATAGATAGGAGGAAGGAACCTACACGTATCGACAAGAAACTGAGCGTGCCCCTATGTATCATGCATCGTAGCATGCATGTGTCACACCAGTCAGTGTCGTCTCAGCTGCGTACGTACGAGTATATAATACCGGTATCATGTGTTTTCTGTATTGTGTCTCGACCACACCACTCAAACATTTTGTGTGCGCGCTTTGCTTTTCTAGCGCTAAGGATAGAAAAATATAACATGTATGTGTATGTGTGGCTCGTGCTTCGCTTCGCATTGGTTTTGCTCTGCTCTGCTCTGCTTTGCTCTGCTTTGCTCTGCTTTGTTGTGCTTTGCTTTGCTTCGCTTTGCTTTGATTCGCTCTGCTTTGCTTTGCTTTGCTTTGATTCGCTTGGCCTATTCGTTTTTTATTTATATTTTTCTTTCTTCACGGCGACCAAGACCCGCGCGCCTCGTGCCTATTTAGTCTTCCTGGTTTCCTGCGCGTGCCCCTCGGTGCGCCTGGTAGTGTCGCCTGGTAGTGTCACTGTTGCTACTGCTGCTGCGACCTGACCCGACCCGACCCCACCCGACCCGACTCGAACGAGAGGCATATAGATAGATGTAGAAATAATTGCGTGCGCTGCTCGCTACGTGCTTATTGCTCGTTTAGAATTTTCTAAAGTTCTCGCATCCTTCCGTGTTTCATTAGCCCATACTATAGTAGCACTACTCAAGGAACTTAAAGAAGAACAAGAAGAAGAAGAGGAAGAAAAAGAAGAGGAAGAAAAAGAAGAAGAGGGGGCATTCTTGGTTGTTTTGTGCAGCTGTACGCGCCACCAGCATGATTTCCGACCACACCAGCCTCACCTTCCAGGCCTTCTTCTTTCCAAGGCGCGCCCTCTTCCTGCCGTCGCCCTATGAACGGCGACTGTTGTAGCGCACAATATATAGAAGGGCCGGTGTTTTGCTACTTGAAAACACTTTCATACGACGCCAGACCACGCGCAAACAAGTGCCTGTGCCACTTGCTGTACGAGCGTGTGCAGTGCTAGAAGCTCCAAGGACTGCCACAGCATGTACGCCCGGTCCTGCCTCGCCTTCGACTCTATTAACTCCGAAACGTGTAAATCCAACACATCACTCAGCGGTGCCGCCCCTCCCCCCCCCCTGCCCCCGCCCCCGATACGATAGTCCATCTCCTAACAAAGGCAATGAAACCCGATCAACATCATCTCGTGCCCCCACCCCCCCACATCGCACGCAGCAGGTAGTAGGCGTTTTTCAGCGGAGGACATCCTGGCAACAAACATTTATTTATTTTTTTCTCGCCCCGCCCGGTTCTACTCGTCAAAGCCAAAAAAACCGTCCGCATCAAGGCAAGGCGAGATGGAAAAAGTCCAGGGAGAATGAGACCGAGGAGAATATTCTGGGCTGCGAGTCGTTGCGTTCAGAGCACCCCGCCCCCGCGGCGGTTGCCGCGACCGCCGCCGCTGCCGAGGGACAGAAAGAAGGGGGCCCGGTGTCGACGCTTTCCGTGCTGCCGCCCGTCCCGGGAGCTTTAGCGGGCGCCGTCGCGGACATGGTTTGGGCGGCGCTGTCTGATGACGCTCGCGCAGCCCTCCTCGTCCTCCTCCGCCCCTCGGCACCCCGGCATCGTCCGTAGGCGGCTGTGGTGGTGTGTCCCGCGCCAGGACGAGCACTAGTACTGCTGCTACGACTGCGACTACTCCTCTTGCTCCTGCTACTGTTGACAACACTGCTCCTGCTGCTGCTACTGCTGGCAATACAGCTACCACCACCACTACTACTACTACTACCACTTCTACTGCTACTACTACTACTACTACGACTACTACTACTACTATTACTACTACTACTGCTGGTACTACTACTACTACTACGACTACTACTACTACCGTCGTTCCAGAGGTAAAGACGCGGACCGGCAGAAGACGAAGGATGCTGAACGACGAAGAGTCCCTAGCCGCGGTTACAGTGGCGGCCACCGCCGCTTCTGCCCTCATCGGGAAACAAAAAGCCGGTGCGGTGCTCCTTCGCGACTCTCTCCGACATCACGACCGCCACGATCACCACCGCCGCCGCCGCCGCCGCCGTCGCCGCCCCCAGCTACTCTCTGCCGACCAAGACGCGATGCCTTCTTATTCCGCGAGCAAAGACGCCTCCGCCAACGTGGGTTTGGACACCGAGCACAGGCGGGTCTTCGGCACACACTTGAGACCGACCGCCGGCACCGAAGTCAAGGACATTGCAAGGCCGCAAAGCGAACGGCGTATACATTTGTTGTAATATAGTTCATCACAGTAGCTACGGTACTAATAGCACAGCAGCAGTGATGGCAATACGAATAACCTATGACGGGGGGCCATAGTAAGTAGGCCCAATTATCGTTAGTAAAGATACGAACATATATAGGTTTTGGTGTGTACCACAGGTCCTATTTACTATGTATGGTCCCCCGTAATAACACTGATGTATGTGCTGTATGTGCAGTTGTTAGAGCATAGCAGTCAGGACCAAATTTACTGTGAGAATACCTTGGTTTTTGGGTCTACTGCGGGTTCTGATTAACATTGTAAGATGAGGAATAGAACATACTATACTGGTAGCTAAAATGAAATGTTGTGGGGATTGGGAATTGGGAAACGACTGGCAGAGAAGTGTATGAGGGATACTACTGATTTACGGAAGGATATTTGGTTTATATAGGAACGGCATATACGCTATTTTGTCAGAAGGCAAGCACAATAATAATAATAATAATAATAATAATAATAATAATAATAATAATAATAATAATAATAATAATAATAATAATAATAATAATAATAATAATAATAATAATAATAATAATAATAATAATAATAATAATAATAATAATAATAATAATAATAATAATAATAATAATAATAATAAATAAAAATATTGTACCCCCCCCCCCCCCCCCCTGCATTAATTTTAGTTTTGCTTGGTTGTGTGCTTTACCACACACACAGGATTCGTTCGAGTAGAAATATTGGTAGTTTTAGGACTCCAGTCCCGTTTTGGGGTCGAACCGCTCAGGATTTGAGTGGTCTGTCTCCAAAAACTACTTAGAATGTGACTGGTTTTGTCACGAGAAAATACTTACTTGGGATTAGCATAGTCAGCGGGAAAGAAAATATTAAGACCACGCTATACGTATTATTAGAGATACGACCGTGTTTATCGGCTTGCCAAGAGATGGTCTTGAAATGGGTATCCCACTACTGTGTGCTTATTGATACTATTGTTATTATTAATATACAGTAGTTTTATTATTAATAGTATCGCTATTATTAGAAGTAAAATGTTTATTGTTAATATAGTTATTATTATCATATTCCTATAATATATATATACATATATTTGGGCCGTAACGCCCGAAGGAACCGCACCCAAGTTTTCGGTCACCACGTACTCACACTTATTGTGAAAGCATTACTGAACTATTAATACGAGTGCAGCACAGCACAGCACAGCACAGTGCAGTATCGGCCCCATCGCAAGAAAGCAGCCTTAAAAAAAAAAAAAAAGAAAACTCGAAGACTGTCTAAATAGATAGGTGCTCGCCGTTTATTATCACAGGAAATTGTAAGAAGTCTACAGAATAGATACTTAAGTAGTAGTAGTAGTAGTAGTAGTAGTAGTAGTAGTAGTAGTAGTAGTAGTAGTAGTAGTAGTAGTAGTAGTAGTAGTAGTAGTAGTAGTAGTAGTAGTAGTAGTAGTAGTAGTAGTAGTAGTAGTAGTAGTAGTAGTAGTAGTAGTAGTAGTAGTAGTAGTAGTAGTAGTAGTAGTAGTAGTAGTAGTAGTAGTAGTAGTAGTAGTAGTAGTAGTAGTAGTAGTAGTAGTAGTAGTAGTAGTAGTAGTAGTAGTAGTAGTAGTAGTAGTAGTAGTAGTAGTAGTAGTAGTAGTAGTAGTAGTAGTAGTAGTAGTAGTAGTAGTTAAAAGAGCAGTACCCCCTTCCAGAACAAGGATATTATACATAATAGTGTGAAGGTGTTACCTATAGCCCATGAATACTCCACCCATATGATATCACACTACTGAGCGATAGGGGTAAACGATCGATCGATTACCCAGCCCAGTAGGGTAATCCTTGTAGCACTCCCCCTCCCTTTGAACGGCGGGATCTTTGGTGCGTCGGTACCGTATATATATACGGCCGTATTACGCTGACTTACCCGCTTCGTTTCAATACCTGGGGAACCAGGGAGATGTGTCTTAATGGACCGCAAGCGCATGCAGGCGTTTCTATAAAAGAAACATTCGAAGCGAGATTCGAACCCGTGTCGTGCCGAAGACACCTATTATACGAGTACTGTGAGCTACAGGGGTAAAATATCTATCTATCACCCAGCCCAGGGTAATCCTTATTACACTAGCCCACATGTGATTTCAGGTTTCTTGCGAGAGGGCTGATGTTGTACTATTAATACCATGTTCATAATGCACAGGCGAAACCACACCGAGCCACTCAGTTAGCGCTGACTGAGTAAACGTTCTTCAGCTTATTACGGAGGTCCATAGTTAATAGGACCTATGGTGTACATAAAAACCTATATATTTGCGTATTTTTACTTACAAAATTTGGTCCCATTAACTATGGACCCCCGTAATAGTGTCTTGTCCTTCACAAAACGAACAAAAGCAGAAGTGCCTTGGGGCTACGTACTCCGTATGATAGTAGAGGCATCAGACGCAACTCACCCCTCGCAGTCACCAAGCAGTATGCACCCGTACCCCATCTACACCGTAGATAGATGTATAGCTGGGCACTCGCCTCAGCCCTCCGCCCCCCCCCCCCCCTCCTCCTGCCGATCGTTTCGGTCCCGGCCCCCGTCTGCACCTCTCCCCGATGCAGCGCACGCGCTCGTGCTGGTGGCGAAGAAGTTTTCTGATTCATTCATGTTGCCCTCAATTGACTATTAAGGTATAGGCATATAAGGTAGCTAGACCTTGTGCATAGGTTTTCTTCATTCCCATGGTTTTCTTCTTTCGGGCGGCGTATGGGTGATCAACGTTAAAGCTCATCATGCTGTGCACATTGTCGGATGGCAAGCAGAATAATATTAAGGTTACTATTGTGACTTGTATACCCGTTTACACTATTAATGTTATCATACTGCCTATCTTAACATTAATAATATGTACCAGTAATGCCCGGCGTCCCCGGTGGCTTGGTAGGTGGTCCGCGAGCCTATCAAGATCAATTTCGTGAGTTCGAGTCTCACCGAGTGCATGCTCATAGGGACTTTTTCTTGCATAAAATTGATTAGCGGAAAGCGCGAGAGCGTGAGTTAGCTGTACATTCGATGAAAATCGACGAGCAGTGGGAATGCTGAACCCTATGCGCGATAAAAACTAAAGGCACGTACCGGGGGGGAGAAGGGACGACACCTGTGACCACGGCTTGTCCAGAAGATCGTCGAGGCTAAAACCTCCTACGAGTGGGCTGGAAAGTAAAAGTGATGATGAAAAAAAAAAAAAAAAAAAAAAAAAAAAAAAAAAGTACGACATATTCCCCTCCGGAAAGTGCCTTCGTAGGGGAGTGGCGCAAGAACGAAATGATACTCGAGTATGAAATGCCTGCACACCTGTTTAGAACTGCAGCCATCCACCGACCGATACTATATACGTATACGTGCCTAACCGACGAAATACTTGCGAAAAGTATCCACGAAACTTCTTATGGAAGAAGCGTAACGTAGATACCCTGTTGGTGTATATTATAATAGCCGTCAGGGTAAAGTCCATTACGAACAACAGCAGCAGTAAGCACTTGTCACTGAGGTTTGCTTCGTTCTGTTTCTGTTCATGTGTCATAGCGTCTCTCCCTCCCTCCTTTACGCTTAGTTTTTCTCCAATAACAATAGAGAAGGCACGACAGCAGTACGATGCTGATAACACATAGCACATACATACATACTGGTATCGGATAGAAAATGTGAGCATGATGAATTCATTTAAGTATGGGAGAAGAGAGGAGGAGGGAGGACTACTCCCAATGGCGTGGGGATGGAATGTAGATGCGGAGTACCAGGTAGGACGCAGGGCGTATAGATACATAGTCGGTGAAAATATATCGGTAAAAGGTAGTATAT
Source organism: Macrocystis pyrifera (assembly GCA_031763025.1). Classification (NCBI taxonomy): domain Eukaryota; class Phaeophyceae; order Laminariales; family Laminariaceae; genus Macrocystis; species Macrocystis pyrifera. The sequence continues at coordinate 10,943,537 of JASSKH010000001.1, forward strand.
ATTCAATTGAGTATACGCAAGGAAGCTTAGGAGAAAATGTTGGATAAAATTGAGGGTGTTCGACGAATTATGTTAGTTTTTTCATCTTGAATGAATAACGCCCTGCACATTGTCAGAAGGCAAATAATAATATATATATATATATATATATACTGTAGATACAGCAGTAGTAGTACCAGTAATACATACAAGCAGTAGTCGTAGTAAACTGCACTATTACGCTGGGCCATAGTGAATACGTAGGACCTAATGACGTTATTAATAGTAAGAATAGGGAAATATAATATAGGTGTTTGTGTGTACCGTAGGTCCTATTTACTATGTTCCCCCGTTCTAACTATATATAATATACTGCCTGCTGTACAGTTAGTGCATGCAAGTAGTGTAACTTGTTAATAGTACGCCCACATTGCTTGCTGCTGTAATTACTAATCACCACATGATGTAATAATCTTGCTGGTCGAGGGCAGCATTAAATTTTGCTTGCTTGCTGCCCGTTTCACTCACCCACCTAATAAACCTATACCTGGTATATTACTGCTGCTGGTAACAGTTAGTTACAGTTTCCAGGTATGTACTCGTATACCATGAATACCCCCCAACACACGTTCCGTTCCTGGCCCCTGCCTGGCATGTTCGCGCTTTTTAGCCAATGACAAAGGCTTTGCAATGAAAGGACAAACGAAACGCAACTAACTGCAGTAGTAGTATTAATAGTAACTAGAATAATAGTAATCAGTACTCACAATGAATGTACTATTAATATCACTCATTCATTAACAGCAGCACTCATTTTATTTAGACAGCAAGCAGCACAGGAAAGAGAGCTCACACGACGCCACACGACGCCACATCCGCGACAAACCGTTTCCTCGCCCCACAGGCGCCGGGCGGCGATACGAGAACGAGAGAAGAAGGAGGAGGAGGAGGGCGGCTTGCTTGGAACCTTGATGAAGTGCTCCACGGTGGATGGCGGGAGCCAACCCCTGGATTGCGCTATGATTGCGCGAGGTGAGATGATACATATGTACCGGGTAGATCGGCATATATTATTATTAGGCGTTTATGGTTTTGGTGTTGTCTGCGTCGTCGTATAGTCGTCGAGTGCACTTGCAATGCTCTATATACATACATAAGTGTGGCGCAAATTTTTCCGTCGCCGCCTCGATTGCATTGCTAGATAAAATCGACGAGCAAACTTTGGTACCATGATATTTCGACCTGTCTCTGTGCTGGCTGTGGTTCTTCAGGAGTATATTTCGCAACGACGAGAGACCGTTCTCGTCCGAAACTTGAGTTATTTTACACGGACGATGCAGGGTAGGGTTTCTTATTTCAAATCTATCTGTGACCACATACATGGTAATAAACTTGTACCAGGTACCAGGTAACCAGCATCTATCTGTCTCTCAATATATAGGATTGAGCATCTGAATGTACATTGCCTTGGCAGGGGTGTAGCGGATGGCATTGAGTATTTGTTTATCGTACAATCGGTTTGATGTGAAGGTACGGCACACACATCATCACATCACAGCAAGCTGCAGCTATCATACCAACTATACGAATCGCGTGAGGCTTTCGGGCTTGCTTACAGTAGTATTAGTACTCGTAGTAGTACCGTGTAGTATGCACTACGACTATTTATTGTGTGAAGGAACACTTACTTGGTGAACGATCACCTGAGAGGTACCTGACTATGCCTGACTGACTGTGATCAGATCACTCGTCTGATACAGCTCACAACATCAATCAGACTACATATTTATATGCTGCATACTACTGCTGTAGATTCGCTTGTTGTCCGCATCGTGCATTTCACGTGTGCATCGTGCACCGTACGTCGTGCATCGCGTGCGTCGTAGTGCATATCGTGCATCCTGCGTCGTGCATCCTGCATCGTGCATCGTGCATCGTGCATATAGCGCGTCATGCATCGTGTATTCTGTATCGTGCATCGTTCGAACATCGAACATATTGCAACGACGAACCCGATCAAATAAGGTCGTTATTGGCTTGATTCATGACAATAATGATCACGGCAAATAACAACGAACGGGCAAACACCCGGCCACCCGGACCACACCTTTTTTAGTGGACAACACCTCACTTATGAATGACTGCTGTGATCCAACTGATCATCCCGTCAATCTAGTACTCGTACGTGATGGCCGAGCGGATATAGGAGATAAGACGATGATGTTGATTGATTCCCTGATCCATTAGATTCATTTTTCATTGTGAAACGGCGATGGGCGATCTAGGGTATCTGTTTCGTCGCCGTTTCATCGGCGGGATATTGGATCGTACTCAAAATTATTGGATTTGAGTTGGATTCTGGATTGATCATTTTGTCTCATTTTGCCTTTTTCTTTCTTTCTCAGTCTCTGCTCGCTGTCTGCGATCACCGAAGAAGAGCTTGTTTCTCTCGAGTACATATAAAGATACTGCTCGTGGGATAAATAATCCGGACGTGCCCTGTGGATGCCATTGGGTAGAAAGAACACACGGCAACACGGCAACACAGCGACAATGCAAAGATTCGATGGATATTAAACGATGAACGACGAAACGATGGGCGATGAAACGCTTTCTTCGCACGAACAGGAATGTGGAAACCCCCTTAAGTTCGCGTTTTTGTTGCGGGTCAGCAGAAGCAAGAACCACGGCAACACGAAAGGCAGAACGAACTTTTTTCTCCTGCTGTGTGGTTACCCAACATCTCAACTTTGTCTGTCTGTGTTGCAGCCCTTGCGGTGGATCAGGATCAAGCCATGCCCGAAGCGAGGCGGAGAGAAGTAGATGTGCTCCTGAGGGGTCTGGCGCCGAAACACCAGCGGCAGCTGAGTGTCAGCACCTCCAACGCTCTGGAAAGGTTCGCCGTTTTAGAGGTAAGCAAACTGCTGTTTGTGCTTTTTCTTCATTTTTCCTGCCCGATTTTTCATTCTGTCTGGTGAAGAATCATCTCGAACGATCCTTGTGAAATACTGGATGCTGCGCGAGGCCCTCACATCAGCAGCGCGCCTCCCACCGAGCCGGCCGGCCCATACAGCCGTTGCTCGTAAGTCGTCGATGTGCGGGAGTTTCGACGTCGTCAGCTCTTGGCTCTCTAGTTGCACTATCGCCGGTGATGACTGGAGAGAAGGTTATGAGCGCTCCGACCATGCATGGTTGAAGCTTCCTTGACTCGTGCTGACTCGTGGGGAGCAATTTCCCGCCGCCCTCTCCCTCGGCTCAGTTCACCTGCTGAGCAAAGGCAATAAAATTCTCATTTTTTTCGACCCTGGGTGCTCCGCTTGTTTCCGAGAATTCGCGCGCGGTTGCAGCGTTCTGTACCTCTGCATCTTTACCTGGGAAAGCAATACCTACTCTGGTGTATGATACGGAGCTACCGGTATGCTACCAGTATGCCTCAGGTACCTGGCAAAGCAGCAGCTACATGCATACATGCATCACAGCAGTATCAATAGTTACAAAGCAAGGTTCGTGGCCTCCAGCCAGGCCGGACCGCGGCCCTGCTGATGACTTCGTCGATCATGCCACTCATCAGAACCTCGAACACCCCTGAATTACTCGTTTGGCTGCTGTGTCTACTACTCGTAGATGGACTATACCCGTGCCTGTGTACGGTAGTATCGAGTGTGAGTTCGAGCACCAGGTACCCAGAGGCACGAGTACGAGTATCATACACACGGAAAAGTACAGCCAGCAGTAGGTGTGTCGTGCGCCCCTACTACTACTCTGTGTAGCTGGTGCACTCGTAGACTAAATAAAAAACTATTAATGGCACTCGTGTGCAGCAGAGTACGAGTAGGAGTATGAACAGTGAAGTACCCAGAGGCACGAGTATCATATCTATATCTGAGTGGTACTCTTTCAGAGCAAGGGACCAGCTGCTGCTGCTGCTGCTGCGCAACAACACCAAACGGAATTTCATGAACTTGCACGATGACGGATGGTGGGGGAGATTTTATTGGACGGAAAAAAAAAAAAAATACTCGTACGTACTCGTTGCTGAATACTGACATTTCCCTCGCACGACAGCAAGTAAACGAGCTTGTACGACAGTAGTAGATACTCGTGGGTGCTGGGTACCGGGTCAGCAACAGGAGCAATATTAGCAGTAGTAGCACTGGTCTACTGCTCATGGAGATCCTGGTAGATTTGGGCTTTGAGTTCTTTGCGAGTACTGCTGGCTGCATACACTACCGGCCCCCTAAAGAAGCTCACAAGAAACTCAGCGATATCATACGCGGCATGCCAGAACCACAAGCAAGTGCGGGGAAAATAAGAAATTCGGGAGCCTTATATTGAGGTTAGTGCTGAGTGTGCAGCACACCCTTTCCCTTTCCCGCATAGAAATGTACCACGTGCAGAAGTAGTGACCCCTCTTCGTATAGTGATAGTGCCGGTATGTTGCGCCAATCAACAATACCGGCACTATAGCGACAACCGGCACTAATTACTCCGCACACTAACTATTACGAGGGTCCATAGTTAATAGGACCTACGGTGTACATAAAAACCTATATATGTACCTATTTTTGCTAACAATATTTGATCATATTTACTATGATCCCCCGTAATATTTATACCACACTCGTTTGTCTTACTCGCAGTATTAATAGGCCGTTTTTCATGTACAGCACTATGTACCCGTCAACACCCAGCACGCCGAGTGTCCGTGCCGATTCTTGCATCCTCGAGAGCTGTTAATGGAGAGAGATACAAGCTCCGTGATCACGAACCACGACACAAGAGATACTATAATACTGTACGTAGCGTACAGCAGTACCAGGTACATTGTGATACATCCGACAGGAGAGTAGACAACGCGATTCCATGCCATCGTGCTGGAATACGAAAGGCCCAACATACATAAACACGCCAGCAATACGTATATTGAGGAGAGAGAGAAATGAATCACATCTGTGCCCAATAAGGGATTCCACAGGCGCTATAGCGAGCAACCTCAACCGGCACTATGGAGGGACCAGTACTGCTATACCCAGGTACCAGGTACTATTGCGGTGGACCATAGTAAATTGGACCTACGTTACACATAGAAACCTATACTGGTATGTTCGTATTTTTACTGCAGTAACGATATTTTTTTTTGGACCTATATACTACGGTCCCCCGTAATTAGGTAGTATTATTAATACTGCTGTGTACTCGTACATAGCCCTTGGCCAGTATCCCTGGTTTCTGTTTACAGGGCCGGTACAAGTCGCGTGTGTTGTTCTACTACTGCTGCTGTACGCGCGAACTGTGTGACTGTCTGAGGTGTCGTTCCTAGCCCGACGTGATTCTCTATGAGATGCTCGTGTTTTACTCTCTTCCTTCTCTTCGCCATCGCCTTCACCATCATCATCAAGTTTGGAGACTAATGATAGACGATGGATGACAGCACTGGGCACCCGCAGTTAGGTAAACATTATGTTGAGAAAAATGGGTTCAAGTCGGCACGAACGGTAAGAAAATGGGGTTAAGAAACACAGCTCAACAGCGGGACCGACTCTAAATCCTATACAATAGAGGTAGATCAAGGCCGGAAAAAAAAATAACACACATTGAGCCTGGACACCAAACTGACGCTTCTTGACACCGGGTGCCCACTACTATTAATACTGCTGCTGTGCATACAAAATACAAGTATAATATCACGTGGTTTTTCTAGGCGTCGTATGGTGACGGTGTGTTTGCTGAATGTTGTGTGATACATCGTGATAATCATGTCCTCATGTCATGGCCGTTGCCTCGGGGTATGCGTTGTTGCTTTCACATAGTAAGTGTTAATACTGCTGTACCAGCACCAGTACCAGCGTGATACGTGCTGCGTGCCAGCGATGGCGTTGGTTGTTCAGTCAACCATTTACGTCCAACACAAGTAAAAGTAACTTCAGCCTTCAACCATTTAACACTTTTAGAACTGCAGTAGTCCCGTTTCGGCGACACGCTCGCGCAAGTCCGACACTACCCGGGGAGAGATGACTCTCCCGGGTGGCTATCTCCACCGCACCTGCTCCTCTCGGGGGTCAGTCAGGTCGGGTCAACGTGCCCAAACTCTCCACTTGTTCTGATGTTACAACGGGAGCTAGGGGCTAAATTGACACACGACACGAAATTGGAACGTCGAAGTGTGGTGAGCTTAAGCTTTATTTTTACCAATCCGCCGGAGGACACAAAAAAAAAAAAAAAAAAAAAAAAAAGCCGCTCAAATTGCAAGCAGCTTGTCCTCCAAAACGGGATTGCTCTATTAATATTACGGGGGGCCATAGTTAATAGGACCTACGCTACGCACAAAAACCTATATATTTACCTATTTTTGCTAACAGGATTTGGTCCTATTTACTATGGTCCCCCGTAGTAGTTTTTGCCCTAGAAGGGACGAGAACTGAAACAATCCTAGAAATGAAGCCTGAAAAGCTGAAAGGACACGCCCGCCCTGCCGTATATACTTGCATGGTACCATATTCGTATGTATGCTGACTCTACCGATTGCCGGTACCGACGGCTGCTTTTACAGCCCCGCTTTTCCGCCCGACTCTTACGTAAAAAACCGAAATTTATTTTCGAGCGCTCCCCGGGTTAGCCAGCTCACTCCGTGTTTTTTTTTTTTTTTTTTTTCAGATTTTTATGGCACGGGGTCAGCCATGATACGAGTATGATCACGTACAACATCATACCTATACGAGACTATTAATAATAACACCTGTAGACTCGTACCGGCATCTGCTGTTCCAGCCAGGTTTGGTTTGGTCACCCGTTACGTTGCCGGTTTGACCACGTTAGTACCGCAGTCTCAATTTGGGGAAAAAACCAGTCTAATTCCAAGTGATTTGTCCCCGAAACGGGACTGGGGTCCTAAATGAGTTAAGCATGACGTCATACTGTACGAGCATGTATTTTTTACCAGTATGTAAAATGCGCGGTCTATATTGTTTTGTTAGCACTACGACGGCGGTGTCGTACAGTGTACAGAGCACAGAGCAGTATAGAAGCAGACCGTCACCGTTTTCCACACTAGTTCCACGTTGTTTGTCCCCAAACATGTGGGCGCAGTCTCGAAGAGACCGTCAAGACGACGCCCATGCATACATGTGATACATACGCATGATATCATATTTCGTACCAGTACCAGGTATACCCCTGGTATACATGTTGAATGATAACACCAGCTTGTTTGACACGGTCTGGTTTGATACTTTCTGTAGTACCTGATGCCCCTACCCCCTACCTGGTACCTACGCCCTCGTGAAACATTTGGGTCGGCGCTACCGCGCAGCGGTTACGCCCTGCCTCGCCCCGTCTCTTTTGACGGCTTCGCTGGTTTGCTCGTCGGCTTGCTTATCGGCTTCCAGTCTTCTTCTTGCATGAAGGTCGAGGATGCGACCGCTACGTTGTGTTGTGTACAGCTAGTACTCGTATATGTCACCAAGGTGGGCGTAGCCCTGCCGCCCCCCCCACCCCCCCCGCCGCCGCCTGTCCTCCGATCCACCCGCAGAGGGCCCATCATTCTTTATGTTGTTTTTGGTGGTGCCTGTGGTGAGCCGCGCTATATTTTGTACGACTATAACCGCGCTATTAATATTACGGGGGTCCATAGTTAACAGGACCTATGGTATATCTAAAAACCTTTATATTTACCTATTTTTACTAACAATATTTGGTCCTAATTACTATGGTCCCCCGTAATAGTGTATTCCTCGGCCTCCCTCACCGCCCCAACCCACCCCTCCTCTTGGGTGATTCGACCATGGGACCTAGCTAGAGCACCAGCAGAGAACTTGCGCCTACGTACATTCGTACAAGGTTATTCAGATTTGCACGTGTTTTTTTCTTCGCCACCTGGTACCCTGTTCCCATTTTTGGTGCTTTGACTCGGCACTGGACCCATCCCATTCGGCACCCTGCTCCTACTCAGTGGTGCGGAAATATATTCAGCCCGCTGAGCGCAGGAGCCGCCGGAGGCCTACCTGGCACCCTGGTCCCGTTTGGTGCCGTGTAGGCCATACATGCATATAACAACTCCTGCTATTACGGGGGTCCATAGTTAATAGGACCTATGGTATACATAAAAACCTATATATTCACCTATTTTTGCTAACAATATTTGGTCCTATTTACTATGGTTCCCCGTAATACACGAACAACAGAGTAGTGAATTTATGTGCGAATAGGGATGGCCCGGCGCGTACGTGCGATTTCTACTCCGCTTGGACCGTGAGGGTCGCTTGCTAGCGGTAACAGGTACAGCAGTGAGTGGTGTGTACCCATGCTTAAGACCACCCCCGTGACATGCCCAAAAACGTGGTCTCATCTCGAATGTGGTACGAGTATATATGCTTGTCTTACTACGTCTCGCACTGACAAAAATAATCCCAGACTAGTTTCCAAGCACTTTTTTGTTTTTTTCTCGCGACAAGCCGATTTACCCGGCCGTATCTCTCTGCTCACGGCCTTGACCGTTTTACAGCAGTAGTAATGGTGTATAGTGCAGTCCCGCTCTGGGTACAAACCACTCAGATTAGAAGCAAGATTGTCCCCAAAATGGAAATGTGACCCCGAAAAGGCTAAACCGGATGGCCTTAGGGTGTACCGAATCAGATGTAGCTGGGTAGAAATACCGACTTGATGCGAGGATAACACACACATTACAGTACAGTACCGTAATAACGCGCGAGATAAGTAGCACACCCCCCCCGTGACTAGTGTCGGAGAGCCGATTTTCTTCAAACCATGCCTTAAGGGAGGCGCACCCACCGGAAATGGCGGATATCCATCATACCGAGGCGTTTTCACTCCTCTCCCCGTTGTCGAGAAACATCAGCTATCTACGTATGAAAACATTCCCGAGCGTGGGTGTGTGTTTGACCTCATCTTGCGTGTTAGCAGTAGGTATACGGTACCGGTCGTGCTCCGTTTCATGGACTTTCATACTTAAAATTGTCTTTGTCTGGGCCACACTGGACTACTATTACGGGGGTCCATAGTTAATAGCACCTATGGTATACATAAAAGCCTATATATTCACGTGTTTTTACTAACAAAATTTGGTCCCGTTAACTATGGACCCCCGTAATACTATACAAGGCCTTGCTCCCAGCTCAGCGAGTCTACGGCAAATAATCCTGGAGTCTTGTACAAGGTATAGAGGACGACCTCCACAAGAAGGCTCGTATTTTCTTTCGTCTTTTTCTTTCGGTGTTGTTCTTTTTTCGCTTGTGCGAAACCTGAACGTGGAAGTGTGGGGTTATTTTTACATTTTTTACCAATCCGCAGGAGGATGTAAAAAAAAATGAAAATAAAAATGCCCTCGCGGGGTCGCTCACACACTAAGTTGAAACTGAACTTATTTATGTACGGCGTATGATGCGATATGACCCGGCTTCAGCTTCAGCAACATGGCTGATGATTTTATTTATTTTTTTGTACTCTTCCTGTTCGTTGTCGTCGCCCTTCTTTTCCGTCTCCTTCCTATTAATTCAATAGTCGTAGCGTCGTAGCCCAGAGCCGGGATGACATTCTCTCCTCGCTGTGGTTTCAGCCCTTCAGCGCTTCAGCCCTTCAGCCGTTTTTTTTCCCTTGTCCACTGCCTTCGGATTGAACCTCCACATTTGCTCATTTGCAGCCTCTTCTGGGCTAGGGCTCAGAGTTCATAGGGGCATACCAGGTACATGGTGGTGCTTGTGTTTCAGCCGTTTTGTCGGAGCTGGGCCCAAGCCGTAATGGCGCACTGGCGCAATAGTAGAGCTCGTGTATACACGTGGAAAATACCCGTACGCATAGAGCAATCTGTGTCACACCAGACTACCGGAGAGAGCTCTGGGAAAATGTCTACCGGAAGAGTAGATGTACATGCATGGACCTGTACCAGGTGGATGATACCATATGTGATACCATACGACCAGGTACACCAGTATTCTGTATTTCTTGTTTTACGTTTTTAGGACTGCTGTCCCCCTTTTTGGGGAGAAACCGCTCGATTTCTTGGTATTACGGGGGACCATACTAAATAGGAACAAAAAATGTCAGTAAAAATAGGTAAATATATAGGTTTTTATGTATACCATAGGTCCTATTAACTATGGACCCCCGTAATAGTTTGTCTCGCCAAAAACGGGACTGCGGTACGAAAAAGGGTCAAGACCGGCTCAGCTAGTTTTTACCCTTTCAGGACTGCAGTACGTGGTCTCGTTTGGGGGACACATTACTTGGTTTTTTTATTTGGGTACTTGATGTATGGATGTGTATAGTCGAACGGCAGCGCAGTACTAAAAAGTAAAAACGCAACAACACTTCGTACCTTTTACGAGTACATCGTACATCATACGTGCGTGCACTAAAATTCCCGGCGATCGATGGCTGGCCTGTGTATACTTGAGATTGTGTTTTGGCGGGGGGGGGGGGGGGGGGGGGGGGGGGGGGGTTGATGTCAAATGCTTTTGTTGTTCTTCGTTTTTTTGTTTTGTGGGGGGCGGGGGGGCGGGGGGGTAATGCCGCTTGTTCTACTATATGAATACGACATGCTCGGCCTTCAATTTCTTTTTTGACATCTGCGGTGCGACACGAAACCCGTAATACAAAAATGACAGCCGGGCCAGGCGTTTTTTTTTTTTTTAGTCAAGCTAACGACGCAACGATAACAAACGAATATTAATTGTTCTTGCTGCATATATACTGAGTCGTATTTTTCACGATGGCGAGCTACCATGGTTGGCCGGTGCCCGACTGGCAGCTGGGTGTTGCGCCTGCTCTCGAGGGTCGACAATGGGACCTCACCCCCTGCTCCGACTGCTGTGAACAGACCAAAAGACGCCTCCCAACTCGATCGTTTTTTTTTTTTTTTTTTTTTTTTTTACGTTTTTGCAACCATGCGCCACGTTAGACCGCATGTACTGCTATGTAGCACGTACAGTCTACAACTGCCGTACGAATCACCGACCGCCCCTGGTAGAGAGCCCCTCCCCTGGCTGGGCTCAAGGGCTTGCGTTTTTCCGCTTTGTCCGATGTGGTTGTATTACTCCTGCCGCTGCTGCAGTTTCTGCTGGTGTGATGTTCTGTTTTTGTTGTTGTTATTTTGACTGTTGGACGACCAATCACTCGCGATAGAGGGTTTTTTTTTCCATTTTTTGTTTTTTGTTTTTTGTTGTATGCATCGCCTTGGGCCCAAATGGGCGCATATAATCATTGTATTCCGCGCGCGCGACAGCACAGCAAGGCGTGTTTTGTTTTGCACGCGTCTCCTGCCGAAACGCCAGAATCCGGCCAGAGGGGGGTGGGGGGAGGGGGCGCGACCGAGGCCTTTTTGTGGTGGTTTCAGATGACCCCCGAGTGCCAACGGGAACACCACTAACTGCTGTTTAGGGTTCGTTTCCGTCGTGTGGTGTTGTGTCGATCGTGGCGAATTAGTGTAGCGTGCTGTCGATGGCCGACGTGCTCGCAGCATGGCTGTGTTTTCTTGTAGTAATAGTCACTAATTGTCAATAGAACGTACCTGGTACGAAACTTTTTAGTTTTGTGTCAACTGCTCTTGCTGTTTAATTGTACGGTATTGCGGGGGACCATAGTAAAAAGGACCAACTATTGTTAGTAAAAGTAGGTAAACATATAGGTTAAACGGTGTTTTGTTTGCTTTTTGAATCGTCCACTCAGACAGACCTTGCTGACGTACGTTTTTTTTTTTTTTTTAAAAGAAGACATCTACCAGTATTTTGTTTTGTTATTTTTTTTCATCGTTTTGCTCACCAGGCGGACAGAACCTTCTTGCCGACGTACATTAAGCATGCACGGATAATTATTTGCTTTCTTTGTATCGCTCGCTCGCTCGCTCGCTCGTTCGCTCAGGCAGACCTTGCTGGCGTTCGTACTTCCGTTTTATTTTTTATTGTTTTTATGAAAACCTCGTTCACTCCGTAAGCGTCCGCTGCTCGCGTCTGATCGCGTGTATGGGCGAAAATCAGGCTGTCCTACAGCACCGCAAACTGGTGCTGCTCCTGGACTACGACGGCACCCTTACGCCCATCGTCAACGACCCGTCCAAGGCGCTGCTGAGCGACAGGGTAAGCGAGAGAGTCCGGCACGAAGCACTCACTGACTGTGAAAAATAAATGACGTATATACGGAAGCGTTAACATTAATCGTGGTCCGCACGCGCATCTTTTCAAGGGTCACAGCAGCAGTGGTGCCAGCAGCGTACCCGTAGGTATTGATGAAGGTGTGCTTTTTCGCTGCGGAGTAGGTCACGGCAGTAGGTTACAGCAGTAGGTTTGGTTACGCAGCACAGCAGTAGCAGCAGCAGCAGCAGCAGCAGGAGGAAGAGGAGGAGGAGCAATGTTCGCCGCGAAGCCGATTGCGTATACAGCGGCGATTCCCGTCGGTCCCGGGCGGTGCGCAACGAAACGCCGCGCGGTGCGACACGCGTTTCTTGCAGCCGGCGGTCGATGCACGTGCTGCTGTAGCAGCATTCCTCGCCGCGCGCAGACTTTTGTTTTTAGCATCAGCGCGCGAGCACATGATCGCTCGAGGTCGACGGGCGGGAGAAGCAATCACACCCCAAGCGGGAGAGTATATATGACCGTTGCACATCGAGAAAGAAACCAATACATGGTACAGTAGTATCGCATCGATGGACGGCAAGCAAACCACCATGGCGATATGAAAAGCTTACTGCTGTAGACCAAACGTTCTGAAATTAGCAACAAACCAATGGTAGTAGCCGATTTATGGTCTATTATGGGACAACAAGCCGTTGTTTGCGATTATAGTATATATACTGGACTGAACTTTCTGTAATAAGCAACAAACCAATAGTAGTATTACGGGGGACCATAGTAAATAGGACCTACGGTACACACAAGAGCCTATACATTTACGTATTTTTTTCTAATAGTATTTGGTCCTTTTTGCTATGGCCCCCGGTAAATAGCAAAACATTATTAGTTTATTGTTGGACAAGTCACGCCATTGTTTCGCGATGATGATAGCACCGGACTAAAGCGTTGCGCGATTTTTTTATGCTCGCTGTGTTTTTTTTTTGTCTTTTTTTTTCTCGTGATATATATTGAAAAAAAAAGGTCCGGGCCATCTTGCGGGAGCTACCCAAGCACTTCGTCACCGGGGTAATCAGCGGGCGCTCCCTCGGCAAGATCCGCACCTTCGTCGACGTGCCCGGTCTTTTTTATGCAGGCAGCCATGGGTTCGACATCCTCGCGCCCTCCAAGCCCGGTTACCCCGAGTGCTTGGGCCAGAAGCGGTGGGTCCCCTCCTGCGTACCGTACGCGTAAGACTTACCTCCCTGGGATGATTTTTCACCGCCGATTTTTACTCAAGGCAGGGCAGGGGATGGGGGGGGGGGGGGGGGGGGGTACACACGCACACATACACAACGAGCAATGGTGGCTCTTGTTTGAAAGGTCTGGTAGAGGTGTTTACCACCACAGAGAGGCGTGTCGCTCGACCCTCTTTTACTCTCTCTTTCCCGTTTGTCGACAAGAAAAAAAAAAAAAAAAAAAAAAAAGAAAAAAAACTGGCTTTGAGAAGCGTCCGAGGAGGTGTGCTATCGCTGATCAATATCAAGCGTGTTACCCGGTCCACGGCAAGCGGCTGGCTAGCTGGCGAACTGTTCCCCCGCCGTCCCTCCCTCCGTGAATCACGGGAAACTGTTCTTGGCCATGTCACGTCTTCGTCGCAACAGCCTGTTTTCGGTGCTATCTGTCGGTGTGTCTCGTCGTTTAGGCTTTTGCGGGGAGGTAGGTGGAAAGGAGCGATTGGGTGGCAGTGTTTTTTCGTGCTGAGAGCCGGGGGGTCGACCTGTTTAGCGGTGACGCGGCTTGCAGCTGAGAAGGGTAGTTGTTTCTTGCGTTTAGGTTTTGGTTGGAGCGTGCGGTGGCCCGCGCGGCGGCGGGGGGGGGGGGGGGGGGGGGGGGGCAGGGGAGTCTGTCTGGCCTGTTTTCGAACGTTCTTTTGTGACGCCTGTAGATGTTGCAACTATTGTGGGCAGAGGGGAACGGGTGCAGGCAGCACCGTGTGCCATGGTGAGCTACTGTAGAGCTGGGTGGCTCCTAGAGGTGCTGCCACGCGAGCAGCATCGGGACACTCGAACGCAGGGTTACTGTTACGGGGGGACCATAGTAAACAGGACCAAATATTGTTAGTAAAAATACCTAAATATATAGGTTTTTATGTATACCATAGGTCCTGTTAACTATAGACCCCCGTAATAGTAGCTGTGCGAGTATTTGTTCGTTGATCCTCATGAAGTGTTCATGTGCTTGCACGCACAACCCTTCCGCCGACGCAACGCCCCGCCCACGCGACGCGACAGCAACAGGATCAAGGTTCAGCTGTCTCGATCATTGTTGTGGACCGTTTTTTTTTCGTGTATTATCTGTACACAGACACTAACCACCCCCCCCTTCTGTCCTCGTCTCCTCTCGAGTCATGTTTTGCCTTCACTCGCCGACGCCTGACTGACTCCCTCTGTGGCTGCCGCTGCTTTCCGTCGTCTCTTTCAACCCGGGAGAACAGGTTCCCCCCATCCCCGCCCACCGTAAACGAGCTCGCCTCGGCCTCAGCTTTTGATTGCAACTCCGGCACGGCCGAAGCTGGGGAGGGGAACCTGGGTGCCGCTACCGACGGAGGAAAATTCGCACGTGCTGCTACCGACGGAGGAGAAGAAGTTTGCGGTAACGGCGGTGATCTTGTCGGTGGTGGTGTTGACGAGGCGGCGACGGCGGCGGCGGTGGCGGCGGCGGTGGCAGCACCGCAGGGGGCCGGAGCCGTGCTGGAGGAGGTGCGGCACCAGGTGGCGGCGGAGTATCTCCCCGTGATGGCCGAAATTCGCGACCAGCTCATCGCCGACCTTGTCGACATCGTGGGATCTGAGGTAAAACGTGCAGGGGGAGGGAGGGAGGGGGTCAGGGGCGGGTTTTTTTTTTAAAAAATCTGTTTTGTTTGTTTTTTTTGCGGAGCTGTACAGCGGGGCGGGGGGTGGAGATGGGAAAGGGACGGAGCGGGAGTGTGGGGGGAGGGTCGTCCCCGTGTTTGGCTGCTGGCGTACACTTCTGTTCTTTTTTTTGTTTGTTTGTGTTTTTGCTCGTATATGCCTTTGTCGGATTTGTGTTTGCCTTGTGCCTTGTGTCTTGTCTCTTGACAAAATGGTGGTGATGTTCCCTGCTTTTTGCCTCGGGGGCGTTGGCCGTAGTGTTTTCGTCGTGTTGTGTTCGTGGCTCATGCCGAGAGACCGGCAAAAGGACTCGGACGCGACGGTCGGCGATGGCGATGCCTCGGGGGTAGAGTAGCCCGCCCGCTAGCACCAGTACGGGTATTTGCTACAAATAAGTAGCCGTCCCGAGCGGAGCAGAGCGTTGCCGATTCCAGGGGCACATGTTTTGCGAAGAAATAGCCACGCCGCGCAGAGCTTCGCTGATTCCTCGGGTATACCACTACTCTGTCCGGATTTTGAGAACCGTCTGGGCATTGATATGGCTACATGGATACACAAACGGTCCTTAAATTGCGAGGCAAGAGTGCTATGCTGCACATGTATAGCTACGGCACGCGCAGCGCGTTGACGGTTGTTCGCTTCCCACGCTACATTTTTTTTTTTTGCGTTAGGCTTAGCTTACCACGCGGCAGCCGAGCTTTTAACGTCGAGGGCAGCAAGAAGGCAGCGTACTTGCAAGCAACGCGCTTTTGAGGACGGCATGTGAAAGGTCCGGAGTAGGCGTTGCCCACAGACCTGTACTATTAACGTGCCCGCCCGCCCGCCCTTCGGGCGAGGACGCGTACTCTTGAACTCCACGCGGCACGGCACAGTCTGGTTGGCTGGTCTCTCTTTTTCGCGTCGCACTGGCACGTCTCTGGGACGAAACCCCTGTCCCGCTGCTGTACTCGCGCCCTTCCTGCAAAAGTTGCAGTCGGGTCAGCAGGCATGCTCAACGCGCCCCCGAGATAAAACAGCAGCCGGTTCTGCTATCGAAACGGGGGCGACGGGGTTAAGTTGACAACACGACACGTGTGCATGTGCAGATTTTTTTTAGTTTGAGCGGTTTTCATCCCACAACGGGGCTGCAGTATAATGGTTGAGGTTTGTTTGAAACAGAAGAGAAGAAAAAAGAAAAAGAGAAAAAAATAAAGCGGAAAGCGCGGCCGGCGTAACGGTGGGATGCGGGGGCAGCTGCTTTCTGCGTCCCACCCCCGGGCACCCCCCGGTGCTGACTCGTCACCGTCAGGGAAACTGATACAAGGATGGACGCCTGAAGCTCTTCTTCGCGGACATGCCGTTCGACGGCGTATTTGACCCGACCCGTAAAAAAAGGGAGGCTGCCGGTTTTTCATGCCGCGCCGGCTTTTGGTTTTGGTGCTCGGAGCTAGTGCTACGTGGCGAGCGACACGAGCCGTTTGTTCTCTGTTCGTGCTCGCGATGAAAGCTCGCTGTATTTGACGCGCGCGCACGCCTTCGTGCGTCACTCGTTGGGCTGTGAAGTTCGTGTATTTGTCGTTCGTTACCTCGTGTTGTGCTTCGTTTTCTTGGTCTGTGCTGCTGTCGGCCTTCTGGGTGGGGCCTGGGTGGTGTTTGTTTCTCTCTCTCTCTTCCTCGGCTGGTTTGGTCGGTCTTGTCTCACTCCTCCGTTTGCGTCTCGGGTGGCCAGGTCGAGGACAACAGGTTTTCTATCTCCATCCACTATCGCAACTGCGCCCGGATAGACGTTCCCAGGGTCAAGGAGGTTGTCGCCAATGTGCAAGCCAAGCACGAGCGCATACGCATGGGGTCGGGCAAGGAGGTGAGACTGCAGTAGAACGGTACTCGGGGGAAGCGGTGGGCGACCAGAGAAGTGGGGAGGCGGGAGTTGGAACTTAATGTCCCATCTGACCAAGGGAATACATTATTTCAGCGGTATGGTTTGCTGGGGGTTAGAAACAGCTTGAATCGCTTCCGTGGAGACGGCCAAATCTGCCTGCGTATTTCGAACAAGTAGAGATATCGTGATGCATGTTCACGCGTGTGGGCCAAGCGCATGGCTCCATTCGTGATGCCATCCGCACGCTTCCGCCGGATCATTGTCGTCTTCGCCCCGCCGACGTGCTCCGTCCCGGCATTGTAGGGATGCGAGGGTCTATGGTCACACGACTACGGCCATGCATGATATCGAGTACACCCCCTCCCCCCCCCCCCCTTATATATAGGTTGGGTTGGCGTCGGTTGGCAACAACACTGAAAAGCTTGCCGCTCACTAAGTTAGCTAGACAACCAGGGTACCGTTTTTTGTTTTTTTTTTGGCAGTCGGTCACAGCTGGCGATCGAGTTAGATCATTTGAACCTTTACCCTGCATAGGAGGAATTATCTCATCACGTACAGTAGTGTTAAGGAGAGAAACGCCCTCGAGGCAGTTTACAACGTACCCCCATTGCTGTCTCTGGAAGCGGCCACACCGGAAATTGAGTTAACTTATTGAAGCTGTCGTCCATATGCAAGTCCGCCTCATAAGTGGTTCTTAGTAGGTGCAGCTCACCCTCCATGCGACTCGCCGAACACCTCACGTTTCGCTTCGCGCTTGGTGCAAGCAATGTCTGCCTGGTCGGTGAAAACCCGACGTGCTCCGTCCCGGCATTGTAGGGTTGCGAGGGTCTATGGTCACCCGACTACGGCCATGCATGATATCATACCCCCCCCCCACCCCACCACCATCGCCACCCTTACGCCCACAACATGACAGGCCTTTGCAGGCTAGGCTCCGTACGTGTCCTCCAGACGCTGCTGTCCGATTCCTGCTGTCTTCATCCCCCCCCTACCCCCGCCCTCAACACTGCCAACGTGTCCACCACCACCCATTTACTCACTTCCTGACTAACCTGTACCTGGTACACGATACCTCTTGTGCATCTGTCTGTGTGACCCACCCCCAGGTGTTCGAGCTCCAGCCCGACATCGCCTGGGACAAGGGGAAGGCGGTGCTCTGGCTGCTGGACAAGCTCGTCGTGCCGATGGTGTCGATGGCAGCGGAGGCCGCAGGGGCCGACGACGCCCCTTCTTCGGCGGTGGCGCCCGCCAATGGCGCTACTAGTAGTGTCAGCGGTGGCGGCGGAGGGGGCGGGGGCGGGGGCGGCGGGGGAACCAACGGTGTCCCCAGCGGGGGTAGTGCAGGGCAGGGGACAGCGACGCCGGCGCCGGCCCCTGCTAGGGCGTGGTCGACGTCGGGCGCAGCTTGGGCGGACGAAGAGGACCTGGATGAACCCGGGGATGCCGGAAAGTTCTTCACCATCTTCATCGGCGATGACAAGACAGACGAGGTGTGTGAGGAACGGAGTTCGTGCCGCGTCGCGACCATCCACCGAGCACCGAACAGGGGTGACTTGACTTGTCCCAGTGTGGCCTGTCTCTGGATTGCTTTGTCTTTTTTTTCCTAGGGTTTCGTGTCGCAGGGTTATCCTTGCGTCAGGGCTACCTACCCCCAGGAGGGTGATTCCGCAGCCCAGGGTGAACTTGAGGTTTTCAGGGGAGGAGGCGTGGTGTTGCTTCCCAGTTGGTTTCCTCGGACTCGCCACCGTGTAGTTGGTGTGTCCTGGTGTAACGTTAAAGCACGACCGACGCACGCACCCACGCCTCTTCACGGTGGAACACCAGATACTTTGACCGCGTATGCATTGACTCGTGTCATTTCCCCCCCCCGCCGCGCTCAGGCAGGAGAGGCAGACTCGGGAATAGCTACTCTAAGAGCACAGAACGGTAAAATGGTTAGTAGTTCGAAGGGGAAAAAGGAAATACTAGTAGAGCATCACCCTAACCCCGGAACACCCACAGCCAACGAAACGTTCGACGCAGATTTCGTGAAGGAAATCAATGCGTGGGCAGAGGCGAACGTAGATACATCAGAAAGAGAAGACAGTGGTTCGGAGCGTTACAGAGAGAAATCACAAGGGAAGAGAAGTAGAGAAGTGTGTAGCTAAACTTAACAATAGAAAGGCAGCAGGGGCAGACCAAATAGTGAACGAATTTATGAAGTACGGGGGAGAAGGAATGCTTACCATGATGGTTATTTTGTATAACTGGATATGGAAAAACGAGTACGCACCTAAGAGGTGGAGAGAAGGAATAGTAGTAAACTTATTCAAGAAAGGATTTAAGGCTGGCCCGGGGAACTATAGGGGGATAACGCTACTCAGCACAGTAGGCAAAACATTTTGTGAGACTTGGAACAATAGAATGGGAACGATGATGGAGAGAGAAGCCAAAAAAAAGCAAAGGGCAAGCAGGGTTTAGGCCAAACCATAGCTGCGTAGACTATCTGTACACCTTAGGCAAGCTAATCCAAGGTAGGAAAGACGCGGGACTAACAACGTACTGTTTCTAGATGTACAGAAAGCCTACGACACAGTATGGAGAAATCGATCGTAGAAAAACTGTGGGAAATAGGAATCAGAGGAAAGATGTGGAGAATGATGAAAAAGATGACGGAATGTGCGAGAAGTGCTGTGATGCTGGGCGGGAAAGTATCGAACTATGTTGATATTTTACGAGAAGTTGCACAGGGATGTACGTTGTCACCTAACCTATCCAAGATATATATATATATATTATTAACGCCCTGATAGTAGCAGTCGAAGCAGCAAGGCACGGATTCAAGGTAGGGGAAGATACAGGGTCGGGATTGATGTTTGCGGACGACTTTTCGTGGGGATATCAGAAACACCCGAAGGATTGCAGAAACAAATAGCGACGGCGCTAGAATACACCAGGAAATGGAGGGTGACGGCGGACGTCAAAAAGTGCGCAGTAGTTGTTTGTAACGAAGATAAGGTAAATCCGGTGAGTTTCAGCTGGAAGTGGAGAGAAGACGAATTGCCGATCGTAGACCAGTGTACATACCTCGGCGTAGAGGTCTCAAAATACTGCTCTTGGGATACACCTGTAGCAAAAGTAATAGCAACGGGTAAAGCATAAGTAGGCAAGATGGATGCGATCCTGACATACTCGCACGGTCACACGAGGATGAAGAGATGTATGCTGATTAGTGTAGTAGTACCAAAGCTAGAATATGCAGGAGAAGTATGGGGAGGGAACGCGAAACTCGTAAAACAGTTGGAAACAGTACAGATGACAGCAGTTAACACATCCGAAGATCAAGTAAGAGCAGCACTGGGAATGCAGCCACTCAAGACGAACAGAGACGTGAGAAAGTTGAAATGGCAATAAAAGGTAAGGAAAATGCCAAAGAGAGGTTGCCAGCCATAGTTGATAGAGAAGTATGGAAGAAATTAACAAAAGGGCGAGCTGAAATATGGTGGGATAGCGTAGTTGAGAAAGCATGGAAGGATATTGGAGGAAACCAAGATGAGGTGATGTCCGCCGGGAAGTTTGGGAGGTACAAGGCAGAAGTATAGGATAGAAAGAAGGGAAAGACTAGCGCTAGGAAACCTAGGTGGAATCGCAAAAACAATTGGAGACATTCGGGGGATTGAGAGAAGAAATAATGAAAAGTATTTGCACGGCCCAATGGACTTTGCGAAAACGCTGGAACTGCGATCTCGTGTAGGGGACCTGGACCTGCCGGAAAGAAGAAAGAGATACACCAGTAGCCGGGAGGAGGAGGAAGTAGATTCACAGACGGGCCCGTGTGGGAAAGCAATAAAGAGTAGAACTCACATTGTAGGAGAATGTGAAATGTACAAGGAGGAACGGGATGTGTTGGAAGAGGAGATGAGGGAAATAGACGAATGTGACATGGAGGAGTTTGATACGCTAGATAGCAGCGAGAAAACGATCGCTATCCTAGGAGATGAGTGGTGGCCACAGGCGGCCAGGCAAGAAGGGGATAAGATTAGCAATAAGTTTTTATGTAATATATGCAAACAACGTATTAAGCGCCCAATTGTTGGAGATGTCTCTATTAGTAGTAGGCACGGTGCTCCGTCTGGAAAGGGATGCGTAGTCAATGGTCAAATGACTAAGGCGAGCAACAAATGAGTACGCCCCCCCCCCCCCCCCCCCCCCCCCCCCCCCTCCGCGCTCGTGCAAGCAAATGTCTACCTGGTCAGTGAAAACTGGACGTGTTGCGTCCCGGCATTGTAGGGATGCGAGGGTCTATTATGGCCATGCCACTACGGCCATGCATGACATGAGTACCCCCCACCCACCCCCGCCCCCAGCCCCCCCCCCCCGCTCCGACCCAACTAACGCCTGGACCTGCGCACCCACGCCTCTCGATGTAACACCAGAACGCTTTTGCCGCACTGAACGGGGAGATGGGGCGCGCCATGAGGGCGTTGGCATCCTTGTGTCGGAAGAGTCTCGAGAAACGAACGCCGCCTACACGCTACGAAACCCAGACGAAGTGGCCCTGTTCTTGGAGAAAATCGTAGAGCTGGGCATCGAGCACCAGTGCTCCACTTCTCGGTAGTAGCAGCAGCAGCAGCAGCAGCAGCAACAGAGCATCTTCGCACCGCGACGGGGTGTTTTCTTTCTTCCAGAGGCAAAGGGAAACGTGAAGAGATGCGCCTGTCTTTGTTATCGCCGAAGAGCTGTTGCGCTCCGATGATCCTGTAATTTTCGAATTTAGATATGTATTTGGCCATATTTTAGGGTATTGTCGGGGGGCAGGAAGAGGGAACCCCCTGCCCCCCCCCCCCCCCCCCACCCCTGAGGTTTATTCAGTAATAGATGGTATTTATTTTGGGCACGTCATGCTTAATGCGCCAGTCGGCGTTGTTGCATTGTAGTAGGCGTTTTGCATTGTGGGGGTTGAGACGGCAAGGTTGCGGCGTGACTCTTTGGTGCAGCCCTCGAGTGGCGCAGATGGAAGCGCTGTGTTTTTAGGGCATTTGTATGCTGTTGCACCACTACTGCTGTTGTACTGGCACGTATGCGTTTTGGCTTGTTTTGTTTTGGTCGTTGGTTCGGCATTGTTTGAGGTGTTTTTTCGACGGGCGTTGTGGTGAAAAAATGTCTTGCATCTCTTTTCCCCCACACGGCACACAATGACAGCAGCAGTGTGGCATGTAGGGGTTGTGCGGCACCTGACGTGAGCGCGGAACGCGTGCATTTTGTTTCTTCTGCCTTTTTTTCTATTTGTATTGCGGCGCCTAATGCCGTGTTGCGTCTGATGATATTTGCGGGGGGGGGGGGGGGTTTTGGGGGGTTTCGATTGTGTGTTTTTGCTCTGATGTGTTGCTTTTGCTGCTGGGAACGGTCCGTCGGCTGGATGTTGTGCTGCTTGGCGTCCTCTAGTTGTCTGTGTGTTCGCGCGATCTCGTTGTGGCTGCCGAGGCCCCGCTATTTTCGTCCGGCCGAACGCGGCCTTCGCGCCGGAAGAGTTGGAGGTCGTAGTCGGAGGAAACGCCCCTCCACACGTACCAAATCTAAAACCAGATGTGAATGCAACACTTTGGACGCTTCCTTATCGCTCTTTCGTCGTTGTTTTATTTTAATTTTCTTGTTTCGTTTTCTTCTCTCTGCCTTTGCTGGTTTTGTAGGCATCGTATAATAGCTCGAGAATTCTACTACTATTTTATACTGCTGCTGTATAGCACAAAAAGCGTTCGTTCGACCGCCCGAATGGTGATATATTTTATGCAGCTGTACGCCGCACGCGGCACGACACGGTTACTGGCGTGAAGGAAATATGATTGCCAGGGGACGTCCTGGATACATCCCCGGTCAGGAGGCATCCTGGGTTTACTTCCCCCGGTTTGCTATAGTTGGCCTGTTCGTAGACTAGAGCTCATCCTGAGCAGATGTTGTGGGTTTTGCTTCAGTTTCAGTTAGGTGTGCGTACGTACGAGAGTATAACTTTGGGAGCAGGGCGGTAGTTGCTTTGCTTCGACCGGGTGGGCGTGAGCGTGTAGCTGGCACCGGCGACGGCATGAGCCGCGCTTTCTCCCTGCGTAGACGAACATAAGGTCCTTAATGAATTCCCTTCTCTCTACGAAAATCACGCCCCCATTCGATCGGCCGCGGCCGCGGCCACTCGCCGAGAGCTTCTGCGATAAACAGCAGGCCGCATGTGAAAAAATGCCCGAGGTGTTTCACGAGCAGCGTGAAATAAGACGACGAAAGAGATCGATGTGGGGCTTGAAGTCGAGCGGGTGAACGAGTTACGTACGAGTAACGACTGTCGTTCCCTCGGTGTTAGCGATCAGTGGGCTTTTGCGTATGTTTGCCGATAGTTGGTTGTTTCTGTTTTTGTGTGAGGCGAGGACGGGGAGCTACGCATCACGGTATTTGATTGTACGCCAGCACCTACAGTAGTATACCTTTAGACACGCTCGAATCGAGTCGGCTTTGCTGCTGCTGCTGCTGCTTTCTGCTGCTGCCGGTTTCAAGGTACTATTAATAACAAGGTACAAGGTGCGCAAATGCGTCTTCGGCGGTTTGAGAATGGAACCGATACCCGGGCGGACGGACAGGTCTTGCTCTTCAGCAGGGGAGGCGGACCTTTCATAAAGGCGTCGACTAATTTCTGACCTCTACAAAAAAACAACAACAAAATATGTACCAGGTATGTACGGGAACGGGTACATTTACGTACAAGAGGACGAAAACAATGTACCCATAAGAAACAGCGATATACAGCTTTGGTGCTCATGTTACTTCTTCGTCGCTTTTCGACCCGTGAGAGAGAGAGCCTCTCGGCCGAATTCCCACGGCTGCAGCCAGTGGAGCTTATCACTTTTTATTGTTCGAGATTTGGTCTGATTGGCCTGTTATTAAGGTCAGGATCAAGCCTGATCTGTGATTGCTCTGTGATTTGCTCAAGGCTAGGGTTAACTACAATTCATCTCGTACACAGTGTGCGTCTAACCTTTTTCTGGACTATTCCACAAGGACGTGGTACACTTGTGGTATTTCAAACGGATTCAGAAAAGTGGCTGTCTGTCTGTCCGATCAGGGTCACTCAATGGTCACCTACGGACAAATTTCTTCCGAAACGGCCACGCCCGTGCCGCACGCATCAGGTCGAAACCCTCGCCGAGGCGATCGTCATGGCCCAAACCACACCTCATCGGGTGCCCTTTGTGTGGAGTTGTCAGGGTTGACTTCTAGCAACCCACAACAGGGTGACGGGTCGAGCAGCAGCAATCGCCCGCCCGAGGCCAGCGGAAAAATGAAATAGGGTTGAACGCAATTCATTTTTGTACTGTGCTCGTACGAGCGATCAGCGGCACAGCAGTGGCAAGGCTTTCCTCCATCCCTCCCTCCTTCCTTTCAAACGGCTACGCCCATGCCGTCGAAGCCCTCGCGGAGGCGATCGTCATGGCCCAAGCCACACCTCAAACCTCATCGGGTGCCCTTTGTGTAGAGTTGTCAGGGTTGACTTCCATAATCATCCCAGATGGGGTCACGGAAAGAGCAGAAGCAATCGCTCGCCCCATTTCGATATAGCGGTTGGTTGTCGTGTGGTAGCTCTCATAATGAGGCATTGTTTTGTCCTGGACCACCCTTCTTGGATATTTTATAACAAACTAAAACTTTTAAAGCACACCAGCTGTGAGTTCAACTGACCGGTCGATACTCAACTTTGCAAGCTGCGTGATAACCGTTCGCGCGTTTTTCCGTTATTTCCCCCGCGATTGGCCGGTGTATTTGAGGGACGAGTGATCGTTAGATGCGGACGTTAAACGCGTTCTAGTGAGGTATTCATGTCACTCCCTTTTTACCACGTGATTTCATGGATATTTGTGTGTTCTTTTAGATGTTTGTAGGACTGGTGATCGTTGCAACGTTGCCTCTGCCGGAAATATATGCTGTCCCGATATTCGTGACCACCCTCTGCAGGGGGGAGAAAAAAAGCGAGGGGGTGGGGGTTGGTTGAGGATGGGGGTGCTACGTCTTTTATAGCATGCTGCAGTTGTCGTGTGGAAGCTCTGATCAGGTATTATTGTTGGCCCTGGATCACCCTTCTTTGATATTTGTGGGACGGGTGATGGTTAGATGCGGACCCTG
Source organism: Macrocystis pyrifera (assembly GCA_031763025.1). Lineage (NCBI taxonomy): Eukaryota > Phaeophyceae > Laminariales > Laminariaceae > Macrocystis > Macrocystis pyrifera. Next base: position 10,968,484 of record JASSKH010000001.1, read on the forward strand.
GACGCGTTCTTCTGGCATATTCATATCACTCCCTCTTTTACCACGTACCAGGCACTTTTCATGGATATTCGTATTTTCTTTGATATGTTTGTGGGACCGATGTTGGTTGCATCGTTGCCTTTGCCGGCAATGCTGTCCAGATATTTGAGATCACCCTCCGCATGGGCTTTCTGGAGTATAGAAGCGGGGCGGGTGGGGGTTGGTTGAGGATTTAGGTGCTACGTCTGTTATTGCGGCGCTGGTATTATTGGTTGCGGGAGCGTGTTGTGGCAGTACTCTCGGCAAGTTATTAATAGTTGGTTGCGGAAGCGTGTGTCGTTTATTACGGGAGGGGGGGGGGGGGCCCATGCCGCACGTGTCAGGTCGAAGCCCTCGCGGAGGCGATCGTCATGGTCCAAGCTACACCTCATCGGGTGCCCTGTACGTGGAGTTATCAGAGTTCATGTGGCGAAAAACTCATCCGACGAACGTTTGCAACCATTCGTCATTGCCGGGTATAAGACAGGATGAAACCTTCGACGTCGAAAATTCGAAATCAAAATCAATATCTGAAACACAAAAACGGAAGAGAGAGAGAAAAAAACGAAAAAAAACGAGCAAGAATCAGGAAAGAAAGACACACAAGAGAAAACGCAGGTTTTCGCAGATTTTCAGCGCGAGGGGGGGTTAAGCAGAGACCAAAAGATGTGCGGTGTTCCAACTCCTCAAACAAACCCGACCAACTACAGTACAACAAATGGCGACGAGTACACACGCTTGTGGAATAAGCACGCCAACCCCGTTCTTTGATCGAGCAATAACATCAGTCTGGTGAGTGGTAAGCAACCCTCGCTGCAGCGACGAATCGATGGTCATTCACCGGCCGGTGCCATGTTGACAAAAGCGTACCTTTGTACCGCAGTTTACAGTAGCACATACATGCAGGCTGGTTCTGCCGTGCATGGTAGGATGCAGAGGGCGATTGCTGCTCTGTGTGTGGTAAGGAATTCCAGCGGAAAATACGCCGCAAAACCCTGTCCTGACCGGAGGAGAGGGTGGGTGCCCCCCCCCCCGGTCGACTCTCGAAACAAAACGTATCTGGTATACGTATAGGGGCCGTGTTTTGTTCGTCGAATAAATGCGCCAGCCTCTCGGGTGCTCAGCCCATGTGCCGCCCAATCCCTCTGCTATCGCTCGTCTCGGTGTTGTCACCGCACGAAGAACCTGACAACACCGACGCCCTCCGATGTCGACAAAAAACTAAACGGCGCTCCTCCTTGGACTTCCATTTCCTCTCCCCCCGCGCGGTCTCTCTCCTCCGCTCTACTGGAAGGGCCGTCCATGCATGCTCCCATCACTCTCCGCGTTTATGTCACTGCACAAAGTAATCGATGCCACCACCGCAGACCTAGACAACAAGCTCCCCCCCCCCCCCCCCCCCCCCCCCCCCCCCCCCCCCCCCCCCCCCCCCCCCCCCCCCCCCCCCCCCCCCCACGTACCCGGACCTCCCTCCGCGTACGGGACCGCGCGCTCTACCATCGTCCCGCCCCCTCGACCAGCGTCGGCGCCAAAACATGCGGCACCCTCTAACCCTTCTTGCTGCCGGCGGTTCTAGGTCTCCTGCCGGCGGCCCGCGATTTTCGCGGGGTGGTCAACGGTGGTGGCGGTGGCGGTGGTGGAGGTGTCAGTAAGCACCGGACACGAGCGCGAGACCCCCGCGGCATCTCTCGAGAGTTGCTGCAACCCTTCGTCGCCTTCACCACCCCCACCCCCGCTTCCGCCCTCTTCGCCACTCCCCCCACTATGGGGGTCAAGAGAGGCCAGGGGAGACGGCTTGTCGCCGGCGGTCTCCGCCGACAGTTTAGGCTGCACGGGGGGGGGGGGGGTTGTTGATTGGTTCGTCTGCCCCGGTGGCGCCGAGCAGGGTGGGTAGCGGTTTTATGTGGCTTGCGATCGGGTCCCGTTCTGGGTCTGGGTCGACAGCCTGTGGTGGTGGTGGTTGTTGGTGTTGCTGTTGGTGTTGCTGTTGTTGCTGGTGTTGCTGATCTTGTTGTTGCTGGTGTTGCTGTAGTTGCTGGTGTTGATGATTTTGTTGTTGCTGTTGCTGTTGTTGTCGTTGTCGTTGCTGTTGCTGTTGCTGCTGTTGTTGTTGTTGCCGCCGTCGTCGTCGTCGCGCTTGCCTATTTCCCGATTTGTGAGTACTACTTTGGTTCGCCCTACTATTAGAGGGGGCGTCTTCTTCTGTACCCCCCCGAGCAAGTTGCACCGTTCGAGTCGTGGTGCCCGTGGTTCGCGCCCTCCGCGGGGTCGCCACAGATGTCGTCGCCTTTGACTGCTTCCCCGCTGCTGCTGTTGTTGGCGCCGTTGTCTACGTCTTGGCTTTCGTTTTGGTGAATCACGGGTAGCGGCTGTGTCTTCCCCTGGAGAGGTTCCGGTCGTTCCGCGGCCGTGACATATCTGTGTGTGTTTGGGGGGTCGGAAATGAAACGGATGGGGCACGTTGTTTTGCATCCGGTCAAGATGGACCAGTGACTGGTTCTACCGCCGGCAAACGCATGTATGCAGGCGTGGATTTTGAAACGTGACTATATTGCCACCCACTGCTGTAACTGGTCTCCCAGAGCTGTCCATGGCGAGGGGAGTTCCCCGGTGATCAAACGCACAAGGTGACGGGACTGGCGGTGCACAGAAGCGCTAGACTCATATATGAAAATTCTAGTAAACTGCTCGGAACGTCGTCGGCAGTCCCCTCCTCCCATACACACATATTCTATATAAAATAGGTTATGTTGCTCGTAGCTGTACGTTCTTCGTGTCTCTCACCTCCCATCGGGCGTGGGGGCGACGTCGGTACTTCTCCCGCCGTAGCACCCGCTAGTGGTCGCGGATATTTGCCGACCCGTCCGATTGCCGCTTCGCCGGTGCTTCTGAGTCTGCCCCGCCTTCAGCTGCTGAAACGTGAATATCAATAGGTAGGTAGGTAGGTCGGTTGGTCTGTGGATGTCGGGCAGGGAGTTGGTAGATGTTCTGTGTTTCTCGTACCGGCCATGTGGTGCGTGCGCTATACCTATTAAGCGTTTCCAGGCGCGGCTTTGCGGAGCAGCGAGCGGTGCGCACCACCGAACTTAAGTTGTTCGCTTCGCCGCCACGGCCACAGGCAGCTCGTGCCCTCTCTCTCTCTCTTTCTCTCTCTCTCTCTCTCTCTCTCTCTCTCTCTCTCTCTCTCTCTCTCTCTCTCTCTCTCTCTCTCTCTCTCTCTCTCTCTCTCTCTCTCTCTCTCTCTCTCTCTCTCTCTCTCTCTCTCTCTCTCTCTCTCTCTCTCTCTCTCTCTCTCTCTCTCTCTCTCTCTCTCTCTCTCTCTCTCTCTCTCTCTCTCTCTCTCTCTCTCTCTCTCTCTCTCTCTCTCTCTCTCTCTCTCTCTCTCTCTCTCTCTCTCTCTCTCTCTCTCTCTCTCTCTCTCTCTCTCTCTCTCTCTCTCTCTCTCTCTCTCTCTCTCTCTCTCTCTCTCTCTCTCTCTCTCTCTCTCTCTCTCTCTCTCTCTCTCTCTCTCTCTCTCTCTCTCTCTCTCTCTCTCTCTCTCTCTCTCTCTCTCTCTCTCTCTCTCTCTCTCTCTCTCTCTCTCTCTCTCTCTCTCTCTCTCTCTCTCTCTCTCTCTCTCTCTCTCTCTCTCTCTCTCTCTCTCTCTCTCTCTCTCTCTCTCTCTCTCTCTCTCTCTCTCTCTCTCTCTCTCTCTCTCTCTCTCTCTCTCTCTCTCTCTCTCTCTCTCTCTCTCTCTCTCTCTCTCTCTCTCTCTCTCTCTCTCTCTCTCTCTCTCTCTCTCTCTCTCTCTCTCTCTCTCTCTCTCTCTCTCTCTCTCTCTCTCTCTCTCTCTCTCTCTCTCTCTCTCTCTCTCTCTCTCTCTCTCTCTCTCTCTCTCTCTCTCTCTCTCTCTCTCTCTCTCTCTCTCTCTCTCTCTCTCTCTCTCTCTCTCTCTCTCTCTCTCTCTCTCTCTCTCTTTCTCTCTCTCTCTCTCTCTCTCTCTCTCTCTCGATCTTCGTTTCCGCTCTCAGCTCGAACGCAACGCTCATGTAGCGCGACTGGTACCGACCAGCTGAGTGACGTTGATGGGTAGTCGAGGGAACGGAATACACCATGTTTACCATATTGCTCAATGTACCTGTGCGGTGTGTAGGGTAGCTCTCAGTTCTTCTTCGCGCAGTCCAACGGAACGTCTAGTACGTACGCAGGCGGGGACCAATAAGAGCACGGTTTCGTAAACGTTGGTGGCGGGTGTCGCTCCGTCGCGGCTTTTGCCGCGGACGGAACCGATGGACTCTTATAAACTAAAGCCGACGATTATGGTGTCCGAGCCTGCGGGCCGACACACGCACCTCCGCCTCCCACCGCTGCTGCTGCTCTTCCTGCGCACGCGCGATGGCCTGCGCTGCAATGGCACGACGCTTCTCCATCGCCAGCACCTGCCTCCCCTTGGCCTTCCGGATCGTCGGCGAAGCATTCCCCCCTCCTCCTGCGTCTCCGGAAGCTACCGATGCCGCGCCCCCGGCCCTGCTTCTGCTGCGTTCGTTCACTGATTTTTGTGACGGCAAGTGCCAAGCCGAACGGGGGAGGGGTTGGGGGTGGGGGATATGGCGTTAAGGTTCTGCCAAAACTTCAGGAACAGACGGTGACACTGCAGCCGTATGACTCATGCAGATGGGTACCAATGCTCCCCCCCCCCAAAGCAAAAACTAGCATAAGAATGGTCATTTCCCGGAGAGAAAATGTCACATGCTGTTCATCTCATTATCCTTCTTTGGAAGCATTCCTGAGGCGTTTAGCAGAAAGGGCTCTGACGTTCATCGGCGTTTCCAAAACGTTTGCATCACCCGACAATAATGGTTCCGTCGCCGGCGAATGAGGCGTCGAACACACGGGGGAAGAGACCCCACTCCCCCCCCCCCCCGAACCGAGATGCTCCGTCCCGGCATTCTAGGGATGCGAGGGTCTACGGTCATACGACCGCGGTCATGCATGATATCGAATACACCCTCGCCCCCTATGTATTATTATAGGTTGGGTTGGCGTTGGTTGGCTACAACACTATAAAACATGCCGCTCACAACGTGAGCTACACAACCAGGGCACAGCTTTATTTATTAATTTATTTATTTTTGGGTGGTCGGCCATGGGTAGTGGTCGAGTTCGATCATCTGTGCGGGGTGGAGAACCTTTACTCCGCACAAGGGGGATGATCGTATCACGTACTGGTTATGATAAGGCACCCAAGAGGCAGTTACATAGTACTCCCACTGCTGTCTCTGGAAGTGGCCAAACCGGAAATTAAGTTAAATAATTGAAGCTGTCATCCAAATGCGAGTCCGCCTCATAAGCGGCTCTTAGTAGGGTGCATCTCACCCTTCATGCGAATCGCCGAACACATCATGGCGCTTCGCGCTTGGTGCAAGCAAACAATGTCTGCCTGGTCGGTGAAAACCCGACGTGCTCCATCCAGGTATTGTAGTCTACGGTCATCCGACTGCGGCCATGCATTATATCGAGTACACGCCTCAACCCCCCGCCGAAACCCAACCCTAACCCCTCCCCCCCCCCCCTCCAATCCCCTCCGCTGTCTCCCTTCAAGACCCGTTAGACGATATATAAGGCTCACAGTCTTCGTCCCGCGCTGGCGTGCGTACGGTTTTGGATGTGGGTCCGTACGATCCGAATCCCACCGCGTTTACTGCTGCCACCTGCCAGAAGGCAGTGGCGTTGACGCGGGGTTGGGTTGGAGTTGACGCGGCGTATATCATGGGAAGGAGGGGAAGGGAAAAGACAACGCCGTTGAGAAAAAAGACTGGCAGGGGCAAGCGAGACCACTCCGAAGAAGACAGTCGGTCGTAGCTTTTAGCACCGGCACAGGGTTATGAACAAAAGAGAATTTTTGTGCACGTGGCACGTGTATGAACTGCAGGTTAGAGGCGTCGGAGTATGAACGAAATATGAAACTTCGAGCATGGGCACGACGGGCGTGGACAACAGGGCCGGAGGCGGCCGGTGATTTCGAGCAAGTGATAAACAAGATGGACTGGGGATTTCTGCACACTAGCGCCCATGAAAAGGCTCGGGCTCTCCTGAACGCGACGGTACGAATGAAGCGTCCCGCTCTTCCTCGGGAAAATATTCACCGTACGTACAGTTGGTCGAAAGTTTAGAAGCAAAGGCCAGCCGCCTGAGCAAAGGCCAGCCGCCTGTCTGCGCGGCGGTGGTTTATGGCCTTCGCTTGTCCTGTTCAGCATCAAGCCTTGACCTTCTAGAGCTCTGGTGGCAGCAGTCCAACATGGCATTGGACTACCACAAAGCAAGCACCCTTCTAGATATTCAGCCCCCTTTTCCCGGAGCGCCGATTAGCATACACTATTTTCTCCGATAGATGACCGGGTACGCTTCTGTTTCACTACGTACTCCCGTGGTGTGCCCACACAACTACCTGCCACCCCCCCACCCGCAAATGCTCCACGTTTTTTGGGGGGCGACGCGATGTCAACGCTTCCCCCAAAGCACCAAGCTCTTTAGGAAAATATGACAGAAAACCCTTGGCTCCGACTTGGGGCTTATTCTATATTCCCGGAGCTCTTTCTCCGAGGTCTGGATGCCAAACAGAAAAAGGCGCCGCCCACTGCGGGGTCAAAGTGGTCCAGAAACGGGCACAGGGTGCCAGGCGGGATGTATACGTGTACAGTAGAAGTAGCGCATAACTACCGGCAACTCTTCGCCCCGTTACCCTGGAGCAGGTCAGAAACGGATGCACCTGATAGGGACCTGCCTGCTGCGGGGGGTCGAAGTGCCAAATTGGGAACAGGGTGCCAGGTGGTATCGTAGCCGTATAAAGGAGCATAGCTATGCACAGTAGTGGTCCCTCTACATGTGCCGCCGTTATGATATGTGCCAGCCGACAAATACCGGCATGACTAGCGACAATGTGCACTACTACTCCGCCCACTGCCACACTTGTTAATCCCGTTCGTGCGAAGCGATTTCACAGGCACTAAGGCACTATCTAGGGCAGCCGGCACTACTGTCGAGGAACCACTGCTTGTACTGTTAAAGTTCCTTGCCCTTGCCCTCGAGCAAAGAGTCAGAGAGCAGAGGCACACCTGCAGTCTGTAGCTGGTCGCCGGCTTCAACCCTCGAATCGTCACAAGCTTTCGCTCCCGTTCGCAACTAGACGGTTTCGCGCCCCCCAAAGGCGTCAGCACCAGCTCTGCGAGGGTAGGGCAGGCGAAGCTGCCGGCACCCGCACCGTTGTCGTCGTCGTCGTCGTCGTCGTCGTCGGCTGCCGTCACCCTCTCGGTGGTGGCGCTAGATGCTTCTTCAACCTTGACCTTGTACCGCGTCACAGGCAGTTGCCCGCTAGCATCGACACAAGGCATGAAGGTCACCTGGTATATAGGGCACAAAAATAGGGACAGGTTGGGCCGACGGGGTCGGGGTTTTTAGAGAGTTAAGGAGGGGGCCGACGGTTTCGATGCTCGAGGTGGAATGTTCAGTTTGCCGGTGCGGGACCCCACCGGGAATGTTCCACATCTCCGACAACGTAAGCATTGAACATTCCACATCATTATATCGGTTTAGCGGATTCGTTATTTTTTCACATTACGTTACTACGCCACCTGAGTTTTAGATACTGTGGTAGCATAGTCTTAGCACACTGCGGTATTGGCGGGCTATTTCGTAACACAATGTTATTGTGCTAGCAAGAATGTGTGTTGGCAACCTCTCACATCGTGAGCTAGACAGCCAGGGTACCCTCTTTTGTTTTTGGCGGTAACCACGGCTGGCGGTCGAGTTAGATCATTTTTGTGCGGGGAGAATCTTGACTCCGCACTAGGGGGATGATCGTATCACGTAGTTGTGTATATGGTATGTTGCCCGCAAGGCAGTGACAAAGTACTCCCATTGCTGTCTCTGGAAGTGGCCACACCAGAAAATAAATCAATTCACTAAAGCTGTCATCCATATGCAAGAAAATCCGCCTCTGGAGCGGTTCTTAGTAGGATGCAGCTCACCCTTCATGTGACTCGCCCAACACCTCACGTTTCGCTTCGCGCTTGGTGGAAATAGCAATGTCTGCCTGGTCGGTGAAAACTCGACGTGCTCCGTCCCGGCATTGTAGGGATGCGAGGGTCTATGGTCATTCGACTACGGCCATGCATGATAACGAGTACACCCCCCCCCCCCTACCCCCCCCCCCCGCTGGTCGAAATACGCACGCGGTGAGCTGCCGACGGAACGATATCTACTGCTGTATACCGTACGTACAACACGCTAGCGATAGCGCGTCCCCCTCGGAGTAAGTTATACGCTGAGTTTTTCGACAACGGGGAAGGTGAAAAAAACGCCGAGCGATGCACGTGTCTGTGTCTATTTTGGGAAAACCCTCGACGATATACGTGTGTCTTTTCGAACGCCGGTATGTGCGTTGTGTGTGTCCCCCTAGTCCCAAGATTAGGAGAAACCTCGTCTCGGGAAATTCATTCCAAACGGGCAGCATCCTATCACCCGTGTGGTAAGGAAGCAAGGCTGTGATACGGTGACCGCTCTAGGGTAGTGGTATAAGGGTAGTGGCAAGGGACGCAGGTTGTTCTGGCAGCTGGAAAGCAGTGCTTCGCTTCTTCTGTAGATCTTCTTATTGATGGCGAGAGCTGAGGGGGTGCTCTGGTAGAGAAGTGAGAGGTAGGGGGGCGGGACTCGACGCCCAGATATACTCGTCCCACCCCACGCCACAAACTCTCCTAAATTCCTCTTATCTGATGTACTCCAACAGAACTTTCCTAATGGCTACCGATCGTTCTTCTGCTAATATAAGAACTTCTCACTTCGTGGTCCTATCTGCATCACGGAACATTCCTAAAATAACGATACTCTCGACTAACGGAATATCCGCCGGGTTAATCCATTCTGTGGATTATTCTCGTATTCGTGAAACTACAACACTGCAACGTATTATCTATATCTATAGCCCATGAATACTCTACTCATATCACAAGGCCCATTCCTTGCTGACGGCGAGCGGTTGTTGGCCAAGGGGTCCACCGTCGTTACTTGTAGTCTCGTAACCGTTTGTTGCCTCCCCCCTCTGCTGGTCGGTGGTGCGGGTCGCGTCGCGCCGAGGCCGCGCCTAATTTTCATATAACGCCCGACGCACACCTCATACCATTATCGCAGACGATGGCGTATCTCCCTTCACCGCCTCGCCCGGCATTAACCATCATGTGGTGTCGCTTTGGTATCACTTTGGTATCACTTCGGTATCACTTCGGTATCACTTCGGTATCACTTCGGTATCACTTCGGTATCACTTTGATATCACTTCGGTGTCACTTCGGTATCACTTTTGGTATCACACTTGGTATCACTTCGGTATCATACTTGGTATCACATTGGGATCACCTGGTATCGCTCAGTATCACTTTGGTATTACTTTGGTATCACGTTGGTATCACGTTGGTATCACTTTGGTATCACTTTGGTATCACTTGGTATCGCTCGGTATCGCTCGGTATCGCTCGGAATCACTCGGTATCACTCGGTATCGCTTGGCGAGGCGTGCGACGATAGAAGCACTGTATCTCTAGGTTGACTCGGCCGGCTTAGATGCTGTGATTAGAAATACTGTAGGTTGATTCGGTCCTGGCCAAAACGTCTCCGACTGACGGCGCTTCTTAAGGGTTCTGAGGAACGAACTACCCTTTTGAGCAATGCCACGGTACGTAGGAGGGGTACCACGTAGTTTGGGCTCACTATTTCCGACCGGTTGAGAGCTCCTCAAGGGCAGGGGGCAACCAACTTAGGTTAGTACGTACACGTTGTTTTTTACTGCAAGTACTATATCTTTGGAATCATCGCACTCCACCCGTCCTTTTTTTCAAGGTATCCATAGGATCGCTCGTTGTGTTAAGCGTGCACTTTTTTTACAAGTACCATGAGTCAGTTTTTTGTGTGAGGTATACCAGATATCAAGAGATCCTCCTATCGTGAGATCCTCCTATCGTGAGGAGCATGGAAAAATTCGGCATATTTACACCCCCACCGCAAGATGCGTCCGGTACCGATCGCTTGGCACCACTTGGTATTTTTTTTGTGAGCTGTTCACGGGTTGGGTCACTCGCGGGTCAGGTCGGGTCGGGTCGGGTCGGGTAGCGGTGACCCGACCCGATCCGTGATAATTAGAAAACCTCCTGACCCGGCCCGGTCCGACCCGTACCGTGATATTTGGAAAACTTCCTGACCCGACCCGCGGGTTGAGGTAACGACACGTGAAGAGTCCTGGTAATACTGAGGTACTTCGCATCCCTTGGTATCGCTTGCGCACGACGTAAAGCGAAACGAGCAAAGGGCGACCCAGCTTACTTGCCTTTTCCTTTCTCTCCTTCTCCTCCTTCATTTTATTCTTCTTCTTCTTCTCCCGATATATAAACATCCCCAATAACCCGTAACGCAAAAACACTCACATCCCGACGCACGATAATCACCCTCTAGTGCATTTTATTATCACGCAAGTTTCTAATTTCAACGAATTTCGACGACGCGCAAAAAGTAGGGTGCTCAAGCAAATGCCTGAAGCCCCCACCGTGACGTTAGGTAGTATATGGAGAAGCGTTTTCTGAAAAACATCATGGTGTTTTGTGTCCCCGGGTTCGCAGAACAACAAAAACAAAAGAAACATGAGCGAGCACGGGGCGGCTATCGATCAAACGACAAGCAGCTGAACAGCGCCGCCGCCGCCGCCGCTTCGCGCCCAGAGCCGCAAATGGGGACTACCGGAACTAAGTTTCGAGGCTCCGTCCTGTTGTGTTTTTTTTGCTGTTCGATTGCTGTGCCACAGCGAGACAGCTACGTCTCGACAGCCTCGACCCGAACACTCTGCCGGGAGAACAGCTCTAGCTGCAGCAACAGCGGCAGCATCCCGCTCTTCTGGGCTCTGTTTTATCCCCCACTCGAGTTCGACTCTAGACCTCAGAATGACATCGTACCATTGCTGTTCGCACGTCTTCTGTCTTGTCGCCCAACAACAACCACAACTGTTTTTACAGCGAAGCATACTGCTTTGCAGTGTCGATAAAGGAGAATACAACGACGACTGCGACCACCGTCCACCATCCAGCAACCCACACACAAGTTGACGGCAGTTACAAACATCCCGCTGAGCGAGCGAGTTCCTAGCGACAGCTGCACTACCTCAAACAACAGCAGCGGTTAACAGTGCACCTGTAGCGATGTGGCTTCGACCCTGGTCACCCTCGGTGGACCCTCAACCGCGGGAGGGGGCTGAAAATCGCCCTTCTCCTGCATCTGCCGGAGGACGTCGGGGTGCCATTCGCCCACGTCCACCGCGCACAGCCCGCTTTCCCGCTCTCTCGCTGTCGGGTCTCCACCCTTTTTATACAAGGAGAAGAGGGACGACAGGGTGAGGGGGGGGGTGACCGGGGGGGGAAGGGGCAGGAGTAGGGGTGGGGGGGTAGGGGGGGGGGGGGGGGGGGGGGGGGGGTACTCGATAGGAGAGATGTACTCGATCTCATGCATGGCCGTAGTCGTATGACCATAGACCCTCGCATCCCTACAAGGCCGGGACGGAGCATGTCGGGTTTTCACCGACCAGGCAGACATTGCTTGCACCAAGCGCGAAGCGCCGTGAGGTGTCCGGCGAGTCGCATGAAGGGTGAGCTGCATCCTACTAAGAACCGCTTGCGAGGCGTACTTGCATATGGATGACAGCTTCAATGAGTTAGTTTAGTTTCCGGTGTGGCCACTTCCAGAGACAGCAATGGGAGTACTATGTAACTGCCTCTTGGGTGCCTTTCCTTGAACACTACGTGATACGATCAATTCCCTCGTGCAGAGTAAAGGTTCTTTACTTCGCACAAATGATCTAACTAGACGACCAGCTGTGGGCGACCGCCAAAAAAAAAAAAAAAAAAAAAAAAAAAAAAACGGTACCCTGGATGTCTAGCTCACGTAGTGAGCGGCATGTTTTACAGTGTCGTTGCCAACCGACGCCAACCCAACCCTGGGGGGGGGTGGGGGGGTGGGGGGGGGGGGGGGGGGGGGGGCACTCGATATCATGCATGGCCGTAGTCGTATGACCATAGACCCTCGCATCTCTACAATGCCGGGACGAACCACGTCGGGTTTCACGTCGGGTTTTCACCGACCAGGCAGACGTTGCCTGCACCAAGCGCGAAGCGAAACGTGAGGTGTCGGGCGATTCACATGAAGGGTGAGCTGCATCCTACTAGGTACCACTTGTGAGGCGGACTTGCATATGGATGACAGCTTCAATGGGTAGTATATTTTCCGGTGTGACCACTTCCAGAAGACAGCAATGAGGGTACCATGTAACTGCCTCGTGGGTGCCTTGTCATGAACACTACCTGATGCGGTAATTGCCCTCATGCGAAGCAAAGGTTCTCCACCCCGCGCAAACGATCTATCGCTCGATCACCAGCTGTGACCGACCGCCAAAAACATAAAAAAAAAACAGACGGTACCCTGGTTGTCTAGCTCACGTACTGAGCGGCATGTGCTTTATAGTGTCGTTGCCAGCCGACGGCAGCCCAACCTATGTAACATACATAGGGGGGGGGGGTAGTAGGGGGCGAAGGTCAGACATTGGTAGGGGATATGAGTCACCGCTGTCTTTATGGTGGTGGCATCTGTGACTGCCTTTCATGAAGTCGAAAATCTGCTCCAACGTGTGGGGTGTCTGCGACTTCTATTTGGGTCCAAAATACTCCCGTGCTCGTCGGTTCGGATTCGCAGACTACTGTAGGAACGGTGTCAGAGGCGTTCTACGATAGAGGTTCACCCTGAAATTCTGAGGCTCCTCACTTGACCTTAAGGAGCTCCACACTTCACCCGAAAATTGGCTTCAGCAAAAATCAAGTTGCATCCCGATGAATAATCCCATGGCCCTAGTACACAAATACGTCATTTTTCGAAACAAGATTGGATTCCTACGAGTTTGGGTTAAGGAGCCCCGTCATTCAGAAAACATTTTAGCGGAAATGTGCTAGCTACCTCTATCGTAGAATGCGTCGTCAAAGAGGCGTTTGGGCTCGGGGGTGGGGGGAAACTAGAAGCAAAGGATGGACTAACGACGGAAGTATGCTCGCGGCCCCGTTGTCACCCTTTGGAGTAAAAATTACGATTTCGTCCCTCGATTGTTTCTCTCAGGGGGGTATCGATCTCTCACTGGGTCTGTGCCCTTGCGGGTCACCGCCGTCCCCCTAAAGGGCCGGCGGGCGAAGGTGGGCGGAGGGAGTGAGGGAGGGAGGGAGGGCCGCTTCGTGCGCCATGCCTCGAGTACATACAGTATGATAGGGGCACATGGGTACGATAGGAGTGGTCCCCTACTTTTGCCTTCTGGGGGTCCTCTCACTGGAGGAGAGCTCTTTACTACTGTAATAGTAAACTCTTTACCTTTCTCAAGTAAGTTGAGAAAAAAAAGTGCAAGTTCAAACCCGATTGGCCTACTGCTGTAGGTAGATACACTACGAAGTTTCGAATGATGCACACGTGAACACACGAACGGCGAATGCTCGAATGACAACCATGGCCGTGGGTGGAGGTAGAGTTCCCCACCAGCGGAGTTAAGGGGAGGGGGAACCCCGGCAGTCAGAATTTGTTTTGACTAAAACCAAAACAAATGCTCTGTATCCCTCTACTATCGCAGCACTCCGGTATTAAATGTAAGGACCGCTTGGTCTTCATATTAATGTCTAAACGATCCCTATATTTCCGCCCAGATTGATGCGTGCTTAACCCTGTTCAGGACCGCACCCCCGTTGAGGGACCGAATCACGTGGAATACGAGTAAGATTTAGGTACCACGTACAACAGTGCGGTGGCATTACGGGGGACCATAGTAAATAGGACCAAATACTGTTTGTAAATATAAGTGAATATGTAGGCTTTTGTGTGTACCGTAGGTCCTATTTACTACGGTGCCCCCCGTAATAAAAGGGTTACAATCCAGCCCTCTTCTTTTTCACGATGCGTGTCTGTTGCCCCTCGTGCGTGAAATACGCAAAGAAAAAGCGTTGGGTCTGAGCTCTCTCACCGTCTTCACAGACGTAACCCCCCCCCCGCCCCCACCTCGCGGTTTCGCGTAAAGCACGTAAAAAGTGAGGTGAACTCCAACAGCACGACGGCGGTGGCGAAGCACATGGCCACCGCTACCCGAGAGAAACAAACGCAGAGAGCAACATCACCAAGATTTGTTTTCCAACCATTGTCACACGGCCGGTGCCACAACCGCCACCACCACCACTGCCACCACTGCCGCAAACCCCAACCGCTGCCGCCCCCACATCAACACCGAAACGAAAGTTGCAACAACAAAACACAACACAGAAGAACTCACGAGCGCCGACCAATGTCTCTACTCACCGTCAACACCAACCATCGTCCACAATATATTACGGCGGGCAGCAGCACGGCGACACGACACGACACACACAAGTCACATACTCACCAGGCCAAGCAAGAACCGGACGACGTCTGGGTTTCCCGCCTGCGCCGCGAGGAACAGGGCGGAAACCCCGTTGTCGCCGACGGCCAGCACCCGCGCTCCCGCCGCATGCAACGCCTCGCAAACGTGTAGAAACCCACCGTACGAGGCGTAGTGCAGCGGGCGGTAGTTTGCGCCGAACTCAGAGACGTCGAGGGCGTTTGCGAGATCCGGGTCGTACTCCAAGAAGTCCTGGCCTCGATTTGACCGAGGGGGGATGGGGGGGGCGGGGGGCGGGGGGCGGAAGAAGGACGTTTTTTAGCTACAGAGAGGTCGAAGGAAAGGGAACGGGTGCGGGGAGGCGTCAGGTTTGTGGGGGGGGGGGGCTCTCGGGAGGGGTGTACTCATGGCACGGATGGCCGAACTTTATATTGACATAAACCCTCGCACACCCTACCAGTGCCCGGACGGAGCGCAACGTCGGGGATTTTCACCGACCAGGCAGATATTGCTTGCGCCACGCGAGCCAAAGCGCGAAGTGCCGTGAGACGTTCGAAGACAAGTCGCATGAAGGGCGACCGATGCATCCCACGAAGAATTATTGATGTTGCGGATTTTCTTGCACAGTGATGACAGCGTAGATTGAAGGGGCGAGGGGGGGGGGGGGGGGGGGGGGGGGGGGGGGGATAATAGCTCCGTTTAGTCACGGACAGGTCAAAGGAAAGGGAAAGGGCGCGTGGGAAGTGTCAGGGTTGTGTGTGTATGTTTGTATTTATGTATGTGTGCGGCGGGGGGCGGAGTTGGGGGGGCGGGGGGACGGAGAAGGTGAGGGTGACGGTGGCCGTCGGCGGGAGGGGGGTGGAATACGCACGCCTTTTGCTACACACAGGCCGAAGGAAGCGGATGGAGAGGGTGTGGGGGAAGCGTCGCGATTCGTTCGGGTCCATGCTTGTTGTTTTGACATCGTGCGTTTTTTCGGGTGCATCCTATCTTAAAAAAATGCAGGCGTGGGGGGGGGGGGGGGGGGGTGGGTGGGAGGAGGGGACGGGCATTTCGAGCGTTTTGCTCGTTTTTAACCCTCTAAGTACTGCACTGCACGTTAATAGATGCGTACCTGGAATATTCATATATATATATGCGTATACATGTCAGTCTGATGTACCAAGTAGTTCGTGCCTAAAACAGAAGTGCAGTCATGGAGGGGTTAACACGCGTTTTTGAGGACATTGTCGTTGCCGGGCTGGCTTTGTGTGTGTCGACGCGTTCAAGTTTTTCTTTGCTTTTGCCATCTACGTACATGTCTCTTGGCCGAAGAGCGCCGGATGGTGCAGGGGGGCACGGTGCGCATAGGGGGCGGGACCTTGTTCGTTTGAATCGTTCCAGCAGCGACGGGTACAAGCTGCAGAGGGTTGCCTTTATCTTCGCAGGCGTTATTATGAAGTTTGACCTGTGCTTACGAGGAGAGTTCGAGCACTCGGCTCTCTCTCTATCCTCCGCTGTTCTCTAATGCAACGACTATAAATAATCTCAGCAGATCACGTGGTGGCCGGGGCATCCAGGCTTGGACTCTACGGACAGAACTATCTCCCAAAAAAGATTTGCATTCGTGGCACTACCATTAAAACTGCTGCAGTGTGATCAATGGCTAAGGCCACCAAAACATCTCCCCCCAACGGTGCTCCGTCTCGAAAGGGATGCGTGGTCAATGGTCAAATGGATAAGGCAAGCAACAAATGAGTACGCCCCCTCCCCCCCTCCGCACGTGGAAAGACTTACTCGTACGCACGTAAACTCAACAAGAACCACTTGTTTTGCGACACGAATCAGCTTCGTCTACAAGAGACAGCGGCAAGGTATTCCCGTCGGGTGCGAAGCTCTCAAGTCCCTGTCGCACCGTCTACCCTTACCCTTACCCATCGCACCTCTATCCTGCACCACCAACCAACGTACCTCTGCCGCATGTTACTGCCCAGTGCACCTCTCCTGCACCTGGTACGTCATTGCCCAGCGCGCGTCTACCCTCGTTTAGCGAACGCACGTTCGCCCTACCTCGTTACCCACCGCACCTCTATCTCGTTCCCCAAGGCACCCTGCCTGTGCGGTGTGTGATCTGCATCCCGGAAACAACAACCCCGACACACACACATACCTGGACGAGGGCCAGGTTCCCCGTCCACGCCGCCGTGTGGATGTCGGTGCCCGCTCGCCTCCGCGCCCGCCCGGCACGTTCCGCCGCCGCCCTGAGGACCCCTTCCGCGCTGCAGCTACCGCCGTCGCCACCACCACCGCCGCCTTCGCCCGGGCACGCTTCGTGGCCGCCACCGTTGAGCCCGATTGACCGCCGCACCCACCAGCGGACAAACTGTATTGGGACGCGAGGCAAGCACCTTTGTTAGGTATGCCGGCCGATGAAGTGTCGAAGCACTACTGTGACGACAGCACGGCAGAATATCATATACGTAGGGATTGCATGCATGGACTCTGCAATTGTGGCCTGAGGCATTTTCTTTCCTTCTCCTCTGCCGCATTTGAGGAGTCACAGCAGTATGCATCATAGCTCTCTACTGTATGTCCCACCCCCCCCCCATCCGTGATTGCTTTGATAAGAAAAAAACGAAACACACACTCAAAGCCGACGGGCAATCGACCAACCAACCAATCAATCAATCAATTGATCCATCCATCAATCAAGCAAGCAAGCAATCAAGCGAGCGACCAATCAACCACACAATTGATCAATCAATCAGTCAACCAATCAGTCAGCCAATCAGTCAATCAAACAATCAATCAACCATTCAAATCAACCAATTATTAATCAATCAATCCCCATGGCCCAGGCCTGTAACCTTTTTTTAAAATCCAAACACACCAATCGATGCACCACTCTGAGCGTAAATGTAAGAACCGATTAATTTTCATATTAGTGTATAAACGATCCTTACATTTCCGCACAGAGTGTTTCATAGTTCCTCAGTTGAAAAGTGACAAAAAAAATGGCCGAAAATGTGCTATTACGGGGGACCATAGTAATTGGGACCAAATATTGTGAGTAAAAATAGGTGAATATATAGGTTTTTATGTGTACCATAGGTCCTATTAACTATGGACCCCCGTAATAGGCGTTCGTACCGCTATTGTAGAGCGAACGCCTCCGTACTAAAACCACAAACAATTATTAAGGTAACAGGTTGAGGTACCTGGCAAATTGTTGTCGTTTAGCTACCCAACAACATAGGCATGCTTGAATTAGTCTGAATTGATTAGTTGGTAATGTTTGGGAGACGACACATTGAATAATTTTTTGTTTCTTGTTTTCGAAGGAAACGATCCCCTCACGTAAAAAAGTGAAAAAAGTGAGCTTATCTGTTTTGTCACTCGTGTATCACGACTGACAAGCAAATTCGACTGGATTCAAGTGCTAAGTAGTGTATTTTCCTATGTAACGTGGGTAGGTGCAATCGATACAGGGAAAGGTCAACAGCGAACACATCAATATCTCAAGCAACCGCCCCATCAGGATTCAAGTGCTAAATAGTGTATTTTCCTATATAACGTGGGTAGGTGCGATACAGGGAAAGGTCAACAGCGAACACATCAATATCTCAAGCAACCGCCCCCCCCCCCTACCCCCCACCCCCCCCCCATCGTACAACTCAATATCTGAAAGCAGTCCCCTCGCCACCCCCTACCCTCACCCCCCACCTGAACTCCGTACCTTCTCACGCTGCACCATGCCAACGTCACCGAGGTCCCCGAGACCAGTCCAGGGACCATTCCCAGCGGCCGCCGTGTCCCCCTCCCCATCAAGAAGCGGTGACCCCAGGTGTCGACACAGGGTGGCGATTGCCGATATGTCTATAGCGCCTTCTTCGTCTCCATCCCCGCACGCAACCGTGAAGGCGTTTCTAGCAGCGAGCTAATATTAATTCACGCCGAATGAACAGGTAGAGGTAGAGTGCGCACGGAGGAGGAGGAGCAAGGGGGGGAGGGGGGGGGGGGGGGGGGGTACTCATTATCGTGCATGGCCGTAGTCATATGACCATAGACCCTCGAATCCCTACAATGCCGGGACGGAGCACGTCGGGTTTTCACCGACCAGAGAGACATTGTTTGTACCAACCGCGAAGCACCGTGAGGTGTTGAGCGAGTCGCATGAAGGGTGAGCTGCATCCTGCTAAGAACCGCTTTAGAGGCGGATTTTCTTGCTTATGGATGACAGCATCAATGAATTGATTTAGTTTCTGGTGTGGCCACTTCCAGAGACAGCAATGGATTTACTATGTAACTGCCTCGTGGGTGCCTCACCATATACACACTACGTGATACGATCATCCCCCTTGTGCGGAATTAAGGTTCTCCCCGCAAAAAAATGATTCAACTTGACCGCCAGCCGTGGGAACCGCCAAAAAAAAAAAAAAAACGGTACCCTGGCTGTCTAGCTCACGCAGTGAGAGGCGTGTTTTACAGCGTCGTCACCAACCGACGCCAACCCAACCTACACATATACCAAGTATATAGTAGGGGGGGGGGAGGGGGGGTGTTGTTGTCTGAGATGCGGCGGGGGAGCGGGGGGAAGGAGGGGATAGGGTTGCAGATGAACACGCCATTGAAGATCTTATTACGTTTCAGTGACAGCAGCTTTACAGCAGTATGGCAGCATGGCGAACACGCACTCAAAACGATAAACCCCCCCCCCCCCCCCCGTTTTTCTCCGTGGTATTCTATTGTTGTTGTTTCGGGTTAAGGTTATGCACCCCTGCCTGGCCGGCCAGTAAGCAGGACGTCGTGGTGCCGTGATGCCGTACATCCTAAATATATTTGACAGTCATGGTTGTTTAGCGCAGCTTCTACGTACAGCTATGGCATACATCTGGAGGAGGCGGCGGCGGCGGCGGTTGTTGTCCCGTTGACGTCCGATCGAAGCTAGCCTCTTCTGCAGGGACCACTACTGCCGCTGCCATGGGAGCACATGATGATCAGGACCAAATGTGTGATTTTAGCGTCCATCGTGGGATCTGATGTCTAGGCCCCCCTGTGACACTACTGCAGCTACTGCGGTGTACGTTAGCGTACGCCGCCTTGGTCGCATGGACGCCGTCGCCTTGAAATAGAACGCATCTCCTATTACGGGGGTCCATAGTTAACAGGACCTACGGCATACATAGAAACCTATATATTTACATATTTTTACTAACAAAATTTGGTCCTGTTAACTACGGACCCCCGTAATAGGAGTGCAGACAGCAGATAGGTCGGCCCAACAACGATCAGGCGACGTGCCGGCCGGCTGCGTGGATATGTAACGGTCGATAATGCGACAAGACGAATACGACTACTCGTGCTGTTACGTTGTGCTTACTGCTGTACTGCGTACGAGTACCTCCAACTGCTTCTCGGGGCTCGGGTTGGCCTCGCACCGCTTGGACCACCACAGGGCCCACACCTCTCGGTCCAGTAGGCCGTCGCCGTCTTCGTCCAGCTGTCAACAGAGCAGATCATTTTGTTAAAAAAGTTTTGTTACATACTGCTGTGTAGCAACAATGAACGTGTGCCAGCATGATACCAGGTGTACAGTACATTTCGACACACACATAAATATATATATATACATACGTGATCGGAGGACTACCCCCACTTTATGTGCGAGGGGGCGCGAGGCAAGGGTACGAGGGAGGCGAGTTTGCGATATGCGATATCGACGCACGTTACATCTATTATTGCCTGTGCAGGGTTCTCACGGGACGTCCCACGGGACCCCACGGTGTATCGCGGTAAAACGGCGCGCTTCACATGGAAACCCGAGAGATCCCGCGGGTTCCCACGGTTTTTCACAGCATCCCATGGAATCCGGTGGGGTTTTCCCGCGGGATTCCGCAGGAAACGTTGGGATTACCCACGATGTCCCGCGCGGGATGCCGTGAAATAACGGAGGTTTCCGTGGGACATCCCATCTCAGTCCCACGTTTTCCTGTGGGACCCTGTGGGACCCCGCGGGATCCCACGGGGACCCGCGAAAAGTCACCGTGGGAAGTCACCGTGGGAACCCAGCCAAAAACACAATATTGTATGCCAATACGAGCGTTGACTCTTTTCTTCCCGTTCGAAAGCGATGAACACGGCGGTGTGCCATGCTTTTACCTTCGGGATGCTATACACCGCCTGGCAGTCTCCCCATAGCCAAGTCGAGGGAAGCACAACAAACCGGGGGGGGACTAGGGGGTGTACTCGATATCATGCGTGGCCGTGGTCGTATGACCATAGACCCTCGCATCCCTAGAATGCCGGGACGGAGCACGTTGAGTTTTGGCCGACCAGGCAGACATTGCTTGCACCAAGCGCGAAGCACCGTAAGGTGTTGGGCGAGTCGCATGAAGGGGGAGCTGTATCCTACTAAGCGCCGCTTGAGAGGCGGACTATCTTGCATATGGATGGCAGCTTCAATGAGTTAATTTATTTTCCGGTGTGACCACTTCCAGAGACAGCAACTGGGGTACTGTGTAACTGCCTCCTGGATGCCTTGGCATAAACACGCACTGCGATGATTCCCCTTGTGCGGAGTAAAGGTTCACCACCCCGCACGAACGATCTAGAACTCGATCGTAGGCTGTGATCGACCGCCAAACAGCAAAACTGAAAGACGGTACCCTGGTTGTCTCGCTCACGTGGTGAGTGGCATGTGTTTTACCGTGTCGTTGCCAACCGACGCCAACCCAACCTATGAACAATATACAGGGGGGGGAGGTACTCATCTGTTGCTTGCCTTAGTCCTTGGATCATTGACCACGCATCCCTTTCGAGACGGAGGGGAGGGGGGGGAGGGGATATCGCATGTGGCTCACGGAAACAATACGCAGACGCAAGGACACCTTGACCTTGCCTGGGATTACTGTTATTGCAGTTAGGACCCCGCAGTACGGCGGCAGGAGTATGAGTTACTGTAGGATCTCTAAAAAAAAGGCGATGTACACTATCCGACTTTGTTCTCACCCCTTCATAGCCGCATGGTGGCTCAGCACCATGGGGGCACCATGGGGCTATGATGGAGCCACCATGGAGCAAGCATGGGCACACCATGGACCCACCATGGACCCACCATGGGTCATCCACCATGGACCCATCATGAGTCATGGTGTCACCATCGTGGCTTCAGTCCTCCATGATCCCGCCGGGGTGCCCCCATGAACTCGCCATGTCGACTCCATGGTGACTACAAGGTGGGTCCGTGGTGTCGTCATGGTATCGCGATGATGGCTTCTGTCTACCATGGTGTCACCATGGTTGGCGACTCCATGGCGACCCCATGGCGACTTCATGATGTCGCCATGGTGGATCCAATCCTCCATGCGCCAAAGTGACTCCATGACGACTTCATGGCGACCCCATGCTGGGTCCATGGCTTTGCCAT
This sequence comes from Macrocystis pyrifera, assembly GCA_031763025.1. Taxonomy (NCBI): domain Eukaryota; class Phaeophyceae; order Laminariales; family Laminariaceae; genus Macrocystis; species Macrocystis pyrifera. Next base: position 10,990,356 of record JASSKH010000001.1, read on the forward strand.
GGTGTCGCCATGATGGCTCCTGTCCTCCATGGTTCCGCCACGGTGTCTCCATGGCGAATTCACGGTGACTCCATGGTGGCTCCATGGTGTCGCCCTGGTGTCGCCATGGTAGCTCCAGTCCTCCATGGTCTCGCCATGGTGGCTCTATGGCGTGTTCATCGTGGCTCCACGGTGGCTCCATGAGCGCGCCATGGCGACTTCATGGCGACTCTATGGCGACTCCATGGTCTCGCCATGGTGTCACCATGGTGGCTCCAGTCCTCCATGGCCCCGCCATGGTACCTCTACGGCATGTTCATGGTGTTTCCATGGTGTCTCCAAGGCGGCTGCGTGGACTAGCCATGAACGCGCCATGGTGAATCCATGGCGACTCCATGGTGTTGCCATGATCTCGCCATGGTAGATCCAGTCCTCCATGGTCCCGCCATGGTGTCTCCATGGCGTGTTGATCGTGACTCCATGGTGATTCCATGGACTGGCCATAAACGCGCCATGGCGACTTCATGGCGACTCCATGGTCTCGCCATGGTGGCTCCTGTCCTCCATGGTTCCACCACGGTGTCTCCATGGCGCGTTCATGGCGGCTCTATGGTGGCTCCATGGACTCACCATGAACGGGCCATGGCGACTTCACGGCGTCTCGATGAAGAGAGCATGGTGACTTCATGGTGGCCCCGTGGTAACTCCATGCCGAGTCCTTGGCGACACCATGGTGTCACCATGGTGGCTCCAGTCCGCCATGATCCCGCCATGGTGTCTCCATGACGTCCTCATGGTGTCTCCATGGTGTCTCTATGGTGGCTCGATGGACTCGCCATGAATGCGCCATGGCAACCTCATGGCGTCTCCATGGTGGTTCCATGGCGACTTCACGGTGTCGCCATGGACTCGCCATAAATCCGTCATGGTGACTCCATGGTGGCTCCATAGTGTCGCCATGGTGGCTCCAGTCCTACATGGTCACGCCATGGAGTCTCCATGGCGATCTCATGGTAGCTCCATCGTGGCTCCATAGTGGCTCCGTGGAGTCGCCATGAACGCGCCATGGCGACTCCATCGTGACGATCTCATGGTAACTCCATCGTGACGCCGTGGGGATTCCACGGCGAATCCATGCTGTCGCCATGGTGACTCGATGGCTACTCCATGGCAACTCCATGACGACTACATGGCGACTTCATGGCAGGGTTCTACACTATTTGACCATGTCGTGGTCATGCCGTGGCATTGGTATGATACCGCCCATGGCATACCATGGCATCACCACGGCATCCCATGGCGTGGCATAGAATGTTCGGAGTGCTCACGTACTTGGTGTGTGGATTCATGTGTAACGGTATTTGGGAGTTCCACACAGGAAATATGCGTGTTTCTATCCGCCGCTTTCTCCCTTCTTCTTCTTGTAGCTGTGGTTACTTCATGTTCTCCCCCTTTCTTCCTTGTCTTGTGTTTTTCTAAGCGATAATATATATATACCCTGGAGGGGCTTCTACGAACTGACTCAGGCTTGGCCTATCATATCAGTGAGTGCATCGAACATAGAATTTCATGGTACGCCGTGGGGGGTGCCGTGGCATGCCATGGGTGGTACCATGGCAACTCCCGCGGCTACTGCCACGGCACTCCATGGCACCCCCACGGCATGTCATGGCAACCCCCACGGCACCCCAATGTCCACGGCACCTAGGTTAAGATTAGGGTTAGGGTTGGGTTAGGGTTCCATGGTATGCCGTGGAAGTCCGTGGAAGGTTCTGTGGTGTGCCGTGGAAGATGCCGTGGAAGGTTTTGCCGCAGGTGGTGCCACGGCATGCCACGGCATGTCGCGAAAAAAGACAATACTGTACATTCCCCCTCCATGGTGTCGCCTCGTTAGCTCCAGCACTCCATAGTCCCGCCATGGAGTCTCCACGGAGTCTCCATGGAGTCACCATGGTGAGTCCATGGTCCATGGTGTCCCCATGGTATCTCCGTGGTGACACCATGGCGGTTGCTGCAAAACCAGCATTGCCTTACAACAAGTGTACGTAAAAATAAGGAAAACAACGTTGAACGTCGCTTAAAAGCAGCCGGCATGTCGCAGAGATGGCGAGGATACTCGCATACCTGATGCTGGTGCATGCCATGTACGTGCGAATACACGAGATGGAGAGAGCAAGCAAGCGCGATATGCATGCGGTCGGACACATGTCGCTCAAACGGCCACTACCACAACAGTAGTCTGAACTGCTGATGCGTGCTGTGTACGACCTGGACCACAAAGACGACCCTAACCCTAACCCTAACCCGACTACTGTGGGCGGCCGCTCTTAAGAAACGTCGATTTGGTGTCCAGGCTTAATGTCTTATTTTCTTCCGACCTTGATCTACAGTAACTCAATAGCCTAGGATTTGGAGTTCGTCCCACTGTTGAGCTGTGTTTCTTAACCGAATTTTCCTATTGTTACGTGTGCCGATCCGAGCCTATTTTTCTTTTTTTTTTAACGTGATGCTTCTTAACTGCGGGCGCCCACTGTACTGCAGTAATTCGTGCGAGTAGATCAGTACTCCACCAGAGTTGATGGTACGAGTATGTCTCACCACCTCTAGCACCTCGTCCTCTTCTTCCGGGGCAATCGGAAGACCCAGGGAGTTCGCCAACCCGTGAAGCTCGTCGATCGTGATGTAGCCGTTGCCGTCCTCGTCTATCTGAAGGCACGAGGAGGGTATAACAATAGGCAATCCAATGAAACGACCACAGTTACGGATCGGCGAGGGCCACATTCTCGTAGATGGGGTGGGAGGGAGGTATACGGCTGCGCACTCTTTCATACATGCTCGCACTCGAGGGTGCTGTACATCAGTAGTACAGGTGAAAACAGTCGATCGTGCTCCGCGTGGAGCGGAAAATATTAACATTCCGCACAAGTTCCACACGCTGGACAGGTCATGATCTATCTATCTATCTATCTATCCATCTATCTATTTACAGATAAATGATCTAGTTCCTCAGCTGCCGTTGTGAGAGACTGTACAGGGTCTGCCTTATAGGGCAGATCCAACCCAGCACACACGTGCTACATAGATCATGCAGATTGCACGCGTCCGACCCCGCAACACGGCTGGATCATGCAATACCAGAGGAACAGATCTGCCTTGAAGTACCTACAGCAGTATATACTGTGATAGATCATGAAGTGGGAATCCATGACCTATTGTATCCGAGATTTTATAAATTTTGAAATGCGTCAGCTGTGAGTTCGACTGATTAAATAGTTGATACTCAACTTTGCAAGCTGCGTAATACGCCTCGTCTATATTCCATTTTTACCTAATTTTACAATTATTGTGATAAACCGAGCGCGCGTATTCTATATGTGATTCCTTGTCAAAGATATAGGCCAGCGGCTCCCCTGGATGCTGCCCGGGTCAACAGGACAATTTTAAATAATCCTTCTGCACACTGATACTATATAACCCGAACAAGGGATATTGATATGATGTTGAAACCTTTGTATTTCACAAATATATTTATAGATTGATTGAGTGTTGTTCCGAGATTTGTAAAAACGTAGCATAAGATTCGCCCACCCTCTGGCAGGACTCGTCCCTCATCATCGTCCGTCTGAGCGCAGAGGCCTCAGACATCAGACATCATGGTACAAAGCACGGCACCTTCTGCGGGTAGCTCACACGACAGCCGAGGACGCGAGACAGCTCGAGTAACTTGAGGATTGTGCTGTTCTTGTGTGCGTGCCTGTTGTCATGGTGGCGGGTGTAGGATGTAGGATGTACTCTGTGTATATGTGGGATACAGACACCCAGCCTAGGATTCAAGTATACGGGTGGATAAGATTTTAAAAATCGCATCATTTAGCAAGATTCCCTCATCGTCAGCTTGAGAGCGAGCGCATACGAATACCCCAAGACAGCAGCAGTTCTAATAAACACACACTGCCTTGTACTCACACGACAGCTTATGATTATGCGAGGTAGCTGTGGTGTAACTTTTTTCTCTCTCTTTCATCGCTTGTACTTTCCCCAGCAAAAAAACTGGAAGGAGGTTTTTGCTCTCAGCGGTCGTTTCTTGACAAGCCGCTGTCACAGGTGTCGCCCCTTCTTCCCCTCCGGCACGTGCCTTCATTTTTTTTTGTTCGCGCATACGAGTATAGGGTTCAGCATTCCCACTCACTTCTCGTCGATTTTCATCGAATGGTGCTAAACTCACGCTCTCGCGCTTTCCGCCAAACAATTTTTATGCAAGAAAAACTCCTTTTTACGAGTATACGAGTATGACTCGAACCCACGAACCTGATATTTTACACACTCTGCCCTGAACGCACACGGCAGCGGATGATTGGAGGTAGCTCGAGATGTTCTAAGGCTGCCCTTGCGCGCCTGTTGTCATGGAGGTGGATGCAGGATACGTACACCCCTGGGCGTTCGCGACCGAAAGCTAATATTTCGTTGTCCGTTATGCACGAAGCAGAATCGGGATCGGTCCGGAAATGTAAGTACTCTTTGTGTACTCATATAAATGATAAAATTATCATTACTTTTACGGACAAGTTGTCCGTAAATGTAAGGATCTATGAGGTATTAATTTCGATTTTTAACGTTCATTAAATATACGGACAGAAAAAGCGGTCCACGAATACATCTTGCGTTCTTTCTTTTTTTTCATCATGTCGGCACATCGACACCCTTTTTAGGCATGTGTCCGTTCGGAGGCATCCACCTTATCGAAGGCATTCCGCGCCGCCTGCTTCTGCTCTTGAATCTGCAACTTGTTGTCGTGCTTCCCTCCAGCTGGCATCTTCTCCCCAGGGGTCTCGGAAGATGTAGCTTATGACCCCTAAACACCTTCGACGTTCGAAAGATCGGCCCGACACACAAAAAGCGTATCCAAAGGGTCTATTTACAAAGGGCATGTTTTCTCGTCGGGGGTAGGGGATGAGGTGGGTCTCCCAAGAAGCGGACAGGAGACCAACCTGCAACTGCAGTACTCTGCAACGGCCTGGGTACAGCGACAGGCTCCGAGTGCCACCCTTATCCCGGCGACGCGTGGAAGGAAGCTGACCGCCTACGTTCCCTGTGAACGCCCGAGAGCTGAAAGAGAGAGAGAGAGAGAGAAAGGGAGGGAGAGGGAGAGAGGGAGGCCAGCAGAGAGAGGCCAGCAAGCAGTTGCTGAATTTACGCTACGAGGGCAGCAGCATCATGCTGGGACGAGTGCTCGTAGTCGTGCTGTCTCTGGTCACTCCAGCCGTGGTCGCAGGATACGACGAAAGGTACGAGGAGCACAGAGAGTGGGTCTAGGGGGATGGGAGGACGGCTGGATGACGCGAGCCGACACGCCAGACGAATGATCCAATCCTCATCATACCGTGGAATATTGTGACATCCACACAGCAGAGGCAGAGAGGGTTGGTTCTCCTTGAAGGCTCCATAATTACACGTGCCGTGCGCCCAGCACAGCAGACCCCGCTCGACCTACTGTCAACAACTAGGCCCGCCGCTGAGCCGCTAGGGGGGCTTGCTCTCGTTGGTCCGGCAAACGGTACGAGTCCGTGCCGAGAAATTCGCTGTCGGTGGTGGCAGTCGAGGTGCTGACCTTCCGTGTGTTGCAGATTCTCGTTGATGGCTTTCTGTCTTGTTTTTCTATGTACTGCTGTTGCTGTGTGCCAGGTATTATACGCTATGAATTAGACGCTTCCACCCCCCGCGTTTTGACTGTCTGAGAACCGTCTGTTTTGTCGTTCATGACAATGATGTTTGCCCCCTATACGTAGTCCCAGGAAGTGAGGCCTTGATCAACCCGCAAATGCGCGATGCGGCAAATCGTTGTCTCTCAGCTCTGTCATGTACGCACCCGGTATATATGGTGCGAGTACGCGTTCCTGAAACTGCACGTCGACCACCCGTCCGCCCGTCTGTATATGTATGCTCTTGGGGTATGATAGCAGCCGCGTACTCAACGCACCTACTCGTACCTGCCTGTATATACGTACGGCTTTTGGGTGTAATGTTGATGCTGCTCCTGTTCGCTCCTTGGCTTGCTGTGTCGTTCGTTGGCGGATACCACGGGCCATCGTAGTGGTAGGTGGTAGACCGCACTGGTGCATACGCCTTTATACCGCTGCTGTTGTACTCGTATGATAAGGCGGCATGCGGCATGCCTGACTTTGCCCAGGCAGGTGTAACGATCGCCCGCTGCTGCTGGTATATACGTGGGAGACGTTGTGCTTTCGGGGAGAGCTATTTCGTATCGTCCCCGTGTTGTGTCCCACGCTTCCCACAGTGCAATATTAACTGTTAATAGCAGCAGTAGTGGGGTTTCCCGCTTATACTCGTATCACGATTCGTACGAGTAGTGCCTGTGAAATCGCTTTTGCACACGTTATACCGGTATCATCTGTCGTATGATATCAGTGTGGCAGTGCCGGCTGCCGCTTTAGCGCCCCGGTATTTGGCTGGCGCATACATACCGGCGCTATTGAGAGGAAAATACCAGGTATTACGGGGGTACATAGTTAGTAGGACCTATGGTATACATAAAAACCTACATATTTACCTATTTTTAATAACAATGTTTGGTCCTATTTACTATGGTTCTACGTAATAGTTGTTTTGTTCACGAGGCGGCATGGCGTACTTACGCCTTGTGCTGTACCTGGTGTGGTATACGTGTGAACATGTACCAGGTACCCTGGTATGTGTTTCATCAGCTGTGTCACATCCCAATAATACCCTGGCGGGTTTCCTATCGATATGTAGGCATGCATGCGACAAGATACCCTGGCGGGGTTCTTATCGATATGTGGGCATGCGTGCGACATGGAAACCGCAGGCTGGGATGCCACCATCAGGGGATATCGCTCTGTCTGTTACGACTGCTGTGTGGGTGACCGCTTCATTGCGTTCGCCAGACGTCTTTGGCGCACAACGGGACCACGAGGCCATGGCATCATCCCGCGATGCCCTCGCGCGCCTGCCTGCGCGGTGCTTGTCCTACTACCGACTGCTGTAGTATATGGGCACTATTCCTGATGCGTTGCCTGCCTCCAACCCTACGCCGCCAGAACACAGATTCCACAGCAGGTTTATACCACCAATAGGCGTGTCTGGTACTGAAAACGTAAACCTGTGCGTAAACTAAGCTGCCACCTACCACTATGTCCCGGATTATAACTGTATCATTTATATGCTAACACTCCATAGGAAAGTTCCTGATATTTTATTTAGGGACAGAATGGGTACCAGATACCGTCAAAAAGAGCGTTGAGTTCGCACAGAGATGCGATCGTTTTCTGAGCCCTCGAACTTTCCAGGACGGAAAAAGGTCGCCAATTACCGAACGGCTTGTAAGAAGGTGTTTTTTTCGGAAAGCTCTGGCGGGGAGCCTTCCGAAAACAGCGTGTTCAATGTCCGACTTAAATTAGCACCCTTTCTTACCGTTGTGAACTCATTTATTAATAGTACTGCAGTCCCCTTTTGGGGACAAACCAGTCAAGTTTTAAGTAGTTTATCCCCGAAACGGGACTGCACTCCTAAATGGGTCCAGAGAAAACGATAGAGCGCTAAAAAAACGATCGCAGACCCCTCCCTGGGCGAACTCATCGCTCTTTTACGGTATGTACATGCATACTCATGTACAAACCCCTCTGGTGTTTCTTGTGTGTGTCCAACTTTGTCCCCCTATTTTGTCTCTTTATTTTCTACCAGGTTCGAGTATGTGCCTGGTACCTGGCACCTGGTGTGTGTTTGTGCTTGTCTTGTTTGCCTGTCTATCATTCCGTCTCACACCGTCTTCCTCTCTCGTGTGTACCTTACCCTCCGCCGCGGTCTATTCCCCCCCGTTTGCGCCCGCTTCTGGTTGGTGCGGAACTAAAAGCAGACCAATGAACGAGGACGAATTCTTCGGCGCTCGCATGCAGCAGCACAACCAGGGGCAGGGCTTGTACCAGGAGCCGCAAGGGTAAAGCCAGAGCTCGAGCAACGCCTAACCCTGAGATCTACATGCATATTTTATCCTGAAATTAGTATAGGGTGAATAAAAAATGAGAATACGAGCCTTGTTGTGACGGTCGTCGTAGGCCCTCTGAGGTGCGAGCGAGGCCATGTAATCAGGCGAGGAAGTCCCCAAAAGAAAAGACAAAGATGTAAGCAGGTATTTGGTTCGACCTGCGCACTGCACTGCCGCACGATCTTGCTGGACGGCTGCTTGATAAGGCCGCCCTTGTCGCTTTGCCGTTGTGCCCCAGTCCCCGAAGGCTCTTCGCACATCCAAAAAGCTGCGTTTGATTGTTGTATTGTGCTATCAAAAGCGGTGTTGATGCTGTTGGTGTTGCTGTTGGTGTGTGTTGGTGTTGGTATTACGGGGGACCATGGTAAATAGGACCAAATATGGTTGGTAAATATAGGTAAATATATAGGTTTTTGTGTGTACCGTAGGTCCTGTTTGCTATGGACCCCCCGCAATAGGTGATTGTGGTTGTTGTGGTGGTGTTGGTGTAGATGTTGGTGTTCGTTGTTGTCAATGGTGATGGTGTTTGAGGTGTCGTTGTCGCTGTTGCCATGTTTTTGTTCTCTTCGTTTTCTCTTTTTCGGCAACATCTCCTCCTCCTCCTCCTCCTCCTCCTCCTCCTCCTCCTCCTCTACTTCCAATGTGTCCGTTGCAATAAATACTCACCAACTCGAAAAAAAAAAAATCCCCCTCTTTTTTTTCTCGTTTTTGTTTTCAGGAGAGGGGGCCTCGCCCTGATCCTCGCAGCGATCGCCGGGGCTGGCATCGAGTGGTTCTGGACTGGGCGCGCGATCAAGAAGGATGCGCAGAGGTTTACTGATGCCTCGACGGTAAGGGGGAGCTAGCTGTCTAAACCCATCGTTGCCGTGTGTGTGTGTGTGTGTGAGAGAGAGAGAGAGAGAGAGAGAGAGAGAGAGAGACCGCGTGCGTGTGCGTGTGTGCTTCGCCGTGCGGAAATCCTGTTCGGTCTGTCATGACTGCCTCAATCGATGCGTATGTGATCGTATCCCGTTTTTTTTTTTTTTTTTTTTTTTTTTTTTTGGTATTGTAAACAAAGCCTTTGCGGTGGTTGGCTGTGCTGTCTAGCACCTTGTGACGAACAACCGTTAGCATCAAGGAACTCCTCTACCCTTAAGCTACAGTAGTGCTTCAAGTCACAAATGGCCTTTTCAGAAGTGGCCTTCCTGGGCGGGTAAAAACTAGACCCCGTCAACCAACGTGTTGGGTTACATAGAGCAGTGATTTCAAGTAAACTTATTAATTGGATAGGATGGCGGCGCTCGATTCGTTTTTTTCCCGGCTTGCGCGCGGTCAAAAGGGGTACAGTATACATACAGGTCACGTACTGCACGTATTTGATATTTTTTTTTTTGCGAGAAAATGACAACATGGCGGCTACGTGCATACTCTTCGATCATATGGTGTGGCACTTCGTACGGTTGTCATCCAACATTGCTGTGAGTTAAGTGCCCTCCCAGACACACACTACTGACTCTGACTCTGACTCCTCAATGCGGCTTGATCCCGCACACGTAGGTGTGTGAGGTTCTCAGAAGGGTTGGGTGCGTGGGCGTTCTTGCTTGCGTTGCTGATGGCGTGATTGATGCTCCTCTTTCGGTGAATTCAGGAGTTCATGGCGAAGTGGAACGCGGATCGCGACGCCTTGATGAACAGGCGGACGTACCCCATCAAACTGTTGGCGCATGAAGTCGAGGTGAGGGGGTTCTGTAGAGGGAGAGAGGGAAGGTCGGAGAAAGGGAGGGAGGGAGGGAGGGGGGGGGGGGGGGGGGGGGGGGGGGGGGGGGGGGGGGGGGGGGGGTGGAGGGGGGGGGGGGGGGGGGGGGGGGGGGGGAGAGGAGGAGAGGGAGGTTGGTGGAGTATTTAGTTCAAGTGGTGGTGGTTTGTGTCGGCTTTGGTCGTTGGTAGTGTTGACGGTGTTGACGGTGATGGCGGTGGTGGTAGTGCTGGTGGTATTGGTGATGATTGTGGCAATTGGGGTGGTAGCGGTGGAGGAGAGTGCGCACGGGTATACGTGCGAGTGTTTGGTCTACTGGCAGGCCGAGGAAAGCTTTTTCTGTCGCCCAAAATCGTCCCATACCGATACCTGGTAACTTTTTCACCCAAAACGTAACTACAGTTCTAAAGGTTTTGGAGATATCGAACGCGTATGTACTTTAATCAGACGCAAGCAGTAGTAAGAGCGGCGGGGTTTTCCTTTTCGGAGGAAGGACGGTATAGAGGGGCTGCTGATTTTTGTTTGTTAATGGTTCCATTTGGGAGTTCTGCAGACAGAGCCGTGTTTTTTCGCCCGATTTGTTTATTTTCGCTTCGTATGTTCCTATCCTAGCCCTGCTTTTGCTTTTCGTTCTTGTTCTTGTTCTTGTTTTTAGGAATGTTTTTAGGAATTTTCCTAGGATCGTTCTTATCATTATTCTTGTTCTTGTCGTTCCTCTTTTTGTTTGTGGTCGCAGGAAGCGGACCTGCAGCTGATGCAGCTCGTGGCGGCGGCGGAGGACGCGGGAGTTGACGTGACGGCCTACGGGGGAGGGGGGGGGGGGACGGGGAGACCGGCGGGACGCAGCGTGCACCAGGACAACGTGGAGTACGAGGAGTTTCGGCAGCCGGACGTGAACGGAGACAATGTGATCAGCAAGCAGGAGGTGAGAACCGCTGCATTCCTCCGCTACGTATCGCCAAAAGATTCCATTACCAGCAGGGGTGTCAGTCAAACCTGACAAAATACGAGATAAGAAAATGTTGAGGGAAATATTTACATTACCCTGCCTTTTTTTTTGTGTCCGGGTCACGTGGGAGGGCATCCATCGCACTTTCGCACCCACCATGAATGAGGAAGGTTTCACGAAGATACCGTGGCTGTGTTTTGAGCGGGCTACTTCCCTGCCGAGAAAATTTTGAAAGTCAAATGTTCAGGATGTGTCACCACCAGAGAGAGCGTAGTGCTTTCACCTTCTGCTATTGGCCACGATGAGGGCTTTTTCGTGCGTCCAGGTATTGGATGCGTCTGGTCACTCACTCCCCTCCCCGCGGAGAGACGAGGCAATCTCTCTCTTCCTCCCGGACGAACCCCCCCCCCCCCCAACAATCTCGCTCTTCGCGAGACCAGACCCGCAAGGCCCTAAGGAAAACGGCGATTATTGTGCTGTTTATTGCTAAAAAACAGAAACAGCGCTATTACGGGGGGACCATAGTAAATGGGACCAAATATTGTTAGTAAAAATAGCGAAATATATAGGTTTTTGTGTGTACCGTAGGTCCTATTTAATACGGCCCCCCCGTAATAGCTGCTAACCTGGCAGCTACGGCGGCAGTGCCTTCTTGTGTTCCTACAGTCCGCTTATCCCCGCTTCGACGTGTGCTATTCAATTATCCGTCCGCATCATGTTTGCTCTACATAGGCCAACTAGCCGCCTACCACACGGCTACCGACGAGTTTCGATGTCGATTTCTTTCAAGATTTTTTTATCAACATTTTTCTTTGCCTCTCTCTCTCTTCTGACAACACAACACACAATGTTTTTCTCGTACGTACGTGGAATATATCTGTGTAAATTCGCTCGCTTTTAAATGTACTGTTGTATGCACGTAGGTCACGACCCAACCCGACTCAAAAACCCTACCCCTACCCTTGGTTGGCCCTTCGACCGTTCTAGGACCGCAGTCCCGTTTTGTTTGAGTGGTTTGGCCCCAAAACGGAAGGGCAGTCCTAACAATCTTGGAAGGGCTTAAGGCTGCGCTCCCGACTCGGGGACACATTACTTGGAGCTTGACCTGCAGTAGCTTCGTGTGTGACCTGCAAAGTGCGGTACTATTTCTGTATTACGGGGGACCATAGTAAGTAGGACCAAGTATTGTTGGTATAAATAGGGAATATATATATATATATAGGTTTTGTGTGTACCGTGGGTCCTATTTATTACCAGGTACCTGGTATAAGTCCCCCGTAATGGAAGGATTGTAACCCCTCTCGGAACTTAAGAGGGGGAGAGGATTGGCCAAAAAAAAAGTGATGGTTTTTCGATAGCGACGGCAGCAGCTGCGAGGTTCAGGGGGGAGGGGGGGGGGGGGGGGGGGGGGGGGGGGGGGGGTGTGTGCAATCATGGTATTCTATCCGAGTTGCCGGGCAAGGAGTTGTACGGCACGGGCTGAGGCATGGTTCATTCTACCGGGTGCTTCTGGACCCTCATTAGGCTGCTCGTAAATGGTTGGTATCGCTCAGGTTTTATCAACCATTGTTTTTGGTCGCGGTTCACCCGGGGGGTCCCGCCCGAATGGTCGTTGTTATAAGCCCAACTCCCAAGAGTCTGTTGCCTGGTGTCTTCTTTGTCTCCCGAAAAAGGGAGTGGGGGATTGCAGAGACTTTCCTTCCTTATCCCTTTTACTGTAGTGTTACAGTCTCTTTAATAGTAGATCGCTTTCGGGGACGAGCTACTTGAGGTCTGAGTGCTTTGTCCCCGAAATGGTACTGCGGTTCTAAAGTAAGGGTTAACGCTTCTGCTGCTTTTCGCGCGCGTGTTGCGTGCGTTTTCCTAAAAGTAGCATGTTTCTAATTAAAAAACAACAGTAACAAGCAACAGCTGTGAGTGAGGATGGAGCATTTCTTCGAACCTCTCATCTTTGCGGGCTGTGTGTGTGTCATACTATACTATTACGGGGGACCATAGTAAGTAGGACCTACGGTACACACGAAAACCTATGCATTTACCTATTTTTACTACCAATATTTGATCCTATTAACTATGGTCCCCCGTAATAATGATTCTTCGATCGCGGGTACTGCGGGCTTTATGTGGCCTCACGCAGGATATGCAGCGGTCCGTATACTCGTATGAGAAGAGACAAAATCTGCTTGAGAACCTGCAGAATTCGAGGAGTGGGTGGGTGTGCCTGTATTTAGGGAAATGAATAAAAATAAGAATACCCGGAGGTTGGTTGTACGTAGCTTTGTGACGAGGAGAGCCCCCCCCCCCCCCCGCTCCCCTTTCCCGGGTGTGTAGTTCATGTAATACCTGGTACCCGTCATTAGTGTTTTATGTTAAATGCGGGACCACCTTGAAGAACAAAATCGTGTGACGTTTTCCGTGCTTTGATTATTACGGGGGACCATAGTAAATAAGACCAAATATTGTAAGTAAAAATAGGTGAATATATAGGTTTTTATACATACCATAGGTCCTATTAACAATGGACCCCCGTAATGGTGTATATATGTTTTGAGGCTTTGAAAGTATGTACACGGTAAATGGCTTGCCGGAAGCGCTAACTAAGCTCGACGAACAACACTAGCAGCTGGTGCACCGATTGTTCATCGGACTGGTGTTTAGTAGAGCACCGTACGGCCGAGTTTTTTGCACAGTACGCACAGTAGAGTGCTATGCGGTGGGGTACAAGTGCAGCAGCTCGCTGGGCAGTGGGGGGACTGTGTGGTAGAATACTGCTGTGCACCAGATTAACAGTCGCGTCCTGCAGTACAGTTAGTAGCTTGACAGTCGGGGTAGATTTTGTGGGAGGCCGCGTCTTGTGTCAAGTGTATGGCGTTTGATGGGAGCAAAGGCGGTAGGAGGGGGGGGGGGGGTGGGGGCGCGAGGGGGTTGGAAGGGAGGGAGATACACCTTTCTCAGTGCCACCCCCGGGCGAGTGGGTGGATGCCTGTGCTGTTGCGCGGAAAGGCGGGATGCTTGAGCGTTTCCTACTTGCTCCCCCCCCCCCCCCCCCCCTACTTGGTGCAAGCAATGTCTGCCTGGTCGGTGAAAACCCGACATGCTCCGTCCCGGCATTGTAGGGATGCGAGGGTCTATGGTCACCCGACTACGGCCATGCATGAGATCGAGTACATCTCTCCTATCGAGTACACCCCCCCCCCCTACTTTCCCCATCCTTCTGTACCTGTAGTATATATTACGGGGGACCATAGTAAGCAGGACCAAATATTGCTAGTAAAAATAGGGAAATATATGTTTTTTTTTGTATGTACCGTAGGTCCTATTTACTATGGTCCCCCGAAATAGTACTACCCGCGTATCCCACAGTTTAGTACCAGCAATGTATAGTACTAGTAGTAGTACTAGTAGTAGTAGTAGTAGTAGTAGTAGTAGGTACAAGCCGCGCTATTTAGGCTCCTCAGGTATTGAACATGACTCTTTGGCTGTCTTGAGTAGTGGCGATGTTGTTGTCGTGCTAAGTCACGCTTAGTCATGCTACGCGACCCCGAAAAGAAAATGCCTCCAGGCCCCCTCTCTCTAACGCCCCTCATTCCCTCCCTCCCTCCTTCCCCCCTCCCCTCCCTCCCTCCCTCCCTCCCTCCCTCCCTCCTTTTTCTGTCACTGTTTCTGCCTGTCTGCCTGTCCGTCCGTCTGTCTGTGCGTCTGTCGGTCTGCCTGTCTGTCTGTCTGTCTGTCTGTCTTATCCTTTTCTTTTTTGTTGCCTGTTGGGGCTGCACAGTTCAACCAATACATCCGGACATACCTTCAGATGTACCCCGACACCTTGGACAGGGACATCCCTCGCTTCGAAGACTTTGACCTGAACAGGGACGGGATGGTCACCTTCGACGAGTGGCAGCTCTACCTCGACCGCCACCGAGAGGTACGAACACTATGGTCACCATGAAGACGTACGCGTGCACCCTTTTTTTTTGTCCCGTCGGGACGCTTTTTGTGCGTGCGTTTTTGTGACCGCGGGATATTTTTTAAGTAAATGAGCTCCTCCGATTTGTAATGTGATAACATTATCATCATCATGGTCACAGCACGCAGCAGCCCTTGAACCATCCATAGCGATATTTTCCAGCGAAGGCAAGCACGAAGAGCGCGCAGCAGTACAAATAGTAGTAGTAGTAGTAGTAGTAGTAGTAGCAGCAGCAGCAGCAGCAGCAGCAGCAGCAGTAGTAGCAGTAGCGGTAGCAGTAGCAGTAGCAGTAGCAGTAGCAGTAGCAGTAGCAGTAGCGTAGCGGTAGCGGTAGCGGTAGCGGTAGCGGTAGCAGTAGCAGTAGCAGTAGCAGTAGCAGTAGCAGTAGCAGTAGCAGTAGCAGTAGCAGTAGCAGTAGCAGTAGCAGTAGCAGTAGCAGTAGCGGTAGCGGTATCGGTAGGAGTAAGTAGGAGTAGGAGTAGGAGTAGGAGTAGGAGTAGTAGTAGTAGTAGTAGCAGCACCAGGCTGCGCGGGTATCGTGCAGCAGTTCTTGCATTGCAGTCTGGACACCTCTTCCGATCGTACCCCGGCAGCCAACCGGGGGTGGGCTGGCTGCGTGCGTCCTGTTTTTGCCGAAGCGTATTTTTTTTTCAGAGCATGTTTTTTTTCTCTCCTTTTTTTTTTTCAAGTTCTAAAAGAAGGTTTTAAGAAATTCGGGAATCGGTTTTTAATGAACCCGTTTTGGACCGCACTCCCGTTTCGAGAATGAACCACTCTAATTATGAGCTCTCCCGGTTTGGGAACAACCCACTCAAACTATAAGTGGTCAAGTGTAGATGCATGTACACTGCAGTTTACGAAAAGGTTGTATTACGGGGGACCATAGTAAATGGGACCTACGGTACACACAAAAACGTATCTATTTCCCCTTTTTTTACTAGCAACATTCGGTCCTATTTACTATTACTATGGTCCCTCGTAGTATCGTTGGAACAACAAACCCCTGTCGTTGCGCTTCTTTTTGTTTGTTTGTTTGTTTTTGTTTTTTTGTTGGTCGTGCCTTAATAAAAGGCGCACGCCCCCTCGCCCAACATAAATAATGTATAATGTATATATTTAATGGACGTTTTCGTCCGTCGCACCCTGCCCCGCTCTAAAAAATGAATGGGTCTGAACGTGAGCCCATTTTTTTTTTCCATTTTTAATGGGGGTTTCGAAAAGGTGGTTGCCTCGTACTTCGTGTAGACCTGCCCCGTCTTATTGGAACTGATTGCAGCAGCAGCAGCACCTAGTACTATTAATAACAATCTGGTGCAACCGAACAATGGGTTTGTTGCTTCCATTTCGGTGTGTGTGTGTTTTTTTTTTTTTCGTCTTGTGTTGCGCCTAATTTTGTTCTTTTGTGTAGACGTGCTGCCTCTTTCTTATTTTGGCTGTTTCCTTGAGCGTGTTGTTCTTTTGGATGGAACGATTTTCTTGTTGTCCACGGCCTGTTTTTTTTTTTTTGGCGTGTTGTTGGTGTGGGCATTTTTGTGTTGCTTGCTGTTGGTATTTTTTGTGTTGGTGTTGTTGTTCTTATCCTACCCGCTCACCCCTACGTTCTCCCCCGGAATCTGTTGCCAATGGTGCGTCTCCTCCGAGCAGGCGGAGGTAAAGCAAGAGAGCGAATTGCTCCGCGGCATGTACGACACCTCCTCCCAATCGCAGGTGAGCCCGCCCGCCCGCCCCCCCCGGCCCCTCCCTCTCCCGCACGAAGTCCCATGGCTGCTGGGTTGGGGTTGGTCAGAGGGTACATACAGCCTACTGTTGATTGTTGATACCTGTCCTTTTCTGTTGTATTATTATCGATAATAGGTTCTATTGGGTTATTATTAATAGTAGGTTCTATTGATAGGCTATTGTTAATATTACGGGGGGTACATAGTTAACAGGACCTATGATGTACATAAAAACCTATATATTTGCCAATTTTTACTAACAAAATTTGGTCCCGTTAACTATGGACCCCCGTAATAGTAGGTTCTATTGATGGGCTATTAGTAGGTTCTATTGATAGGCTATTGTTAATAGTAGGTTCTATTGATGGGCTATTAGTAGGTTCTATTGATAGGCTATTGTTAATAGTAGGTTCTATTGATGGGCTATTAGTAGGTTCTATTGATAGGCTATTGTTAATAGGTTCTATTGATGAGCTATTAGTAGGTTCTATTGATAGGCTATTGTTAGTAGTAGGTTCTATTGATGGGCTATTAGTAGGTTCTATTGATAGGCTATTGTTAATAGTAGGTTCTGTTGATGGGCTATTAGTAGGTTCTATTGATGGGCTATTAATAGGTTGTATTAATAGGCTATCAATAGGTTCTAGTAGTAGGTTGTGCCTACTAACCAGCAACTGGTGTTGTCGCGAGAGCAACCTGAAGGTGTATGAAGTAATACGGTGTGGTGGTGTATGTAGTTGAGTATTGTGTGCCGGGTTTAGCACCCTTGTCCCGAAATGTAAAGAAGGGCACTGTGGTTGTTGATGATGCTGTTTACAGTGCTCAAGCGTTCCTCGCCTCGCCGGACAGAGCATTACGGGGGACCATCATAATAGTGAATAGGACCAAATATTGTCGGTAGAAATAGGTAAATATAGAGGTTTTTGTGCCAGTAGAAATAGGTAAATATAGAGGTTTTTGTGTCAGTAGAAATAGGTAAATATAGAGGTTTTTGTGTCAGTAGAAATAGGTAAATATAGAGGTTTTTGCGTGTACCGTGGGTCCTCTTTACTATGCCCCCCCATAATAGTGCCTGCTGGGAGGAATAGTCCTTGCCTTTTCTCTCGTACGGTGTAATACGTCGTATACGAGAGAGAGAGAGAGAGAGAGAGAGAGAGAGAGAGAGAGAGAGAAGAGAAGAGAGGCGGTATGAAGACATGTACGTTTCGCTGTGTTTTTCTGCTGTTGCTGATCAGCCAAGCTTCCCATTTTTGTTCTTCTGCGTGTGCTGTGCTACGCAGGGGTTCAATTCGTTAGCCCAAAACATGCAGCGCGCGCAGCGGGGCGGCCGGTACTGACCACAACGAAAGAGAGGGTGACTAGGGGAGAGGGAGGGGGGGGGGCAAGGGGAGCGGGGGGTTGCGATACTGCACTCAACGAAGCGAAGCAACGAGATAATGAGAAGAGGGAGAGAGGGAAAGGATACCCGAGCAGCTGACGGATGGAGACACCACCACCATCATCGTCATCATCGTTGTCATTCATATCGAACGTTCCCCGACGCTGAACACAGGAGTAGGCGTGTTTCAGGCAGCGGGTGGCGGTGGGCGGTGGGGGCTATGGGGGGATGCGGGGATGCAGAGGAGTAAACGAGCGCGATGATACATAGCAGCAAAAAAGACGTACGAGTACCAGCAAAAATAGTGCCGTCAGAAAGCGCGTGGGGGAGGGGGGGGGGGGGGGGAGGGGGGGGGGGGGGGGGGGGGTCGTCTGAAAGTGTTTTCGAGAGGTACCAGGACATGGAAAACGGACCGACGTAGAGAAGAGGGCGCCGTGAGCGGGCGGGCGGGCGGGCGGGGCGGGCGGGGGGGGGGGGGGGGGGTAGCGGCATTACTGAGTGGTTTCTTCGTAGAGCAGGCGTGTTTGTGCGTAGAAGGTTGGCGGGGGCGGGAGGTTGGAGGCCGTGGTTGGGTGGTAGGTGAAGCCCCCCCTTCCCCCCCCCCGTCTTCTCCCCTTACTCCCCGGGGGTGGTTAGGTGGCTAGAAAGGGTGATTGGAACCCCGTCCCCCCCTCCTTCATTCCGTGCTCCCACGCCCCCCCCCCCTAGTAGGTGTGGTTATCCCTAGGTGCTTCTTCGTCTCTATTCTCATTCGTGATTTTGCCGAGGTCCTGTCCTCCCTCCCTGCGTCCCTCCCAGTTTTGAATAATTTGTTTTTTGTCCCTCCTCTCTGTTTTTTTTTTTTAGTCCCATTTACCCGCACGGGCCGCCGCCGCCGGTGATGATGCTATTTAGTGGGAGGTGGGAGCGCTTGCGTTCGCTCGACCCTTCACGTGCCTTGTTTTTTTTCGTGATGGTCCCGCCTGAGCTGCAAACATAGATCAAGCTAATCACTTTTATCGATCAATCGATCTTATATATATAGCAATCGATGAATCAATCGAATCGAATCATTGGACGACAATCAATCGATCAATCAATCGAGCATTCGATCG
Source organism: Macrocystis pyrifera (assembly GCA_031763025.1). Classification (NCBI taxonomy): domain Eukaryota; class Phaeophyceae; order Laminariales; family Laminariaceae; genus Macrocystis; species Macrocystis pyrifera. The sequence continues at coordinate 11,009,190 of JASSKH010000001.1, forward strand.
ATCGGTCAACCATTTTCATCCAACCAACCAATCAATCAGCTAATCAATCAATCAATCAATCAACCAACCAATGAAATGCTCGTCCTCTTTTTTGCCCTGTGCCCTCGACCCGTCATCTCCTATCCCTCGAGTGCGACGTGGCGTTACCTCGGCATCGCGTAGAGGGTATAGAGAGAGTAAGACGGCAGGATGGGGGGTGCAGGGTGGAGTAGGGCGGTCATGGGAGAGAGGGTGTGGCGCTTTTGTGTGCCGTGTGTGTGCGTCCGTTCCATCGACAGTGAGTGGAGGCTGTTCGGTTGACGCAATTGTAGGGGTGCGGGGCTTGGGAACGGGGTGCGGTGTTTTGCTTGCTTTGTGCGTTTCAACCTCGACTCGGTCTGGAATGGTCGATTGATTATGACGATGCTTAGGATGATGAATGATGATGATATAGCGCATGATTTGCTTTTTTCCCCCTGAAATTTAGCCTATCGTCTCAACATTATTACAGTGGATTGGCTCGTATCGGATCGGAATAGGTTGGATTGAGTTGGACTGGATCGTTCGGTTCATGTATCACGCACACAATTTTTTTTTCCCACGTCGCCGCCTCCGTCGCTGTCGCCGGCCGGGCCGCGTCTGTTACCGCATCCGTTGCCGCGTGTATGTTACTGCTATCGCGCACGTTACGTGCAGTAGTGGTTGCCGCAACGTTTATGTTCATTTTGTGGGGGGGGGGGGGGGGGGGGGGGGGGGGGGTGTTTGGTTTTTGCTTGGTTTATAGGTTGATGCCGGCTTGCTTTTCTTGGTGGTTGCTTTTTTATTGTTTTCCCTTTCGACCACATAATAATATACCGTTTTGTCGTCGTTTCCTTTCGGCTGCCTGTATGTAGCGGGTATGTACGTAGCGGGTTGAGAACTGAAAACGGCGACCCGAGGAAGCAGGAGGAGGAGAAAACAATATTTTCGGGAAACGTTCTGTTTTTTTTGTTTCTAATAATAGTACTAATAATAATATTGCCGATTCTTTGCGCGATCATACCCGCGCACGGATGGTCTATACTGCTGCTGCAGCATAGTAGGTTTATACGGCAGCCGCCCTATTGCGTGACAGTAGATTTACCGCGACACGGGAAAAGGTCTACTGCAGCACAGAGTGGGTCCACGGCGGCCGCCCTGGGTGCATCAATGGCGAATGGTGAGTGGGTGGGTGGAGTGGGTCGGTGAGTGGCTTGGTTGGTTGGTGCCCATCGCTCGCTCGTTCCCGTAGGGTCTGCTGAGATGTGATCGTTGCTGTTCTGAGAGGGAGTTGCGGTCCATCGGCCGTGTTACACCGGCGCGACAACAGAAACCAACTGTCTTGTGTAACTACCTGCTGTTGACCCTTCTATTCATAATAGTTATCTGCACTGCTGCTGTCTGTGTGTACGCATACCCGTAAAGCTGAACGGGTTTTTGTCGTTACACAAGGAAGGGCAGTCCGAAAGGCCCATATACTGATAATACAGGGGTTTACTAATAACTCCGAGTTTGACAGCAATAATAACTACCAGGGTACAGTAAGTTAAGGTAATGACGACAACAACATGTGTGTAGTGCTCCTCTTGAGAGAGGAGTAGTGAGCGCGTTCAATGAACTATTATTGCCGCGGGTGCGTCATGAGCAGCAGCAAACCAGACCAGAGCGGAACAAGAGCGACGATAAATAAATGACATGTCAGCGCTGGCATGTGTGTATACCGGGTCGGTGTAGACACGGCAAAAACGAATCAACAACAGCAGCACCGATACATAGCGACAGGAAATACGAGTTGGAACATGCGTTTACATCGTACATACATACCCATTCATGGTACAAACTACTGCTACGAGATCTTGCTGTACAGCAGTTATTCCTGTCAGGATATTTGTAGTGCGAGAAGAACGGCTCGATAGGATACTGGGTTTTGTACTGTAGGGTATGCATGTGGCGGTTTGCTTGGACATGAAACCGTCAGTACAGGCAGTTCCGACGCGGCTGTGCTGTGAGATAATCTGGAGTACCGACACTTCCTCCAGGGCTCTATACACTATTTGACCTTAGGGTTAGTATGCCGTGGCATTGCCATGGTACCGCCCATGGCACTTCCTAAAGGTGCTGCTGCCTTTACCGCTTTAGTACCGCAGTCCCGATTCGGGGACAAACCACTCTAATTCCAAGTGATTTGTCCCCAAAACGGGAATGCGGCACTAAAAGGATTAAAATTGCTGTGGGTCTGTCCGTCTTGAGATTATTTTGCCTCTCCGAATCCGGAAAATAAATAATTCCCTCGGTGAAATTTTTTGCAGTAACACAAGATAGCAGACAACGTACATACATCCCCAATCTAACTTTTGCAGGTACCTGTCATGCCATCGCGATGGGGGCGCAGATCATTAATGTTGCAGAATATCATGCCAGGGTATTTTTTCAAGACCCCTTTTTCTTGAAGACGATTCTTGACCCCGATTACGTGCTGCACAACGTGATGCACGTATTGTGCAGAAGAAGTGAAAGTGCCTTGAGATTATTCGTAGAGATGCGTGCAGCCAACCTGCTCTAACTACTACTGTTAATACGCGCTGACTGTCCACCGTGCGGTTTCAGTTGAATCCTGCGCATTATTTACGTGCATATGTGTTGTCTGTCTGTGTGTGTGTGTCCGTCTGACCTCCCTCCATCTGATTGCTTGCATCTCGCAGTAGTCCTGAGGCACTAAAAAAACACAAGTATAAGAACGGGTATTTATCATGAGTAGTTACACGTCGAGTATAAAATATCGCAGTACGGTAGTAGCCACGCAGATGATGAAAAAATGTGTGCCGCCCGAGCCCCCCTCTGCCGCCTCCAGCTCCGGCCCCTCCCTCCTCCAGACACCCAAAAAATGTATTCATCCACACTGCCGACGGATCATCTTGTGGGAGCAGGCCAGAAAACAACACGTGACGCCTCAGGCAGATGATCCATTCCCACCTCATGGATGTAGATTTTTCAGGGGCAGATCTACTAATATGATTCCTGATCTGGGTGCCCTACGTACTTCAGCTCATTTTTACTCCGGGCAGGAGCTGATTATCCTGCATGATCTACATTTGACATATTTCCTGGGTTAGATGTTGCACTTGGATACAGATTGTGCACAATACATCACAACGGCAGGTTCGGATTCGACGTTTGCATTGGGCGGTTCGATACCCCCTTCACACCTCACCCCCCTCCCGCCCCTCCCAACATGGCCACACCGGAAAAAAAAAAAAAAAAAAAACTTGTTGAAGCCGTCATCCATACATGCAAGTCCGTCTCGCAAGCCGTTCCCGGTAGGACGTCGCTCACCCTTTATGCGACTCACCGAACATCTCATGTTTCGCTTCGCGCTTGGTGCAAGCAACAATGTCTGCCTGGTCGGTGAAAACCCGACGTGCTCCGGGCCGGCATTGTAGGGATGCGAGAGGCTATGGCCGTACGACTACGGCTATGCATGATATCGCATGATATCGACTACACCTTCCCCTCCCGACATCGGACAGCGCAAGTTTCGGATCATCACGAAAAGGTACTCAGCCTAACGGGTGGGGGGGGGGGGGGGAAATAATCCAGTCGGATTGTTACTAAATAAAAAAGTCTCCACAGTAAACAGATGAGAGGGAAAACGGGGATACCGTGACAGTTTGGATGCAAATAGCATGTTTGCGTTGAGAGCCCCTCCTCCGCCCTCCCCCCCCCTCTCCCCCGGCAAGATTCAGCGACAGTAACGATGGACCATCTCTGGACTAGGTTCGAAAACACAAAACGAAAAAAATGGGTGTTAAAATGTTGGCGTTGTACCGCCCCCGCCCCCCCCCCCCCCCCCAAAGCCTCCCCAACTCAATCCTCCCGGCAACACTCAGCGACACTACGTAACGATTGACCACCTGGACAAGGTTCGAAAACAGAAAACGAAAATTTGTCCCTTAATATGTTGGCCTACAGTAGCACCCTCCCCCCCCCCCCCCCCCCCCCCCCCCCCCCCCCCCCCCCCCCCCCCCTCCCAGCCTCCCCAACCAGACGACGTCCGACCACACGAATTCACGCATCATATAGAAAAACGTCCGGGCAGAAATTGCGTTGGCGTCAATGTCCCCCGCCGAACTTGACCTCGCGGCGCTTCGTTCTCGGTGCAAAAACAGCAATGCCTGCCTGGTCGGTGAAAACCCAACGTTCTCTGTCCCGGCATTGTAGGGGTGCGAGGGTCTATCAAGGTCACACATGTACGGCCATGCATGAATCGCATGAGTACACTCCACCCCCTACCCAGACCCTCCCCCCCCCCCCCCCCGCTCCCCCCCCGCTTGCTCGGGCGACAACGGACGACGGTTTTTCGGACCAGCTGAAAGAGGTTGAACAAGAAGATACCAGTATTGGCGTTCGAGAGATCCAACCGCACTCACTTCGTTTCAAATGGAAGGGAAGAGAGACGTTGGCGTTCGACTATCCAACGGCACTATTTTTCGGATCAACTAGAACAACGGGTTGGAGAAGAAGGCGTTGGCGTTGAAATATTCAACGGGCACTATTTTTGGATCAACTGGAAAAGGGTTGGTGAAGAAGACGGTTGGCGTTAAAATATTCTACCCTTTATTTTGCCCCCCCCGACACTGTACCGTAATTATTCATACATGTTCCATTTTGGCTAGAATGGACAACCCTCTTGAGGGGCGTTCCTTTATTATTCATACCGGAGTTTTTTTTTTTTTCCAGGAATATCCAGAATTTCCAGGTTTTTATTTTTGTTTGCACATTTTTTTTCATCTTCCAGATTTTCCTCACTTCCCCCCAAAAAATATGTGAAATTTAAACTCCCCTGATATTCTGCCTCCTGTGAAATTTTCACAAACTGTGACAAGCAAACGCCTGCGTATCTATAGACCCCAGGTACAATTTTCCTAAAATTAAAAAAAAAAAAAAAAAAAAAAAACGGAAAATTCTGAAAGCAAAAAAAAACTCTCCGACAACAAAGACCCTAACAATACCGCCAGTAGTAGTAGTGCCGAGGTATATTTTCTATCAATCTGGATCAACAAATTCCTTCCCTTCCCCTTGTCGGAGGATCCTACTTGCACCTCGCACCCTCGGAAAACTCTCGTACCCCTTGCCGATTGCCCAGCGGCACTAATTTCGGATTAGCTGGAACAGGTTGGAGAAGAAGACGTTGGCGTTGAGGTCTCTGCGCATGCAGACGTTGGTGCAGGGGACGTCTCGGACCTGGTAGCTGTCCGGCACGATCTTCTTCGCGTCCCGGTCCCTGAACAGCATCTGTTTTGTGTTTTTTTGGTGGTGGTGGTGGGGGGGGGAGGTGTCTTGGGTTTTAGGTACAGCAGTAGTTTGTTTACAGCAGCATTGTTATTGTTTCGCCGTTGTGGCTGTTTGCTTGTCTTACGTCTGTACGATTGTTTTTTCGTTGAAGGTTGTTTCTTTGTTTCCGAACGAAAAACAGAAGAAGAAGAAAAAAAAAAACGAAAAAAAACGTCGAAGGAAAAAAAAAGCAAGAGAAATAAAAGAAGAATGAAAAAAAAAAAAAACAGAAAAAGGGGAAACGGTCGGAAAATGAGCGAAACACAAGGGGTAGGGAGAGAGAGAGTGGGGGGGGGGGCGAACAAGGGAGAAATATGTAGTAAAATGTGAAAAAGGGGAAAATGCGGAGTGAGGAATGTGTGTCTGACTTACCGCACCGCAATCGTGTTTGTTGTCATTGTTGTTGTAGTTGTTTATTGTTTGTTGTCATTGTTGTGCTGCTGTTTGAATTGCTTGCTGTTGAGACGTGCGCCCAAATTTTCTTGAGGCTCTTCACTTGACCTTGAGGGAGCTCTATGGCTCACCCAAAAACATACTTCGATAAAGCTGAAGCCGCAACCCGATGATCAATCTCAAAAAGCCTCGGTATGTCACCAGCAGAATTTTATAAAATTGTGAAATACGTCGGCTGTGAGTTCGACTGATTGAACAGTTGACACTCAGCTTCGCTAGCTGCGTAATACGCCTCGTCTATACCCCCATTTTTTTAATGATTTTCACAAGTTGCGTGATAAGCCGTTCGCGCGTATTCTATACGTAAAATTTCTTTGCTACACGTAAGGATATAAAGGTCAGTGACTCCCCTGGATGCTACCCGGGTCAACAGGACAGTTTTCACAATCATTCTTCGCACTGACACACCAGTATTGATAGTATTGTAGAACACCAAAAAATGATTTTCCAGCGGTATATTGGGTTAAGGAGCCCGGTCAGCCAGAAATTTTATCATTGGAAGAAAAAAAAAGTGCTACTCCTATCGTAGCACGCCTCTGCTGCTGCTGCTGCTGTTGCTGTTGTTGTTGTTGTTGTTGCTGTTGTTTGTTCGTACTATTCGGCCAAAAAAAAATGTGCGAAAGTATGTACATACCTTCAAATCGTACAGGTATCGATTCTGTATGTTTCGCTTTTTTTTGTAGCCACTATCACATCCAACTCGATGTTCGCTCTAGATAATAAGCCACCCCCTGCAACACGACGCGCGTGGTGCGAAAGCTAGGACGCGTTCTGCGATAGGGGGAGCACTTTTTCGCCTTCCAAGGCGAACATTTTTTGTAATAAAATCATGAAATACGTGAGCTGTGAGTTCCTGACGGACGGGGCGAGGCCCAAATGAGGAACTACCCGGCATCCTATTCGTGTCGCGCAATAGTTTTTCATCAATAGCACCTAGTAAAGGCCATGGGATTGTTCGTCGGTTTCATTGCGCCTATTATACATGTTTTTAAAATCTCAAAAAGCCAGTTTTGACGTAGTCATAGTATGGAGCTCCTCAAGCGAGAGGAGCCTCCGAAAATTCTGTAACATGGTGCACCGCGACCGTTTCATGCTTCAGAGATATCAGGTACTATATTTTTTTTCTGCTAGAACATTTCTGACCGACGAGACTTCTCAAGGGCACTGAGCAACTACCCAATGCAGTTGGGATCCCATTACACTAAAATATATATATATATATATGTATATTACCACTCTGTCCCAAAAACACAAGGGCCGTTTTTTATTTTATTTTATTTCTAATCGTCACTTTTACTTTCCAGCCCAACTCGTGGGAGGTTTTACCCTCAGCGGTCTTCTTCTGGACAAGCCGTGGTCACAAGTGTCGTCCCTTCTCCCCCCCGGTACGACGTGCCTTTATTTTTTATCGCGCATAGGGTTCAGCATTACTACTGCTCGTCGATTTTTTTCATCTAATGTACAGCCAACTCACGCTCTCGCGCTTTCCGCTAATCAATTTTATGTCGTTCGGATTTGAATATTTTTATACGAAAGTTCTTTACAATCCCAGACAGAGTGACACTAAGGTTTTAAGACACCGAGCTTGCAAATATGAGTCTTGGGTAAGTTTTTTCGATCTCACACACAGATTCGTTTTTTTTTTTTTTTTTTTTTTCCCTGCGTTCCTTCCTCAATATCATGCAGTTCCACCAGTATAAACATGCCTAGCTCGTGGGGACTGTTCGTTCGTACGTACTCCCCAGTTGGTTTGTTTTAGTCGTCAGCTGTTTTTGTGTGAGGTAGGAATCATAGGTAATTCCTCAAGTGAGCACCTCGCATCACTTTTGGCAGGTACCTCTCTCTGCCGTAGGAACGCGTCAGCAAGCAGCAGCAACGAATAACCACGCACCGGAGGCCAGATCAGCCCACCAAACAGCAAAAAACAATAAAAACAACGTCCTTCGTCAACAACAACAGCACCAAGCAGCAAAACAAGCGAGTATCAACAAGCAGCATCAACAAGTAACGACATCAAAAGGGCAAGTAGCTCACCTTGTACCCGAGCTTCTGGTAGAGCTTTTTCGCTCGCTGGTTGTTCTCTTCTACCAGCAGCAGCACTTCGTCGTACCCCCAATCCTGTGCGGTGCACGAACACGCGTGAACCAGGTAGGATAAAAAAAAAAAAAACACACAACGAAAAATACGCAAATACGTACCTGGTAGTCTAGAAAGAGAGACACAAAATGCAGTTATCTTGAGGAAACACGTGAAGTCAAGTACACGAGGTAGTCTAAATAGTACCTGACATATTCGTAGATGACTACGTGCAGCACTAAAACCGCTCTGCTTTAGACTCTTGGCATTACGTCTGAGCTCCATGCTTCGCCACATTGCTGCCACCCCTCCCCCCCCCCCCCCCCTTCCCTTTATGCGACTCGCCGAACATCAACACGCGTACTATTAATAGACTAGGCTACCAAAACACCGAAAAAGAAAAAAAGCACCACGAGCATCTGCATGTGCCGTGATTATTCCCACATCTCACAGTCTACCGTAGCGTCAACTTCCTCAAGAGCTTCTCCGCCGTAGCACCAAGCCGCGACATAAACATTTCGCACAGGCACTCAAGCGCTTAGGCACGAATACCCGCTCTCAAGCAACCGCATCGTCTAGCCTTCAAGCAAATATTCACGCAAGCATGCAAGAGCGAGCGTGCAGGCAAGCGCTCAAGCGAAAGCAGCCAAGCAAGCACTGGAGCACACGCTCGAGCGAGCGTTTAAGCGAGCATCCAAGCAAGCATTCAGATGCAAGACATCGAAGAGCAAGCATTGAAGCAAGCGATGAGGGAAAAGCGCTCAAGCAAGCACTCAAGCGCGGGTTCCAGAGCGAGCATCCAAGCGAGCATTCAAATGCAAGCAGTCAGAACCAAAACATCCAAGCAAGTGTCCAAGCAAAGACAAGAAAGCACGCACAAACAAGTCCAAGCAAGCGAGGTTCATGCAAGCATTGGAGCCGAGCAGCACCGTAGATAAAGAACGAGCGAAGGCAGGCAGGCTCCGCACCTTTACTTCGTCCTCGCATCGCTTCACCAACCGCTTCGCCAATCCTTTCCTCCTGGGGGATCATATGTCGACCGAAGAACGGACAGACGGACAGACAGACAGACAGACAGACAGACAGACAGACAGACAGACATACAGACATACAGACAGACAGACAGACAGACAGACAGGCAGGCAGACAGACAGGCAGACAGACATACGGACAGACAGACAGACGGACAGACAGACAGACGGACGGACAGACGGACAGACAGGCAGACAGATAAATATTCTCAAAATATATGAATAGCCAGCCCACCAGCCAACCAAACGCGCGACCCTTTCGCTAACATGAGCAGGCGTTATTACGCCATCACCCCCCCGCTATCGGGGGAGAGACTTGCGGTGCCGCGGTCTGCATCGTTCTTGCCGACGAGGGGGGGAACACAAACGCCAAAACCGAACCGAACTGGACAGAGGCACATCGAAACGGAACCGAACATATCGAACATAGTCGAACGTATATGAATCGAATCGAACCGAACCGAACCGAACCGAACCGAACCGAACCGAACCGAACCGAACCGAACCGAACCGAACCGACCGAAACCGAATCGAATCGAATCGAACCGAACCGAATCGAACCGAACCGAAACAGAACGGAACCGAACACGCGACCAAACCTCAAAGAAAAAACTCAAAACTAAACCGAACCAAGTCAAACCGAACCCAAGCAGACCGAACCGAACACGCAACCGAAGCTAACAACCAAACCGATCATCACCGAACCAAAGCACACCTCGCGGCGCGCCCCACGGCGAGATTAGCTAGGATCGGCCTCAGCTCCACCCCTTCCGCGTTCGGACTCAAGCCGCGAGCTTTGACGCCGACTTGCTGTCGTCGACACAAGAGAAAAAACAGCGGGGGTGAAGGTGGAATTAGGCTTAGACGTATGACAATGGGAACGCGAAGTTTCCATTTACAAAACGAATTTCAAATAAAATCGCCGGAATATTTCAGTACCGCTTGCTATGAGCACGATTCTTCAAAACATAAACGTCTCAAACTTTGGAAAAAAAAAAGCCGAAACAGTTTTTTCCTGTGACGACCTTCGGCAAATATTCGGCTTGAGAAAATAACTCAGCGAAATGTTGAACTCGAAGCGGCGAGATCCCGAGTCCTCGGCAGAACCCGATGCGAGGGTCGATGGGCATGCGACTACGGGCATATATGGCATGAGTAACCTCCTCCCCTCCGCCTCCTCCCCCCCCCCCTCTGTCTCTCTGTGCGTGCACAGGCATGCGTCTCACCTCCCCCTTGCAGACCGACACCTCCACCGCGATGCAGCCGACGATTTCTCCCCTGCTGCTCCTCGCCGCGACAAGCATGCTCTGCAGCTGTACAGACAGATCACACACCCGCAACACCGAGCGTCCGAAAAACAAAACAACCAAAACAACAACAACGGACGAATGAAAAGGAAAATGAAGAAAGCAACAGAACACTCGAGACACACGAACAAACAAACAAACAAACAAACAAACAATCAGAAAAAACGAGGAAACAAATGTTTTTCGACACTGTCAAATCTGAAACGTTCGATAAGTCGACGGGCAGAGAAACTTGCCGTACGACACGACCAGTGCTACCGTAATTCAAGTAATTCAAGACATGAATTAGCGTCGACCCAAAAACATGTACGGGTACACCAATGAGGGCTACTACTACGGGGGACCATAGTAAATAGGACCAAATATTGTTAGTAAAAAAAGCGAAATATATAGGTTTTTGTGAGTGCCGTAGGTCCTATTTAATATGGTCCCCCGTAATAGGGGGGGGGTGGATTGTCACCCCGAGAGCGAGGAGAGGGGCGTGGGTAAGCGGTAGGGAGCCCACCAAGCAGCACCAACGCAATATATGTAAAGGTGCACCTGCCAAAATTCTGTGCCCCCCCCCTCACGTAAAGGAGCTTTCTATGTACCTCACCTCACCCCCCCCCCCCCCCCCTCCCCGACTTCTTCTTTCCCACCTTTCGCTTCCCCATGAGACTTCCGTATCGCCGTCTGTAGTCCGTCACCAGCTCTCGCACCAGCGATCGCTTCTGAAGCCCTCAAAAATCAAAATGGTAACCAAGACATTGAATGTTATTGGGTGAATGCAAGAGTCAAGGAAGTTGCGTCAAGCCCGTGAATGACAATCAGGCCAACAGGTCACTCCAAGGGAATCAAGGCAATCGAGGCAATCGGGTAATGCGAGGGTTCAACAATCACACTTTGAGCAGCATCCAACCTTCATGATTTTAGCAGCAAGTGCTCTGTGGAACAGTAGAGCAACGCATGTCATTGGCTCTGCTCTACAGTGGTCAAGTTATTCAATTCTACTCGGTCACATCCAACCAACGCCGAGCGGCAAGGTGCGTGTGCGGCAGAGGAAATGAGCCAATCAGGCGTGGGGGCAAGCAAATGGTAACCGATGAACTCAAGGTCTTTCAGGTCAACGCAGGCAAGGAAATTGTGCCAAGTGCACGAAATCAATCAGGTCAAAGCAAAGGCGCCTAGGCCAGTCAAGGTCATCAACCCAGTCAATCAACAGTCAATTAAATTGAGTAGTGATCAACCAAGAGAAAAAAAAACACAACTCAAGCGGCGGGGGTGTGTGTGCGCGCGGCGGACAAAGACAAACTCGACATCGGCCTGTACAAGCCGAAGCGGATTTATTTGCAGCACTGGAAAAGGGCTGAGATTTAGCATGTTGGCACTTGAGCATATTTAGCCTTAGCATCAAAAACTATATATCGTGTTAAAATACCTGCAATAGCAAAATGTTGAATACAACGTCCGTTGGTGAAGCATGTTTTAGGCCCATAGCATCTACAACAGCATCTTGCATAGTACTAAGGAGCATCGTTCTTATTTTTTGAATCAGCTGTGAACGAGATCGAGGATTTCGACGAAACCCATCTTTTGAAAGCTGGGTATGATAACTTCGATCGCGCGGATAAATAGCACTACGGGAGCTATACCATCTTGGCAGTTTTAGCAGATTAGTCCCAAAGCATCCTATAACATAAAATCCTGTCAAGCAACCTTACCCTCTAATCTTATCAATAGCATTCACCTGCGACGGTACCACATCTTCCTCCCAAAAGTTGGACACAAAAAAATCGGCCAACTCCGGAATGCCCGCATCGCCAACGATCTCCAGCTTCTCCCCCGTATCATCGTGTCACGGCACCAGTTCATTCGTTCATAATTTATGGCAGTATTGTTTCATGCCCAAATTTTTTTTTGAAGGCATTCAGATTTTCCCCACACCGCCATTTAGGTCGCCCCCAACCCCACCCCGTCATCAACCCACAAAAAAAGGCCAGGCAACAGGGAGTGGAACGAAGACGGGATGCGGGGGGGGGGGGGGGGGAGAGGGGAGGCAACAAGCAGCAGAGGTGAGAGATTGACCAGAAACAACACACCAGGGAATATATAGTTTAGGGCGCGCTGCTCGCGATCAGCGACGGACGGGGGTGAAAAGACATTTGGGAAGAGAGCGGGCCGGGGGTAGCGGTCTTCGGTGGTGGTGATGGTGGTGGTGGTGAGCGCGATGATAGCCCCGCGGGTCCTCGCCGCGTTAAGGTCAAACCACCAGGCGCGTGTACAGCAGTATTGGCGCGGCTGAAATCAATTAAGAATACAATTACTAGATCTGTCGCCGAAGCGAACACGCTTCACGCTTGGTAGTATCGTTACATACGTATAGGTAATTGGTATTAATAGCTCTTCCTGCTGCTTCTGTACTACTATTTATCCTACCTCCACTGTTGCTGCCGTTGCTGCTGCTACTGCAGTAGAATCTACTATCAATACTACTGCCGCCACTACTGCAGTAGTTTCACCACTACTACCAATATTTACAATGCTGCGGCTAGCGCGACAACCACCACCACCACCACCACCACCACTGCAGCCCTCATCACCATCACTACAACTACCACAGCTCCAAAGCGCACACAAGAGCACTCTCCTGGAGGTCAAGGTGCAGACGCCCCACCCCACCCATCCCCACGCCGCCCCTCCCCGCCCCGCCGCCCCCCCGCCCCGTCCCACCCGCTCAATCAAGAGCTTCCTCTCCTGGATACCATACCCTCCTCACCGATATCATTCGCAGCAGAGAGCCATTGCGCCGTCCGCGAGGACCAATCACAGCTCTGTTCGCCCCCTGCCACCCGCTAATTGCGCCGCCTCTGCCTGCACCGTCTGTCGCTGGAGGGGCTGTGATTGGTGGACCCGTTACCCGAAAAGCCCCATGCGAGAGCCGCGTCGTCGGCGAGGCAGCTAGTACTAAGGCTTCGACTCCTGCAGGAGGAGAGACAGGAATGTGATTGTCCGTTCGATGCGTGTGCCTTCGTCAAGAAGCATGCACTATTACTGCTGTACGTAGTAGCATCAGCCGCCACCCTCACTAGGCCATACGCCCCGGTAGTACGCGCGGTCGCACCATCACATACCAGAGTATGGTGTGAATATCTAACACGCAGCACGCAAACATGAGTTTCGGCAGAAGTTAGTTTTAGACCTCACAGTTGAGGTGCCCTTTTAGAATCTCGAAACTGACCGATCAGTAGCAGCGGATACGCAAGGCGCCCAAGGCAGGCTTGTAGCCTCTGCACGGTCGGGCAAATACTTTCGGAGCACCCGCCGGTCGCAATCACTTTCGCAGCAGCAGACTAAAACCACATACCTGGTACCTCGTATTACATATTAATAGTTGCTCTCTCGGACTCGGATTTTTTGGACAAACTGGACGCGTTAGTGCGTTCCTCTTCTGACTGTGCAGGAGGGAAACATACTACCAGTACAGCACACACACCACGCAGCACACACACAGCACGCAACACGCAACACGCAGCACGCAGCACCAGCATAGCGCAGACGACGACAACGCCTTTTCCGCTTCTTCCGGTTTGCAGTTTGATGTCCAAGTTTTCGTTCGTTCGTTGTCATGAGTCAGGAGCATATGCTGCAAATCGCACGGACCCAACCACATGGCCCAACACGCCTCACGATGGTGGTGTGGGCCAGCAACGTTGCGCATTCGGGACCCTTTCGAAAATCGATAGAGCCTACTACGTAGAGAAGCCTACTCAACACTGACCAGATACGGTACGACAGCACGTACGAGAGTCAAGAGTCAAGCCTGAACCACGTACGTGTGCGGCATAGATGCGGCGTAACCATTTGATCAAAAGTGCTGATCCTTCTCGTTCTCTCTCTACGTCGCGCACCATCACCTGACGAGAGCAAGCAGACGCTCGCGATAGCCACCGAAGCCAGGAAGGATGAACCTCCATCGCACAAGCCCATCATCGCACACACCGTCTTGTAGCACAGCCGCGCGTGTGCTTCGCTTTCCTGGCCTGTGCCTGTTGGTCAATTCATGATAATTCAACCCCGCTAAAAACACGCCACACCAAGCTAATGCACCTCCGTGTAGCGGCGAGACTGTCAGACTGCTGTCAGCCTGTCATGTGAGTTTCTCTGCTACTGCTACCGCTGCTGTGTGGGGCTGCAATCAAAGGGGCGGCCTCAACGTACAGACTCCTCGCGACCGCCGTCCCTCCAGCCCCTCTCTCTTCAAGACCCGAGCAAGAGTTGATGCTCAAGCGAACACCCGCCGCGGCGAGGCGGCCCCTTGCCTGCTCCAGCCACACAACAGGGGCGATCATGGTCCTCAGAATGCTGGGCTCCGCTGCGGCTGTTATCGGTCACGGTGGCAGCTCGCGGGCTCTCTTGACCTCAAGAGCCACCGCCACTGCCACCACCACCACCGCCGCCACCCGCACCACCATTGGCTGGTCTCGCTCCCCCGCCACTGCCCGTGGCGTATCGCCAGCCCTCTCTGCCTTTGTCCGCGCCCCCCTGGCCTGGACGGGCCGCAGTCTCTGCATCCCGAGAGGTGGTACCACAACAACAACCCCTTCAGCTTCTGCAACTACTACTACTATTACTACTGCTACTGCTGTGATGCGTGCCGAGCGACCTGGTTCAACGTGGGCCGCCGCCACCCCCACCGCTGGTGGGGTGTGTGTCGGCGCGAGCAGCCATGCCGCAAACTACCGGCAATACCGACAGCACCAACAGCAACAACAATGGCAGGACAGAAGTAGGGGGACTACTGCCAAAAGCCACCGTCTCATGTCTACGCGGGATGGGGAAACTTCGAAAGCGGCGGTGGTGGTGTTGGCGACGGCGGTGCGGGGGTCTGGGACGACGACAATAGTGCCAATTCGCCCAGCGGCGGTAGTTACGGGGGGACGGGGGTGGGGGGGTGGCCCCGCTGACGTGATGAGTAGGGGTAGTAGTGTTGGCGGTGCTTACGGGGCTGAGCCGGTGGGGCTGTCCCTGGAGGAGGACGAGGGAGAGTGGATGGCGGGGGAGGATGTGGACCCCGAAGCGGAGGCGATCTTTTACGGGGACAAGGTTCCGTTCTCGGATTTAGGTGAGGCAAAAGAGCATTCCTCGGGGGAGGGCATGTTAGGTGCTGCCTGTGTCTCTTTATTTTTCTCAAGTCTGCCAATGGTCAATCGTATACCGAACCTGATGGTACGTACCGTGTACAGGCAGTACCAAGGTATACAACACGCTAGCCATAACACATCCCCGAGGCGTGGATTCGGCGTGGATTTCGGAGCCGATTTTTTCCAAAGCATGCCTTAAGGGCCTAGGGCACACAGCAAACGAAATCGTGGCGTCGGAAATAACTCATCGAGATTCGTCGCTGTACGTGTG
Source organism: Macrocystis pyrifera (assembly GCA_031763025.1). NCBI lineage: Eukaryota > Phaeophyceae > Laminariales > Laminariaceae > Macrocystis > Macrocystis pyrifera. The sequence goes on from JASSKH010000001.1 coordinate 11,024,776, forward strand.
CAGGCTCCCCGTTGACGAGCAAATCAGCCCGGAAAGAAATCGTAGGAGGAGTGTGTGTCATTTTGCGTGCTATACGTACGGTGTTATAAAAGTAGAGTCTTGTGTTGCCATGGCAGTACGAGAGCTTACCACTTACCAGGTATTCGATAGTTGATCTGATTTGCTCAGGGCCAGGGTTAAGGTTGCTCTGATTGGCCCAGGGTCAGGGAAGTTCTGTTCGTCTCGTACACAGTGTGTATCAATCTTTTTCTCGAATATGTGGCAAGCAACCCTCATATATGTAGAGCCAATGTACGAACTGCTTGTACTACTGTACTACTACCGCTGTTAGGGTTGGGATTGAAGACACGAACAGACGTAGAACAACGCCGCCGTGTACTGCAGTAGTGCGAGATGGCTTCCCGACGTCAAGATCAAATTCGTCTCCAGCTCCGAGAAACGTTATTTACAGGTTGGCATGACAAGTGGTATACAACCGAGTAGTTAGGGGGAATGGCGGCAGTATTACTTTTCAGTTTTTTTTCATTCTTTTTTGGCCGGTCGCTTCGAATGGACTGCCGCAGTTTAGGTCAAAATTGCTCTTCGATCCCATCCCCAACTGCAAAAGCTGTTTGATTCTGAGCGGTGATCGCAAATTATTACACTGTTAACGAGGCTGGGAAAAATGACGTGGTTGAAACGTTACGAATGGCGGGGGGGAGGGACGTACTCCAGTCAGTCTCGGTCAAGCCTGGAGTAACTAAATAGCCCATCTTGTTACTATTGACCGCGGTGGGAACGACCAAATCACGATGTCGATGACAATGTCGATGGCAATGTGGGCGGCGATATCAGCAACAGCAACAGCAACAGCAACAACAACAACAGCAACAACAAGAATGTGGGCACCAGGTCCCCTTCCCCTAGACAGTACGGCCTCATCATACACAAGTTCAAGGTCACAACTCAAGGTTTGTCAGTCCGTTCCGCGTAGACCCCCGAGGTATCTCCCCACCTCGGTGTGCCCTCCTCTCCACACCGCAAGCACGCTAGAGACAAACCTGCCCGGGGCGTCCTGCCCCACGTGTACGTCATCGGCAGGAACAATACAACAAAAAACAACAACAGCAGCAACAACAACGATTTTATGTGTTTTGCGCGTTTTTCTTGTATCGTGTGCCCCCCACCCCATCCCCTTCAGGCTTAAGCCCTGCCCTCTGCGGACACCTGGAGACGCTGGACCTCGCTTACTCAACATCCGTACAGGTAATAATGTGTAACATCTAGCCAGTATTCCAATATTGTAGTAGCTTCAACCATCGAACCGTCGAGCTCTCGAACCATTGGGCTGTCCATCCGTTGAACCGTTGAACAACGGTCGTGCCGTGGAACCATCCAGCCACGCAGTAGTCCATCCATGGATGGGATGTCGCCGTGTTTATCCTCGGCAGGCGAGTGGAACGAGGGGGGGGGGGGGGGGTGCGTTGCGGGTGAGGATTGCGCTGAGGACCTGATGAAACATTGGAAGCACGTTTTATGACAAACGTTCCCGGTTCCTTACTGCGGGAGGGCTATGTTGTTGTTGTTGTTGCATATGTAGCTTTGGAGGCGTTTTTCAAAGCGAAACAGTCACCTCAATGGGACCCCAGCCCTCCCCGCTCCCCTCCTTCCCTCCCTCCCTCTTTTCCTCCCTACCAACGTCCCTACCTCCGTCCGTCCTTCTCCCTCCCCCCGTCCCCCTTCCTTCCTCCCTCCATCTACCCCCCCCTCCCCCCTTCCCCCACCCCCCCCCCTCGGCTATGCCACCTTTCCATTACCGCTACCTCCATGGCTTGCCGGATTGGCTAGTGCAGGCTGCCTCGATACCCGGCATCCTTAGCGGAGAGGACATGATCATCGGGGCTGAGACTGGTTCGGGAAAAACGTTGGCCTACCTGCTACCCATCGTGGAGAGGGTGCTCAGGGGACAGGCCATCGCCAAAGACTTGCCCGACGAGCTCCTTGGTGAGATCGGCGGTGATGGTGGCTTGTTGGCGTTGGTGTTGGTGTTGATGCTGTTGGTGTTGGTGTTGGTGTTGATTTTGGTGTTGGTGTTGGTGTTGGTGTTGGTATTGGTGGTAGTGTTAGCGGTGATGTAGGGTGTTGCTGGTGTAGGTGTTACTGGTGTTGTAGTTTGGTGTTGTTTTTGTGGTTGGTGTGGGTGTTTCTGGTGTTTGTTGTTACCGTCGTCGCTGGTGATGGTGATATTGTGGCGTATCGTAGAGGGTGTATCTCTGATATTCCTGCAGTAGTCCAACCCCCCCCCAAAAAAAAAACGGGTCATAGTCTCGAATTTCGCTAGGCTCAGGCATCTGCTTCCTATCCAACCGCCCCCCCCCCCCCCCGCCGCTGCGGACTGCTGAAAAAAACACACAGAGTAGTGAGTGGTGTGGTGATAGCAGAACCATCCCTTCGCTGTCCACATGGCTACGCTTGCTCGAATCTATGCCATGCAGACCTCGCCAATTTGCCCCATCCCTCTATCTCCATCCCAATGTTCCTTGCTCTCTAAATATGAACACTTTCGCTAACTCTTACCATACGAGGGACCATAGTAAATAGGACCAAATATTGTGAGTAAAAATAGGTAAATACATAGATTTTTGTGTATACCGTAGGTCCTATATACTATGGTCCCCCGTAATCGTGCACTGTACATAAAACCTAAATCTGACTCCAATTTCAAGTATATTTGTTTGCCTCAATTTGAGTGTAGGTAGCCCTGAGGGCCTAAAGACATTGAGGCACATATTGTGCATCTCCCATTTTTTTTTACTATTGTCCCACGTACGTCTCCACGGGCTATGCATATACCAGGTATATTTACATACATTCTTGTGTGCGTTGGCCCTGCTTTGTGTGTGTGTGTGTTTTTTATGTCCAACAAAACTTCTAATAGGTAACGCCCGAGGCTGGGCGATGTTCCCCGACGTGGTCGTCCTCGTGCCCAACAAGGAGCTCTGCGAACAGGTGGGAAGCATCTAGGAGATGTTTGATTTTTGCTAGAAAGGGGGAGGGGGGAAGGCGAGGGCCGTATGTGTGTGCGCGCGTGCGTGTTTTTGTGCCTGGTCGGTGAAAACCCGACGTGCTCCGTCCCGGCATTGCAGAGATGCGAGGGTCTATGGTCATATATATGACTGCGGCCATGCACGATAAAGAGTACACCCCCCCCCTTCCCCATACACACTTTGGCGTCCCGTCCACTGCAGCTGTGACGTTCTTTTGTGGGCAGGGTTTCGGGCAGGAAACAAAGGCGGGCTAGTACCCCTGCGGAGGTTTTGTGTACGACTTCACCGCGGTTTCGTCCTCTGCGTCAATATGTACCCGCGCTACAAACTGCATGTGAAACGGCGGTGGACCTAAGACTACCGACACGATGATGAGCTGAAAGTTGATTATCGATTTTCTCGGTTGCAGTTTGCTGACGCAGTCGCAGTTGCAACAGCCTTGCTGTGCCAGCGCACAAGGAGTGGGACTCTCAGTACAGGTCGAATACCGTAGTGGAGAATAAGGTACCTCTGCTGCTGCTGCTGCTGCTGCTGCTGCTGCACTGTTTTAGTTTTATTTCGCCGTGCGGCTTGGACCTTGTGCTTTTTTGTTTTGGGGTTGTTCAAGCAAACCGATATTGTTTTTTTTATACGTGTTTCGTTCTTCATTTTTTTTTTCGTCGTGGAAAAGAACAACGATGTAAAGGCGACACAATAACACCAAATTTACCGGGTAATTTTCAGTCGGAAGGGGTTTCAAGGAGATACCGAAGCTCCCGCCCTTCTACTCTTGATCATTGTATTTTCGCAACTTGTCTTGTTTAAGGTCGAAAACAGAAATTAGGAAAATCTGGCAAGAAGGCAAAGTTAACGAGTTTTTCTGCGGTACCTCTTGGAGCTTCTGTGGCTCATCGATCAGATCCCCCGTCCCCTCTATATAGATCGCCTGTCTCTCATTCCCTCTTTCGAGTACAGTATGAAAAATCCATAGGGTAACACCGTATTTTCGCTCTTGGTGAAACACCCTGTATTTTGCGTGTTTTGTGTGCAGGTGTTGTCGGTGCTGAAGGGTATTCTCCGCGCCCTCGAAGCGGATGGTAACGCCGATGTAACTGTCACCGGTGAGTGGTTTTATAACTGTAAGCCTCAGGTTGGCGGGTCTAGGGAGGGAGGGAGGGAGGAAGGGAGGGAGAGACGTATAAAGAGAGGCCGAGAGAGAGAGAGGACGTGTTGTGTGTGTGTGAGAGAGAGGCAGACTAAGAGGTAGGTGACCGAGAGAGGGAGCGAGAGGGGAGCGGGGCGGGGAGCGGGGGGGTAGATTTGTAGGCCGGGATAAGAGACGAAGGCAGGAAGAGAGAGAACGAGAGATACACATACCATACCATATCTAGATAATTCTGTAGCTTCAGAGATTGAATCCCTCGTATACAGAATGAGTATCCTGCATGAGGCCATACATAGCCCGTAGTATGCGCGATCGAAGTATCACTAGTATCACACACTATAGCTTGCAAATACGAGTTTGGACGATATCCTCGATCTCAGTCACGGCTGTTTTTTTTATTTATTTATTTTTTCATTTGTAAGTATACAAGGTTCTCCTCCGGGACGCGCCTAGGGAATCGGTGACATAACGAACTGAAAACGATACAGCATGCGATATGGCACCATAAGCGTTTGATCCAAATATTACGACGTTATGCAAATATCTGCATATTACTGAATATCTTCATATTTGCTGCTGTACTGTACATAAATATAGACGTGCACAGCAGAAGACCCTTGTAGAACTGCACCTGCATTTTTTGGGGACGAAGCATACATGGAAATAGTGTGGAGCTGTTATTACGGAGGACCATAGCAAGCACCTGGTAGGACCTACGGTATACATAAAAACCTACATAATTACCTATTCTTACTAACAATAGTTGGTCCCATTTACTGTACTATGGCCCCCCGTAATACTATTGACTGAATCGTTTTTTTTAAAGATTTTCTTGATGATTCCGCCCAACATCGTATCACATTTTTCAGTATGGTAAGTAAGCTCCTTGTTGTGGCGCTGACGGCGAAGAACGCCTTTCCCGTACAAACCCGAGGACTGCCGACAAAAAAAAGGACTGTGAGTACTCCACGCGTGACCCACGGCACACACCGCACACACAAGCGTGGCACGCGGAACACGGCAGTACAGCACAGCAGTAGTGGGAAAAAATGTGGTACAGTGATAGAAAAGGACGGACGGACGCCTCGACGAGGAGGCTGGCGCTCTCGACCACACTCGGCTGCCCACGAAAATCGCACTGCAGCAGAAGCAGCAGCAGCAGCAGCAGCAGCAGCAGCAGAAGCAGAAGCAGCAGCAGCAGCATCATCGTTGTTGTACCTGTGGCAGCATGCATGTATCGCACAACAGCAGAGACCCCCAGCTCTACAGGTCTCAGGGTCCGATAAACGATAGAAAAAGCAACTATTAATACCTGGTACGTATTAGTAGGAAACCACAGCTATGCAGCGTGGACAAACTACCGCACACGCGCGAAGTCGCTTCATGATCTGCTGGCGTGCGGCAGGTGTGTGCGGCGCCATAGCCAGCTGGTTGCTGCGCGCGCCCTGCACTGCTGGTCACGTGCTGGTTGTTGTCTGTGGATTCTGGGATACGTACATGATACAAAAAAAAAAAGAAGAAAAGTTGAAGGAACAAAAGGAAGCGTAAATAGACATGATCTCTGCCAAGAGGATCGGACTCGCGCCTTCGAATCCCAAGTCGGGCATCGTGACCATTTTGCCGTATTAACAAAGAGCCGTTTTACCTGGCACCGGGGACTATTTTTGTGCGGCGCGCACGACACACCGCACACAGCAGCACAGCAGCACAGCGGCACAGCAGAAGAGAGAGAGAGAGAAGTCGTGATGACAGATGAATGACGGACCGCAGCCTCCGATTAAAGCAACTATTTACGGGGGATCGCAGTAAATAGGACCAGATATTGTTCGCAAAAAATAGGTAAATATATACTGGTAGGTTTTTGTGTGCAGCGTTGGTCCTATTTTCTGTGGTCCCCCGTATTAAGCCGTACGAGAAGTACACCACGGGCCGGCGACACACGCGCGATGTGGCCCGCTGCTGCTGCTTGTGCTGCTTGTGCTGCGTGTGGTACTTTTGGCAGGCGGGCTTGTAACGTTGCTTGTGTTCTGCGCATGTTGTTCGATGCCTATTGCGGGGGGCCACAGTAAACAGGTCCGAATATTGTTATAAAAAATGTGGAAATATATGGGTATTTGTGTGTACCGTGGGTTCTATTAAATAGGGCCCCCCGTAGTAGATTTCATGGGTGTGTCTCGGCCAAGAAACACAAAACGTCGGAAATATATGGACAGGTGAGGTGCTCGTATTTTTTAACCGAAGCGTTCCTTACTTTTCCGTCCAGGGCGTGCGTGGGTGGGTCTGTCACACACACAGCAGCGGCGAAGATAGGTAGATGGTGGATTACGGACCGGCAGGCGCTCCGATAAAAGCACAACTGCTGTAGCCATAACGCCAGTACGGCCAGGGCAGATGGGTGTGTCACACACGCACGGTGTTTGTTGCCTGCTGGTGCTTCCGCGCTCCAGCGTCGAAACGTTGTGCGCTCTGCCTGTTGTCTGCTGCCTACTTGGTGCATGGTCTGGGCTGTGCGCTCGTGAAAGGGCGAAAAGGTGACGTCATTTTACCGGCACGTACGCACAAAATAAGGCCTCTCGTACTGAAACCCCAGGGAGATCGTCTTATCCGCTCTCGCCGAAAAGTAATTTTTAAGGGCTTGCCACGCGCTCCAGAAGGCACATACCGCGCCCGGGCCTCGACCAAAGTGTCCGTCCGGGCTTCTCGTGTCGACTACTTAGCGTTTCGTCTAAAAGTGCTCGAACATAAATATTAATATTGATTTGTCACGCTCGAACTGGCTGTCTGCCCCCCTCCCCCCATGCCTCCCGCTCCTCCTCTCCGACCCACCCCACCCCACCCCACACTCCACCCCGCCCTGCCGCGTCCTCACCCCTCGGCACTGCTTTGATCCGCGCTGTACCGATAGCGGCCGCGAATTACGGTTCGTCGTACGAGTACCCATACTCTCCCAACCGGCCCGCCCCCAGCATCCTCGTCTGCACCCCCTCGTTCTTGCACAAGTACACCAACATGAAGGCCATCCCCCTCTTCTGCAAGGTAGGGGTTTGCTTTTTTTATGTAGTTTTTGTTTCGGGGGGGGAGGGCGGGGGATAGATTTTATTTCGGTTTCGGTTTGTCATTTTTTCGTGAGTGTGCTTTGTTGCCTGTTGTGTTGTGTTGTGCTGTGTTGTGTTGTGTCGTGTTGTGTCGTGTTGTTTAGTTTCGTTTCGGTCTGCGTCTGTTTTTTTTTCAATTAGTTTTTTGTTTTTTTTTTGTTTTTTTTTTTCTGCGTTGTCTTTTTGCTGTATTTTGCTTTGTTCTGCCATGTTATTTGGTGTCGTGTTTTATTCTGTTTTGTTCTGTTTTGTTTTCGCTGCGTTTATGTTTTTTTGCGTTCAGCGCCAAACCGTTGACCGCCAATCGCTGACCCGGTTAAATGCTCCCCGCTAACCGCTCATCGGTAGTCGTCACAAAGGCGATGCCACTGGACCTCCTCCTCCGCCCCTCTCCCCCCCCCTTTAGTCATTAGCCTCGTCAGCCCTTTTTTGTTAACCGCCAACCGTTATCCCGGTTATCTGTTTACCGTGAGTGCCAATTCCTGGTCATGGATAAGGGGGAGATGCCACTGACCCCCCGCCCACCCCCCCCCCCCCCCCCCCCCCTCCTCCCCTACATAGTGTATATAGCTTGGGGCGGCGTCGGCTCAAGGGCACTGTGAAACAAGTCGCTCACCACTTGAGCTAGACAACCAGGGTACCGTTTTTTTGGCGGTCGGTCACAGCTGGTAGTGGAGTCAGATCATTTTGTGCGAGGTCAGCTGCCTTTATTCCGCACAAGAGAAGTGATCGTATCGCGTACCTGGCAGTGTTTGCGGTAAGGCACCCAAGAGGCAGTTAGTTACATGGTACTCTCATTGCTGTCTCTGGAAGTGGCTACACCGGAAATTAAACTAACTCCTCGAGGCTGTCATCCATATGCATGTCAGTCCGCCTCACAAGCGGTTCTTAGTAGGGTGCAGCTCACCCTTCATGCGACTTCACCAAGCACCTCACGTTCCGCTTCGCGCTTGGGTGCAAATAGCGATGTCTGCCGGGTGGGGTGGGGGGTGAAAACCCGACGTTGCTCCGTCCCGGCATTGTTGGGATGCGAGGGTCTACGGTCATACGACTACGGCCATGCATGAGATCGAGTACACCCCCCCCCCTCCCTCCGTCTCGAAAGGGATGCGTGGTCAATGGTCAGATGACTAAGGCAAGCAACAAATGAGTACGCCCCCCCCGCCCCTTATTCACCATTGACCTTGTTAATCGGTAACCACCTACTGTTCAGCTGTGGACCACCAACCGTTTACCCGGTTAATGACCATCTTCAAATTTGTCCCGGGTCACCGCCAACCGTTTCGAAGGCCACCACCTTGGTCATGGACGAGGCGGACATGCTAATGGAGGGGAGCTACAAGAAACAGCTGGACGACATCCTAGTCGCCTTCAGGCGAGCCGACAGGACCCGGGTGGTGGGCAAGGGAGTGAAGGAGGCGGGAGGAAGGGGGGGGGGGAGGGGAAGGGGAGGGGAGGCGAAGCTCGGCGACATCGAGAAGACGCAGTACGGTGAGGGGTTAAAAATATAGGTTTATTGTGCGTACGTATGCGCGTGCGTGTGTGCGTCTTTTTTTTCTTCTTCTTCTTCTTCTTCTCTCCGGCCAGCTGGGAGGGAAGGGGAGCGATGCTACCCTTGGGAGAGGGGGGAGCGATGCTAGACGCTACCGCCGATTTTGTTTTTTTTGTCTCCGACCGACGGAGATCATCAACCGACGAACTGCCTCAAATGTACTCGCGATGCCGTTTTGTGTTACGTACTACCTGGTACAGTACACTGGTATGGGTCACGATTTTGTGGTACGATGATACTCCATGTGGCCAACGGGGGGGGGGGGTTGGTCGGATCGCGTGCGTGTTTCACTGTTGAACGTTTCACGCCTACTTGCAGGACAGTTCGTGACCTGCAGATCATCTACTAACAGCTCCTCACCTGCCGCCGTCGCGAGAGGTTGGTTGCGCCAAGCACTGCGTAGCAATACGGACCAAACCCGGGAAAACACACACAATGCTACTAACAAAGTAGATGATGCAGATTTGTGCGGGGGGCCCATCCGACGACACGAGCTTCCGGTAGATTGTAGCAAGATGTGAAAATAGATTTTTTGTCTTGGAAGGCCTAGACCATGAACTGTGGGAATGAACTGTGAGATGATCTGTGAGGTGATCTGTGAGATGATCTGTGAGATGGTCTGTGAGATGGTCTGTGAGATGATCTCCCTGAGTTGTGATGTGCTTGTTATCAATGTCAGACTTTCGGTCGAAAGGTTCGGTGTGAACTCCCCCCCTCCGATAGCAGCACGGCTCAGGGAGGGAGGCAGGGAGGGACGGAGGGAGGGAGGGAGGGAGGGAGGGAGAGAAGGGAGGACACAGACAGACGCACGCGAGTCTCCCCTCTCTTCTTTTGCGGCGCTCATGTTTCTCTTCGCCTGCTATGGTTGATAGCATTCCGTTCTTTAGTTTTTTTTGTGGAGGATTGGGGGGGGGAGTGGGGGGGAGGGTGCTCTATATGTAGACTTCGGTGGTTTCAGGGAGCGTGAACCAGCCCTTTGTATTGTTGGTACAGCAGTAGTGCCGATCCCTCTATAGTGCCGGCTGCCGCTGTAATGGTGCCTGTGAAATCGATCAGAACATACGGGATTCATCGGTGTGGTTGTGGTAGTGGTGGTGTTCGAGTAGTGGTGTCGGTGGACGCTATAGTTATGTTGGCTGGTGCATACTGGCACAATAGAAGGACCGGAACTACGTACTATACTATATCGCCGGTGATAAACGTTCGTTTTTCCGTTTCCGATCCCTCCCGCCCTCCTCGCCCGTGTTCTGCCCCTCACGCTTGGAATATGCTAAGACCGAAACATTATCACACCCTCTCCCCCCCCCCCCCCCCCCCCGTGCCCCCCCAGTCCTCCCCCCCCCCCAACCGTCTACGCCACTCAACACCCCAACGAGCTTCATCGAGCACCCCCAATGACTTGAGCCATTGCTCTTTATTTTGATTCCTTTGTCGTTACCTTGTTTGTTTTCGTTTTTCGTTCTTCTTCTTTGTTTGTTTGTTTTTCTGTCATCCGTTCTATGAATACATGAAAAAATAACGAACACGAAACGGGAAATCCTAAAATTCGGATTTAAAAAAAAAAAAAAAAAACTCGAACGAAACCAGTGCTGGCGGCGGCGACTCTCCCCACGTACGGTCTGAAGTCGGTGGACCAATACATCAAGAGGGCCTTTCCCGCGGCGAGGAAGATCCAGCAAGTACACATGCACCGACACCACCCCGCCATTCGGCAGGTAACGATCACGGAGGCCCATGGTGAAATAGAGGCCCAAAATCAGCCCAAAGCACCCACTTTGGTGCGTTGTATCTCAAGAACCACGGCGTGAATGGATGTTTTTGTCTGGTAGATAATAGGCTTTCCATCGATGCTGCAATATTTTGTAGTCTACGGAAATACTTTGGGAAGCCTCTTTCCCCCCCCCCCCCCCCCGTTCTGGGCCTATATATCAGGGGCCACCGTGATAATTTACGACGACCGGCACTATTGCTGTTTGTTTGAGTTTCTCTCTATTTCGGCGATTAGGTGAGGTATGTTTGTATGAGTTAGCGTTCCGTGGGACCCTCTGTTTTTTTTTTCGTGCACCCCTCCACAGTAGGTACAGTAGCACCCCTCAGTAGGTAGCAGTAGCACTCCTCCGCAGTAGGTACAGTAGGACCCCTACAGTAGGTATGGTATCACCCCTCAGTAGGTAGCAGTAGCACCCCTCCTTGCAGTAGGTACGGTAGGGCCCCTCAGTAGGTAGCAGTAGCACCCCTCCTTGCAGTAGGTACAGTAGGACCCCTACAGTAGGTATAGTATCACCCCTTAGTAGGTACAGTAGCCCCCCTCAGTAGGTAGCAGTATCACCCCCTACAGTAGGTACAGTAGCACCCCTCTACAGTAGGTACAGCAGGTAGCAATAGCACCCCTACAGTAGGTAGCAGTATCACCCCTCCTTACGGTAGGTACAGTATCACCCCTCCTTACAGTAGTTACAGCAGGTAGCAGTAGCACCCCTACAGTAGGTACAGTATCACCCCTCCTTACAGCAGGTACAGTATCACCCCTCCTTACAGTAGGTACAGTAGTACCCCTCCTTACGGTAGGTACAGTATCACCCCTCCACAGTAGGTACAGCAGGTAGCAGTAGCCCCCCTCAGTAGGTAGCAGTATCACCCCCCTACAGTAGGTACAGTATCACCCCTCCTTACAGTAGTTACAGCAGGTAGCAGTAGCACCCCTTCACAGTAGGTAGCAGTAGAACGGGTCGTCCCCGAAGGTGGAGGAAGGGAAAGACGGAAGTTTTTTTTGGAGGGGGAAGAGATATTTGGTCGCGGGAGGGGGGAGTCGATGGACGCTGTAACTAAGGCGCCCACAAGCCGACACTGACACCGGGCATGATCCCCCCCCCCCCCCCCCCCCCCCCCGTATTCGATTTTCGTAACCCCAACCCCGTCCCCATTGTTGCGTAATTATGGCAGGAGTTCATCGAGGTCGGTGGCACGGTTTTCGATAAGATTCAGGCGGTCATCGAGCTACTCGGAGGTGAGGGGTGGAGGGGAGAGTAGGCAGGCGCAGGGGTGCGGGGTGACTCGATATCATGCATGGCCGTAGTCGTATGACCATAGACCCTCGCATCCCTACAATGCCGGACTGAGTACGTCGGGTTTTCACCGACCAGGCAGACGTTGCTATTCGCACCAAGCGCGAAGCGAAACGTGAGGTGTCGGGCGAGTCTCATGAAGGGTGAGCTGCTGCATCCTGCTTGGGACTACTTTTGAAGCGGGCTTGCTTGCATACGGATGGCAGCGTCAATGTACTATGTGACTGTCTGTTGGGTGCCTTACCCTAAATACTACGAGATATGATCATTCATCTCGTGCGGAGTAAAGGGTTTCCACCCCGCAAAAATCCCGCGTGAATGATCTAACTTGACCACCAGCCGTCACCGACTGCCGAAAAAAAAAAAAAACTACAGAAAAACGGTACCCTGGTTATCCAGCACACGTAAGGAGCGGCATGTTTCACATTTTTTCGTTGCCAACCGACGCCAACCCAACCTATACCTATATATCATGCATAGGGGGGGGGGGGGGGGGGGGGGGGGGGGGGGGGGGGGGGGGGGGGGGGGGGGTACTCGTTTGTTGCTTGCCTTAGTAATTTAACCATCGACTAAGCATCCCTTTCGAGACGGAGCACCATTCTTACTCCTAACGGAGACACCTCGTACAGTTGGGCGCTCATTACGCTGTTTCCCTATATTACGTAGAAACGTTTTGCTATTCTTATACCCCTCCTGTTTGGCTGCCTGTGGCCACCATCTATCTCCTAGGATAGCGATCGCTAATCTCGCTACTATCTAGTGTTCCAAGCTCATTTGTCGCTTGCCTTAGTAATTTGGCCTTTGACCACGCATCCCTTTCGAGACGGTAGGGAAGGGGGGGGGGGGGGGGGGGGGGGGGGGGGGGGGGGGGGTGGGGGGGGGGTGGGGGGGGGTGCACTCGATAGGAGAGATGTACTCGATCTCGTGCATGGCCGTAGTCGTATGACCATAGACCCTCGCATCCCTACAATGCCGGGACGGAGCGTGTCGGGTTTTCACCGACCAGGCAGGCATTTGCTTGCACCTAGCGCGAAGCGCCGTGAGGTGTCTGGCGAGTCGCATGAAGGGTCAGCTGCATCCTACTAAGAACCGCTTGTGAGGCGGACTTGCATATGGATGACAGCTTCAATGAGTTAGTTTAATTTCCGGTGTGGCCACTTCCAGAGACAGCAATGGGAGTACTATGTAACTGCCTCTTGGGTGGCTTACCTTGAACACTACGTGATACGATCAATTCCCTTGTGCAGAGCAAAGGTTCTTTACTTCGCACAAATGATCTAACTAGACGACCAGCTGTGGGCGACCGCCAAAAAAAGAAAGAAAAAAAAAAAACGGTGCCCTGGATGTCTAGCTCACGTAGTGAGCGGCATGTTTTACAGTGTCGTTGCTAACCGACGCCAACCCAACCCATATATATATATATAATATATATGGGAGGGGGGGGGGGGGGGGGGGGGGGGGTGATAGGGTTTGAGGCTGCTTGTTTTCTATTGAAGCGCTGCCTGCTTGCTTACCTGCCCGTGCTGATTGTTCTTGTTGTTTTTTGCGAACTGTTTTCTGTTTTCTGCTCACGTTTGTTGTGTGTGGCTTATCGCCTCTTTTTTGCTTTTGTTTACTGCCTTTGCTCTTTTCAATTTTCGTTGGTTGTGCTTTCTTTTTGTGATGGACAGAGAGCGGAACGGATTCTACGAGGACGATGGTGTTCACGAACACGGCTGCGTCTTGCAAGGTGTGAGATGTGAAAATACAGTAATAGTATTTTTCTCTTCGCCGTCCTTCACCACTCTGACCGGAAATATAGTGATCGTTCATACATTGATAGGAAGACGAAGCGGTACGTATATTTGCGCCCAGAGTGGACCGTTTATTGTTATCGTTGTACTTTATGTCGGCGTTATATCGTTTATCTTATCGTTTTCGTTATCGTTGTCGTTGTCGCTATCGTTATCGTTGTCGCCATCATTATCGTTATATTTCATTTTAGCGTAGATATCGTTTATCGTATCGTTTTCGTTATCGTTATTGCTATTAGAGTTGTCTCCGTCAACATCGTTATCGTTTATCTTTTCGTTATCGCTATCGTTATCATTATCATAATCATTATTGTTTTATTTTATTTCAGCGTTGTATCGTTTATGTTGTCGTTTTCGTGATCGTTATTATTATCTCTATTGTCGTTGTCTTCGTCAATATCGATATCGTTGTCGATATCGTTATCGATATCATTATTGTTATCATTATCGTTGTCGCGTCAACACCGACCTCGCTATCGTCGTCGTCGTTATCATTTTCATTATCATATAGTTATCATTCATAAAGCGACAGCTGGCTTCAAGCGGCGTCGATGCCCCCTGCCCGATATTTCCGATGTTGCTCATCGATCCTCCATGTTCGGAACATATAATCATAAACGAAAAAAACGAAATTCGGCGTTTCGATAGTCGATGTTCGATGGCCGACGTTCGATATTGCTTGTACGATAAACGTGCGCGACAAGCGCGCCGACGTTCTCTGCCCGATACGTTCATCGATGCTCGATTTCCGCCCAAATCGTAGAATGAAGCAAATCGAAAATCGAAAATCGATGTTTCTATAGTCGAAGTGTGATGTTCGATATTCCGTGTGCCGTGGCCGTCGCGTACGCGCTGTGACCGTTGTTGCCCAAGGCTAGCGAGTGTCTATAATGCGCACTCGTATGCACGTACAAGCGCGCGATTTTTTTTTTCTCTCTCTCTCTCAAAACCGCGAGTCTCAGGAGGCACCACATCTGTCTATACCTCCACCTCACTCAATCTCCACAAAGTCTCAAACCTCCAGTCTCCAATCTCCCAACGTCTAATTTTTCCCCCACGTATTACCTCGATTACCTCAACTCTCAACCTTCATTCAGTCTCTTTAGTGTCTAAACCTCCAATATGTCAAACTCTATCATCCTCCAACCTCTCTCTCCACCGTAAAAAAAAAAAAAATCCATCTCCAACGTTTTAATCTCCAACATCTCAATTTCGTCCCGCCCCCCGCCCCCCCCCCCCCCCCCCCCCCCCCCCCCCCCCCCCCTCCCCCCCCCCCCCCCCCCCCCCGCCCCCCCCCCCCCCCCCCCCCCCCCCCCCCCCCCCCCCCCCCCCCCCCCCCCCCCCCCCCCCCCCCCCACACACGCACAAAACTGCTACAGCGTGCGCACGAGGCGCTATCCGATGCAGGATTTTCCGTGGTTCCGTACCATAAGGAAACGGTCCCCCTTGAGCGCTTGGAGAACCTGCGTGCCTTGAGGAGCGGCAGGGCTAATATTCTCGTGTGCACAGACCTGGCGGCCAGGTGACCGCGTTATTTTTTGAAAATGAATAGGAGATAGGATACGTTTGGATACGCTTGAGTAACGTTGTGCTGGGTTGGGATTGGGCGCTGGGTTGAATTTTTGGGTTGGGATGTAGGGTTGTGTTGTTGGGTTGGGTTGCGCTTTCTTGGCTTGGCTGGGCTTTGGCTGTCCATCTGTCTGATTGCGCACGTTTCGGAGAGACACGCGAGAGGGGGGAAGGAAAGGGGAACAAGGGGGAGTATTGGCGAGCCGAACGCTAAGGCATACCCGATACCACAGAATGAAGCACACTGCAATGGTTGCCGGTGTATCGTTGTCGTTTAGTGCGTTTTCTCTACTCCTAGCGTTGCCGTTTTTCTTGTTTTTTTTTTTTGTTTTGTGGTTGTTGCCGGCTTCGCCTGTCTCATTTTTTCCTGTGCTCGTTGCGCTTGCTCTCTCTCTGTCTGTCTGTCTGTCTGTCTGTCTGTCTCTCTCTCTCTCCCTCTCTCTGTCTGTCTGTCTCTCTCTCTCTCTCTCTCTCTCTCTCTCTCTCTCTCTCTCTCTCTCTCTCTCTCTCTCTCTCTCTCTCTCTCTCTCTCTCTCTCTCTCTCTCTCTCTCTCTCTCTCTCTCTCTCTCTCTTTCTCTATCTCTCTCTCTCTCTCTGTCTCTCTCTTTGATTGGTTAGGGGGATTGACTGCCGTCGGTGACACATATCGTTCAGATGGAGATGGCTCCAATGTGGTGAGCCTTTTTACTATTGCATGCACCACGTATTTACGCACGGTATAGCTACTGGCAGATGACGGCAGTCTCAGCTACTCGTCACCCATGGCCATGCCACGATGACCCAACCGCAACCCCTGCTTTCTCGACAACCCTGTGCCCCCCCCCCCCCTTCCCCGTCCGTGCCCGTCCTCATCATCCCACCTTCCGCACCTCCACTTCCCCTGACCGCCACTACTGCCTTCATCGTGTTGGCAATGGAAACCCCATGTTTGAAAAAAAAAATTATATTTTTTTCATCATTGTCGTCGCGAGAAAGGTTCAACACCTTCACAGGCTAGGCCGCGCTGCTAGAGCTGGAAGGACGGGCAGAGCGACCAACTTCTACGACGACTCCACTAAGGCAAGCGGCGCCGGCCTGGGATTTGGATGGGGAGGTGGAAGGAAGGGGGGGGGAGGGAGGGGAGGGGGGGGGGGGGGTAGGTAGTAGTGTACACGACTTGACCCAAACAAAAAAAATGGTATATTGGTTGTCCAATATTGTAGCACTGCGGAAGGGCGGTTGGTAATAATGCCAGGTGTAGTGTTTTGGCCATTTTTTTTTTTTTGTTTCTCCTCTTTTTTCAACTTGAAAACACCAAACGGATTTTGGGCAAGTTGCGTATCTCGTACGTACGGCACAGCTACTGCACGATGCCGACGCGCATACACAGCAGTAGAGCGACACAGACAGCTGAGGTCACGCCCCGTGCCAACAAAGCGAGGGTTCACCCCCAACGGCCCTAATTCCTCACTACATCTTCCTTCCCGAGAACGGTCCCAGGCGGTCCCAACCCAAACCTCCCCCCCGCCCCCCGCCCCCCTCCCATATGACTACGGCCATGCACGACATGAGTACACCCCCCCCATCCCCCCCCCCCCCCCCCCCCCCCCCCCCCCCTCCAGTCTCCTTTAACAATAACTATTGCACACACACGCACGTACACGCGCAGGACCTGGTGAACTCGATCAAAAACGTGGGAGAAGGGTCTCGTCTTGACGGGTCCTTCAGCCGACAGCGCGGCTTCCGCCACAAGTTCAAGAAGTACGGCCCCAGCCGAACTTTCCAGGGGGAGACCTACCAGAAAGAGCGAAGCCCTCGAGGAGAAAGACGAGCATGAGGAGGAGGAGGAGGAGGAGGAGGAGGAGGAGGAGGAGACTTACGGTAGAGGGGGCGAGGGTGGTGATGCGGGTGGTGGCGGGGGGCTATAGGGCTAGGGGGTGGGAGTGGCGGTGGGGCAGGAGGCGGTGAGGGGGGGGGCGTACTCACTCATTCGTTGCTCGCCTTGATCGTTTGACCATTGGCCCACACATCCCTGTTGAGACGGAGTACCCGTTCCTGCTCCTAGTAGAGACTACCTGGTAACCTCCACAACATTTTGGCGCTCGTATTACATTTGGGGGTAGGGTATTGGGTGGGAGTGGGGTGGGTACGAGTGGGGAGTTTGCGGGCCAGGAACAAGCGACATCTTTTGGGGCGTTTGAGGAGAAGCTGGCTGGCGTGGGGAATAGCGGAGAGGGGTAGTGGAGATGCAGAGTGGTGTTATTGAAATTGGGCGTTAACGTTGAGCTTGGAATTGGGGGGGGGGGGGGGGGGGGGGGGGGGGAGGGGTCGAGGGGGCGGGGGCGGGGGGGGGGGGTGGTTGGCGGAGCGGTGCTGTGTGGGTTGAAATACTTGGTGTATCTTGATGGGTTTTATTTTACGTACTGCTTTTTTTTTTGTTTTTGTTTTTCTTCTGTAGTTTCTTCTGTCGGGAGCGATACTGCTTGTACCTCACATGGTATGCATGTTATGGGCAAGACGAGGAAGATGGCCTCACGCGTGGTCGGTCCGCTGGTTCGCCAATCAATGCGTGTTGTTGCGTTTCTCTACCGACCATTTGTTGGGTCGTTTATTTGTCGCCAAACACATTCAAGGTGAAGCAAACACGCCAGCCATGATGCGCCACGGCAGTTGCGCGCTGAAGCTGCGGCCGGCGGCGGGCAACGTTTTGTATTCTAGTTCTCAACTAGGACAAGTTTAAGAGTTTACACAACCGCACAGACGCATATGTATTTGGCAGTTTGGTGAGCTGAAGCTTTTAGTCTTGGCCATCCGCCGGCCGGAGGATATAACAATGAACTAACATATACCTGGTACAGATCTCGCAAGCCGCTGAAGAGATGAAGCCACCCGACGTTTTGGTCTGTAGCGGTTATGGACACAATAGCAAGAATATAGCGATCGGTCCATCGAACGGGGTAGTATATGTGTAGCCCGGCTGCCTGAGAGATGACAGATGGCGCACACCCTTTGTTCGGCGCCACCAAGAGAAAAAAGAAGGCCACAAGTTTCAAGGAAGGAAAACACCCCCCCTATTAAATATTTAGTAGTAAAAAAGACGACCCCCCCCGTCCGCTTCGTCTTCCTCGTCCTCCATTTCTCCCTCGCACTCGTCCTCCTCGCCCCCCCTCCCCCCCCCCCCCCTCGTTTTCCTCCTCCTCTTCCTCCTCCTCCTCCTCCTCCTCCTCCTCCTCCTCCTCCCCGTTCTCGTCCTGCGCCTACTCTTTCTCGTCCTTCTCGTGGTCGTTCTCTTATTCCTGGTCTCCCTCCGCCCCCTTACGCTCCTTATCCTCTTCGCCCTCTTTCTCCTCGTTTCCCTCCGCCTCCTTACCCTCCTCATCCTTGTCGCCCCCCCCCCCCCCCCCCCCCTCCCCCCTCCCCGCCTACCACCTCCAACCTCGTTTTTTCATCGTTCGTTAGGGGAGTTCTTTTGCACCCTGAATGAGCCTTCGCACCCCCCCTACCGCTCTGATCACACCCCTACCCTCCAAACGGACCACACCCGGAGCTGACCCAAACTGACCCCGAGAAAATGCGTTTTTTTTTTTTTCGAACCGGACACTGGAAATCCTTGATAAACGAAAATATTATGCGCAGACACTCTAACGCTATCTGACCAAAACAATGTAATAATTTCACCTCAATTTCAATTTAATTAACTCGTACTGAAAATACAGCGAACTATTTATTTTCCGTCTTCGGGCACACGAAAAATCGAGTACGCGTAGAAAGGGCTCAACGGTTAGACTGACAAGCCGAGCGTACAGCGACGCTGACCCTGGCCTCGTGTGTCCTACTGCTACTGCTGCTGCTGTTTTGCTGCTGGAGAAGCTCTGCTCCACCAGATGCCGTACATCATCAGTAGTAGCGGTGGTACCTGCTACCTGCTACCAGAAGTTCTCTCTCTTGGACAGAGCATGTCGGGTGCAGATTCTTCGTCTTCAAATTTTGCCGAATTTCGAGTTCGGAACCAACACACTTTTCAGATCATGTAATTTTCTCAGGGAAGATAACGAGACAGATCATTATCTGTGTGATCTGTTATTTATTTATTATTTATTTTCCGGATTCGGGGAGACCAAATCGGTAAATATGATATAATATATGTATATATTTCTTCATTTAAACCATCTTGATACGTTTTTTTATCAGAAGTTGGTTGTAATAGGCCGGGCACGGTTTTGACTCTTAGGCATAGAGGGACTCCCCCTAAATATACTGGGGAATACGTTGCCGCCGGCAGGGGCCGAGAGAGAAACAAATGGTTAAAACAAATGGTTCGGCCACAAAACACGAGAGTTTGCCACAAACTACAGACACAAAAAACACACACACACACACACACATGGGACACACACAAGTGGTGCTAGTACTAGGATTGGAGCGGGCTTACGTACATCTCGCCTTGAGTTTTGAATGGTGAAATAGGACAAGTGAAAACCTTACCCGGTAATACCCAGCCCGTTTCGACCACAGCAGCGCCTTCCATCTCATTTTTACCTCTCCGGTCTGGACCGTTTCGTCACAGGCTTCTGTCTGTCTGTCTGTCTACTGCCCCCCCCCCCCCCCCCCCCCCCCACATATAATATATTGTAGAGCAGGGCAAGGGTTGCCCTGCTGTTCCCTAGGAATCTCCGTATAATAACATATAATAAAAGGTTGGACGGAGGTATGGAAATTCTCTCGCGATGTAAATACTTGCTACGTAGAATATTACTGGTTTGAAGATGCTGCTGTTGCCGCTATTTCGAAGCAAAAACCCAAAACATAATATCACAGCAGTCGCATCGCGCAGATTGCGATGACCTCGACGTGTCGCGAACGCACCCATACCAAATAAAACGCCGCAGTAAAGTCCAAGGTGACAAAAGGCATGCATACAAGTAGACTTTTCGCCGAATGATCGTTACGTACATGCACCCCGTAAACACTCTGTCGACCAAACAGATAATATAGATGTAGCTGCGCAGAACTCGAAGGGCTGGACGCGCCGTGCAACATTTTCTGCCAAATGCGTTCTAGCAAAAAGAGGGAAAGAAGAAGGCAGGCAGTCCTAATCGAGAAGTAATATCACAACAAAAAGTCAAAACGTTTCAACACACACGTGAAAAACACGTGAGACGCTCAAGGCGGCGGTACGTCGGACTCGAGTCGGCAAGGCACAGCTGCGCTCCCCACGCCGTAGTGGCCAGGACTTCGGGAAGGCGATCGGTCCTTGTCTAGTTGCCTCGATTAACTTCGAGCGTTCTTGGCTTGCGCGCTCATGGTAGCTAGCACTACGGTATGGTGTCGTTTGGTTGGGTTGGCGTCGGTTGGCAACGACACTGTAAAACATGCCGCTCAATACTTCAGGTAGACAACCAGGGTACCGCTATTTTTTTTTTTTTTTTTTGGCGGTCGGTCACAGCTGGTTGTTGAATTAGATCATCTGTGCGAGATGAACAACCTTTACTCCGCACAAGTGGGAATGATCGTATCGTGTACCTGGTAGCGTCTATGATAAGGCACCCAAGAGGCAGTTACATAGTACTCCCATTACTGGACAGCTCTGGAAGTGGCTACACCGGAAACTAAAACAACTCATTAGAAGCTGTCATCCATACGCAAGTCCGCCTCACAAGCGGTTCTCAGTAGGATGCAGCTCACCCTTCATGCGACTCGCCGGACACCCTCACCTTTCGCTTCGCGCTTGGTGCAAATAGGAATGTCTGCCTGGTCGGTGAAAACCCGACGTTGCTCCGTCCCGGCATTGTAGGGATGCGAGGGTCTATGGTTATATGACTACGGCCATGCACGATATCGAGTACATCTCTCCTATCGAGTACACCCCTCCCCCCCCATGGCCATACAAACTACGGCCATGCATGGGCCATGCATGCATGGATACACCTCCGCCCCCCACCCGCCCTATCTTATGACCACGGCTACGCATGGCATGAATACACCCCCCCCCCCTCAACCCCCCCTCTCCCCGACACCCGTCCTATGCCTTTTCTTTTTTTTTTGATGCATTCACGCGTCCATATCGCGGCCAGGCGATGGTTGGCCCTCGCATGGAACAGAACCCTCGTCTCTCGACTTTCACTATCGAACACGATATCAACAACAACAACAACAACAAGGGAAAGCATACAAACCATAAATGCGATACCTTCCGGTAGTGCTTCAGTCGCAGGCAGCTCTATACAAAAAAGTACGCGTACGGCCACGCAGGATGATATCTATCGTATCGTACTTCGAAGTATTATTACCTGGATACGCTATTGCGGGGGACCACAGTAAATAGGACCTACGGTTCGCACAAAAATCTACACATTCCCCTATTTTTACTAGCAATAGTTTGGTCCTATTTTGGTCCTATTTACTATGGTCCCCCGAAACATCAATGAAACACGAACAAACCAAAAAAAAAAAAAAAAAATCCACCATCGAGACATGTTTTCAATCTATTTCCGCAAAAAAACGGCGTTTTTTTGGTTCACGAGGGACAGACAACCACTGAATCCCCACCGTACCGTACTGTGCATCAATGAAAACAACCACAAGAGGGGTGTACCTGCCATATGCGCCACCCGCCTGCTCTCTGCCCGGACCATCGCGTATGGTTTGCATACGTAGTAGTGCAGGGCCGTAGCTAGCCGCCCCCTTTCCCCGGCTGGGATCGCCCTGCCTGGACTCTCGTGGGCGGGGGGGGGGGGGGGGGGGGGGCCGCGCTTGGGGCGCAATGGCGAGCGCCCAGCGCAGCGAGGTGCGTTTTTTGTGCTTGTACTGTGTGAATATTTTCGGACAGGCAGGCAGGCAGGCATGCATGCATGCATGCATGCATTTGGCAGCTATTTTAGCTGCTCCGAGAAGGAAAACGGCGACAAAAGCGTATGCATGCATGCCGTCTGCGGTAGGTGACCCGGCACCACGAAAACAGTGGTCGCGCGCGGATGGATGGATGGGTCGGCGTTCCGTTGCAAGCAGAGGCCAGACGCGGTTTTACAGCAACAGCAGCAGGAGCACCAGTGAAATTACAGCTATAGCAGCAGTAGCACAGCAGAAACAGCAGTAGCAGCAGCAGCAGCAGCAGCAGCAACGATACAAGAGCAGGGATAGCGGCACCATCAATGCCAACAGCAACAATAAAAGCAACAGCAACGGCCAGGAACACTGCCCTCCTCCCCCCCCCCC